>OU342743.1:138703903-139298425 GCA_910589775.1 Avena eriantha
TTGGATGTGTGTTCTTCTCATGAACCACACATGGATCCACCGGTGTCATTGCATGTCTGTTCCTCTAAACAGACCACATAAGGATCCACCAGTGTCATTGCATGTCTGTTATTTTCATGAACCACACCCAGTGTCATTGCATGTGTGTTCTTTTAAACAAACCACACAAGGATCCACCAGTGTCATTGCATGTATGTTCTTTTCATGAACCACACATAAGGATCCACCAGTGTCATTGCATGTCTGTTCTATTCATGAACCACACCCAGTGTCATTGCATGTGTGTTTTGTTCATGAACCACAGCTAGAGTTATTGCATGTCTGTTCTTTTCATGAACCACACTGAGTGTCATTGCATGTCTGTTCTTTTCATGAACCACACCCGGTGTCATTGCATGTCTGTTCTTTTCATGAACCAAACCCAGTGTCACTGCATGTTAGTTCTTTTCATGAACCACAAAAGGATCTACCAGTGTCATTGGATGTGTGTTCTTCTCATGAACCACACGTGGATCCACCGGTGTCATTGCATGTCTGTTCTTTTCATGAACCACACATAAGGATCCACCAGTGTCATTGCATGTCTGTTCTTTTCATGAACCACACCCAGTGTCATTGCATGTGTGTTCTTTTCATGAACCACAGCTAGAGTCATTGCATGTCTGTTCTTCTCATGAACCACACCCAGTGTCATTGCATGTCTGTTCTTCTAAACAAACCACATAAGGATCCAGCAGTGTCATTGCATGTCTGTTCTATTCATGAACCACACATAAGGATCCACCAGTGTCATTGCATGTCTGTTCTTTTCATGAACCACACCCAGTATCATTGCATGTCTGTTCTTTTCATAAACCACACCCAGTGTCACTGCATGTAAGTTCTTTTCATGAACCACATAAGGATCCGCCAGTGTCATTGTATGTGTGTTCTTCTCATGAACCACATGTGGATCCACCGGTGTCATTGCATGTATGTTCCTCTAAACAAACCACATAAGGATCCACCAGTGTCATTGCATGTCTTTTCTTTTCATGAACCACACCCAGTGTCATTGCATGTGTGTTCTTCTAAACAAACCACATAAGGATCCACCAGTGTCATTGCATGTCTGTTCTTTTCATGAACCACACGCAGTGTCATCACATGTGTATTCTGTTCATGAACCACAGCTAGAGTCATTGCATGTCTATTCTTTTCATGAACCACACCTAGTGTCATTGCATGTCTGTTCTTTTCATGAACCACACCCGGTGTCAGCGCATCTCTGTTCTTTTCATGAACCACACCCAGTGTCACTGCATGTCAGTTCTTTTCATGAACCACATAAGGATCTACCAGTGTCATTGCATGTGTGTTCTTCTAAACAAATCACATAAGTTATTACATGTCTGTTCTTTTCATGAACTACACCTGGTGTCATTGCATGTGTGTTCCTCTAGATAGGCCACATAAGGATCCACCGGTGTCATTGCATGTTTGTTCCTTTAAACAAACCACATAAGGATCCACCAGTGTCATTTGATGTGTGTTCTTCTCATGAACCACACATGGATCCACCGATGTCATTGCATGTATGTTCCTCTAAACAAACCACATAAGGATCCACCAGTGTCATTGCGTGTCTGTTCTTTTCATGAACCACACCCAGTGTCATTGCATGTGTGTTCTCCTAAACAAACCACATAAGGATCCACCAGTGTCATTGCATGTCTGTTCTTTTCATGAACCAAACATAAGGATCCACTAGTGTCATTGCATGTCGGTTTCTTATCATGAATCACACCCAATGTCATTGCATGTGTGTTCTATTCATGAAACACAGCTAGAGTCATTACATGTCTGTTCTTTTCATGAACCACACCTAGTGTCATTGCATGTGTGTTCTTTTCATGAACCACACCCAGTGTCACTGCATGTATGATCTTTTCATGAGCCACATAAGGATCTACCAGTGTCATTGGATGTGTGTTCTTCTCATGAACCACACGTGGATCCACCGGTGTGATTGCATGTATGTTCCTCTAAACAAACCACATAAGGATCCACCAGTGTTATTGCATGTCTATTCTTTTCATAAACCACACCCAGTGTCATTGCATGTGTCTTCTTATAAACAAACCACATAAGGATCCACCAGTGTCATTGCATGTCTGTTCTTTTCATGAACCACACCCAGTGTCAATGCATGTCTGTTCTTTTCATGAACCACACCAGTGTCACTGCATGTTAGTTCTTTTCATGAACCACATAAGGATCTACCTGTGTCATTGGATGTGTGTTCTTCTCATGAACCACATGTGGATCCACCGGTGTCATTGCATGTATGTTCCTCTAAACAAACCACATAAGGATCCACCAGTGTCATTGCATATATGTTCTTTTCATGAACCACACCCAGTGTCATTGCATGTGTGTTCTTCTAAACAAACCACATAAGGATCCACCAGTGTCATTGCATGTCTGTTCTTTTCATGAACCACACATAAGGATCCACCAGTGTCATTGCATGTCTGTTATTTTCATGAACCACACCCAGTATCATTGCATGTGTGTTCTTCTAAACAAACCACATAAGTCATTGCATGTCTATTCTTTTCATGAACCACACCCGGTGTCATTGCATGTGTGTTCCTCTAGACAGACCACATAAGGATCCACCGGTGTCATTGCATGTCTGTTCCTCTAAACAAACCACATAAGGATCCACCAGTGTCATTGGATATGTGTTCTTCTCATGAACCACACATGGATCCACCGATGTAATTGCATGTATGTTCCTCTAAACAAACCACATAAGGATCCACCAGTGTCATTGCATATATGTTCTTTTCATGAACCACACCCAGTGTCATTGCATGTGTGTTCTTCTAAACGAACCACATAAGGATCCACCAGTGTCATTGCATGTGTGTTCTTTTCATGAACCACATAAGGATCCACAAGTGTCATTGCATTTGTGTTCTTTTCATGAACCACATAAGGATCCACCAGTGTCATTGCATGTCTGTTCTTTTGATGAACCACATAAGGATCCACCAGTGTCATTGCATGTCTATTCTTTTCATGAACCACACCCAGTGTCATTGCATGTCTATTCTTTTCATGAACCACACCCAGTGTCTCTGCATGTCTATTCTTTTCATGAACCACATAAGGATCTACCAGTGTCATTGGATGTGTGTTCTTCTCATGAACCACACGTGGATCCACCGGTGTCATTGCATGTCTGTTCCTCTAAACATACCACATAAGGATCCACCTGTGTCATTGCGTGTATGTTCTTTTCATGAACCACGCCCAGTGTCATTGCATGTGTGTTCTTCTAAACAAACCACATAAGGATCCACCAGTGTCATTGTCTGTCTGTTCTTTTCATGATCCACACCTAGTGTCATTGCATGTGTGTTCTTCTAAACAAACCACATAAGTCATTGCATGTCTATTCTTTTCATGAACCACATCCGGTGTCATTGCATGTGTGTTCCTCTAGACAGACCACATAAGGATCCATTGGTGTCATTGCATGTTTGTTCCTCTAAACAAACCACATAAGGATCCACCAGTGTCATTGGATGTGTGTTCTTCTCATGAACCACACATGGATCCACCGGTGTAATTGCATGTTTGTTCCTCTAAACAAACCACATAATGATCTACTAGTGTCATTGCATGTTTGTTCTTTTCATGAACCGTACATAAGGATCCACCAGTGTCATTACATGTCTGTTCTTTTCATGAACCACACCCAGTGTCATTGCATGTGTGTTCTTTTCATGAACCACAACTAGAGTCATTGCATGTCTGTTCTTTTCATGAACCACACCTAGTGTCATTGCATGTCTGTTCTTTTCATGAACCACACCCGGTGTCATTGCATGTATGTTCTTTTCATGAACCATAGCTAGAGTCATTGCATGTCTGTTACTTCCATAAACCACACATGGATCCACCGGTGTCATTGCATGTCTGTTCTTTTCATGAACCACACCTAGTGTCATTGCATGTCAGTTCTTTTCATGAACCACACCCAGTGTCATTGCATGTCAGTTCTTTTCAAGGAACCACATCAGGATCCACCAGTGTCATTGCATGTATGTTCTTCTCACAAACCACGTAAGGATCCACCAGTGTCATTACATGTCTGTTCTTTTCATGAACCACACCCAATGTCATTGCATGTGTGTTCTCCTGACAAACGACATATGGATCCACCAGTGTCATTGCATGTCTGTTCTTTTCATGAACCACAGCTAGAGTCCACAGTGTTATTGGATGTGTGTTCTTCCCATTAACCACACATGGATCCACCAGTGTCATTGCATGTATGTTCGTTTCATGAATCACAGTTAGAGTCATTGCATGTCTGTTACTTCCATAAACCACATATGGATCCACCTAGTGTGATTGCATGTCTGTTATTTTCACCAACCACACATGGATACACCAGTGTCATTGCATAGGTAGCCGTTAGACCGAGTCTTCTAGAAGGCACACCCTAACACAGTTGTTCTGCTTGATGATTGTTACATACCGTTCGATTGGGGCGCTTGGACGATTGGGATGGTCTTCGTGAGAGCGATCCGCGAGTAGGCTGTTCTGCGGCATGATTGGCCACGCTTACTCTGGACAAACTGGCAACACCGGGCGCTCCCCTATTGAGAGTGTCACGTCTCACGAGTTCAGTGGGCCACATCCCAGTGTCACGTCCCCATTACTTCTCTTCCTCCCCGTACTTCTCGTCCTTACCCTCGAAGCCACTTTCCCCACTTCACTCCCATACTGTCATAGCCGCAAGCCGACGTCGCCTCCATCCCAATCCCCTCTCCGGCAGCCACCCCCTCCTCCCATCTCGCCATGGGTTCAAGGGGAGACGGCGAGGAAACGCGTCGTGAGGACAGGGACGGTGATTTCAATGTGAGTCGTCTCATCTCTATTTCTATCATTTGTGGCCAGTTATCTATTTTTTGAGCTAGATCTAATCTGTTTACTCATGCGCATATGATGTGTTAGGCCAACCAGACGATGTATGACTCCGACTATCACAGTTTAGAGGATGAAGACAGTCCTCTGGTATGTAAACATGGATATGTGCCCGCTAAATTTGTAGCGTTCGAAGGACGAAACGCAGGCACGAGGTTTCTACGGTGTCAAGGACATCGTGCAATGATGCAAGGCGGAAGTTGCGGTGTTGTCAAATCGGTAGATCCAGAGTGGCCCAAATCGATGCAGAAAACGCTGGACAAACTATGGGAAATGATTGTCAAGTTGAAAGAATCCGTATTCAGCTCACTTCTTGATAGTGTTGAGACGAAGCTATGGGAACCAGTTGACACGACCAAGCATAAGCGAGATCTCAGGTGGGTGCAAGACAAGGTTATCAAAGTCAAGAAGGAGAGGGACGCGGCGTTGGCCCTGAAGGCTAAAGCAGAGCAAGAACTGACTCAAGCAAGGAATGATCTCCACCAGGACAAAGTCCTGCAGTACACAACTACGAGTATTGAAAAGTGCATGAGGAAAAATGCAGAGAAACAATTGAAGCTATGCAAGGAAGATGCTAAAAGGAAGGAGCAGACAATTCGATCCTTGCTCTCGCAGGAAGATGCGCATCGGGCCAAGATTAGGAAGATCAAGGAGATGTGTGATAACTAGTTCTATTTAGCTTAAGCTCCGTGCCTTTTTAAGTTGTAATATTTGTACTTGTTGACCTAGCGGTCTGAACTATTGGTCTCGGATTCCAGGGAGGAAAAAAATTGCTCTGACCCTGCATTACTTCTTTTGTCTGAACCCGCATTACTTCTTTTGTCTGACTGTCACTTCATCGTCCTCGTGTACAAATAGGAGGTGCCACATCGCGTCGCTTCGTCGTCCATCCCCTCGTCCTCTCCAATCTCCACCGCGCCGCCATGGAGATGCCCGATCTGAACTTGTACGAGGCGGTGATGTTCGCGAACTTCGACATCCTCGCGCCGCCAGCACGAAGGTGCCCCACGGATGGCGCATCAGCTCTGCGGGGGTGCCGGTGGCTCCTCTTCCTGGACGAGCCGAGATGGAGAGCGAAATCACGGCGCGCCGCCGCCAGATGCCCGCGTGGAAGAGGGCGCTGCCCCAGTACGCGGCGGCCAGCCCGTACTGGCCGGCGCTGTTCAAGAAGGAGCGGAAGGCCAAGATTGGCAACCGCATCATTGACGGGCGCGTGGTGCACCGGGATCTCCACAACCGAGAAGGGTGGGAGAGGTTTTGGTCCATCCATGGACGGACCAAGTACACCATCATCGCCGCCGCTCAACGCGAAGAGGTGCTCCGTCTCGCGAACAATGCGGACATCATGGAGGTTCCGTCCGACAACGACGAGGAAGCCGGTGGCTCGGAGGATAGTGGCAGCGGAAGTGAAATTGTTGACTAGTGGTTGAATTAATGTAGGATGTGAAATCGCACCTTTGTTTAGAAGAATTTGTGGTTGAAGTAATGAAATGCCTCGATTTAGATCTCTGTCTCGATTAATTTGTGGAAGAATTTGTGATTTAGATCAATTTCTGCCTCGATTTAGATCTCTGTCCCGGATTGGGAACGTGAACGTGGACCAAAGACACCTTTTCTACTAGTGTATTCTGACATTGGTGGTTTGTTTAAACGTAATCTACGTGGATTGTGTCGCATGCAAATGACACAACCACAATTTATAAAGTGGAAGCACGTACACCTGGTTACTGGAGATCCGGGAGCTTCGCCAGATGCAGGGGATGCAGGAGCAGAGAGGCGGTGAGATAGACGGGCTCAAGATTAGGCCAGAAAGTGGTACCCATTTCCTCCTCATATGGGCATTATCAGTGAGAACATTGATGTTTATGTTGGCATGTCGTTGTGTAGCATCTGAAATAAGTTGCTGCTTCATGGAGTGTGGCAGCTTAAATAATTTATTTCTGTGTCACTTACATTCCGTCGTATTTAGAGACCTCCTGCCCCTTAGCAATCGTGGAACCGGTGGATCCTTGTTTTCAGATAGCAGTGGTACAATCACAATTTCGGATTCAACTACTGACTCAGGCGTTTCCAAACCCCAAGTCGCGGTACATTTTACTCAGAGAACGTGGGTAGATTGTTTTGCCCAGCAACGTGCCACACACAGAGCGATCAGAATTTAATAGAATTACATATATAGGTTCAAGTTCAACACATTACTATGCATCTTCATTGCCAGCAGCCTTCTTCCGCAGCCTGGGTGCCAAGCCTTCACGTCCAATGGCTTCTGTATTTCCTGCCTTCTTCCTCTTCCTCGGTGCCAATTTTTTTAGCTTCACGTACTCTGCATCGCCGGAACAATGGGCACCAGAATCGTGTCCAGCATCATCTTTCCACTCGTTTTTAATTTCTTCGGGCAGCAAAATGACATCTTTCCACTCGTTTTTAATTTCTTCGGGCAGCAAAATGACTGACCCAGCAGTCATGTTTCTAACCTTGCGGCACTTCCTTTCAAAGAAACAAGACTGTTGCATAACTGCCCAATATCTACAGAGTAAATAAAACAAAAATTACAATTCAGCACAAACATGCGAACCCCAAGAGACCTTTGCTTACAAGGAGCTAATTGGGTTCGAGCAACCACCCTGTCCAAGAATAGAAGGGCGACTCCCAGTTGCAGCAGCTTCCACATCCAGTACATCACATTTCAGCTCAAACATGGTAGCCGAAGCATACCTTTTCATCAACCCAATTAGCTGACTGTCACACGTTATAGGAACCATGATGCCACGTTCATCCATGAAGCTGAACTTTGCAGTCTGCTTCGGCCATAATTCAACATGATTACGCAGAGCAGCAACCATACCAAATATAGTGCAGATTTGTGCAGGTGCTTCTTCCATCGTGAAACAATGGTGTCCATACCTCTTGCCCTTAGAGTCGTACCTATAGAGGACTACCGTAACCAGGGAAGGGGGTCCACGCAGATCCCACTTGATAGAAAACTGTGGACAAAATATGTTTGTCAGCGTTGGGCTAACAAACAATTTGAGGTTTAGTAGCCAGCTAGCAGTTGTAACTAGTGCGAATAGCAAAGAGAAGGGTAGATCGCCCGCTTGTAGACAGAACTTCTTCTTTCTTGATAGTAGGATCTATCATCCTTCGAGCTGCTCGGCTCGTCGGCGGCGGAGGCGGGATAGAGGCTCGCAACGGCGGCGGAGGCATGTGCCATTGGAGCTCGGGATCAGCGACTGGGCGCAGCAACTTGGCGCCGGAAGTCAAATGTCCGAAGGGATCGTCTTGCCTGGAGGGTGGATTCCGACGCCGCCGGTGCTAGGGGAAAGCTTGGAATGGATTTCTGAAATTGGTCAACGCATCCAATCCACTTAGTTGCTCGATTTGCCTAAGAGGTTGCCGTGTTGGCGCCCGTGTCACGGACAAATGACCGACATGAGGGTCCCGACCGTCTACTTCACGGGGCAGTTTAACGGAATGTTTGAATTTGGCAGGGGTGAGATGAGTTTGCCTCGAAATGGCCCCTCTCAGTAGTTGGCGGCCCAACTTTTTGAAACGTGATAATTTCAGGCAACTTAGGTACCGCCATGCGCTGGCCTGTGAACTTTGGTACCGCAGACGAACAAGCCCCACAGGGGGCCCACACCACCCCCTAGCGCGGGCCACCCTAGGCCGCGCCACCAGGTGGTGTGGCCGCCCTGGCCCACGTCTGGCTCTCCCTCTGGCGTATATATTCCTCCCGAAACCCTAAGACTCGGGGAGCGACCATAGAAAGATTCCGCCGCCTCTGCGGGGCGGAAAACACCTAGAGAGAAAGATCTCTCCGGCAGACAGATTTCTGTCGAGGGAATTCCTTCCCGGAGAGGGGAGATCGTCACCATCAACACCACCATCAAGCTGGACTTCATCGGGATCATCATCATCATCACCACCACCACCACCACCATCATCATCATCATCATCACCCTCATCACCATCTCCATATTGCTGTAACAATTGGGTTGAATCTTGCATAGTTCTTAGGGGAAACTTTCCCGGTGTTGATTACTCTTTGTAGTTGATGCTATTGAGTGAACCATTGAATTATTGTTTATGTTCAAATTTTTATACATCATTATTCCATCTCTGATCATGATCCATATGATGTCTTGTGAGTAGTTCGTTTTGTTCTTGAGGACATGGGAGAAGTCATGTGGTTAGTAGTGGAGTTGTGTTGAGAAAGATTCAATAGTTTGATATTTAAGTTGTGGTGTACTTCTTATAGTGGTGTCATGTGAACGTCGACTACATGACACTTCACCTATATGGGCCTAGGGGAATGCATTGTGTATTTGGCTACTAATCGTAGGGGTTGCCGGAGTGACAGAAACCTGAACCCCCGTTAAGAAACCATTGCACAAGGGACGTAAGGGTCTTAGAGTTTAAAGTTGTGGTTAGGTTTCTACCTTAATTACTTTCTTGTACTTACGGATGTTTGCAAGGGGTATAATCACAAGTATGTATTAGTCCTAGGAAGGTCGGTACATTAGCACAGGTTCACCCACACAACACTTAGCAAGCTAAAGAAGATTAATAACTATATGAAGCGAAAGCACTTGACAGTCTTCCCATGTGTCCTCGAGAACGTTTGGTCATCTTAAGTAATACAACCGGCTTGTCCTTTGCTGAATAAAGGATTGGGCCACCTGCTGCATTTATTCTTATTGTCTTTTGTTTACTCGTACTTTATTTACTTGCTTTATCAAAAAACCCTAAAAATCCGTTTGCTAAGTATTTGCAGAGAATTCCTGATCCATACCACTAGCCAGCACCTTCTGCTCCTCGTTGGGTTCGACACTCTTACTTCTCAAAAATACTGCGATACACCCCCTATACTTGTGGGTCATCAGTTGGTTGTTCGGTTAGGACTGAGTCGGCGCATTCCCACTGTGAGCCCAGTATGTGCGATCTATGGGTTGGGTATGGAAGATGATCATCATGCACTCATAGGTTGTACTCTGGCTAAAGCTCTACGGCATGAAATGAGAAGCATCTGGTCTTGCGCGAGGAGGAGGTTTTTAATACCAATGTGAAAGAGTGGCTCCTGCATTTGCTCGGTAATGCAACAAAAGAGATGAGGCCAAGAATTTTATTCCTTCTATGGCATGTTTGGCATCACAGAAAAGATGTGGTCCATGGCGACGGTAAAGCCTCTGTCTCAGCTTCGGTTAGTTTCTTAACTAACTACCTGTCGTCATTCTCTTATACGCACTCAAACACTGCATGTGATCTTGGAACCTCTTGGACTGCCCTGCGGCGGGCTCCTTGAAAGCGAACGTCGATGCGAGATGGGACGCACACTCCAGAGATGCCGGCGAGATAGCCAAGGTAAAGTTGTATTGACCGAGTGGAAATTTGTCCCAAACTGTGGCAGCGCAGAAGAGACTGAGATTATGGCATGCCTAGATGGCTTAAAGCATCTGATTCATCTGCGCCACTGGCCTGCTACGGTGGAGAGCAATTGCCTTAGGGCGGTTTAGGCTCTTTCGATGGATAATCCTGATAATTCGCGCAGCAGGGCCCTAATCCTGGAAGGTCGTGAACTGCTCTAAGAGTGTGCCGGGATTTAGGTATTACCAAAGTGGAACGTGTGAACAATGGTGTTGTGCATGTGTTGCGCAACTAGGTAAAGCAGGGCTTAGTGGTTCCCTTAGTTATGATGCTTCAAACTGTGTTAAGGAGCTACTCTCTAATGAGATGATGTAATCTTTCATATAATCTTGTAGCAGCAACTTTCAGGCGCATTCTTTTTCTTACCAGGGTAGCTACAGGGACTGAATGATTTTTAATGAGACGACTTGCTTGTTTTTACATTGAACTTAAAAAAAAGTGTCGTGCTAATCTTTACGTCATCTTCAATTTATGTTGTTTTCCTTTTGTATTGTGAGTGCTATTTTTCTTCACTAGGATGAGCATCAAACCAACAAGCTATAAATAATGTTGCCAATCTCCACTGCACGTATTTGTCCATATCGCTCTGCTTGCACTTATTTACCTACAATAATATGTACTCCCTCTGTTATAAAATATAAGATGTTTTAGTTTTGTGAAAAAAGTGTATCTAGATCTCTTTTAATGTACAGATTCACGACAAACCTAGTGAACCTACGCACTAAAAAGGTTTAGATATACTTTTTTCACAAAACTAAAACATCTTATATTATGAAACCGAGGAAATACTCCATTGCCAACATCATTATCATTATCATTATCAGAGTAATGATGAAACTGGATATTATCCATGACCATCGTGCAGCACACCATTTGTACTAACTAGAAGTAGCGCATGCGGTGCTACTTAATTTTAACGGATCGAGATATTTATCAGATTGAAAATTACAAATAAATGTTTATGAGAAGTAAGAAAAAACTAAATATTCGAATTTGAATAGGAGGAAGAATCAAGCGCTTATCTGCCATATAGATAGATTCAATATCCCTTACAGTCAACTACTCCATCGTCGTCCAGCCCGGTTAGGATACCTGGCTTTCACCCAGGCGACCCGGGTTCAAATCCCGGCGATGGAGCTTATTTTGCTATTTTTGTTCCTTTTCCCCTTGGTTCGCTTATGTATGCATACCGTATTTAAGTTTCAACAACTCCATCGTCGTCCAGCCCGGTTAGGATACCTGGCTTTCACCCAGGCGACCCGGGTTCAAATCCCGGCGATGGAGCTCATTTTTGTATTTTGTTCCTTTTCCCCTTGGTTCGCTTATGTACCTATACCGTATTTAAGTTTCAACAAGTCCATCGTCGTCCAGCCCGGTTAGGATACCTGGCTTTCACCCAGGCGACCCGGGTTTAAATCCCGGCGTTGGAGTTTTTTTGATATTTTGTTCTTTCCCCAGGTTTTTCTTTGTCCTGCATCATCCCTTCACCGAATTTAATTTCTTTTGTTATGTTTTTTGTGGATTTCGTTGTTGATGCTCTGGAAAAATAAATCGATTTAGTTGTTGATGCTCTGGAAGAATAAGCCTTGAAAAGCAGAACATACAATAAACCATGAATGATACATGGAGCGCCTCAGTGGCATATGTGGATAGAAGCATGCAAAATGAAATATTCTCTGAATTAGGACCCCCAATATATGCAAAGTAGAACTATGTACTGTACAAGTTTTTCCTTGCGACAATGTTACAGTCACAAACGCTTTCAAGATCAGGGTCTGCCAAATGAAAATTGCATGTCGCAATACAGTGGCATGACCAGGGATATGGTCAGAGCAGCAGTTATTCAGGATCTACTGGAAGCTCCTCATTCCAGCAGGAGCTGTTCTAACTCATCAAAGCCCTCGTTTTCATAGTATAATTTTCCTGATTTGCCGTTGTCAATCACCGCCAGTTCCGCGTTGCCATCATTTTCGTCATGGAAATCTCCATTTCGAAAAAAATCGTTGTCAACCACCGCCAGTTCATCACCGGGTGAGACACCTGTTTTCTGGTAGAACTCTTCCTTCTGGGCATCCCACTCTTTGACGATTTCCTCTACTTTGTCACCCAGCAGCTTGTCATTCTGAAGGATGTGCTTGGCATCTTCCACATCAACAATTTGGCCTGCCTCTGTCAAAGGTACAAACAGGACAGAAGGATAGCGGTAGGGTCAATGGCAGTTCTAACGATAATAAAATTCCCGGCGGTAGAAGAAGATGATGGCAACAGATAAGCACCTGCAAAGGCCAATTCTTTGGCTTTAGCGTAGTCCATTGACAATTTTTTGATGGTATCAAGTTCAACCTCCGCACCCTAGATGCATATTGATGTGTAAGTAACAGAAAAGAACACAAGTATCATCACTAACAAGTAACAACATCGCAGTTCTTTGTTCAAACCATTGACTAGAATGGTTACACCTTGCACCAACCACTAACATTGGCAGAACAGAAGGGGATAGGCAGGAAGGTGAAAAAAATAAATGATAGCTTTCACCCTACGTGGCAATGCCCGAGGTGTACTGAATGAATCTAAAAAGGGGCAATGAAAAGAGTCTGAACTTACCAAGTCTGTGTGTGTATACCTCCCTATTTGTGTATTTGCAAACAACCTGCAGCATAAACATAGAATTCAGAATATTAGCAAGTATTAAGCAGTGTGTTCTTGTTTGCATATGGACAATACAGTAACAGTAGCAGCAAACTACCCTGCAAGAAGATAACACAAATAAATGCTAATCATAGAGATCAGACAGATGGTCAAGAAGAAAATCCACGTACTTATCACAGGCAAATTTCACCCGTTTATTCTGGAATTCATTCAATTCATCAACCTGCTTGGCCCCATGGTCCCCAAGCAAATTGATGAATCCAAACAAAAACATGCCTTTGTCTAGCATCCTTTTAACAAGTGCTGGTACGAGACCAATTCCACTCTGCTTAGCCTCAATGACGAAGTCTTTGAGTTTCTTGGACTCCTCTGTTGCAATCACATATTCAGCGCATTAATCTTCACATTCAAATAAGTCCTAAATTAGCGACTACAAATATATACCTTACCAAGAGACAGATAAATTTTGAAATGTGGCTTGTACGGTTGGCACTCATAAAGACAATAAAGGCAGTAAAGCCCTGCCAACCTTTGAGGTAGAGAACTTTGGGAAGTCATATGGCCTACATACACAAGAAAGGGAAAATATATCAGCGCTGCAAAATAGATTGTGTTGGAGACTGTCCTAGGAGAGCCTAGAATATTCCAGGGAGTGTTAGTATATTAGTGTTGTCCTAGGAGTGCCTGGAACATTCCAGTATGTTGTAGTCTAAGTTAGTGTCCTACCTAATTCTAGAGTATTCTATAGTGTACTAGTTAAGATGTACCTAAGTTCAGCTATATATATATAAGAGGGTGTGGAGGTCCATGGGACTTGCCCATCCCAGATTTTTTCCCCTAAAGACTACATGGTATCAGAGCTAGGTTCTCCTGAGAAGTGGCAATGGTGATGAAGCAGGGCTGCTCTGCTATGGCATAAGCCGAGGAAGGGGGCGCTTGGTCCTGGTGGTGGCCGGTGGTGAAACAGCGGCTTGTGGAGGAGCTCCAGGCGTTCAGGTGTGAGTGCAGACAGGGGTAGCTAGCTCAAGTGGAAAAGTGTTGGCCAGGTTGACTCGTAGGGAAGAAGGAGAAGCAAGAGAGTTGCAGCTGCTCAAAGCAGAGGTGATTGTTGTTTGCGGTGTGTGCTAGGAGAGGACAGAAGAGAGAGCTTCGTGAGCTCATGTCTCTTAGCAAAAGCAATAGGGACCGGACGTTGTGCTGCTCCACTTTGAGGTTTCTGTGGTGGCGGACAGCGGTGTGTGTGTAGTGCAGCCAGGAGAAGTGGTCAGACAGTGCAGCTAGGAGTGGGCTGTACTGCAGCGGAGGAGCGGTTTGGGTTGTGCTATAGCTACGGAGAAGAGTGTGTGCAGGCTGGACTTGTAGAACAGCTGAACAGCGTTGTGGATTCAGTCTCAACAACACTGATCAATGGCGGAAAATCAAAGAATTGAGAAGCTACTTCAGAAAATGACTCAATTGATGAAGGAGATAGAAGAATTGAAAGAGTCGAAGAAGATTGCGGAAGTTCCAAAACAAGGTGAAAAAACAACAGCCCTACGAAATTGTGTAAATCTCGCACAAGCGGAAGAAGGTATGTCAAATCAAGCTCCTACATTAAACGGAACTTGTTCAAATTGGATACTAGATTCAGGAGCATCTGCACATGTCACGGGAAGGAGGAGTGAGTTCGCATCATATGCGCCAAATCCACCCATGCATAAAGAGACCATCCAAACAGCTGATGGAACTTATCAGCCCGTCAAAGGAGTCGGCACGGTGAAATGCACTCCGTCAATTACATTGTCTTCGGTCTTGTATGCTCCATCTTTTCCAGTGAGTTTGGTGTCTATGAGTGCCTTGGTTGACGACATTGATTGTCGAATTATTGTTGACCGATACAAGTGTATAATTGAGGAGAGGACAACTGGAAGGAGACTTGGGGTTGGCATCAGGCATAAGGGACTATGGTACTTGGATAGACATGAAACAGATGATGCATTATGCACCGCTTTGACAATTGTTGCTGGTGACGATGAAGCAAAGGTGATACTCTTACATTGTCGAATGGGCCATATGTCCTTTGATACTATGAGTAAGATATTTCCCGAGGAAATGAAGAAGGTGGATAAAGAAAAACTTGTGTGTGATGCTTGTGAATATGGAAAACACACAAGGACATCATATGTGAGTCGTGGACTCCGAAGCACATCGCCTTTCGCGTTGATTCACTCTGATGTCTAGACTTCTCCTATGGTCTCTATTAGTGGAATGAAGTACTTTGTCACCTTCATTGACTGTTACTCGCGGATGACTTGGATATATCTCATGAAACAAAAAAGTGAGGTGCTTAGTTGTTTTAGGGACTTCTATGCATATATCCAAAATCGTTTCAACATTGGTATTCAAATTATCAGGACTGATAATGGGACAGAGTATATGAACCATGAATTTGGCAACTTTCTTTCAGAAAAAGGAATACTTCATCAAACTTCATGCCCTGATACTTCTCCACAGAATGGAGTAGCTGAGAGGAAGAATCGACATCTACTAGAGGTAGCTCGATCGCTTATGTTTACTATGAATGTGCCAAAATTCTTATGGAGTGAAGCAGTTATGACTGCTACTTATCTCATCAACCGAATGCCATCAAGAATTCTTGGGATGAAGACCCCATATGAAATGATCTTTGGTAAAAATGAGTTCATTGTTCCACCAAAGGTGTTTGGGTGTACATGCTTTGTCAGAGACCATAGACCTTCGGTAGGAAAATTGGACCCACGTGCTCTGAAGTGCATCTTCATTGGATACCCATCTAGACAAAAGGGCTACAAGTGTTGGAGCCCTAGTGAGCGGAGAACATTTGTTAGCATGGATATGACATTTAGAGAGTCTGAGCCGTTCTACGGAGAGAAGACGGACCTCAGCTCGTTGTTTGACTTTGACTCTCCTAGCACAATTGATGCTAGTCGAGAGGGGGAGACTGAACTGTTGAGGACAAAGGAAGATGAACAATCGAGAGTTGTTGTTGGTTCAATTCCATCTCCTGCAAGTGAAGATAGATGGAGAAAGCCAAATGAGGAAGAAAACTTAAAAGTGTATACACGGAGAAAACCACAACATGAGCAGCAGCAACAAGCTCCTACAGCAGGTGACACACAGGTGCAGGGGGGGCAACATGCTCCAACAAGTGGTGGAATTGTTGAATCGACTGAGGGCGTAGCTCCTACAGCAGGTGACACACAGGTGCCGGGGGAGCAACATGCTCCAACAAGTGTTGAAATTGTTGAATTGACTGAGGGCGCAGGTCCATCTAATACGAGAGATTCAATGGACTTGCCCATTGCCTTAAGAAAAGGAATCCGAGTTGGAGCTAGAAAACCTCCAAATTGGTACCAAGATGAGCATGACATAGCTAATTATGTATCATATACATCTCTATCAACAAACTACTTGGCCTTCATTGCATCATTGCAACCCATGGTGATCCCAAGAGACTGGAAAGTAGCAAAGCAAGACCCGAAGTGGCGCGAGGCCATGATAGAGGAGTTAAATGCTCTCGAAAAGAATAAAACTTGGGAACTTGTATATCTTCCAGTAGGAAAGAGAGTTGTTGGGTGTAAATGGATTTACACTGTGAAACAAAATCCAGAAGGGAAAATTGAAAGGTACAAGGCAAGACTAGTTGCCAGAGGATATAGTCAAACATATGGGATTGACTATGATGAGACATTTGCGCCGGTGGCAAAGATGAACACAGTGAGGATCCTAATCTCTTGTGCAACTAACTTTGGGTGGCCTTTGCATCAGTTGGATGTCAAGAATGCATTCTTGCATGGAGATTTACAGGAGGAGGTATACATGGAGATCCCACCTGGTTTCTCCACTCCTAGAACATCAGGAAAGGTATGCAGGTTGAGAAAATCTCTATACGGCCTCAAGCAATCTCCACGGGCATGGTTTGATAGATTTAGACGAGTGACATGTGGTATGGGATATAAGCAGTGTAATGGGGATCATACGATGTTCTATCGGCACTCAAATAGCTAGATTACAATCCTTGTTGTATATGTTGATGATATCATAATCACGGGAGATGATGCGATGGAGATATCACGGCTGAAAGACAACCTACGCAAGGAATTTGAGGTAAAGGATCTTGGTCAACTCAAGTACTTTCTTGGCATAGAAATTGCTAGATCTCCCGAAGGGATTGTGCTCTCCCAGCGGAAGTATGTTTTGGACTTGCTTAGTGACACGGGCATGCTTGGGTGTCGGGTTGCATCAACACCTATCGACCAAAACCACAAATTATGTGCCGAATCTGGTGATCCAGTGGATAAGGAGAAGTACCAGAAGCTTGTTGGAAGACTCGTCTATCTATGTCACACAAGACCTGATATTTCATATGCAGTGAGTGTAGTGAGTAGATACATGCATGATCCTAGGAGCGGACACTTGGATGCGGTCAATCAAATCCTCCGGTACTTGAAGGGTAGTCCAGGAAAGGGACTATGGTTCAAAAGGAATGGTCATCTAAATGTGGATGGGTATTGTGATGCTGACTGGGCAAGTTGCTTGGATGATAGGAGATCAACTTCTGGTTATTGTGTGTTTGTGGGGGGCAATTTGGTGTCATGGCGAAGTAAGAAGCAGCAGGTGGTTTCAAAGTCAACAGCTGAAGCTGAATATAGAGCTATGTCGCAAGGTTTGAGTGAGATGTTATGGGTGAGGAATCTTCTTTCAGAACTGAAAGTATTGAGAAAAGGCCCTTTAAATTTGTGGTGTGACAACAAGTCGGCGATCAACATCGCAAACAACCCCGTTCAACATGATAGAACCAAGCATGTGGAGATTGATCGCTTCTTCATAAAGGAGAAATTGGATGACGGTATAATTAAGATAAATCATGTAACCTCTAGCGAGCAAGTTGCAGACTGTTTAACTAAAGGATTAGGAAATAAAGAGTGTAGTTCAGCTTGTAACAAGATGGGAATGATAGATATCTATCACCCATCTTGAGGGGGAGTGTTGGAGACTGTCCTAGGAGAGCCTAGAATATTCCAGGGAGTGTTAGTATATTAGTGTTGTCCTAGGAGTGCCTGGAACATTCCAGTATGTTGTAGTCTAAGTTAGTGTCCTACCTAATTCTAGAGTATTCTATAGTGTACTAGTTAAGATGTACCTAAGTTCAGCTATATATATATAAGAGGGTGTGGAGGTCCATGGGACTTGCCCATCCCAGATTTTTTCCCCTAAAGACTACAGATTGTCTGTGGGTGAAGTACCAATTTACAGGAAACCATAGCCTACCTATACAATGCAAAAAGAGGGACTGCATGAAAACACCCGAGTTTGTCTTGGGTCTGCCTTCATAGATATAAGAAAACTTCTTAGCCATCCACACTCTCTTGAAATTGGTGAATGACGTGCAATTTTCCTACCAAACAGAACAAGGATGCTACTTATTTAACATGAATATGAACATGACACTGCTAGACGAACTGCATGAAAGACAAAAATTACCTTGGCATAATCATCTAGCAGCTCATCAATATCCAGCTTGAAAGGAGCAAGATCCATAATAAGGTCGAGGCCCGACGTGAATCTGAATACAGAAACCGCTATTCACTTCAATAACAAAGAACAAAGTATGTAAATACTTACTGAAACAGCCATTGCCTACCAGAGAATACCACGGCAAGAAATAAATGGCCCAAATCATGCAAGCCATACTTTCTGCAGTTTGACTGTTCTTCCTATCACTGGATTATTCAGCTTGATTTTCTAGCCTACCTTGTGTTCTCTACCTACAGCCACTGCATCACTTATCGATTTTGCAGCATTATCCACTGTTCTCTGGCATTGCCGTTGCTTTAGAAGAGCACCTAGTTACTTTTACCTTCCATTCTAACAGTTAGTTAAATACAACTTTTACAAGCTGTAACAGGGGAAATTTACTAGAAACAAGTGACAACAGAGGTTATACTAATTCTAACTAAAAACAAGTGACAACAAAACTCAGAGGTTATACTAGTTCTAACTAAAAACAAGTGACAACAAAGTATTGATGCAGCAGGACTGACTGAACGGCAGGGTTCGTGCGTAATAACTAATGCAAACCGCTAGAAACCCTATCATAGAGGCCAGCCATAAGAAAATTCAACCAAAAATGCTATTTCTTTTTACTGAATTGAAAACCTGACAATATGAGGCATGCCCAACAAATTTTCACTGAACTGAACAATGTTTACTGCAGACTGTGGAGATAGCCATCATAGACCACAGTTGTTAGGGAAGAATACTTAGGGAGAGCATAAGTGAGCTCGGAGTAGATGAGCTAACATCACAAAGGGCGGGATAGTCAGTGGCGGATCCAGGAGCCTAGGATCCAAGCTCTAGGCCCAAACTAAGCACTTGTAACAAGCAAGAAAATGCTCACACCCAAGCATAAAAATATGGCTCAATAGTACAATTATTGTAGAATTTGAACTCAAATGGCTAATCCAACCAAGAAAAACATGACAAAAACAACATATAAATAGTACAGGGATACCGAAGATAATACTCCCTCCGGTCCAAATTAATGGACTCGGATTTGTCTAGATTCAGATGTATCTATCACCAGTGGCGGATCTAGGATTGGAGCAAGCCCTGGGCCAAAAACTAAGTAAAAAAATACTAAAAATATAATATTCTTGTAATAGCACAATTTTTTTGGTATGAATAATTCGATGGTGTGCTGTATGTTGCTTAAGAAAAGTAATAGAATCTGCATTTGTTGACTGGTTCGGTTTTGAAATCGATGGAAAAAATAACCATTTCATGGTTTGTCCCTAAAACACAAAATCAATTGCAGCCAATTGTTAAATCAACAAATCCATTCAATTACAAATGAATCCAACTATATCCAGTTGAACTAGTGAAGAAATAACCTAGGTGAGGCCAGGGGTTCCACAGCCGAGCGAGGAAATATTGGAGCAGAGGAGGCAGAGCCTCACGCGGCACCAACGCAGCCAATCCCTGCCCTCGGCAGTAGGTCGGAGCAGTACGGCTACCGCGCGACGGAGGACTGGAGGAGGGGGGGCACCGGGCAGGACCGCAAGAGGCCAGGAGCGAGGAGGCAACGGCCAAGCAGGGCGAGACACGAGACAGGGTCGAGGAGGTCGGGGGCGTGCTTCTCCAGGCTCAGCGAGCGAGCCAGGAGGCCGAAGCGATTCGTTGTGTACTCGCGGTCGAGCGAGACAAGCCAGCAGCTGAGTTGGGCCAGAACTGGGCTGTACCCTGGGCCAAATAAAAAAATTCATCGATGGTAGGCAGAAATTTTTTATGCGCCCGGGGAAGGGCCCGGTCCAACCTGGACCTAGATCCGTTCTTATCTATCACTGAACCATGACTAGACCTAGATACATCCCAATCTAAATAAACCTGAGTCCATTAATTTAGATCGGAGAGAGTACCAAATCAACAGTTTGGCTAATCTCAGCTTACAATGACAAAATCAACAATAATAGAATTACCTACACTTTGAAGGAAACAAAAATGCAGATAAGTTTTTTTTTCTTTTTTTTTGAACGGTAAAGGGTCCGAAGAGCCTGGAAGCTGCTCAAATTAACTAGGCGGTGGGTACATATTACAATAAGACCCCTTGAAAAAGGGGAAAGCTAAAAGCAGAGCTGAAATTTGCAAAAAAGCCCTAAAATGAAAAAGTAAAAAGCAATCAGGTCCTTGAGATTCTTCTCCACCGCAGATGTCTGTGAGTACACTTCGCCGGCCACCAGAGCGCCGTCGAGGACGAACCACTTGGCAGAGCACTGGGGGAGCTCCAGCGATGTACTCCGATCAAGGCCTCCACACCGGAGGTTGAAGATAGCGCTTCCATGGCACCAATCGGTCGCCCTTCGACCAGAACGGGCAGCAGCCCAGCGGCATATGCCGCACATCACGGGCCACTGCGATTGAACAGCAAGAGGAACAACCACTGGAGAAGAAGAAGAAGAAGAAGAAGAAGAAGAAGAAGGCCAACTCTGGTTCGCCGCCTGCCCAGAACCACCACCACGGCAGCTCCATCTCGACGGCTTGCCCTTCATCCGCCTGCTTCTCATCTCCAAGGAGTCGACCTTCCCGACGGAAGAGATCAACGACCACCATGCAAGCAGGGATCCAGCGGGTTCTCGGCCGCGTTCCCCATCCTCGCCACCACGGCCAGCCACAGGGAACACGCAACCTACCACCCACCAGGCACCACTCCGCTCCCCCTCGCCACCTTGGCTGGCCAGGAACGAATCGGCACCCAGATCTCCGTCACGAAGGTGGATCAGATCGGCTTTATTGACCAAGAAGCTCCTCACTTCACTCTCAGTAGCCATAAACTCCGCCCGCCGGAGCAGCACCACAAGAAAGCAGAGGAGGAGACGACGCCAGATCCAGCCGGAAGGATCTGGAATCTTCTTCGTCATGGCATGACGCCGACACACGGCACTAGGCCAAACCCTACAACTACTACTACAACTAAAACCTAGATCTACGCCGGCGCCATCCTCCCGCCGCCCCTCACCGGCTATTCCGGCGAGGGAGGCAAAGAAGGGGCCCAGGAGGAAGAAGAGAACTCTCTGGTGCCTCTCGATTCGTGCGGGGGGGTGTGAGGGGGGGGTACTAACCCTCCGTACAGACAGATAAGTTTTCTTCATCCTTTTAATTCGGTGTAAACATGGAATTGACAAGAGAATGCACCAATTCAAGGCTTCAAAGTATACGAAAGGATAACTGAGGAAATCACATGTATAGTAGACTTGATAGGGACGTGTGGTCGTTCTG
This sequence comes from Avena eriantha, assembly GCA_910589775.1. NCBI lineage: Eukaryota > Viridiplantae > Streptophyta > Magnoliopsida > Poales > Poaceae > Avena > Avena eriantha. Next base: position 138,725,753 of record OU342743.1, read on the forward strand.
CGTCTGTTGATAGCAGCCACGCCCACATGAGGAGCCGTCAGGAAACGTGTCCACGACGAAGAAGTTTAGGCAGTCAGGCGGGGGCGCGGAGGCGAGAGGGGAACGGCGGTGGCTCAGGAGAAGACGCAGAGTAAGGGAACGATGCGGTGGCGCAGCAGTAGGGATAGGGAGGTGGCGTAGAGGAAGTGGCACCGCGCGGCGGCGTCACAGCAAGGCAGGAAAGGGAACTCGCTGTTCCTGTTTTCAGATGTATTTGTTTACAATTTGGTCCTTCTTTATGATAAGGTTTATATTTGAACTCTTTTCAAAACAATTAATCGGAACGGTTTGCTAATTTTTAGTCTACTATAAGATTTACCAGAGTAAAAAAAGATTAACCAGATCTCAGTCAACTGCCGAACTATTGGAATTTGTTGTGATTCGTGTTGTCATGTGAGCTGCACATGTGTTTTAACTTGACAGAAATTTCTCTGGTTGCAAGATTTTTCCAGCAACACATATGTTACAACTCGGAAGATATGTTCACACCGTTGAATTTGCTTCGCAATTCATGCCCACCTAGAACTTAACCTCGACACTGAGACTTGGGTGGCGGATTTAGTTAAGTCTTAGTCAGACATGCCCTTAACAAATTAACACCAGGTGGCGAAAAGTATTTAATTTCAGTGCAGAGGTCGACCCCACCGTGAGATGATCCAACAAACAAGTTAGACATGGCTTGATTTCACTGTCATAGGAGCATCGAATGGCGAATCATCGGATATATAGCAGTACTCAACCACATCAGATAGACATTAGACAATATCCAAACCCTTAATGGCACCTTCGGAGAAGAGAGAAACCGTGAAAGATGATCGCCGAAACATGCCGCATAGTTTAGAAAGTGGACCATCTCGACTCCAAAATCTACATGTTTAGATGGTATCAATAAGGCATTAGATGAAATGTTGTATAGTTTCCCTCGCAAAAATTAATACTGCATTCCTTTTTGGAGTAGAACCGAGTGCATACTTCATATCTCACCGCATTGAACATTATATCTTATTTCAATTGATGTATGCAAAAGAAAAATCATGTTATAGTAGTATTCTTTGGAACTGTATCCAACAAGTGAAAACATACTTTCTTTAAGTTCCTTACCTTTGGTTAATTTGCGGTGATCTCAGTTGTCTGTGCAACAAGCAGGAAAAAGAAAGAATGGATACCCACTTCGACACCCACTGATGTGGACGAGCTGGTTATAATTAGCCCCTCTCCTGGAGTCTGAAAGTGGAGTAACTTCTTTTAAATCAAGTTCATTAGGAGAAGTTACTCCACTTTTAGATTCCACTTTCACATCTTAGCATAGCCAAAATATCACCAGCCTCTTTCATAGCCCCTCTTTTTTTTTCAAGATTATGAACACTACTTTGATGTCTAGCATATCCTCTTGAAAAAAACATTGATGTCTAATCTCATTTTGCTAAACCTCCATTGCAGGGTTCCCATGTGATATAGATGTCCATTGTTGGGCCATTATATCATAAAATCTCTCCTAGAGCAACCAGGATAACTTAAAAGACAAGTGTGACTTATTATCTTGGTGAGCTTGTTCACTAAAATGCAACAAAAGATGAGTGTGATCTGAGCTCTGGTGAAATCTCTCACATTAACCCGAGGGAAATTTTGCTCTCATGCCATACTAGCTAGAATTCTATCTATCTTTTCGTATTCCCAAGTGTATTGTCTTCCAGATAAGTCATTTTCTCTTAAATCTAGACGGTCAATAATGGTGCTAAAAATAAATGGCCACCTTGCATTGAAATTATCATTATTCTTATCCTCTTGACGACGAATAATAAAGAAATCTCCACCTCCAACATACACAAGGTATTGCCCTCACAAAGACGAACCAGCTCTACCAAGAACTCATGTTTCTAGGCATCTTGATCTGCTCCATAAACAGAGACAAGTGACCACTCGAAATTATATGATCTAAAGAGAAGGTGAAACTTAATACACCTCTCACCTGCCACTATATCTTTGACCTCCAAAGTTTGATTATTGAAACCAACTAACACACCGCCTGATCTACCCTAAGGTAGGAGGCAGTACCACTTGAAGTCAAAACCTCCATAAAGATTCTTAAGAAAGGTTGCTGAAAAAATTGTAACTACCTCTAATATAGCAAAGAAATTGAGCATGTACTCTCTTATATTCTCATGGACAACAACATGTTCCGTAGTGACTCCTCCAGCCAATAGTACGGCTTGATCCTCTACTGTGGTTTCTCCTTGTTCATCGCCCAAGGAGGTGCTTGTCTTGCCATCACAACATGCGGCTATGGAGAGTTCAGAAAGAGGTGAGTCACCAGCTGCGATGAGGGCGAGCTCACCTTGTAGTCCAGGAGGGAGTGCGTGTTCGAGGTCTCTGATACCTTCTTCGGTTGCGCGAGGGACGGGCTTGTTCCTCAGGGGCGCTACACACATGTGGGTGTGATCAAATTTGGAGGAATACCGCGGAGGCAGCCGGAGTGCAATCAAGTGATCGGATTCAAGCTCATCCTAATGCAGATGAAGCGAGTTGAGAGGTTGGCACAAGCGAGAGATATGTGCAACACAACAAATAATGGTTTTACCTCTAAATTTTCAATCTCTTCAATTCCGAATGATGTTATTGTTTCTAGAGCTGCTAAGTTAGGTGTTTTGTTGGGTCAATCGCCTAGTCAAGTAGATTCATCTATATATTTAATAAAAGAAATTGATCAGCAAAGAACCCTAGTTGTACTTCAGAAAAATTAGGAGAAAGCTAAATTGAATGAAGAATTTTTGATTTTGAACGCAATTAAATGAAGATTCTTTGAGTACCACGGTTTTGACTAAAGCTACAAACAATCAGTGAGGATTTAAAGGAGGGAGAGCAACAAGGCTCTTTAGGTCAGTGGACCTTAGCCTTCATTTTTCCAAGCCTACCAAAAGAGGTAATAGGAAAAGTGTGACAGAAGGATCTGTTATTTGTCGGAGCACTAGAATTATAAGAGATTTACATGAACAATTATATATTTTTCCTCCACGGACAGTTAGTATTTTCTTTTATTTCCTTCTTGGGGTAGAACTGAATATGTATTGCAAACTCATCGTTTATCGTCTCCTCCAAGAAAGAAAACACGATCTTCCCGTCATCACGCTGTCACTGATCTGTCTCGCCTAGTGTGGCCTTAGGGCTATAGAGGCGCGGTGGATCTTGGTCCTTATCGACATGAGGGCTTCGTTTTTTATTTCTCTGTTTGGTTAGGGTTCGTGTGCTACTACTTAGGAAGACATGACAGTGACGGCTCCCTGAAGATGGAATAAGGTTCTCCCGTCTAGCCCTTGTTCCGGCGATGTGTATAGCATCGTCGGAGGGTGTGTTGAGGTGTGTCTTCGACAGATCTCGTTGCATTTGGTCGGTGTTCCTTTTGATGCTTGTCTTCATCGGCGACAGTTGTTGCTCTCGTACGTTGGTTTCTTAGGACCTTAGCACGATGACTTTTGTCAGTCCACTGCAACAAACTGTACTACGATAAATTTTGCCCGACTACGTTGATGGAGAGGCCAGGATAGTGGCATGCCTTCGGCTCGCTCGAGTGCTTGTGGTCTTCGGTAGGTGGGGCAAGGACCTGTTTATAATTTTTATTACTTTTGAGTTTTCTTTGTACTGTGTTGTTGAAGATTATGAATAGATCGAGGGTAGACATTTCCGAGTACCTACTTCATATCTCACTGCATTGCATGTTATATCTTACTAGCTGAATGCACGTGCGTTGCAACGGATTTAAACATTTTATATAAGATAGACAGAAGAAAAAACGAAAAAAGTTTATTTAATGTGAGGCAACCGAACTTGGCCAAAGTCACGCGCAGCCGGCCCCACCCCTAGAGAGTCCGACCTAGCAGCCTACCTAACCAGAACCCTAGCAAGGATAGCCCCAAGTCCCTCGCGTTTTTCTATCCCTACCCTCGCCTCCCTTTTAGTTTGGCATATTCACTATCACATGCAAATAAAAACATGTAGGGACTCAATGTGGTGATGTAGTATGGAAGGAACACTTCAAATGAATCTAACCAGAGTTATCACTTCCTAATAAGAACGGCTCAAGTCATAGATTCTCGGTTCATAAAGGTCAATGGTAGTAGATAGACCAATTCTTAGCAATTAGTAAGAGTAACATGGACATTTGGAAAACATCTCTACACTAAAAATAGAATAAATCATCGTCCAAATTTCGTGGATAAAACAAAAATATGCTTTGACACAATGGGATGTAACGAGTAACTTCTTGAAAGGACACTTTGTCCAGGTGACTGTCTATCTATAGTGATCATCATTTCTATGCCTAGGTGACTCAGATCTCAAATGCCCTTTGCTATAATTCATGTGTGCCTATGAATTCAGCCTAACTATCTATAGCTTGTGTGAACTGAAAGCAAGATTACCTAGAAGCTCGATGAGAATTAGAGGAATTAATTAATCAGGTCAGTAGAGAGCAATGAAGAATCTGCAAAGCAGTTGTGATGCACTTGAGATGAACCAATGAGATTGAGGCATACTCCTATATATTCTTACATTGAATTTGAGGAGTGCGTATTCATTCAGACTACATTCAGGAATTATAAAGTTCAAAAAATTAATGTACCAGGTATGGTGACAATGCTAGACATGAATGCGGCACATTTGAACATTTCAAATTGACCACCAACATCCAACCGATTCGGATTCATATATAGTCAGCTGCTCAGAAGAAACACAATTTCAGCTTTTAGACTACTTCGTCCCAATAAATGAATCCGTGCATACCATCTCTACTACTTATAAAAGATCAAACAAGAACTTTGCTAAACGCACCCCGCAAAACATACACGAATCTATTATAACCACCTGATCAGGCGCCCTAAAGACAATCTAATGGCTGGAGTTAGCCTAAACAGATCCCTGGGTGCAGTTAGCGATTTAAATCGTCGGACTGAACACTTATCCTCGAGAGGAAAAATAGGAAGCCACCTATTCAGATGCTCTGCGTCCCTGGCTCCCAGCACATCAGCACATCCTGATTTTGCGGATCAGATTACTTCCACTAATTCCGTTTTCCGATTTTTCATCCTCGCGAACAAAACTCTAGTGCTGCCCCACCCTGAAGCAACCCACGCCATCCATGGTTGCCGTCGGCCTGCCGCCACCCAATCCTTCCACCTCCTCCTCTGCTGCCTCTCCATGCCCACCGCACGCCTCCTCGCCACGCACCATTCCTCTATCTCTTCTACTTCCACCTCTCTGGCTCCCCATCACCTCCACGCCGCCGCGACCAGATCTGTTCACCATGGCACGCCCTCCGTGAGGGCGCGAGCAGGTGCCGAGTGGAGACCAAATGCCTCCAGACTGATGTGCGCGACCGCGCCATGGGCGCCGTTGAGCACTTCAGCGGTCACGTCACCATCGGCGGTGGAATCTGCCAACGCCCATGCACCACCGCCTTGATAGTGAAATCTGCCGACGCACTCCTCACCGGCCAATTTTGCCTTAAAATAAGTAATTTACAGTCAAGTGTTGGGTGCTCTAGCATGATTTGAGACAAGTGAAGTATTTTACGTTCCTCAAGATATTGATGGTTGGGCGTATGTGGCGACGATGTCAATTTATGGCTATATGGAGCGCAGCTCGATCTGAGACTAAGCACGCAGCCTAGGCAGCAGCTCTCAGCAGCCTTCATGACCACCTTCTTAGCTTCGGACCAATCGCTATGAGATATGGCGTGCCGCAAGAATCGCCACTAGGAGTCACCTTTTGCTTTGAGCTTCTTAGGTAGTACATGCTTGTAGACATTTAATATCAATGTATTCCTATTTTTTTGCCAAGTTCTTCACTGATAATCTGAAGCTATGTGGTTGATTGTCATTTGATTTCTTTACAGAATTGTTTCAGTTTAAAATATTTGTATAGACTAAGAATAACAAAAATATTTATTAACATGTAGAATGAAATATTGGAGGCTAGGAGTAAGGCACAGTCGCCGGTCTAGAAATGTTGGTCACAGGCGGTTTATAAGTTTTATTATAGCTCTGCCTCCAAAGTTTTGATAGGACACCGTTTATGGAAATACTAGGTACCTTGCAATCACAAAACTATTGAGTCTTTTGTTATTTGTTGTTGTTTCTACATCATTTTGTAATATATTAAATGATTCTCTTTATTAGCATGTTGCTCTCTAATTATTTTACCTTGTTTTGGGTACAACTATATGAGTGTTGTCATTTGTTGGTTTACACTTTCTATTATAGTTTGCTTGGCCATGGCAGCGTCCACACTTCTTCTTAAAGTTTTCATGTACTACTCCACAGGATAATCACATACCCTGATAAGGTAGCTTTTCTACTAAAAATAGATCGGCGCATCCGTGTGATCTTTAATTGTGAATAAACCTTGCAGTATGAAGGTCTGAAGGTTTAGGATAATGGTTGGATGTGTTGTTCCCTACGATGACATGTACCTTGCGCCGCTGTTGTATAACCGGGACCAGACTCAGGTGGGTACTCTTGCTATTTTGAATTGTATATTGATATTATCTATCAAGAAAGAAACATGCATGTTGGAATTAGCATGTAAATGGTGTACTTTGCTCTCAGCACAAATATCATAATCCCACTAATATTGTATCCTTGTTTTGAGAAGCCAGTTTATCTTGGACATTATACCAATGTCGTAGAAAAATTAGCAAGTGGTCCACTATAATGTTTATGCTTATGTCGTTTCTTTTGTAGAGAAACCACCCTTCTAGACTTTTGTTGTTTGTCTCTATGTTGTGATCAACGCATACATAGTATGGCCTCTGGTGCATGTTCTGCAAGGTGCTTAATAAATTGCTAGAAAGGGCAATCCATTATTACTGAGTTGTTTCTTCATATAAAAACAAAGCAAATTACTTTAGGCGACTGGAGTTGGTGTTGTCACGAATATCCTGACCCATAGAGTTTTTTTGAATAGACATAAGGTTTGGCCTTGCTCAAAGGATAGTCTTAGATACAATATTTACTTTGTACAACCATAAAGGTCAAAGGTCTATAACTATCACGATGATCAGTAATATTAGACATATGGTTTCTGACTTTCTGTTCTGTTATGTTTTCCAAATACATGTAGTTGATCTGATCTTATTGGTGCAACGTGCAGAGATTCTGTATCTGTTTGAATTGATGTTTGGCTGCTGAATGTATATGATTTGTTTCCATTAATGTTTCAAAATGTGTGTTTGCTCTCACGTGGAAATCTGTATTTTTATTATACAACTAGCTAGAGGCCTTCGAAAAATACTCTGAACCAATTTGCTATACGCAATGATAGAGCCATCCACTGTTCAATTTGCACTCTTTCGGTGCAGCGCTTTGCCATTTGTTTGGTAAATCTAATAGTGACTAGCAAACAATAGTTAGTTACATGATCATTGGTCAAAAAAATTGTGCATTTGTTATCAAAGACAATGTTTATCATCACAAGAAAATGCATTGTCAGTATGTTAGACCATGCTATTCCTGGGTTATTATTTTATGATATAAGTAGTAATTCCCATTGAAAATTTATGACTTTCAAATGCTATCTTCTTCTTGACTGATTTTAGGGAAATCAAGGCTCACATAAAGAGAGTTAAAAGGTTATTGTTGAGAAAAACAGGAATCTTTTAGACAGATTGCTGAATCGGCCACCAGCATACAAACAAAGCCAGGAGCGAGGCACAGCCACAGGTGAGCCGGGCAAGCTGCTCTTGCAATACCAAACCTGTTTTTTTGGAGTTGCAGCTGGTCCATTTGTATCAACCAACTGGGTTGAGGATGTAGTACTCCCTCCGTCTGAAAATAGATGTCGTAGATTTTTTGAATTTGGATATATCTAGACAGTATTTAGGACATAGATATATCCAAATTTAAACAAATTCCCGACATCTATTTTAAGACAGAGTCAGTATTACATTTGGTTTGGCTACATCGTGTACTCATGAGGGTATTGACAAGTAAGTTTTGAAGAAGTGCACCTCTTTAGCATACTACTACTTAAATTTATTTCAAACTTCATATGCGACATATGTATTATATTTAGAACTTACAAACAAGCGAATCATGTTTTTCATCAAGGTCTACTATTTAGTTTGAGAAGTCACAATCGTGTAGTCCAGATTTACTTTTGCAAATATTTGATTATTTGGCTTGCAAAATATTTATTTGGATTAATATTTTTTTTATTTCAGATTTATTTGTTTGATATTTGGATGATGTATTCAGTACAATGTAAATGGACACAAATTCTGTGAACAAATTTTGTGAATTACTACTACGTGCGCTTGCACGTGCAACACTACTAGTTCTTTTAAATGCATAATTGAAATCTACACTTAGATTCGTAACATCAATTACGTGTTGGGCAGCGAAACGAACAGCTGATTTATACAAGGAAAATTGCGTGAGTATCAAGCCGCAGTTAGCATGATCTCGTCGAGCGGCCTGCCAGAGCACAGTAGTCCTGCCGCCCGATAAGAGATTGAGCATATATGTGATAACGAATTAAGTTCAGGAATTGTTGAGAAACTACTACTCCCTCCGACCCAAATTATTTGGCTTAGATTTGTCTAGATACGAATGTACCTAGCCAAGTTTTAGTGCTAGATATATCCATATCTGGATAAATTTAAGTCAACTAATATGGGTCGGATGGAGTATTTGAATGTAAACATATCATCGTATTTAATCTCGACTTGGTCCATCGGCAGAAATTGTTGGAAAATTAGGTAATTTCTCCATGAGATTAATTATCGAAATCAACATTATGTAAGAACTAAAAGATCTAAACACATGCAACCAAATAGCCACATCTTGTAGATCTGAAAATCTAGCAAGAACTACTGCATACAAAGAGAAGAATAGCACGTACAAGTTGACCGGGAAGGTCATCGCCACAACATCACCTTGGTCATTGTTGTTGTCTCTCATGGTGTTGATGAGGTCGTCGATTGCTGAAGAAGAACACACGAACATAGACGAGCAGTCACGCCGAGACGCTTCCCAAAAACCTTATCGCCCGTCTCCCGGTGCAGGATCTCAACAAACGGGGTTTCGGAGGCATGCTCTCCCGGACAGCAGTGCACGCAGCCGCCAGGATGGGGAAGCCTAGAGAGCAGCGCAACAAGAGAAACACACAGCGAGAAAGACTGAGAAAAGAACTGGATCCATCTAGATCTGTCTATCTCTCGCTCTATAGCCTGGGAGGTGAGCCGACCGAGTCATCACGTGTTGGAAGACAAGGACACGCGTCAAACATGCACACGAATGTTTGACACGTACCCAACAACTGGTGCACGAAGCAAAAATTTAGTCTTCCACAAAACGAGTTTCTAACTCGAACTCGATTCACGAAACGCGACGCGACGCGACGCGACACGACGTGCGTGCGGGCGAGGCGAGGCGGGCGGCGGAGGAGGAGTGCGCGTGGACTTCTTTTCTTCTCACTCACTTAGTGAGAGTGAAACAGCTCACCTTATAAGCTGGTCCAACTCTCTCCCAACTAGCAATGTGGGACTAAACTTTGTCTCCCATGGAGCTCCCAAGCTGCCATAGTAGATGGGCCTTGAGATTTCAGGATTTATTAGACTAGATGGGCTGCCTACATGGGCCGCATCCCATATAAATCTAACAAACCCCCACCAGATCTCAGAGGCACATCATATGGTACATTAGTTCCAATCACTATTTAATATACCAGCAGCAGTGGAGACTGTTAAGTTAAACTTCCACCTAGACAAAGAGATACGTTTACTACAACTGAACAATGGACTATGTCTTGAATTGCCAGTCTTGCGCAACAAGTTTCGCTCAATGTCGTTACAGGTACTTGGCTGCCATAGGCTACCCCTCGGGTGGAGCTTATAAGTCACACTTCTCGGCCTTTCATGAGCTTCCTAGAGATTCACCAAAATCTCATACACTGTGACCGGTAGTGTAGCTCATATAGGTGTGTTCTTTCAAGATCGCTCTGTAGGACAGCGTCTTTGCTCCCAAGGAGACATACAGAACACATTAAGATTTAATCAACATTTCTTATAGTTTACTATGAGAGAATTGCATCTGCAGCGGAGTGGGAGTATTAAAAGTTTCTCTTAACTCAGTTGTTTCGGTTTGTTTTCCCAGGTCCTAATTCACGGGATCTCCGATCACATAGGTTGGGTTACCCCCTTGACAACTCACGTGGGTCTCAAACCCATCTCCCTCAATGCATTTTCTATCAAGTTTCTTGATAGTCCTTTCATAAAAGGATCTATCAGATTCTTAGCCGTTTGGACGTAATCCAATGCTATAACTCCGGAGTTTCTCAGCTTTCTGACAGACTTTAGTCTTCTCTTGACATGTCTTGAACTCTTCATATTGTCCTTAGAACTGTTCACTTTGACAATCACAGTTTGGTTGTCACAGTTCATAAGGATTGCTGGTATTGGTTTTTCAACCATAGGCAAATCTGTTAAGAGTTCACGAAGCCATTCTGCTTCAACAGTCGCAGTATCTAATGCTGTAAGTTCTGCTTCCATAGTTGACCTTGTTAAGTTGGTCTGCTTGCAAGACTTCCATGAAACAGCGCCACCACCAATAGTGAATATATATCCACTTGTGGCCTTTATCTCATCAGCATCTGATATCCAGTTTGAATCACTATACCCTTCAAGTACTCTTGGATACCCGGTATAATGAATTCCATAGCTCACGGTTCCTTTTAGACAGCGCATTACCCTCTCAAGAGCATGCCAGTGATCATCTCCCGGGTTGTCCACAAACCGGCTAAGTTTGCTCACAGCAAACGAGATGTCAGGCCTCGTAGCGCAAGCTAAATACATAAGTGAGCCAATAATCTGAGAGTATCTCAATTGATCTCTAGTTGCCTTTTGATTCTTTCGAAGCAAAACACTAGGATCATAAGGTGTGGGAGAGAATTTGCAATCATCATATCTAAATCTGTTCAACACCTTTTCCACATAATGTGATTGCACGAGTGTAATCCCATTATTCTCATCTCTCAGTAGCTTGATGTTTAGGATAACATCAGCTTCTCCAAGATCCTTCATCTCAAAACATTGAGACAAGAAGGTTTTGACCTCATTAATCACTTTGAGACTTGTCCCAAAAATTAATATGTCATCAACATACAAACATAGGACAACTCTCTCACCCCCACCATGGCGGTAGTACACACATTTGTCGACTTCATTTACAACAAAGCCCACAGATGTCAAAGTTCTTTCAAACTTCTCATGCCATTGCTTGGGAGCTTGTTTGAGGTCATACAAAGATTTCTTCAATTTACACACCTTTATATCTTGACCTTCTAGTACAAAACCATCAGGCTATTCCATGTAAATTTCCTCATCCTACTCTCCATTTAAGAAAGTCGTCTTAACGTCCATCTGATGAACAAGAAGACCGTGAGAGGCAGCCAGTGATAATAGTACTCAAATTGTGGTCAATCTAGCCACGGGTGAGTAAGTATCAAAGAAATCTTCGCCTTCCTTTTGGGTATAGCCTTTAGCCACAAGCCGAGCTTTGTACTTTTCAATAGTACCATCAGCCCTAAGCTTCTTTTTAAATACCCATTTACATCCTACAGGTTTACATCCATACGGACGTTCAGATATCTCCCACGTTCCATGAGCCAAGATGGAATCCATCTCGCTTTGAACTGCTTCCTTCTAGTAGTCTGCATCCGGAGATGCAAAAGCTTCTGAAATAGTAGTGGGAGTGTCATCCACTAGGTACACAATGAAATCATTACCAAAAGACCTTGCGGTCCTTTGTCTCTTACTCCTTGTGGGAGCTTCATTGTCATCCTCATCCGAATCTGAACTCACATCATCTGATTGTTCATCAGTCTCTATGGGAGTTTGCGGTTCAGAAACTAGATCATATTCCTTATTAGATATGCTAGGCATATCTCTCATAGGAAATATATCCTCAAAAAATGTAGCATCTCTTGATTCAAAAATGGTACCGACACTCATGTCGTCCATTTCAGATTTCACCACAAGAAATCTGTAAGCAATGCTGTGAGAAGCATAGCCAAGAAAGACACAATCCACAGTTTTCGGTCCAAGCTTACGCTTGTTGTTGATTGGCACGTTGATCTTTGCCAAACAATTCCAAGTTCGTAAGTAAGAGAGTGTCAACCTTTTCTTTTCCCATTCTTCAAATGGAGTAATCTCTTTATTCTTAGTTGGAACACGGTTTAGGACATGACACGAAGTCAATATAGCCTCCCCCACCATTCCTTAGATAAACCGACAGTGTCTAACATGGCGTTAACCAAATCTGTTAGAGTCCAGTTTTTCCTCTCAGCAATCCCATTGGATTGAGGGGAATTGGGAGGCATCCTCTCATGTATACCATGTTCCGAACAGAATAAATTGAACTCATTAGAAAAGTACTCTCCACCACGATCAGACCGAATTCTTTTGATCTTTCTCTCAAGTTGATTTTCAACTTCTGTCTTATAGATTTTAAAGAAATCTAAAGCCTCGTCTTTAGTTTTCAAGAGATATACATAACAGTACCTAGTAGAATCATCAATCAAAGTCATAAAATATTTCTTTCCACTAATTGTCAACACACCATTCATCTCACATAGATCTGAATGTATAAGCTCAAGAGGTGCCAAGTTTCTTTCCTCTGCAGGCTTATGAGTCTTGCGAGGCTGCTTTGCTTGCACACAAGCATGACACTTAGAGCCTTTGATAATAGTAAATTTCGGAACTAAACTTATACCAGCAAGCCGCGACATACAACCGAAATTAATATGACAAAGTCGTGAATGCCAAACATTAGTTTCATTACTAGTAGTACAAACATGGTTCACTACATCATCACGGAAGTTTACCAATGAAAAACGGAACACGCATCCGCATTCATAGCCTTTTTCCAACAAATATTCCATACTTAGACAATACAACTTTATTGGACTCAAATACCAACTTAAACCCATCTTTCAGAAGACAGGATCCACTAACGAGATACTTCTTGATAGAAGGGACATGCTGCATGTTCTTCAATTGCATGATCTTGCCCGAAGTAAACTTTAGATCTACCATGCCAGCACCAAGAACAGTAGCATGTAACCCATTCCCCATCATGACGAGGAATCTCGAGCCTGATAAGAGGTGAACATGAAAATGTCAGCACACACATGAACATTGGCACCCGTATCAACCCACCATTCCGTGGGTTGAAATACTGAAAGAATAGTAGGTAACAAATTACCGTACCCGGAACCTGAAGTTCCTGCATCAGTATTGCCAATGACCATGTTGACAGATTTAGAACTCTGTCTAGCCTGACCCTTCTTGCCTTTCTTCTATGGACAACGATGAGTCCAATGGCCAATCTCACCACACACCCATCAAGGTTCTTTCTTTTCCTTGTTCTGCCCCTTCTTCTTGAAGTTGGTAGGCTGGCAGACTTTGTTATTTCCCTTGGACTTGTGGGCATTTTTCTGCACCATATTGGTAGCAGAATGTCCCTCGGTTCCACTAGTGTGTTTGTCTTTTGCCCTCGCCTTCTCTTCAACATCTAGAGAACCAATAAGGTACTCAACAGAGAGCTCATGCCTCTGATGTTTCAAAGAAGTGGCAAAGTTCCTCCATGAAGGGGGAAGCTTAGCGACAATGCATCCCGCGACAAACTTGTCCGGAAGCACACACTTGAGGAGTTCGAGTTCCTTTGCCATGATCTGTAGCTCATGAGTCTGTTCTACTACAGATCGGTTTTCAACCATCTTGTAGTCATTGAACTGCTCCATAGCATACAGTTCACCACCGGCATCGGCAGCACCGAACTTAGCGTCAAGCGCATCCCACAATTCCTTGGCATCACGGATATGCAAATATGCATCAACCAACTTGTCTTCAAGCACACTGAGTACAGAGCCCACAAAAAGTACAGTGGCCTCTCTGAACGCTCTTTCTTCCTCGAGAGTAAGCGGACCTCTGGGAGTACCATCTGCAACTTTTTCTATGCCCATTGCAGTGAGTCACAAGAGGGTTTTCCCTTGCCATCTCTTAAAATTAGCACCCGAAAAAGGCCTCGGTTTCAGCGAAGCAGCAAAGGCAGATGACGAAAATTTCCTAAATAAATAAGGTTTTTGGATTGTTGGAAAATTAGGCAATTTCCCCATGAGATTAATTATCGAAGTCAACATTATGTAAACACTAGCAGATCTAAACACATGCAGCCAAACAACCACATCTAGTAGATCTGAAAATCTAGCAAGAACTAGTGCATACAAAAAGAAGAATAGCACGTACAAGTTGGCCGGGAAGGTCGTCACCGCAGCAGCACCTTGGTCATTGTTGTTGTCGCCCATAGTGTTGATGAGGTCGTCGGTTGCTGAAGAAGAACACACGAACAGAGACGAGCAGTCGCGCCGAGACGCTCCCCAAAAACCTTATCGCCCGTCTCCCGGGGCAGGATCTCAACTGACGGGGTTTCGGAGGCCTACTCTCCTGGACAACAGTGCACGCAGCTGTCGGGATGGGGAAGCCTAGAGAGCAGCGCAACAAGAGGAACACACAGCGAGAGAGACTGAGAAAAGAACTGGATCCATCTAGATCTGTCTGTCTCTCGCTCTATAGCCTGGGAGGTGAGCCGACCGAGTCGCCACGTGTTGGAAACAAGGACACGCGTCAAACATGCACACGAATGTTTGACACGTACCCAACAGCTGGTGCACCAAGCAAAAATTTAGTCGACGCGACGCGACGTGCGGACGAGGCGGGGGGCGGAGGAGGAGTGCGCGTGGACTCCTTTTCTTTGGACTCCTTTTCTTCTCACTCACTTAGTGTGAGTGAAACAACTCACCTTATAAGCTGGTCCAACTCTCTCCCAACTAGCAATGTGGGACTAAACTTTGTCTTCCACAGAGCTCTCAAGCTGTCATAGTTGATGGACTTGGGATTTTAGGATTTATTAGACTAGATGAGCTGCCTACATGGGCCGCAGCCCATATAAATCTAACAGAAATATGGTAAGGTTAAATTTTCATTTGCTCTGAAATTCAGTTTCATGAGTCTTCACCAAACTTGGATAATTCATGGGCAGCCTATTTTAATATTTAAGCCAGTCCAAAATACAAGCTTATACCGACAAAAACTGTTGTCAGGAAAATATAAGCTGAGATGCAATTTATCAATAGGTAATATTTCAGATAATTCGTGTCTGATTCACACAACTAATTTGGCTAGCAATAAATGGAAAATCATTTGAATACCGAACCTCGATAGTCCCTGAATCATCTCTTACGGTCATGAAAACACTTTGCAAATGCTCTTCTCGTAACGATCCTCCCAACAATGAAAACTACCGCCTCAGTGCAGACTTCGCCGTTCTCAAGATGAGCATAACTCTCGTGGATCTCCTTGGTCATTTGAGTCGTGTCCCACTTGTAAACGTACGGATCATAACCCTTCTCTCTTAGCTCGTCGACCATGCAACCAAACAAGCTACTGATTACGAGCAGATTTGCGCAGTATCGAGGACAGATTGTGAGGGACGAGCCAAACACTGTTCAAGTACAAACATAGCAAGCTGTTGCGGTCGAAGAACTGACCTTTTTAAGGCAAATGGCGTTGATAGAGTCGTGACCGTAGGTGGAGGATGACGAGGCGCTGCAGCGGCGGCGGTCGTGCGACGGCTTCGGCTAGGGAGCAACATCGGATGCTCACGGCCAATGCGGCGTCGGTGGCGACAGTGATCCCTCCGTCACAGGGGTGCCTCCGGGTAGCAAGATCAGGGCTTCGTAGAGACGGACGCCGAGGATCTAGAATCCGCCACGGAATAATCCCCTGATCGCCCGATCCAGACAGCAAGAAGTTTGGGTGTGAGGGTTGACAGGACGGGATGGGACGGGGGAATCAAGGTAGGGCCTCAGCGGTGGCATTTTCCGTCGGCCGTGCCTCGTCGGGCGGCGGGAGAGGAGGACGTGAGGGTAACGGCGGGCTAGCGGCTACCAGCACCAGCGGTTGCTGAAGGGATCGAGCACACATTTTCTTTTCGATCGAGAGGATAAGTTTGGTCGCCCTATTTAACTTCGCGGTGGTAGGTCATTGTAATATCTTCAAAGAGCAAAGGGTAAAAGAGTCATTTTCCGGTAGACGGATTTTTGTGCCGACGAACGTACGCGTGTGTAAATAATAGTAGTATGAGCAATGCTACACTTAGAGGCTGTTTGGTTTAGAGGATATCATTTAGGGGACGAGGATATCCCCAACCAGCTGGTTAGGGGTAGCCTTTTTTCTGTTTGAGTAAAGTGGGATAAAAGTGGTTAGGGATAGCCAGTCAAAATCTATGGGACCAACTTTGTTTTTTTCATGTTCTTCTTTCTCCTTGTCTTCTTTATCCGTCTCATCACTTCCCTAGTAGCGGCCACGAGCCGGTAGCTCGCCACCCTTTTACCCTTGTCGACCCCATGTCAACCTGCCTGCTTGTGCCCCCTCTACCTGCCCACTCTGCCCGGCGGCCTACGCCCGCGTGCGTATTCGAACACCCGCTCTTCTTGGCGGCCTACGCTATGGCCGCCCCTGTTGCCACTCCCTATCGAGCCCATAGGCGATAAAAGATGGTTATTTTCTCACGAGATGAAGGTTGAACGAACAAGAAAACACTTCAAATGAGCTATCCAAAAGTGGTTGAGCTCATCCAACTCTTTTTGTGGGATATGCTCAACCACCATTTTGAGCTAAAAGTGGTTATCCATATCCCCTCCACCCTCTAAACCAAACACTGATAACCATAAAAAAATTGGATATCCCTTGTCATACACTGAATAGCCACTAAACCAAACAACCCCTTACGGGAGGAGTTTCACGGAGTGGCATTTACGGGATGACATGGAGTCATAGGGTTGGCTCAGTTTTTTTCACTTTCCATTTTTTCAGGAACGGGAACCACCTACCAATCAGCACGTCAGTCCGTAGCCAGATTTCGTAAGAAAATTTCCGTAAGTGTAGGATTATTGTAATAGTATAGATTTTAATTGATGTCTGCAAAATAAAAATCATATCATAATAACAAGTGAAAACATACTTTTTTTAATTTCATGACCGTTGATTAATTTGCGTTGATCTCAGTCGTCAGTGCATCAAGCAGGACAAAAGAACCGATATCCACTTCGACGCCCACTGACGTGGACGGCGGTTATAATTAGTTGCACGAGAAATCTATTCTTTGCCTGCGCACTGTTCGGTCTTATAGAGTGCTCTCTCTGGCGTACGGCGGATCCCCATCGTGCGACTGGTGTGGACTGGAGTGTGGCACGAAAAGCGGTCAGATACATCTAGATTTCCCCATTCCCCTTTCATCCTATCTCCCGCAAGCTCTCCTCTCTTTCTCCTCCTTCTATCTATCTCGTCGGCGGCGAGGGTCCGGCGGAGGTCCAGGCCATGGTGAGAGGAAGGTGGTGGGGCATCGACGGCACATAACTTTATATATATAGCATGTAACTTCCTGTGCATTAGCTGTAACATTTTATGTATAGCCTATAACTTCTTGTGCATGAGCTGTAACTTTTTATTTCTAGCCCGTAATTTATTTATTGCATTCTGGATTGTAACTTCTTTATATTTAGCCTGCACCTATGAGTTTACTACACATTAGACTTCCATCCCGTGTGATCCATTATACATCTAAAAGTTGAGGGAAACATGCTTTTCATGCTTAATTAATTAGGGTGCACCCTTTATGTTAATTGTACACTAATTATTACATCATATCGTGACTCATTATACATCTAAAGTTGGGGAAAATATACATTCTCATGCTTAGTTTGGGTTTATCCTCTATGTTAAGTGCAAACTAATTATTAAATCATGTTTGACCCATTATACAGCTAAAAGTTGGGGGAGAGCAATTTTTGTTCACCATGACATTTGCTTGTTTAATGATTTTAGGAGAGGATGATTCTCTCACCATAGGGCATAAGCTGATGTAACAGAGTTCATGCAATTTTTTCCATATTTGCTAAACATGTATTTTAATATTAACTTCGACACACAAGTATGTTTTCCTGTCTAATGGAGGATTTTTATATGCAACCTACAACTGAACTACTTTCTTGTTTTGTTGCATATAAACTTCTTCTCTCTTACATAATGCTGATGCCTTTACTTGCATATAAAAATGAAGTTCTTTGCACTACGCGACATGCACAGACTGAACCGGCCGAATTGTGCTAATTTTAAACCATCTTTGCACAACAATAATTTGCACAAGACGAACTGAATTGGGTCATTTTGTTCCATCTTACACAACTGCAATTT
The DNA here is from genome assembly GCA_910589775.1 of Avena eriantha. Taxonomy (NCBI): domain Eukaryota; kingdom Viridiplantae; phylum Streptophyta; class Magnoliopsida; order Poales; family Poaceae; genus Avena; species Avena eriantha. Next base: position 138,744,096 of record OU342743.1, read on the forward strand.
GCACAAGATGAACTTAATTGGGTCATTTTGTTCCATCTTGCACGATGGAACAAACTGAACTGAATTGTACTCATTTTTTTCCATATTTCAAAGTTTCATCATACATAGTAGGATAATTAAGGTCAAAAGCCTATATTTGAAATAAAACATGTATTTTTGTCAATACTAAGATATAACAAGTACAAGACACAACAAATGCCTGTATGTAGCAGGATGAAACCACGGGCCTTTTTTGGTTGCAATTCCGACAATAAATACCTCATTCACGGCAGAGCATATGAAGGAAGAGACCAATAAATACCTCATTGTCCGCGACACCGGTTTCATTTTCTATGATATAAACCAGTTCCTGAAAATTACATGTTTTACTACAATTGAAAAACTGAATTTCATGATGTCCGAGCTGTGTTTGATCCCTATGTTCGCTTATGTATAAATAATAGAATATGAACCTACAGACCTACAAGACATAGAGGTGACCTGTTTGTTGCATCCTAGCGTTTCATATCACAAAACGTGATTTTCTTCATGCAAAGTTGACCTTACAGCGCACTCATTTCTGGGACCTAGCTGTAACAATGTTGTGAAGCTACATCGAGTCCAGAGTTTATTGGTTTTAATAAGTATGATATATTGTCTTTCTTGGGTTTATTCTACTCGTACTTATCAAGATCCCTCAGTTTTATTCCTGCTATGAAGTAGGGATTGGGCTGGACTTGGAACGAGAAGAAGGCGCTCGAACATACTAGGACAAGAGGGCGTGAGAACTGGGAAAAACTAGAAACTGGGGACTTGGAGGAAACATGGCGGGTCAGACCTTTCCTTTATCCGTCGGTTAGCTATTTGTTTTCTATTTTCGACACCGCGTAGGACTAAACTGTGCCCGCGCACCGTGTAGCGGGGTCCTTAGTTGCACGCAGCGCCATATAGGTTACGCGGTACACCGTACACGGAGTAATTTACAGCAGAGCATGTTTGATCGATCCAGCGCTTGGTATCAGCGGCGCTGGTCTTGTCACCGCGCTATGAGCGAGCCGATGACGCCGGCAATGAGCGCGGTGGGGTCGCCGAGCACCGCGGAGATGACCACCTGCCCCGCGAAGCCGGCGATCTCGCAGCAGCGCTTCACCTTGCCCTTCCTCATCCCCCAGTAGGACGACCACCCTCCCTCCCTGCTCGCGTGGCTGCTCTTCGCCGCGCCTCGGATCACCGGCACCCTGTACCCGCCGATCCCCGGCACCACCGCGCCATCGTACACGCTCCTTCCTCCTCCTGCGACGGAGCTTCCTCCTCCGCCGCCCTTGTTTCCGCGACCGACGCCGCTCCAGCTCTCGACGACAAGGTCCATGACGCAGGCCACGTGGAGGCTGTAGCTCTTGCAGTGGCTCCGGTACGTCCAACTCCGCCCGCGGTGGCCGCACCGGTGGCAGGCCGCCTCGGCCTTGGGGTGCAGGTACAGCCGCACGCCGACCCTGCCACTGGCGCTGCCGGCGTCGAGGACGTGCGGGAGCGTGGCGCAGCAGGGGTGCAGGTCGAATCCGCAGGCGCGGCAGTGGTAGACGAATCCGGCCACGTCGCGGCCGCACGCGTTGCAGTAGCGCGTCCCCGGCGCGCCGGGCGCCCGCGCCAGGAAGTGGAACGCGCAGCTCGGGTAGAACGGGTGCCGCAGCGGCGGCGGCGGCGGGGACAGCGGGAGCGCGCACTGGCGGTGCAGGTCGTGGTCGGCGCCGGCGCGGCACGCCGTGACGGGGCACCGGTACCGCGCGCCGATGCCGGCCTCCTTGCAGCCGTCGCACCGGAACGGCGTGTCCAGCTGCTCCAGCCGCAGCCGGTGCTGCGGGTGGCTGAAATGCGCCACCTCGCCGTACCTCATGGCCTCCGAGAACCCCGAGGCTACTATTCTCTTGTGTTTCGGGTCGAGTTGGCGGCAAGGAAGATTTATACTAGACTGCGTCTACGTGTTGATTGAGTTAGCTGGCTTGGTTTCAGGCTTGGAGAGGAAGGGTGTCGCAGGAATAGAATAGAATAGAATATGTTCTCTTCATTTTGGATTTAGATGTTTGGAGCTGCTCAATTATCAAAGACACTATGAATCTATGATCATGTATGGACAAATATATACATTTGTTAAATGGTTTGTGACTGACGAAACACAGGGCATCTCCCTTTTGTGTGCTGGTGCAGGCATCTGTTCCTCCATCGTCACATTATTCCGGTTCTTCTCTTGCCTACTAATCCTGCTCTCATCAGGTTCAGAAACAACCAGTCTCTCTCTTTTCTTCATCTCTTCATTGTAATGCCATTCTTCCCTTGATGGCGAGGATAAGCGCGCACAAATTCCCCGATTTACCGAAGAAAGAATACGATTGGAACGTCTCCAAAAGCGCGGGAAACCGTTGCATCGGCTAGCATCTGGGTGCTGCTCTGCATGATGGAATAACTTGTGCAGGCAGGCAGGAATTAGGGATGATCATCACAGCATAGATACAAAAAAAGATGCTGAAATTATTGTACTCGGATTGTTCTTCTCGACATTCTTCAGTTATGTGCACTGAAGTGGTTTGCAGTCTATATGGCATATCATTTCGCAGGCAGGAGTTACTGGTACGTCAGTGTTCTACTGCATGAACTGGGTAAGCAACCTCTGACTCTGAACTTCTCAATAAGAAAAATGTCATTCTTGTTTTGATCCTTTTTCTGATGTAAACTCCGAGCATCCGATCTCTGCCCTGAATCAGATCAACTGCATGCCACAATCGAACTTTCCATCAGATGCTCTTGGTCTTGGATCAAGATTAAGCAAGGAATTGGTTCCCGGAGCTGAACCATCACCTCATATGCCTGCATGTCAAAAAGACGAGGGAAAAAAGAGGAAGGCTCTGTAATAATGCACCACAAGTTGCTTTTAAAAAACTGCATTGCATGGAGCAGCATAAAGAACATTACAAAGCAGAGTTTGTAGCTAGCTATTACGTGCCTAGGGGTACTGATGATGATATCGCCTCGCTGCTTTATCCTGATTCTTGCTTCTTTCTTTCTCAAAAGCAAGAGACCAAGATTAGGGAGAGCAGTGTTCCTGCAGGCTTCTGAGCCCTGATGAGTGCGGCATCATTGCATAATTGTACTGCAGATTATTCCATGTTGAGTCAGTCTGCATATTAGGTTCTTATTCCTGCAATGCGGCAATTTGCGAGGTTACGAAAGAATCGGTGGAGTATAAACAAGAATATGGCAAAACTACCTCATAAAATGGATGAAAAGGGGAATTTGTTGAATGACCAACTGTGGTGCCAACTACCAAGTGCTCTGATATTTTTGGGCTGATTCTCAAACAGATCACCAGTGGCGTCAACATATGCTTGTATTAAGGTAGGCAGAAACAGTTTTAATGTTAGTTTTCACTTTTTCCTCTTGCAAATCAAGGGTCAAAGACAGTGCTCAATAGTCTATGTCCCCTTCTTTGAGTGCAGATCTTCTGCACATTCTTCAGAGAGCTAAAAGAAATCGAGATTTCAAGTCAAGGGGGCCGGCATGCTAGAGAATTTCTTAACTAAAGTAGTAGAATTATAAGGTTGGTCACATCTAGGGTGTACATGATTCAGAAACGACATTATGTCTTCACGAATCAAAATTAGTCTGGGACTTTCTGCCCTAGCAGTCAATGATCCTCAAATCCAGGAAATTTACGCGGCAGGAGCTCCACTTGGGTGCACTTTACGTTCAAAGACGTGTCCTACCGGAATCATTAAAAAAAATCAGCACCATATTTCTTTCCTTAATTTCTGGGCAGGTGATAGCTTCCCGGAGCAGGTGAGCATATTTTCACCACCCAATTTATTATGTAGTATTTATATGTTCCCTTTGGCTTCAGAATAAGAATAATATTTCTTGTTTCAGAGCCTAATGCAGCTGCGATCTTGTTTCACCTGATTTCCTTTCGATGGCAGGAACCAAATTTGAAGTCGTGACACGAGGATTTTCATGACCTGCTATACTAACCTACATGCTATGCCTTATCCTGACCTTTCTTGAACATCATCCAAGTAGATTGTTCATATCTATGTAAATTTGTTATTCATCTTGTTTCCGAAGACATCGCCACAGCCTCTAACAAAAAATCTATATCCATCAAAGAAAACACAAGATCTGAATAATGAAAAATCATTTGCCATTTAGGACAGATATTGTAACATCATTAACACTGCATGGCCCATCGGTAGTTGATGATTCCTCTTCCTTTGTTACTGTTACATGGAAATACGCCGGATGCTTCGGGTCAGGTAGCGTCATACTGTCGCTGCTTAGCATGGCATCTACATTCGCCGACTTCTTTTTAGCTTATGATTCTTGAGAAGCTAGATTTTAGGAGATTGTAGGGAGAAGCTGACAGAATCTGCTGCCCTCTATTCTTTTTAGCTTCTGAACATTTGGCTTGTTTGCTGGGTTGAGTGGTGAATGTCTGTAACGCCCCTGAATTTTATTTGTATGCTATTTTTGGTATAATTGAGATAGAAATGAATACAGAAGATCAATACATACATACCATACCGCATAGCCTGTATTAAAACAATAGCAATGTTTTGCAATGAAACGAGATCAATATATACGGTGAAATCTAGGGCTTATGCCTAATCATTTTCCAGTATAATAAACTACAAATCATATCTTACTTATGCCTAATAAACTAGTACACAAAGGAAATCATTTGCTTATGTCTAATAAACTACAAATCATATCTTACTACCTCAATTAGTGAGAGAGAAATAGCAACGGACTTCTACATGCGGCGGCGGCGGCTGAGAGGAGGCCATGGCGAGGTCGGCCTGCGGGCGGCGAACGGAGGGCGTCGGCGGACGGCAGCGCATGGCATCGGTCGGCAGAGCCGCGAGCCAGGAGCATGGGGACGCTGCGGCGTCAGGCGAGGAGAGGGTCCGGGCGGTGGCGGACTGGCGAGGTTGGGGCAGCTGCAGTGGCGGCAGGCGCTGGCGGCAGACAGCGGCAGAGGGCGTCGGAGCACGGCGAATGAACGGCATCGGCGAACGGCGGCGCAGGGCATCGGTCGGCAGAGCCGCGAGCCGGGAGCATAGGGGCGCTGCGGCGTCAGGCGAGGAGAGGGTCAGGGCGGCGGTGGACTGGCGAGGCTGGGGCAGCTGCAGCGGCGGTAGGCGCTGGCGGCGGCGGCGGATGCGCAGCGATACCCTAGCGACGGGGCGACATGTCTCGATGGGGTTCGTGCTGCTCGTTCGGGATGAACGGGACAGCGATGGCCGACTGTTTTTTCTTTTCTTTTGTGCTAATTCTGGCCGGTGGCATTTCTTCGTAAATAGGAGCAACGACATGTCTAGACAAGGACAACCCTTCGTTTCACGGGACAGAATCCCGGGAATCATCTCAGAATCAGGGTCCGACCCGATTCTCAGTTTACAAAGAAAACCAGCTTCCCGGTGGAAATAAGCTGGCCAAAATCGAACTCATTCTTTTAGGCTTCTCTGATTCTGGGCCTAGAATTTGTCCGAGAAGCTAAAAAGAAGTCGGCGATAGTGGGGCGATCAGCCCCATTCTTTTGCACACACAGTAATGCAATTTTAACACACCTCATCATTTCTAAGGCATGAATCTCCGGAAGTAATGATGCATCTATGAGTGCAAGACACCTCTGTTCTTTCCACAACCTCCATGCCTACATGAATTTTAATCACATAATATTAATGTTACTGCATTGTGAAAAGAGTTTTAGGTACTCCCTCCGAATCATATTACTTGTCACTAAAATGAATGTATCTAAATATGTTTTTGTTAGGCCGCTATTATGATCTGCTAGGGTAGATGCCTTGCTAGGGTAGAACTAGACAGACAGAGAGAGAGAGAGAGAGAGAGGAAGATAGAGGGTGTGTACCTTCGTTCTGGCTCGATGAGCCAGAGGCGTTGGCCATGGTAGAGGGGCGACGGCGTGAGCGTGGGTAAGGTGGCGGCGGTGGTGAATCTTCCCGTAGCTAGCGCTAACCCTAGATCAGAAGGGATGTCAATGGGGGAGCGGCGGCATGATGAACCTCGTTCCCTGTGCCCCGGCCCCCACCTCCTCTTTATAGCGCTGCCAGAGGGGCCCCACCAACCTTGTTCGGTTGGACGCCCCTAATCAGGCGCGAGTCAAAGGGCTCGTTCGATCCGTTGGGATCGAACGGGAGGGGTCAATCTAACATTCTCCCCCTTGATCCTGACTTTCCTTTATACTTTACACTTTACTCATTTCATCACGGTTCGGTACATAGAGCATGTTTCATCGTCACAGCTCAATTGCCGATAGAATCAGACAGCTACAATATACCTCTTGTTTTGAAACAATTTTTTTTATTTTGGGCCTCTTTGATCCAGAAATCGTAGGCTTTTCCTTAAACCCACGCCGGCTAAGTGCTCCTTGAACACATTGGGTGGTAAGCCTTTTGTTAGCGGATCCGCAAGCATATCCTTTGTTCTTATATGCTCGAGTCTTATAGTGTGATCCTGGCGCGATCTTATCTCTCACAACATAATATTTTATCTCCATTGGTTTGGAGGCATTCCTTAACTTGTTGTTGTGAGCATAGAATACTGCGGGCTCGTTGTCACATTACATCTTTAGTGGTTTGTCAATGCACTCTACCACTTTCAAGTCGGTATAAATTTCTTTAATCACATCGCCTATTTAACTACAAATCATATCTTACTTATGCCTAATAAACTAGTACACAAAGGAAATCATTTGCTTATGTCTAATAAACTACAAATCATATCTTACTACCTCAATTAGTGAGAGAAAAATAGCAACGGACTTCTACATGCGGCGGCGGCGGCTGAGAGGAGGCCATGGCGAGGTCGGCCTGCGGGCGGCGAACGGAGGGCGTCGGCGGACGGCAGCGCATGGCATCGGTCAGCAGAGCCGCGAGCCAGGAGCATGGGGACGCTGCGGCGTCAGGCGAGGAGAGGGTCCGGGCGGTGGCGGACTGGCGAGGTTGGGGCAGCTGCAGTGGCGGCAGGCGCTGGCGGCAGAGGGCGTCGGAGCACGGCGAATGAACGGCATCGGCGAACGGCGGCGCAGGGCATCGGTCGGCAGAGCCGCGAGCCGGGAGCATAGGGGCGCTGCGGCGTCAGGCGAGGAGAGGGTCAGGGCGGCGGTGGACTGGCGAGGCTGGGGCAGCTGCAGCGGCGGTAGGCGCTGGCGGCGGCGGCGGATGCGCAGCGATACCCTAGCGACGGGGCGACATGTCTCGATGGGGTTCGTGCTGCTCGTTCGGGATGAACGGGACAGCGATGGCCGACTGTTTTTTCTTTTCTTTTGTGCTAATTCTGGCCGGTGGCATTTCTTCGTAAATAGGAGCAACGACATGTCTAGACAAGGACAACCCTTCGTTTCACGGGACAGAATCCCGGGAATCATCTCAGAATCAGGGTCCGACCCGATTCTCAGTTTACAAAGAAAACCAGCTTCCCGGTGGAAATAAGCTGGCCAAAATCGAACTCATTCTTTTAGGCTTCTCTGATTCTGGGCCTAGAATTTGTCCGAGAAGCTAAAAAGAAGTCGGCGATAGTGGGGCGATCAGCCCCATTCTTTTGCACACACAGTAATGCAATTTTAACACACCTCATCATTTCTAAGGCATGAATCTCCGGAAGTAATGATGCATCTATGAGTGCAAGACACCTCTGTTCTTTCCACAACCTCCATGCCTACATGAATTTTAATCACATAATATTAATGTTACTGCATTGTGAAAAGAGTTTTAGGTACTCCCTCCGAATCATATTACTTGTCACTAAAATGAATGTATCTAAATATGTTTTTGTTAGGCCGCTATTATGATCTCCTAGGGTAGATGCCTTGCTAGGGTAGAACTAGACAGACAGAGAGAGAGAGAGAGAGAGAGAGAGGAAGATAGAGGGTGTGTACCTTCGTTCTGGCTCGATGAGCCAGAGGCGTTGGCCATGGTAGAGGGGCGACGGCGTGAGCGTGGGTAAGGTGGCGGCGGTGGTGAATCTTCCCGTAGCTAGCGCTAACCCTAGATCAGAAGGGATGTCAATGGGGGAGCGGCGGCATGATGAACCTCGTTCCCTGTGCCCCGGCCCCCACCTCCTCTTTATAGCGCTGCCAGAGGGGCCCCACCAACCTTGTTCGGTTGGACGCCCCTAATCAGGCGCGAGTCAAAGGGCTCGTTCGATCCGTTGGGATCGAACGGGAGGGGTCAATCTAACATTCTCCCCCTTGATCCTGACTTTCCTTTATACTTTACACTTTACTCATTTCATCACGGTTCGGTACATAGAGCATGTTTCATCGTCACAGCTCAATTGCCGATAGAATCAGACAGCTACAATATACCTCTTGTTTTGAAACAATTTTTTTTATTTTGGGCCTCTTTGATCCAGGAATCGTAGGCTTTTCCTTAAACCCACGCCGGCTAAGTGCTCCTTGAACACATTGGGTGGTAAGCCTTTTGTTAGCGGATCCGCAAGCATATCCTTTGTTCTTATATGCTCGAGTCTTATAGTGTGATCCTGGCACGATCTTATCTCTCACAACATAATATTTTATCTCCATTGGTTTGGAGGCATTCCTTAACTTGTTGTTGTGAGCATAGAATACTGCGGGCTCGTTGTCACATTACATCTTTAGTGGTTTGTCAATGCACTCTACCACTTTCAAGTCGGTATAAATTTCTTTAATCACATCGCCTGCCCCGTTGGCTCATAACATGCTATAAATTCTGCATACACGGTGGATGATGCAACTATTGACAGTTTTGAGCTTCTCCATGAAATAGCCCCTTGCGAGAGTGAAGACGTATCCTATCGTGGACTTTCGATCGTCTATGTCTCCCATAAAATCAGCGTCTGAATACCCTCTTATTTCTAGGGAATTAGACCTTCTATATGTTAGCATGAGGTCTTTTGTGCCATGCGCATAACGGAAAGCTTTCTTTACCATCTTCCAATGATGTATGCTTGGATTCTCTTGATAAGTCAGAGCAAGTGCACTCTTGTGCATAATGCAAGCTTCCAACGGCCGAAGCATATGGTACCACTTTCATTTTGATCGATCTCATATTGACTCTTGGGACATTGAAATTTCCCAAAACTGTCACCCTTGACTATAGGAGCAGGTGTGGTATTGCATGCATACATACTGTATTTCTTTAGAATCTTCTCTAGGTATGCCTTATGTGACAATCCTAGAACCCAATTTGTCTTATCTCGGTGAATTTATTTATGCCCAAAACATATAAAGGTTCACCAAGATCTTTCATATCAACGTTTGAGGACAAGGACTTCTTTGTTTCTAGTAGTAGACTGACATCAGTACTAGCAAGCAAGATATCGTCCACATACATAATTAGGAAGATGTATCTCCCACTTTTAAACTTTGCATAAACACAGTCGTCCTCAACATTCTCTCTGAAACCAAATTTCTCATCATGCGGCGCATCTTCTGGAGGTGGCTACTGCTTCTCCCTTTCATGCTCAACAGTGGGTTCAATCGGCTCCTGACGAACAAGTTTCGGATCTTTACTCACAGTTGTCATGGGTGGAGTTGCAAAAGGTGCTTGCACCAACAACCTCTAGGGTTATCGATGCAAGAACAACAGGTAGCTCGAAGAATGGCTCCTGAGTCATCGGATTAGGTGCATGCACCCTCTTCTCCTCAAGATCAATTTTTCGAGTTACCATGCTCCCCCTCGTCATTTAATCCTCTTTGAAAACAACATGTCTCGTTTCTACAAACTTTGTGTATCTGTCTTGACAGTAGAAACAAAAACCTTTTGACTTTTCAGGATAGCCAATGAAATGGCAACTGACTTTTTGGGGTCAAGCTTTGCTATATTTCGATTTCGATTAAATACTTTGGTCTCGGCTGGGCTCCCCCACACCCTTAGGTGTTGTAGCGAGGGAACTCTACTTTGGCGTCGGCTGGGCTCCCCACACCCTTAGGTGTTGTAGCAAGGGAAGTCTTCATGTTCACAACTAGTCTTTCTATTCCCCCCCTCGAAATATGGCCTAAACGATAGTGCCATAATTTCGACTAGTCATGAGTTCTCGTTCTTTTCTTTGGATCTTTATTCGACGAGAAACATGCTTTTTCATATTACATACAAAATAAACTTTTTCACGAATAGATAATTAAAAAGAAGCTCATTGTGGATGAAAGCAACACCCACACAATCTTTATTATAATAAATGACACACTGGCCATGCCCAAAATGACATTCAAAGTTTACTTTGTTCAAACACGATACATTTATCAAAATTTCTATGCAAAAGAAGGAAAATAGAGGGCATCCGTGAGCAAGATCGTCGATCCATCATCAAGCTCCAAAGAGATGTCGCTAACAGCCTCAACGTCCACTAAGACTCCATTTGAGACTTCATCGCATCCTTCGCTTCTTCTCATAGTCCTCGTCAAATGGAATCCCTTTCCTTGCCATCAGTTCCTTTAACCAAACAGAGAAATCTTTCTTAAAATGCCCTTTCTTGCCGCAGTGGAGACATGCATCTTTGTCCACTAGAAGAGCAGGCCTCTGCTGATGCTGATAGTGCATCAGAGCTTTACCATATGGCTTAGTAGGGGAGCCATGGTTGCTTTGAGTGAAGTTCCTTTTCTTGTTGTCCTTGACAAAGTTCAAGGAACCTCCATTCTGGGCTTTGAACCTCTCCTCTTCTTGAGTATACATGGCGATGGTTTTTTCTATGTCCCATTTTTCAGGGGCCATATTGTAATTGACAACAAAGTCCTCAAACTGTTGAGGCAGTGACACCATGACCAGGTGGACAAGGAGAGCAGGATTTATCTCCAAATAAACTTCCATGGCCTTCAATTTGGCAGCCATGTTGCTCATCCGGAGGATGTGCTCCCTGATGCCATGTCCACCTCCTGTATAGTTCTCTATCACCAACTGCTTTAGCAGCTGGGTTGCATATGTCTTTGATGAGCCAGTGAACTAACTCTTTATCTTTTTCATGTACTCCCCTGCGAAAGCACACTCTATGATTGAACCAACAATTGCCGGCTCAACTGTGTTCTTTATATATGCCATGCATTTCTTGTTGGCGTTCTGCCACTTTTGGTTCTCTATAGAGTATGCCAGTTCTACTGGAGCATAGTTCCTTTTCTTTCTGTCCCATGCAGCATCATCTCTGATGGGCTCTATCAGCTTGGTGGGAGGCTTGGTCTCAAGGACCCAATCCATCTCAGAACAGATGAACGCGAAGTCCACCTTCTTTCTCCACTTGAAGTAATTGTCACCTCTCAGTGTGGGGACCTCCTTGATGTAATTTATCAAGTAGAACCCTCCTGAAAACCACAAAGAAGTGAGAACAATAACAATTTGCATGTATTAATCCAACGTTGGTCAAAATTAAGACATACAGATATTTATGCAAATAATTCTACATCACCGTTGGGCAGAACATAGAATCAAAAGCATATGACTTTAATTATTTTGAGATAACACACTAATCATAGTCATGCTATTTTCAATGTTGGTTAAAAAAATAACATGAATATGACCAGAATATTACTTTAACGTGCTCTCAAAAAATTTAATATCACTTTTGTCCTTTATAAAATTTTAAAAGAGCTCTTTTGACTATTTGCAGCGGAAGACATGAATTTCAAATTCATTAAATTTTACATTTTACAGAAACTTTACTGTTGCTTTTCCATTTTCTAAACAAAATTTCATTGGATAATTTTGTATAGAAAAAACTGTGCAAAAACTATCAAGAAACTGAATTAAAACAGTCTAAAAAACTTATGTAAAAGTTAAACCAGAAAACTGGTACTGTTCACGCGCGCAGCAGTGGATAACGGCCCACTGGCCCCTGTGCGGCGCGTAGCGCCCCTCGGCCCGCATCGGCCCATGGCTGATCGTGGCCTGCTTGGCCCGCCACCGCCTGCCGCTGCGCGCGTCGCTGATCCTGGCCGTCGATCAAAAACAGCCCCAGTCGGTGCCCCTCCAAAACCCTAGCCTCATTCGCCCCCCTCCCACTCTCTGTATCGCGCCCAGCTTGCGGCGACGCAACGCCCCGCGCCAGCGAGGTGGCGAGGAGGCCGCGCCGCCCGACGTCTAGACGGCGACGAGCCCCTCCCCCCTCTGAAGCGAGCCTCTGCCCCCTTCCTCTCTGTCCCGCATGCCCCTGTGCTTGACAATGGCGCGGTCATGTGCCTCTTCCGGTGTGAGGGAGCGCCGCCCAGCTCAACACCGATGATGAGCTCCTCCCCCACCCTCTCTCTGTGTCTATCCCGTCCACCTCCCCACCCCGCGCACTGCGAGCTCGAGGATGAAGCGGCCGGCGCCTCCCCTTGCCTCCTTGCCGGCGCGCGCATCCACCCGAGGGTGGGTGCGCCGCTGCCAAGCGGCTCAGGTGGCGGCACCCTTTTGCCGGCGGCGGCCGGAGTCACTATTCTTTTTGGGGCTTTTCTCTCTGTTTCAATTTGGGGAAAACCAGGGGATTTTCTTTTCCACTTGGGATTCTTTTGTTGTTCTTTGCCCCGAAGGGTTGGTTCTTCTTCCGACGACTCGGCATGCCGAAGCTCGTCCTGATAGAGAGGAACGGTGCGACCGTGTGGGCGGCGCTCTGTATTAGGGTTAGGGTTTTTCTGTCTTTTGCTCTTCTACTCGAAAAATCTAGATACTAGTCTTGCTCTGATACCAATGTTATTCCCACTGTAGGATCTACTAGTCTAGATGTAATCGGCAGAACACTTTGTGATCTAGCTGTAGCGACCTGAGAGAGAGATGGGAGATAGAGGGAGTGTACCTTCGTTCTTGCTCGATTAGCCAGAGGCGTTGGCCATGGCAGAGGGGCGACGACGTGAGCGTGGGTAAGGTGGCGGCGGTGGTGATTCTTCCCGTAGCTAGCGCTAACCCTAGATTGGAAGGGATGTCAGTGGGGGAGCGGCGGCGGACGAACCTCGTTCCATGTGCCCCGACCCCCACCTCCTCTTTATAGCGCTGCCACAGGGGCCCCACCAATCTTGTTCGGTTGGACGCCCCCGATCAGGGCGCGAGTCAAAGGGCTCGTTCGATCCGTTGGGATTATTCGGGAGAGGTCAATCTAACCGTTTTAGTACTGCATACATCTATCTTAGCGACAAGTATTATGCATCGGAGGGAGTAATAGATATCGGAAGTACTCACATATCCAAGAAGGTTGAAAAAGTCCCCAAATTGATGGAAACATGAGTTTCTCGTTCCACTGATGATCTCAAGAATCAGCACACCAAAGCTAAATACATCAGATTTGGTCGAGAAAATGCCCGCTGAAGCATACTCAGGAGCCATATAACCACTGAAAGAATGTGTGTAACACACGAAAAAAGAATAAACTTCCCATGTCAAATTATTATATTTGGTAAAATTTTAATATAATTAGGACGCACTATTTTGTAAGGAAGGCTTCAGCTGGCGGCCCGTGGTCAGTCGTTTCCACTTACAGGGTGACTCCTAGGGTGCTCAACATGCCTCATATTCCAAGTACGTAGGAGCAAAGCGAGTAAGATGGAAAACTAGAAGTGTATTGTTGCAGTTTCTCCATACGTTATATTTGTACATTCCATAAGTCCTTTTTATGAAGAAAATGCATAAGTGCAAGTTGGACTAGATATATGAAATGTGCTGGATGTCCGGCCTCGCAACAATTGTGAATGTGCTTGTGGGGGGCCCAACTTAAAGAAAATAATCAGTTAGAAATGAGTGGAGATTCATGCCCGAGCTCTCTCGTCGCCCTGTTATCCAAAAAAATATCGAAAATTATATTTGTAATCTTTTTAAAAATGATTTTTTTTATTCTGCGATAATCAATGATATATCTCATAAACATGCAAAATATTAATTTCAAATCCTTTGTATTCTAAACTATATAAAAATGATAAAAGTGTGGATCTATGCATATTTAAACTCGTCATATTTTGTTATTTTTGTGTAACACATAAAACAAAAAAAACTTCGTGTTGGGATTTTGTATGTTTATGGCATACATTGACTACGTTCAGAGTTAACTTTAGATTATTTTGAAATTTTAAATATTTTCCAATTTTTAAAATAAGGGGAGAACTGCACCACGAGAGCCAATGACATTTTCTGTTGGAACTTGGAAGTCATGATGCTTGTATATCATTGACTACCTCAGAACTTTCTTGTGTTTCCTACTATCTCTACGCGCGTTTTAGTACGTAGATACATACGAATTTAATCAATCTGCGATAGTTAATACGAATATACTACTTCGTTGATTTCCCTGCCTCAACTTATTGAGGAGAGCCCTCTCTCGAGCATGTCAACAATATACGTCATAGGCATGCAAAATATCAATTTTAAATACTTTGTATTCTACACTATAAAAATGATTAAAGTGTGGACCTGCGTATGCACATTTTCAAATCCCCAAATTTAATCAGATTTTTTTCATTTTTGTGTAACCCATAATACAAAGAATTTCGTGTTGTGTTTGTGGTATACATTGACTGTGTTCAGAGTTAATTTAGATCATTTTGAAATTTTAAATATTTTTTATTTTTTAAAATAAAGGGAGCACTAGATCTCAGAGCCAAAGACACTTTTCTGTTGGAACTTGGAAGTCAAATGATGCTTCTGTATTGCTCGTTTCTCGAAATAATAGCCGCATGATCTTTCTGTTCAGTTTAAGACAAACAGAGGATGTTTTTTTTTTGCTACAGAAGAAACAAAAACCTTGATCTAACGAAAATTATCCCCCACTGTCAATTTTTTGAAGGAAGGACAGTGGCACGCACAACAATGGTAGTGCTGGTGAAATGAATGCATTTGGGACTCCATAATAAATCGTGCCACCAACCGGCGTTGTAGCCAACTAGCCATGGTGGAGATTTGCACTCACACTCAAGCTCTACCACACTCTCCCTAGTTCCCTACCAATGATGCGCCGCTGCTTCACTTCCACTCGCTTCTGCCATGTGCACACCACCTCCTCGTCCTACTACGCACTGACACGCTGAGAAATCACGCACAGGCAGGGAGGAGATACCATGCGCGCGCTTCGGTCGCCGCCGCCGCCGGGCGGTTCGCCGGCACCGGCGCCCTCTCCGTCCCAGTACCTGCCGCCCACGCCGTCCCCGCAAGCGGCATTCCAGGGCGGCCTCATCAGCTCACCGCCTTCTCCCTCTGCGGTGTCATCGCCGGGACCGGCACCCGTGCCCGCGCCGGCTCCGGAGCCTAATGGGGTGCTGGCGTTCACGGGCGCGCGGCGAGGCGAGGCAGGCGGCATGAGCCCGCCGCTCATCGCGATGCTGGCGGTGGTTGGGGCGGCTCTGCTGGTGGTGCTGTACGCGCGGCTGGCCCGGCGCGTGTTCCGGACCGTCCGGCGGCGGTGGCGCGGCTGGCGACGGCGGCGGCGGCTGCTGCTCATCACGCTCACGGGCGGCAGCGGCTCCTCCCCGGCGAACGACTCCTTCGCGTCCTTCACCACCTACGACAACTTCTACCACACCTTCTCGCCCTACGGCCTGGACGACGCGGCCATCAAGTCGCTGCCCTCGGCGCAGTTCCTCAAGGCGGAGGCGGCGCGCGCGAGCGCCGGCGCCCGCGACTGCGCCGTGTGCCTGCTGGAGTTCGCCGACGGCGACGAGCTCCGCGCGCTGCCGCTCTGCGCGCACGCCTTCCACGCCGACTGCATCGACGTCTGGCTCCGCGCGCACGCCTCCTGCCCGCTCTGCCGCGCCGCCGTCGCGCTCCCGGCCCCCGTCGCCTCCCCGATCCGCTCCGCGCGCCGCGTGCGCCCAAGCCTCGACGACCTCCTCTTCTTCCACCCCGTTCCGCCGGCTCCTGCCCCTGACAGCGCGCTGCCGGAGATCACGCCGGCCAGCCCCGATCGGCAGCTCAACCCGCGGGACTTCCTCCTCAAGCGCTCCTACTCGTTCGGCTTCGAGCGGAACATGACCACGGAGACCGCGTCCACGGCATCCCCTACCTGGCGCTACCGCCTGGGCGGCGGCGGCGGAGACGGCGCCAGCGGCCGCGGCCGAAGCTTCTGGAGCAAGCGCTGGCCGTCCCCGTTCGGAGGCGTCGGGGGCTCCGCCGCAGCACGCGTCTTCTCGTTCCGCTCCGCGGCCGCCGGCAAGTCCTCCCCCTTCACCCGCCGCCGCGCAGCCGCGCCCGCAGGAGGAGCAGGAGCCGGATTCTTCATGTCCCTCGGCCTCTCCTCCGAGCCCCCGAACATCCTCGCTGCGGGGAGACGGAGCAACCGCGCGTCCAGCCGACTCCGGTGCGGGGACCCCGAGGCGCTGCTCTCGCCGGACCGCCTCAGCCGCTGACCCCCAAGAAAAGAAAACCACCCACCGGCGGTGACTCCACGGCGGCCGAATGACGTGACCAGACCTCGCGCGCCGTGGTGGGCCTGCGTGCGAGCGTGGACAGAGAGGGGGGCAGCGGCAGTAATGGCGCGTTTAATGCGCGGCCTGCCGAGGTTTTAATGGCGGGAGGACGAGGAGTGTCCCTTTCTGCGCAGGCCTCCATGAGTTTGAAATTCGTCAACTGAAATTTTGACCAAATTGCTGGTATACCGCGCGGTCGCTGTAGAAAACCAGTTCAGTTCGGTGGCCGTCTGAGCCGTCCGATCAGAAAACGAACGGCTCTCGTGCGACGATGGCGATGGGCCGGAGCGTTCGTTTTCTCGCCGGACAGCTCAGTGGAGAGCAGTAGTGAAGTTGGTATCTGCGAGTGGGAATTCAGTTATACTGTGCGTTGAATTACGATGTTGTTCATCTAATCTGTTGTACTCTTATATATGTTCACTGATATTTGTTGTTATTTGGTCGAATTGTCACGTGTTGTACGAAGGCAGTGATCCGTTTGATGAGGAAGGATCTTTTTTCTCCCATGTTATAGTGATCTTTTTAGTACAAAACAAGTAAAGAAGGTAAGAAATCGATATAATTTCACTATGGTACACTATGAATGTGTGGTTTATTTAAACCACTTTTTTCTTTGTTCCAAATTAGGTTAGATCTCATATTTTTCTTGCCTCCAATATTTCCAGGAATAACTCATCCCATGGGAATTTCAAAGGAATCTTGGAATTATAGTAGTACTCGGATTTTTTGTAATAGTAATCAGATTCTCCAAGCTACTTTTTTCTTTGTTCCAAATTGGTCCTTACATGTAGGCGGGTATTTAGAAAACGATTTTGTTTTTCACTTCCAACAAATCAGAAAAATATACTCCGTACGTGTAAATGTCGAAAGAATTAAGTTTTCATCTGTAACCTATACAAAAAGATAAATGTGAAGACCAGAAATAAGATTTTAATGCTTATATTAGAACCATATTTTATGATTTTTGTGTAGATGAAAATACTCCGTACTCAGCCATGCAAAAAAAAAGTTCAGATTTGTAGTTAACTCTTAAAATACAACTTCATCTTTCTTCATTTTTTATGAAATGTATCAAGGGCTTGCCGACCTTGCGTGAGTTCACAACGAAAGTGTTCAGAAAACAAAACCTGCACCGCTGCACGACCTCTGCGTCACGGCACAGTCGAGTTTTTAATCCGCCCGGCGAGGCACGCGCCGGTGAGGCGTACGGACCGGTCTGGCCGTGGGCCCGCGTGGCAGTTAGAGCTCCGGTTCTGGGGCCGCGCGTGGAAGCGCGATGTGCGGGGAGGCGTTAATCGGGCTGTCGCGAAAAGAGATGTGGGCCGGTTCATCGACAGGGTGGACCAGGCCCCCCAGCCGTCCCGTCCGGTCCGTCCCATGAGCTGGCCCAGCTCCAGCTCAGTTTTGGTTGTGCACTGCCGCCGCCATTAATTCCACGCCTAGTCACCCTGGCTGTTCTGCTGAAAAACAAAAGTTCCTCCTGTTGCATGAGCGGGAGGAATAACTAGGACCGCTTTCTTTTTTTTTTACGAAAATTTCATTGATCTATTAATAATCATCAACAATAGTAAAAAAGATCTAAAAGTAATAAAAATTACAAATAGATCGAAGACTACAAATATTAACTAGGACCGCCTTCGCATCCATCAAGCTCACGTCGGGAGTGATTACTGTTGCGAAGTTATTTCCCGCACTTGCTAATTGCTAAACACACTTAAAGTTGTTAAATGGAAGAACACGACTCAATGGAACGGAATTCCACTTTTTTGTCCAAATAAGAGTTGCAAATAGGTAAGAAAGCAATTACAGAACAGTTATACATGTGAATAGATCATCAACAAGACCCTAGCTACCAACATACTCCCTTCATTTCATAATATAAGATGTTTTAGCTTTGTAAAAAGAGTTTATCTATACCTCTTTTAATGTGTAGGTTTATGTAGGTTTGGAATTAACCTAGGATTTCTCCGGAAAAAACCCTAGCCACACCTGGTACTTCAGACTACAAGCCATCCCTAAGCTGAGCTTTCAACACGAGATCTGGGCATTGGCCACGCCGACATGCCGCCAATACTAGGATCCCCCGACGCCCTATCCTTTCCACCCCCATGGCGCCAAGAGACGACCATCACCACCGGCACGTCGCGCGCCGTCGAGCCGACCCTACAGTCCACCTTCCTGGGCTGCCGCCTCGGCATCCCGAATTCACGCCCGTGAAGCGAAGTCCATAGCGTGACCTTGAGTTGGAGTCAGTATGAAGGTAGGAACCGGAGGGAGGCATCAACATAGCCACCTTGAGTACGTCCTCCACCGTCGTCGGCAGGTGCTGACCGGACGCATCAGCAGGAACACACAAGGCCTACTAGGCCCGGCAGGGCCTTGATTGGGCCCGTAAAGTCCCTGTTGCTACACTGCTACACGTAGGTTGTCACAACCGCTACCCTCCTGTTCAAAGCCGCACCACGTGTGTATCTGCCTCGCATCCACCAGACTTGTGCCCACCCCGTTGGATCTGGTGCTCCTAGCCACAAGGGCCTCACCGCTGCACTCTGCTGCCTTGTGTCGCTTCGGGCAAGTCCTTGCCACCCTCGCTCGAACGCCGCCTCCGCGCTCAGAACCACCTCCAACAAGTCGGGCTTGGAAAAACGAGGTACACCGCCGCCATACGTCCCGACCCGCGCACGAAGCAGCCGCTGCGGGCACCATTCGGGCTTTGCCCGACGGCGACGGAGAGGAGGAGGGGAGGGGTGGTTTGTTGCAGAGGTGGGGGTGCCCGTCCGTTGCCCGCAGGGAGCTGCTGTGATCATACCTCTTTTGGTTTCAGCTGTAACACTTTTTTTCCAATGGAATAAAGAGGTGCAAGTAATTATAAAAACAGATCTAATAAAATCTGTGTAATACTATATTAGCCGTAGGATCTTGTGCGCAGATCCAATCTAAGCCATCCAGTTTTCCTCCTCTTCTACGCCAGCCGGCCCGCCGGCGCATGAATCTATTCCCCGCGACCCGGTTCCAATCGAGAGCACGATTCCCCTCCCGCCATGGTGATCTCCGCCCCTCTCTGCAACGGCGTACTGCCCTTCCCCGCCGCCACCAGAGGCTCGTCTTCGAGATCTGGGAGGCGGAGGCTGGTCCTCGCCTCTGTGTGCCGCTCCGGCCAGACCGCCGCCGCGGCGACAGACGCGGCCCTGCTAGCCGATGCTGCCCGCGTCAGCAGGAGGAGGTACTCTTAATTTTCTATAATCAGTTTTGTTCAAAGACCGTACCAACTATTCGAACAAGTAGAGGTGTGTTATTATTAGCTAGTAAAGCATGCGATTGCATTTAGTTGTTTAGCCCAATGCTTTGATGACGTGGTTAATCATTTTGGGCACGAGGTTGCAAGAGCGCACTTAAGCACAAACAATTCTGAATTTGATGTTCATGATGTATCTACAAGCTAGCTCGAAATGATTTGTGTAACGATAGTTTTGCCATTGTCACATACTGACATGAACTGAAGGTGTGAATATTGCTGTGGCATGTCACCCTTTTATTGCTTGTAGTGTGCGGTGTTCATCGCGGTGAATGATGCTCCATGTATTCAACAGGTGCGAATGCTTTGATCTCCATCAGCAGATAGTTCCTTTCGCTGAATCATGGGCTAGGCAGAAGTCCATTGTTACGAGGAGGAAAGGGTTGGTAGACAGCAATGAAGATCACTTGGACACTTTAATCACGCTTCAACATCCACCGGTTTATACATTGGGCACTGGCAGCAGTGAGAAGTACCTCCACTTCGATGTGAATGATTCTCCTTGTGAGATTCACCGCATTGACCGTGGTGGGGAGGTGACGTATCATGGTCCTGGGCAGGTATTTATTTGTTATAAGTTTGCTGTGTCATGTGTCTGAAAATGCAGTTCTCCTTGTTGTAATTGCGTTCTGGTGGTGTGTTTCTTAATCTGCTTACTGTTTCCAGTTTATTTTTCTGTTTCATGGTAGGCGAATCTAAAGTAACTATAGCTTCAAATGAAAGTAATGAATTAAGTCAATGGACCAACAAGGTTTTCCAATCAAAATACTGCACAAAGTTTCAGTTCTTTTTGAATTTCTTATGTACCCTAACAGTTCATATTTTTCTTACAATCAACTATTTTGCTTCGTTTAGCTTGTTATGTACCCGATTCTCAACTTGCGGTATCACGAGTTGGACCTTCACTGGTACCTTCGGTCACTTGAAGACGTGATCATCCGTGCCCTTCAGTCCGCATTTTCTATTAAGGCCTCGACGGTAGAAGGCCTCACTGGTGTTTGGGTTGGTATGTCACTGCCCTTTCGGATACTGCAAAGTGTTTTATCATGTTATCACTTTATCTTTTTGCTAACTTGTACCCTATTTCCTCTTCAGGGGATCAGAAAGTCGCAGCTATTGGAATTAAGTGCTCACGATATATAGTATACCACGGTCTAGCACTGAATGTCACAACTGATTTAACCCCTTTTGAGCGCATCGTTCCCTGTGGCATTAAGGGCCGCCGTGTTGGGAGCATAAAGGAGATATTGCAAACGGCTTCCAATGGAAGAGAACTTAATGATGCAGAACTGATGGATATAGCTCATGAGTCTTTGGTCAAAGAGTTTGCTGAGTTTTTCAAGCTCTCTCTAGAACCCAGCCCTGACATGTATCTTCAGCCAGGTAACATTATCAATTAACTGCAGAATATATATATATTACTTCAAGAGTATTGGAGCCACACTTCACCGAAGAAGTCGGGAACAAATACAAGCGTATTATAGCAGAGTCGTGCTTTATTCAAAAGTGCAAGCTCCTTCAATCTGACAGTTGAAGGGCTCGCAATCCCGTGTGCATCGTGACTTCAGGCCTTTGCTTCCCCTGCGAAATTCAGTCACAAGAAGCGTCTCAGCAAATCCGACAGTTGCGATGCTGTGGACAGACGAGAAATTCAAGCAAGAGCACATGGCTGACCTTCTTTGGTGGTCGAAGTCGACCCTTCTTCCACCTTCGTGTCGACCCCCGGCCACTCCTTGCAGGCGCAGTGCTTTCCTTTCTCGATGCCGTCGTAGACGGACTTGACGTGTTGGCCGCACCCCTTCCAGGTGAACTTGCCGCACTTGTCGCACTCCACCTTGTAGCACATCTTGCAGTATTCTTCTTGTTCAGATGCTCCCGGAACTCTCCCCTGTTGGCAAGCGCAGTTTTTTTTGCTGTTCTGGACTAGCTGGTGCCTCCTTCCGGTCTCCACGGATCCAGCATTTATAGGGACTACCAGGTATGTGTGTGTGTGTGGATAAGTTCTATGTGGTCCAGCGCTATTGGTGGAGGAAACAAAGTTGTGGTAAGTTGTGTAGCTTTCAGCCTATAAAAACTAGAGGCGTCTCCAAAGCTGTGGGCTGTGGCAAAAACAAGTCTGTGTGTGCTCTTGTCGAAATGATCGAAGTTTGTGGAACAAGTCTCTGCTCTTGTGTGCTAATCTTGTTGAAATGATCAGACCAAAGTTTGTGAAACAAGTTATTGGCCTTGTGTTAATCAGCTTGTTGCACTGGTCACCCCAAAGCTGCTACCTTACGATGCTATCGATATTTTTGCCCCTTGAGAATGTGATGAGGTGTTCCTGTTCTGAATTGACGTGTTGATGCTAGTGCGACATGTCTAAACTGTACATCAATCTTTCATCATGGAACACTTAGGCCCAACAAAAAAACAATGTTTAAATTACATTTGGTCTACTTTGAGTGTGTGCGAGCGAGTTCAGTTAGCGGCTTAGGCGCCTAGCTAGGCAAAGCGTGGCATGGAGCCGTTGGTCGACTGCGAGCTCTGGTCGCTGGCCCAGACCTCCTGCACCGACATGGGCGACCGGGCTTTCTTTGCTGCGTTGAGCACCCCGTCGGCGGCAACTGGGTCTGTGATGCCAGAATCCGGGGCGGCGTCCCTGATCCGGCGCAGCTCGTCGGCCACCTCGCTCATGCACGGCCGGACGTCCTTGTCGAAGGCCAGGCACCGGAACGCGAGCTCGCTGACGTGCCTGACCGACTCCATGACCCACTCCTCCTCGCCTTGGCGGAGGATCGCCGGGTCGACGATCTCCTCGACCCTCCCCTTGCCGATCCTGTCGAGCGCGAGGGAGGCGAGGTTGACCTCGCTGGGCGGCCGGCCGAAGTCGACGACCCTCATGGCGGTGATGAGCTCGAGCAGCACGACGCCGAAGCTGTAGACGTCGCTCTTGTCGGAGAGGTGGAAGCTCTGGTGGTAGTCCGGGTCGACGTACCCGGGCGTGCCCTGTGGCGCGGTGGAGACGTGCGAGCGCGAGGCGTCCTCGGGGCCGACGCCGCCGCGGGAGAGGCCGAAGTCGGCGAGCTTGGCGCGGAGGTCGGCGCCGAGGAGGATGTTCCCGGACTTGACGTCGCGGTGGAAGATGGGCGGGCGCGCCGCGTGCAGGTACGCCACGGCGGCGGCCGTGCCCGCCGCGACGCCGAGCCGCGCGCGCCAGGGCAGCGTGGCCCCGCCTTCGCCGCCGCCGTGGTGGAGGTGGTGCGCGAGCGTGCCGTTGGGGACGAGCTCGTAGACGAGGATGTGCTCGCCGCGGTCGAGGCAGCAGCCGAGGAGGCGGACCAGGTTCGGGTGGCTCAGCGACGAGATGAGCCTGATCTCGTTGAGGAGCAGCGCCACCGCCCGGCCCCCGTCGTCGTCGTCGTCGTGGCGGCACCGCAGGCGCTTGATGGCCACGAGCGGCGCCGCGGTCGAGCTCGGCGGGAGCCTGCCGACGTAGACCGTGCCGTAGGCGCCCGTGCCGAGGCGGTGCGTGTGGGAGAAGGAGTTGGTCGCGCGCGCCACCTCGCTGTACGAGTACACCGGCACGCCGCTCGACGACGCCGCCTCCGACAGGAGCCGCATCGCCGCTAGCCGGCTTTTGCCCGACCTGCCCTTGCCCTCCGAGCGCCGGCGCCGTCGGACCATGCAGAGCAGGAGGAGCACGCCGGCCGCCGCCGCCACGCCCACCACGACACCTGCTATTGATGATGCACAGCCTAGTTAGTTGTATAGATCATCTGGTTAAAACAACTTCGATGATCAGACACAAATTAATTTTATTTTAACCTTTGGTTAGCAGATTTGTCCGTCATAAAAAGGATTTCTTAGATTTTTAAAATTTAAATACATTTTTTTAGGACACGCTAAAACTTGTCTAGATTCATTCAAATCTAAACAAATTTGCGACATTTTTTAGGACAGAGGGAGTAGTAAAAAAATACTTTTATGACCCCAAATGCAGTTAGCTAGTGAATGTGAATCCACATATGTCTTAGTCAAACAAAGCATACTGTAGAATTCTCCCAAACAAATGCAACTTTTCTTTCACATTTTTCCTCTCAACTTTTCTAGTATCTGTTTCAAGCTAGCCTGGTCAGCAGTCAAGCCAAGCCAGCGTGCATGCCGGCTATTCCATGCATGGGACCGACCAACGGTCTTGGCTAAAGCATCTTGACTCCACACAAGTGTCGTACACGTAACAACTGCGTAACGACCAGGTCAGAAAATATTTTTTACGTACCTCCGACTATGGCAGCCACATTCTTCTTAGACCCCGGATGAACTGCACACAGAAAAAAAAAACGTTGCGTCAGTACGCGTACCTGTCATGGTAAATAATACGTATTCAGGGTCTATCAAAGAGTTCCCATGCAGCCACTTCTATTGCCCCTGGGGTTTGACTCAAACCCATGCCACCATCTATACTAGCATGTGAATTTTGAAAAATCGTTCTATCAGTACATAGCTATCATACTTAATATTCAGGGGTCAGAGAGTTCGGATGCAGCTAGTTATTGCCCTGGGGTTTCTGTTTGTCAAATCCATGTCACCATTTTGAATAGATGTCTTGTTTAGAGCACTAGAGAAGTCCACGTGTGAAACCTCAACAATGGCGACCAACTATATGCTGATACCGCTTGGGTGTACAAAACTGTATTTTGATTGTCAAAGCTTGTGCTTTTACCAAGACTTAGCTCAATACACATATGTTACTACTCCCCGTGTTTTAAAATATAAGATGTTTTAGACTTTTTCTGAAACAAATGTATCTATTAGTGTGTACTAGATTCACTCATTTTCGCTCCGAATCTATACACTTAAAAATATCTAGATACATGCGTTTTAAAAAACCTAAAACATCTCATATTTTTGGAACGCGAAGGAGTACATACACGAGATATAGTGCATAACTGTGTATTGATACATTGTGGACGTATGTGGAGGCCACTCGCTGGCTAGCTGTGTGCGAGGTTTGATGTCATAACAAAATCGCTTGTTTTTTCTCAATATATCTCTCCATATGCCAGAAATTCGGTAACACGGAAACATCCAACTTTTAGATGAAAAACATTGAGGTATCAAAAAAATGTTAAAAATAACAAATCCTCGCATTAACTTGTTGGAGGTATTCAGAAACAAGTACTTCCTTCGATCCATATTGGTGGACTTTCGGGAAACTTTAAAAAGGTGTGGTAGTTCAAAGACAGGTGCTTCATGTTAAATGATTTGAACAATACCGCAAATCTTATTTGCTTGTTGTTCTTATCTTTTTCATGGACACCACATGGGATGTATGGGTTAATGCATTGAGCCGGAAGAGCCGGTTATTTACAAGAGTCCTGCAAGGCGGCTAGGGATGAAACAAAGCGTCCGGCCACAATCTACCACTATCTCTACGGTATTACATGCTCCTAGTCTACCTATACCCACCATCTTCCATTCCAACTCCGAAATTCCATTCCAGCGCCGAAATTTCCCTTGTGTGCTCATGGATAAATGAAGCTCGGACTCTTTTTGTGTCCACCCAGAACTGAACACTTCCCTAAAATTGATTTTCTATTTCAACGTCCAAAATTCTAGTGAAAATTGTCGGGTAATATTTGGTTTGTGACTTGTGTGATGATGGTTTGAATTTGGCTAAAGATTTAAGTAAAATATGTTTGAGCGTGTGTGTTTGCTGTTGGTGTATCATTTTCTTTCGTACTTTTTTTCATGTTGGTTATACTGTGTGGTTGCCATATTATATAATCGGCGGACATATCTGTTTGGAGAAAGATTTAAGTGAAACGTTTTAGGATGGTGGCCCCTCTACTTGAGTTTTTCTTTTAGTGGACCCTCTACTTGAGTTTTTTTTTGAACTGGACCCTCTACTTGAGTTGCCAAAGTGTGAACCAGAGGATTGGTTAAGCCACGCATGATTGACGACAGGGACGACTTGTGGGTGCAGCTGACGTGGCGCACAGTCGCACCTGGCCCCACCCACAACCACAACACGAGATCTCTTGCGGGCTGAACCCTGTGGCATACGTGCAGCGCAAAACTTTGGAAGCACTACTGGCTCACGACTCACGACGACTCACCTTTGAGGTAGCATCCGTCGCCGGTGGCGAAACCGTCGCCGTCCATCCCCTCCACGCACGAGCACCGGTGTCCCGCCGCCCCAGTCGGAGTTTGTACGTCAGAGCACGTCGCGTTCGCCGCGCACGGCTCGTGGCCGCCGGCGCATGTCCCGTTGAGCCACCAGCCCAGCTCCAGCACGCTGAACTCCAGCGACGTCGTTCCATCCGCCGTCTCCATGTACACCGCGGAGGTCAGCACGTATTCGCACTTGGAATTCTCCGCCTTCTCCCACCGCAGGAACTGCTCTACCGCCTCCGTCGTGGCGTTCGGCAGGGGAGAAGAGACGCACGCCACGGGGGCTTCGGCCGCCGAGGTTGTGTCGTTGCCGTTCTCGCTGCACTGCGCCGTGCGGAGCAGGTTGGACATGACGCCCGACGGCACGCTGCACATGGACGTGTTGGTCTCGCAGCCGCCGCGGAGGAACAGCCCGGTGCGGAACGAGACGCCGAAGTTGGCCCCGGAGAGCGCCCCCCTGGCGTCTGGCACGCTGCGGCTGCACGACGGCGGAAGGGCGACGAGGACCGCGGAGGTGGTGCAGTTGAAGGCGAGGATGCTGTATGAGGTACCGTTGTTTACTCCTGATTTGTGTGGGAGGATCGGCGTGGAGGTGTTGGTGTCGCAGGACAGCGGGATGGGGCAGCCGGCGGAGAAGCCGAAAGGGTAGGGGACGGGGGTGGCGCCGCCGCACCGGCGCTGACACCCGCCGGAATCCGCGGCGGTGGTGTAGCAGCTAGTTTCATGGTGGAGTAAGACAAGGAGCACGACCAAGAACAGGCGGTGCATCGCTTGGTACGTACTTGGAGATTGTACACAAGGACGAGAGGATAGAGAGGGAGAGATTTTGGTTGGTGGTGTAGTTGCCTGATGAAATGAACCGGTTGTAGGTAGGCTTGACAAAATGGTCAAGGAAAACAGTCTTGAATACTGTTAATATTTTATTTTTCTCTTCAAACGATTTTTCAGTTGATGCTCCTTTGACTACTATCACTGGCACTCGATTCAAGTGGGCCTTATAATATGTATAATAGAAAAGATGTTTTGCTATGATATGCACGATCTCGACTGTCGATTTTTATCCAACAGAAACTGGATAGGTGCACATTTTAGTAGTTGTGTGCACAGCTAGAAGATAACTATTTTGCTGGCACCTTAGAAAATACTAATCTACATTTAATATAACACTATACAGATTCTAAAACTTGAATATTGTTAATATTTTATTTTTTCTTCAAAAACTAGTTTGAGTTGAAGATATTTTGACTATTATCACTATCACTACATGTAGCGGGCCTTAGGGCATGTACAATACTAGTGCTAATCTGTACTGCACATATATTTAACTTTTTTTAAAGGAGCATATATTATTATAGCGAGATACAATTACATCCAGACTCTGTAACAACCTATTACCCTATTGGCATTACGGATGCATACAGCCAAAAAAATTACAAAAGAAGAAAAGAAAAGTCCGATCTATACCTTACAACAACTACCAAACACCACGGAGACAAGCACCAGAAATCCATCCTCTACAAAAGCGATGCCTCCAAAAAAGCGAACAATGCACAACCATCGTCATCGTCCTGATCATCGATCATAGGTTTTTACCCCGGAAAAAGTTCGCACTCACAAAACAATACCTTCAACAAGGTTATTGACAGGCACAACCAATTAAGGCCAGACCTTGAATTTTCACCCTTCAAGCTTGAACGGTGTAATTCTCCTGTACTGTCACCTCCACTTTTCAATGTCACTGCTCCAAGACCCAGATCACCAAGCCAAAACCTCATCGCCACTAGAATTCAAACCACCATTATCAGTATCCAGACTTCGACTTTCATGTTATTCTCCACGACTGACTTCACCATGGGACTAAAGTCATGTTCTTGATGGCAACCGTGAGACCATGGCGCGTGGTTTATAGGATTGATAGGATACTCATACCAACAAGTTGCAACTTATTTTTCGAAAGCTCATTCGAAAAGAACTCTGAGGTTAAGCGTGCTTGACCTAGAGCAATTTGAGGATGGGTGAACGACCGGGAAGTGGGTCTCATGTGCGCACGAGTGAGGACAAAGTGCGCATAAAAAACTAGTGTTAGTCTGTGGGGCTAGTCGAGATATCCTATTAAGCTACCAGAAGTGACAGCCCGTGCACGTAGGGTCCGACGTGTTACAAGTGATACCAGAGCCGATCCTCCTGGTTACACGGATGTGTGCGGGTCAGTGGCGGACATCTGGAGCATGGCGTGTGTGGCCCAGAGTGGACAGGGTATGTCACATGTGCCAGCACTGGACGCATACACGTGTGCCAAGAGGGGACATTACTGGCTTGTGGTTGATCGACGAGGGCGTCAATCTTTCTAAGGGTAAGTGTATGTCAGACCCTGGCGTACAGTTTAGTAAGATTGATATGATACTCATACCAACAAGTTGCAACTTCTTTTCCGGAAGCTTATCTGAAAAGAACTCTAAGGTTAAGTGTGCTTACCCTAGAGCAATCTGAGGATGAGTGACCGACTGGAAAGTGAGTCCCGGGTGCGCACGAGTGATGATAAAGTGCGTAGAAAAGACTAGTGTTGGTCTATGGGTCCAGTCTAGATATCCTATTAAGCTGCCAAGAGTGACAGCCCGACACGGAGAGTCCGGGGTGTTACATGAACAAACTGCAAAGTTTTGCAGCACTCCCTCTGAAACCAAACGGTCAGATAAAAACATGGTTGCGCGTGACCGAAATCCATCCAATCGGGCGAACTCTGCATGTCATCCATTGGAGTTCACTAGCGGAATCTTCTGGAACAAAACACCTCAGCCAGATCGATGAAGTCATGCAACAGGTAGATCTTCGTTTTGGCATGAGAGGGATCGTAGGACCAAACCCCTGCGGGAAGTCAGAGTGAAATCCCCGTCTGGGGTATTCCGAAGGTGTAACCTAGGCAACGAAAAAGGGGCCCGATACTTCAACTAAAGGAGCGACCTGTTGGTTCACCAAACCCCGACCCAGTGTCACACGTTCTCCAGGTCCGAAGGGATCCAGTGCCCAACTACCCCCACACCACAGGCCTTCGCCGGCCACCAGACCCGCCGGATATTTAACTAGGCAACTCTCCTATAATAATAAGCATTGGTGTTTTAAAAAATCTTGGTTTATTTCTCTAAGCACCTCTCATGGCACCTTGCATTATCCATGCCTAGTACATTCTACAATAGAGAAGGTTTGCATAATTATTATACCCATAGTATATAATTTTTTATTTCCAAGATCTTGAGCATTGATTTTTATCCAATAGAAATTGGGTAGTTGCACGTTTTATTAGTCGTGTGCACAGATACATATAACTACTATTATCCAGGCAACTTAGAGAAAATATACTACTCCCGGGAAGATTTTGTTTACAAGCTTGCCTCGAATAGGTTTTTGGGTTCACGCACCGCCGTTGATTGATATCTCCAGTATGCTTTATCTTCTTGAATGCTCCAATGTGAAAGGACTATTGTAAGAACTTGTTAGCAGTTCCTAACGAGTTTCTTGAAGTCCTAACTATATTAACAATCCTAGCTCCATCATCCTATGATGCAACTAATCGCTGGTCAATGAGATACTGCTATATGCTATCAATCGAATCACACTTTGGACCGATCCCAACTTGAAAACCTGAACTGTTCATTGTCGCTCCCCCCGTAGGTGATGGGAACACAAACCCTAGCTCCTCCCCGCCCCCAACCCTCTACCCCTTCCCTGTCATCAACGGCGAGCACCGCCGGGAATCCTGTGTGATGCCACCAACGACAGGTTTCTCTTCTACCCGCTCGCTAGACACGGGAGGCGCGGGTCTCTCCTGGCCAGCGGCAGTGTGTTGCTGCACTCGACCTCGACTCAGTGTGTCAGTCAGTTATGGCAGCGACATTGATGGTCGTTGGTCGGTGTGGTGGGGTGAAGGGTAGGCGACGACCGTCGCGAACGGTGGTATGAAGTTGGTAGGAGATGCACAACAATGGGGCTAATAGGCACTCATTATGCTTGTTTTCGTCACTCCCCGGGTGCGAGAGGGATGTCGGTGCGACATCTTTGGAACGGGGGTTGCGCATTTGGATCTCCGTGAGTGACATGGCGGTGGTGATAGTCTCCTCTTTGGCCATGAGCATGGTGAGGAGGGAACGGTGGGGAATCCTGGTGTTGGCAGTGCTTGGGTAAAGGCAGCTCCCAATTATCATGCCATGGTGGCCTGGTTTCATGAGAGCGGACGGTCCGAGGTACCGAGTGTGGTGCGAAGGTTTTTCTGGGCGAAAGCTTACACTAGTAGAAAACACACCTCTAGTCCCGGTTCATAAGGACCTTTAGTCTCGGATTCCAATCCGGGACTGAGGGGTCGGGACTAAAGGTCAGATCTTTAGTCCCGGTTCTGTTACGAACCAAGATAAGAGGTCCACCATGTGGCCCCGCGCTGTGCGCTGGGCTGGAGGATATTTAGTCCTGGTTCGTAAAGGTTCCCTACCGCGACAGTGTTTTGGGCCATTTAGCTACCGCGACAGGAGATAGGGTTTTATGATTTTGTGTTTTGCTTTTTATTTTGGGTTTTGTGTTCAATTATTTTTCGTATATACATACACGAAGCTACTACATAGTAGTTGTACACATTAATGCATATATAATATAATTTCTCTTATACGAGCATATACATACATCTATATACAATTTGGTATATGAGTCCCAACCGGGTCCAGAGCCCGTCTATTTGATTACATGGAGATGCATTAAATGGATGCTTTAGGGTCTATCAATATTGTATTCTCCGCATGAGTCTATGACCTCGTCAACCAGAAATCCCGCCAATTCCTCTTGAATTGCTAGTAGGCGGTCCTATGGTAGGAGCTTTTCTCGCATCGTTTCCAACTAAAAAGAAGGAAAACAATATGAATATATATTTATTCATAAAAAATATGAATGGAACTCAACACAAATTATGATAATACAAATAAATTGTTTATGTACTTGAACAAATTTCAACTTCTGCTCACTAGTGCAAGTGCGAATGAACTCGCAAACATAGTATCCACATAGATTAGTCCCCTTTGGCTGCCTCGCGCACTTTACAAGAATAGAATTTAATCAAATAATAATCAAGCATGCATGATAATTGTATTGAAACTAGAATTAAAGAGATGCATGGAGCTAGCTCGTACTACTTACTGACATCGGTTTATAAATCAACTCATCTTGCCATTGACCGCGGATCACAATCTTGAATTTTGTCCAAACACTGTCCAACAAAGAAAATGATGAATGCATTAATAATTACTTGATATCTCAGAAATTGAACGAAAGAGACCGATATAGTTCGATAATGATTAAAATTACTTATTGAGCATTTTGATCATGCTGTAGTATTCTTCCATGTCCACTTTGGATGAGTCGTATATATGAACTCTTCCCAAGTCAACGGAAAAGCTTAGAAGAATCCAGTGGAAGTTGTGCAAGGATTATATACGTCAGTAACCCATCATTTACACTTAACACCGAGTAAGCAAAAGTTAATGTGTACAAGATAGAAACAATCACCCGAAGTGGTAATGAAATAGTATTTCCTTACAGTAATGCTGCTTCTTAAAAAATCGGAGCAAGTTTTGCTCCGTGTCCATGGGCTTCGCCTTTAGCATAGCTCCATTAACTCGATTTGGGTCAATGAACCCAAATCCTTGGATTCTCCCTTTTTTACATTCGAGTATCTTCATTCTGCATCATAGCATACACAAGAATATAGTAAGGATAATTACTGGTAATGAATTTAACAAGGTGAGCTAGATACTTATTAATTACATAAATAAACTAATCACTTACAGACAATAACAACTGAGGATAGATTTGTCGAGGTCCCTTTGATTGAATAACTGAAAGATTTCCAAAAGTTCAATATGGACCTCGTCTTTAATGTAGTAATGCTCCCCTCTAACTTTCGCTATGATATATAGTCGCTCTTCTTTTGTGGCTTTATACCATGCATGCAATTTTCGCATTTTTGTTGGAAGATCCCGGAGCGTCTCAGAATTGACCAAAGTCTGCCCGTAGACATATTGTCGTTCTATAGGAGCCAGGGGGACCAACACTGCCAAGTATGTCATCAAGAGACATATTGCATTGCCATAGCTGTTTCCATATCCATAGGTTCTCCCCCATATAGTTGATGTTCGGGTAACACCTGGAGCGGTGGGATCGATTATTTTTCTTGTTCTCCGAGCTGGGGAACGTCTTTTATAATGCTTCCTCTACCACTTGCTCTCTTCTATTTCATTGTCTTCACAAGACAACGTGTATAGTCATCTGACACATTTATCTGAGCTTGGGATGGGTGCTTCAGAAATTTCTTAAAGTGCTCCTTGACTTTCAGATCTACTTCGACCTTTGGCTCAGGTTGTTTCTTTGCAAAAAATGCCTTTTTTCGGCATCTGCGGCCGCCTTGTTTTCCTCAGGATTCATGTCGTAAGGCCTCTTGGGAGGGGCCAACGGTACTCTTGGGAGGGGCAACAACTTTCGCTTTCGGCTATGCCTCGACGAAGCTGTGGTTATCTTCCTCTTTTGGCTCTTAGTGGGTGAAGGCGGATGAGGCGTCGTAGATCGAGATGGACTCGCGCTGTGGTCCTTCTTCTCGAGGAGGGGTGGACTTGGAGGTGGTGGACTTCTACTGGGAGGAGATAGTGGAGTTGGAGGAGACGGTGGCCTTGGAGGTGATGGATTACTTCTCGGTGGAGACGATGGCCTTAGTGCTAAGCCTGGAAACTTGATGTATTCCTTTTTCCAAAGAATGAAGCCACTCGTGACTTCTCCTAGTGTCGTATCCCCTTCACCTCCAGGGATGTCAAGCTGTAGTGACTGACATAGCGGTTGAACTTCATCCACACCGACACGAGCATAGCCAGCTAGAATCGGATTGCAATGGTAGGTCGCTCTTGGTGAAGAAGGTAAATCAAAGCCGACCGCCACCTTCATGGATATGTTCTTCAGTTCAACATGCAGCTCACAACTAGTCTTCTCCTTGATTGCATCCACGGGGTACACATCGATATCCATCGTTGCATCATTAGCCTGGACCTCCGTGGAAGCCATGCTGCTTTTCTGTTGAGATGGGCCGGCCTTACTCTCGAGTGCAGGATCTTGTTGTCGGAGTCCTCTAAGTTCATTAAGATGATCCTGATGCGGCTGCAACATGGCTTCAACCCTCACCAACCACTCTGCCTCCTCCGCTTGTCACCGCTTTGTTTTTCTCGCTCGGCTTCTATAAGTGTCAATGTCATCTGGAAACCCAATAGCCCATGGATAAGAAGGTCCAAAGCCTCGTGTTCGTCCGGCCTTTTCAGGATTCCCTAGGGCCTTTTTTAGCTCATCATTCTCTCTGTCGGGAACGAACTTTCCCTCTTGAACCTCTTCAATCACTTCAATAAGTGCATCTTTGGGTGCAACAATTTCTTTGTTTGCAACAATCTCCCATGTTTTTGTGTCATACGATCCCCCATGCCCAAGTATCCAATTTTTGAGACCTCAAGGACCAACCATTTGTAACTGGAGTGACCCCTTTAGCTGCTAGGTCGGCCTCAGTTTTATCCCACTTGGGCACGACACTCCTGTAGCCACATGTGCCCATATAATGGTGATATTTCTTTTTGCAAGCATTTACCTTATTCTTTTCCGACCTTACCTTAGTTGGTTCCGATTGCTTGTATTCCAGAAATGCTTCCCAGTTATCTCGTTGCTTCTCTAGTGGGCCAGTGAATTTAGGAGTTTTTTCTCCTTCAAATAGTTTTGGTATAATATTTTCTTCCAGTCCTTGAATTGTGTACCCATCTTCTGAAGACCCCACTCCTTGACTTTCAACCTCATTTTCCGTGTGAGCTCATCTGTCGACAAGACTGGTAGGGTGAAATGTGTCATCAGAGAATTCCAAAGACAATATTTGGCTCTGTCATCGACAAAACTAGCTCCAGCTTGATCCTTTTCTTTCCTAGCTTATTCCACTTCTGAGTGGTGATCGAGATGGTTTCCCTAACAATCACTCCAGATTGATTTACGAAGACACTAGTGCTCTCTATGGGCTCCAACGATTGACCCCGCTCAGAGACAAGGTCAATTGTGAAACGGACATCAGCCGCCAACTTTTTGGTCGGGCCTCGTTTAGTTGCAGAAGTGGATCCCGATGTGGAGGTCTAAGAGAAGAAACATTCGTCAATATATATATATATACGAAGCAATTAATGCACCTACTAGTGATCGTCAGAGGCTTTATATACCTCGCCATGGTCTCCACCATGGTCTTCACCGTCGTCTCCACTATCGTCTCCACCATCGTCTGCTCTAGACAAATTTAGATACTGGGAGCCATCATATCCACCATCGTATTCTCCATCATATTTTTTATAACCTCCAGTACCCTCATCTATCATATCGATGAGCTCCTCTTCATTTTCTCTACCATCCATAGCTTAACTAATACAGTAGATAAAACAATTTTGCATTAAGTAAAAGAATATTACAATTGCGACCACTCAGATACATAAGAAAGATTAAGTACTAACAATGAAAACAATATAATACATCTCGGATAATCTAGATAATGCAATAATAACATAAGATAAAGTACAGTAATACATCTCGGATAATCCAGATGATGCAACAATAACATAAGATAAAGTACATCTCGCTCATATCAAACTAGACGCGACTATTGGGTCCTGAGCGACTTGAGGTGTACACCCAGAGATAAGGAATCATCACCGGAGAATAGCTCAGGTGAGAGCCATGAAGAACTTGCCACATATTGGAGAACCTAATCTCCAAAATAGCCATATATCGGCGGACGTGCTCGTCCTCCTCCCTAACATGATGACGTACCACCTCCTCGGGAGTCGGCTCCCTCTGCACCGCTCCTGGACCACACGACCGCCACCAAAGAAGCTCCGGGTCGACGATGATACCCGGATTCCTCACCAAGCTACGAGTCTTGGCAGGTAGCACCTCCCAGTGCTAGCCTGGCAGAGCCTAGGCTCGGACATCCCCGGACCTAGTGGAGTCCAGTACTCCATTGTTGCCGCCGAGTGGACGACGAGGACGTGACATAACTAAATAATAACATAAACAATCATATAAAATAAACACAAAATTAAACCCCCTTAACCTAAACCCTGACCCTAAACTAAATCCCTAAAACCTAACTAAACTAAATCCGAGCCCGGGTCGCAATAAGTGGACTTCGGCCCGATTGCTAACTAAACTAAACCTAAACACTAAACTAAATCCCCAAACACTAAATTAAACTAAACTAAACCTAAACACTAAACTAAATCCCCTAAACACTAAACTAAGCTAAACCTAAACGTAAACACTAAACTAAATCCCCTAAACCTTAAACTAAACTAAAAACTAATATAAACTAAACTAAACCTAAACCTAAACACTAAACCTAAATTCCCTAAACTAAACTAAATCCCCTAAACACTAAACTAAACCTAAACCCTAAACGAAACTAAACACTAAACAAAACCTAATTAAACAGTAAACAAAACCTAATTAAACAATAAACAAAACCTAATTAAACAATAAACAAAACTAATTAAACACTAAATGGAGGGGATCGAATCGGAGCTCACCTAGACGGAGGGGCTGCGCGGTGGGGCGGGGTGGCACGGCGGGGCGGTCGGCGCGGAGACGGTGCGACGGCGGCAAGACGGTGCGAGAGCTCCTCTCCACGGGCGCGGGTGCGGGCGGCGGCGGGACGGACGGCGCGAATATACTGCGGGCAACGGCGAGCTCCTCTCCACGGGCGCGGGCAGCGGCGGGACGGACGGTGCGGGTGGACGACACGGACGGGCAACGCGAATCGTTAGGGAAGAAGAAGTGATTTGGGTGCTTCAGGTCGTGGCTAGACCCGGGATGGAGGGGGAGGTATTTATACCCCCCTTTAGCCCCGGTTTGAATTACAAACCGGCGCTAAAGGCATTTTCAGCCACCGCTTTTCGCTTGCGGGCCGTACCCCTTTAGCCCTGGTTTGTAATTACAAACCGGGGCTAAAGGGTTTTTTGGCGCCAAGATGAAAGTGGTGTATAATTTTGGTGCCACATTCTCAGAGCCATCAAGCCATGCTTTCCCACAATTTCCCCCGCTTCCCACCATGTTTTCCCGTCATTTCCCCCCGCTTTCCGCCATGTTTTCCCACCATTTCCCAATATATCTAGGCCAATCACCATTGCCTTCTACACATCCACACCTTCCTCTCTCACAACAATGGACATCACTTACTGGGCCTTTCTGACCCTCGAGGAGACCGAGGCACTGTGCCCCTCTAGCTGCCCATGCCCACTGATGTCTATGCACTTCTATTCTTGTAGACAGTTGTTGGGCCTCCAAGTGCAGAGGTTTGTAGAATTGCAGCAAGTTTTCCCTTAAGTGGATCACCCAAGGTTTATCGGACTCAGGGAGGAAGTGGTCAAAGGTATCCCTCTGAAGCAACCCTGCAATCAAGATACAAGAAGTCTCTTGTGTCCCCAACACACCCAATACACTTGTCAGGTGTATAGGTGCACTAGTTCAGCGAAGAGATAGTGAAATACAAGTGGTATAGATAATTATAAGTGGTAACAATGATAGAAAATAGCTTGATGGCGTGGAAAATACTAAAGGCAAACTGAAATAAAGAAGGAAGCAAGCAAACATGTAACAGATCTAGTTGCAAACGGTGTTTCAATGTTTAGAAACAAGGCCTAGCGATCATACTTTCACTAGTGAACACTCTCATATAAATATCTTCTCTTCATGATACTACTCTTAACTACTCACCGGTTAAACACTCTAATCGATGGTAGGGCTATAACAGCACACCTCAAAGTAAGCCTTTCCTATCTAGAAAACCCCACACTGTCACCTTGAGCACTAGATGGTTCCAACAAACACCACAATTTCATAAAGACATCCAACTCCAAATATAACTCATAACAAGTATTTGTAATCTCTAGCCTAAGTGCCACCATGGTGTGCACACTGTCAACTTCACACACATGGGGAGAGTAGAGATCTATTAAAGCACTTGAGTAGCAAGGTAGATCTATAGATTACAAGCTCATGATCACAATATGATCACGCATAGAGAGAGATATGAACACATAGATACCGGTAAAACCCTTAGCCTCGAGAGAGAACTACTCCCTTCTCATCATGGGAATCAGCAACGGTGATGGATATGGCGATGAAGTCGATGGAGATGGCGGTGAAGATGGTGAAGAGGCGGCGGCGGCACGGAGGACTCCTTCCCCGCCGCCGGTATCACAGGGGAGCACCGCCCCTTAGCACCCTTCCTTCATGGCTTCTTGGGAGCCCTTCCCCATGGAGATGGGATTCATGAGGAGGCAAAAACGTGGCTTTAGTGGCTGCAAATTCGTGGATGGAGGTGTCTCCCACGAATTAGGTTTTGCTCTCTTTATATAGCTTTTCGGATTTCCGTCATCCCATCTTGGCCCTGCAGTAAATCGGGTCTATTAGGCCCGTCCGGACTCGAAATCAGATAAATTTTATGTCTAGAACGTTTGTCGTGAAATTTCCAACAACTTTGTAGTTGAAGAGTATTCCGTTTGATGCCGTCTTCGACCCGAAACGTGATCATCTTCAAAAATAGTTTTGAGACAGATTTCTAGAAAATCCCAAGTTGACTCCAACAAGTTTTCCACTTGTATTCTTGGTAATTCCTACACATCAAAGTGTAAAACAAGAACATTGTGCACTTTTGCAACTATTAGTAGGTTTGTCCAAATAAATCATAAACTTTATATAAAAAGGAGTATCAAAAGCATATTAATAGCATAAAACCATCAAAAATTATAGATACGTTATGGACGTATCACCCGCCGGGGTACCGGTTGCCCGTCGGCTAGATGCTTAACGCTGGAGGGGTTCCTATCCCTCCTGTGCCCTAAGGTTCTTCCCGCCAGGCGGCCATCATGAACCACTTCTACCTCGAGCTCATGCCAGAGCAGTGGATGGATCCCCATTGGAATCCCGACAACTACGACACCTGGAATGTTTTCTTCACAAACCGGCGGGAAAAGGAGCTCGCTAGGTACGAGGTGACGGTCTATCCCTAGTGAACCACAACGAAGCCGGTCGCCGCATGTGGTGGGCAAACCGGAATATCGCCAGCGTGATGCGCTGCATCACCATGGGAGATCATCCTCACCTGAGGTACCCGCACTTTGACCAGCTGCAGAGCCACAAGAATGGTGGCGGTGGTGAAGGTCGAGGGTGTAACGACGTCGTCATCTGGGAGTCCCCCTCCCCAACGCGTCGTGAATCCGAGGCTGGAGTGGCAGGTGCCCCTCCCCTGTTCATCCGTGCACAAGCTGGGGAAGGGCTGAGGATCCAACAGCGTGCTACGAGCGATGACGATGACGATTCCGAAGACGACCCTGAAGCCGTGTACTACAGGGCTAGACATGGTTATGACTAATTTTTATGTTTTAATATTAATAAATGTCTTTGGTGTTGGCCACAGCAAGTTGTAATACTACCTATTGAGATCGAGACAGTTCATATCCATATATATAAGCAGATCACTAAAAATAAAGGTTTAATATTATACATCACCAACATCCACACATCTCTAGTGTTGGGGTTTTCTTCTAATCCGTAACATGGAGAATCTTCCTTACTTAACGGGATGCTTGGGTCATCCTTCACTGTGAAGGGTGGAATTTCATGAAACTTATCATAATCTTCTGACATGTCTGTCTTATCCTCCACCCCCACGATGTTCCTTTTCCCTGAAAGAACTATGTGGCGCTTTGGCTCATCGTATGCTGTATTCTTTTGCTTACCTTTCCTTTTTCTCGGTTTGGTAGACATGTCCTTCATATAAAAAACCTGAGCCACATCATTGGCTAGGACGAATGGTTCATCTCTATACGCAAGATTGTTGAGATCCACTGTTGTCATTTCGTATTTCTTGTCTACCTCAACCCCACCTCCTGTCAGCTTGACCCATTTGCACCGAAACAAAGGGACCTTAAAATAAGGTCCATAGTCAAGTTTCCATATCTCCTCTATGTAACCATAATATGCGTCCCTTCGTCTGTTGCATCAAATCGGACACCACTGTTTTGGTTGGTGCTCTTTTTTATCTTGGGCGATCATGTAAATGTATTCCCATTTATCTCGTACCCTTGGAAAGTCAATATAGTCGAAGATGGTGACCTGGCCAACAACTATAACTGATCTCCAATAGTGATGTCATTAATGAGATGTGTCTTCAACCAACCGCCAAAAGTATTCATGTGTTCATCGCTAATCCAGCAGTCAGACTTCCCCGAGTTTTGGAGCGTACAATATTCTTGTGTTTCATGATATACGGAGCCACCAAGTTTTGAATTTTTTTCTCTGCCATATTTATTATTCCCTTTATATTTAACGAGAAGCCAGACGGGACCTTGATACTGTAAAGGACTTCAAAAAAGATTTCCTTCTCTTCTTTGGTAAGAGCATAGCTGGCAGTACCTTGAAACAGCTCTGGATGCTTGCCGTCTCGGTCTTTCATACGTTGCTGGTCCTGCCGTGGTTCTGGTGTATCTTTATTCTTCCCATACACGCCCAAGAATCCTAGCAACATCATGCAAAGATTATTCGTCAGGTGCATCACGTCAATTGCAGAGCGGACATCTAATACTTTCCAATAGGATAGCTCCCAAAATATAGATTTCTTCTTCCATATGGGTGCGTGTCCGCCATCATCCTTCGGAACAGATTGTCTACCAGGTCCCTTTCCAAAGATTTCTTTTAAATCCTTCACCATATTAAATACATCATCACTAGTACGACAGATGGGCTTACTCCGTGTATCTGCCTCACCATTGAAATACTTACCTTTCTTTCTGAGGGAGTGCACGGGTGGAAGAAAATGACGATTCCCCGGGTACACATTCTTCTTACATTTATCCAAATATATACTTTCAGTCTCACCTAAACAGTGTGTGCATGCATTGTATCCCTTGTTTGTATATCCTGAAATGTTACTAAGAGTAGGCCAATCATTGATTGTTATGAACAACAATGCTCGTAGGTCAAATTCCTCCTATTTATGCTCATCCCACACACGTACACCTTGTATGTGCCACAACTGTACGAGTTCTTCAACTAATGGCCTTAAGTACGCATCAATGTCATCGCGGGGGTTGCTTCGGGCCTTGGATGAGAACTGACATCATAATGAACTTCCGGTTCATGCACAACCAATGAGAAATGTTATAGATACATAGAGTCACATGCCAGGTGCTATGACTGCAGCTCTACTCCCCAAAAGGATTCATTCCATCTGTACTTAGACCAAACCATAAGTTCCTCACATCACCTACAAAGTCCAGGAACTCTCTCTTGATCTTTCTTATGGTCTTCCATGTGCCATCGCATCAACTTGGCATGCTCTTTGTTTCTGAACAAACATTTCAACCGTGGTATTATAGGAGCATACCACATCACCTTGGCAGGAATCCTCTTCCTGGGGTGCTCGCCCTCAACATCACCAGGGTCATCTCGCATGATCTTATACCGCAATGCAGCGCATACAGGGCATGCATCCAAATTCTCGTACTCCTCA
The DNA here is from genome assembly GCA_910589775.1 of Avena eriantha. NCBI lineage: Eukaryota > Viridiplantae > Streptophyta > Magnoliopsida > Poales > Poaceae > Avena > Avena eriantha. The sequence goes on from OU342743.1 coordinate 138,784,527, forward strand.
CCGCGGTAGAGGATGCAATCATTAATGCATGCATGTATCGTCTACACCTCTAATCCTAGAGGGTAGACAACCTTATTTGCTTCGTATGTACTGGCGGGCAATTCGTTATCCTTTGGAAGCAACTTCTTCATTATTTTCAGCAACTTTTCAAATCCCTTGTCAGTCACACCGGTCTCTACCTTCCATTGTAGCAATTCCAGTGTGCTACCCAGCTTGTTGTGGCCATCTTCGCAATTTGGGTACAACAATTTGTTATGGTCCTCCTGCTCGAACTTCAACCTCTCCCTTTCACTTTCACATTCTCCCTTTGCATCAGCAATGGCCTGACCAAGATCATCATCGGGCTCATATGATGCCTGTTCTCCAGCTTCTTCTTCATCATTGTCTTCCATTGTAATTCCATCGTATTCAGGGAACATATATCGGTAGTTGTCATCATCGTTCTCTTCTTCATCGCCGTCTTCCATCATAACCCCTCTTTCTCCATGCTTGGTCCAACAATTATAGCCTGTCATGAAACCGGACTGGAATAGGTGGCCGTGAAGGACTCTTGAGGAAGAGTATTCCTTATGATTCTGATAGACACCACATGGACAAGACATAAAACCATTCCGCTTGTTTGCCTCGGCCACAAGGAGAAAAGAATGCACACCTTTAATGAACTCGGCAGAGAGTCGGTCAGCGTATATCCATTGCTGGCTCATCAGCATTGTGTAATTAAGTATATCAAACGGAATCATGATGCTAAAATTAGTACTGGTCTAAAAAACAAAATTAAAGCACACAACCGGGACTAAAGATATGATGAACCTTTAGTCCCGGTTGGAGGGATTGATGAGTGCATATTTGCATCATGTTTTACATTATTATTTTGCATTGTAGATGGAGGATCTTGGTATTTTACGGCGCTCGTGCGCACATTTTATGTCCGTTTTCACCAGGATCATGACAGATGATGGATCCAATGGATGCAATTCTTGGAGCAGTTGTACTGTGGAGAAAAGGAGTAAAAAACAACATAAATCACTTATTTGGGAAATATTAATAATACCAGAAGAAAACCAGAAGCGAACAAGGGAGGCAGAGAGTCCAACGACCAACTATACGACCAGAGCAACTTTTCTAGCCGTATAGCTCCGGCCATATAGTTCGCGCCGCATCCGCCTCGTCAAATAGTTTCACCCCGTGCAACTGGTTTGGAGAGACGACATACAGAACGCCCAGAAATCGCTAAAACCTCACCTCCAGAAGGCATCTGGAGGGGGAACTCATCCGCCAGGGATCCATCTTCATCCTGCGCAGATCCAGGAGGCTAAGGCATCGACCTTCATCATCCACCACTGCATCACCCCCATCTACATATTGTCTAGATCTTGTTGTAATTCCCATACTCATTGTGGACTTATACAAGTACTATTCATCTATGATTGTTTCCATTACCATTGCTATGATGTTGATTTCCTCCATGTCTGAGTAGATCTCTAGTTCTTGGGGAGATGGAGAAACCCTAGCATATGACTGAGATGAGATAGAGATTATTATGTTATACATCATTATGTGTATGCGTTAATTGTCTTCATCTTGATGTTGGGAGTTGTGCACCTGCTTAACATTTGCCTCTTACGGGGACTCGATGAAGGTGATTACTTGTTGGTAGACAAAGGGATGATAGCGCTTACTGTGACTATAAAGTTGTTGTCATTCTTTACGTACTAACTTGGGGAATCAAGGAGAACTCATAAAGCCATGTCCATGCCATGGGAGAAATCCCTTAATATCGCAGTAATTCGATTGATGTCGATTGTTGTCTTCTGTGGTTATGAGGATGATGTGTGCAGTGGTTGCTGGCTATTCGTCCATATATGGAGCTCCTCCCACATATATACACATTATGAGAATATTCATTATAATAATCTCGATTGCTTAGTCTAAATTGCTAGAGGTGTATCCACTATTCCCTGAGAACGCTTTTTCCCCATTGTAGTTCCAAAGTTCTATTACACACGCGATTCTTACTTTCTGCATTAAGTTTTGCTTTACTTTAAATTACCTTGTTCAACTAAAAACCCCAAAACATCCCTACTTTCCTTGCATCTTAAAGTTATTTCTTAAGTACTTCGTTTAGTTGTAGTTAAAAGTATTTTAGTCTTTCGCCTACTGCTCCCTGTGGGATCGATATCTTTATTTCAAAACTAGCTATAAACGATCTGTGCACTTGCAGTCATCAGACACCAACTGGGACTAAACGTGGATGTGGCGACAACACTACATCATGGGCGAGTGTCGACACTATGTCGTGAGTGGGAAGCACTAAGACAATGAGTGCCGACACTATTTGGGTGGGTGGCGGCACTATGACAGGGCCGAGTGTCGATATTATGTCTTGAGTGTCGACACTATGTTGTGCTGCTTAATCTATAAATAGGTATGCATTCTTATGAAGAACTGCAAGATGGTGTGCGAGAGGAGGGACACCACTACGGCGGAGCTTCTCAAAGATGTCTTAGGATCCCGTCCCCAGACATCTTCGAGGATCTCGCCATATAAGAGCTTCTCGAAGATGTACTATGATGTCTTCTTATCAAACTTTTGTGAATTAACCCTATTTTTGTTATAATTTTTCAGTTTGCTGAAGGCAGGTAGAAGATGAAGAATGGCATTTTTCCCAGCTAGCTAGGATGATGAACTCGTGCATATATCTTTGTGTGCTTCTGTTAATCAAATGAATTTCGAGACTATGTGCCAAAACAAGATATAGATAGAATCCACATATTGAAAATGATATTTACCTTGGAGTTCATTACATTAATACAAGATAGATTGAATCCAAACACATCGATCTCATGTTATTATTGCAAAAATTACTATCAAACTAAATCCACAAATCCATCTACTTGTAGAGCATGCAATGAGCTAATATAGCAATACGAGTTGAAAGGATTGCTCACCTTTTAGAACCTTTGGATAGATAGGGCTCCACAAAATCTTAACAAATCTTGAGAAAAAATTAGGCATGAACTCGAGATTGAAGAAAGAAAGAGAGAGGAGCCACCAACTTGAAATGGTGGCTAAGATAGGGGAAGAAATATATAGCTGGGCTATTAGTCCTGGTTTGTGTCCAGAACCTAGACTAAAGGTCCATCTTTAGTCTCGGTCCCTTTAGTCCCGGTTTGTTATATGACCCGGGGCTAAAGGGTCCGTTCGAACCGGGACTAATGCATGCCGCCCCCAGCGGCCAGATCTAGCCGTTGGGACCGGGGCATTAGTCCCGGTTTGTTGCAAAACCGGGACTAATACCCCTGGACCAAATGTCCGTTTTCTACTAGTGTCAGCACTTTGGCGCCAACGTTGGTGATGCTTGCGGGTGTCATGACCCTCTTAGGGTCCCGTTGTGGTTATATTCCCTGTGTCACACTGGTAGAAAACAGACCTTTGGTCCAGGGGTATTAGCCCCGGTTTTGCTACAAACCGGGACTAATGCCCCGGTCCAACGGCCAGAACTGGCCCCAGGGGGTTGCAGACACTAGCCCCGGTTCGAACGGGACCTTTAGCCCCGGGTCGTATAACAAACCGGGGCTAAAGGGTTTCAAGCAGGCCAGGTCGGGCGCCAGACCCTTTAGTCCCGGTTTGTTACACGACCCATGGATAAAGGTGGACCTTTAGCCCCGGTTCTAGACACGAACCGGGGCTAAAGGTCTGGCTATATCTTCTTCCCCTACCCGAGCCACCATTGAAGCTGGTGGCTCTCCTTTCTCTCTCTCTCTTTCTTGCTTCAAGCTCGAGTTCATGCCCTTTTTTTCCTCAAGATTTGTCTATATTTTGTGGTGCCCCATCTATCCAAAGGTTGTAAAAGGTGAGCAACTTCATCCTTTGAACTCTCATTGCTATATTAGCTCATTTCATGCTCTATCTTATAGATGGATTTGTGGATTTAGTTTGGTAGTAATTTTTGCAATGATAGGATGAGATCGATGTTTAGATTCTATCTATATCTTGTATTAATGTAAGGAACTCTAAGGTAAATATCACAATATGTGGATTCTATCTATATATATATCTTGTTTTGGCACATAGTCTCGAAATTTGATTTTAGAAGCACACACATGCGTGAGTTCATCATTCTAACTAGCTAGCTGGGCAAAATATCCTTCTTCGTCTACCTACGTTCAACAAACTGAAAAAATTGTAACAAAGATAGGGTTAATTCATAAAAGCTTGATAAGAAGACATCACAATTCACATATTAGGGAGTGCCTCTATGGCGAGCTCCTCGAAGATGTCTGAGGACGGGATCCTAAGACATCTTCGAGAAGCTCTGCCGTAGTGGTGTCCCTACTCTCCCACACCATCTTTCGGTTTATATCTTCTCTAGATAAATCAGTATGCTAGTGGAGCTAACTAATTTCACATATTAGAGAGTGCCTCTACGGCGAGCTCCTCGAAGATGTCTGAGGATGAGGTCCTAAGACATCTTCGAGTAGCTCCGCCGTAGTGGTGTCCCTGGTCTCGCACACCATCTTGCAGTTCTTCACAAGAATGCATACCTATTTATAGATTAAGCAGCACAACATAGTTTCGGGCACTAATGACATAATGTCGACACACTCACGCTGGCATAATGCTGCCACCCACCCAAAATAGTGTCGACATTTAATTTACTGGCTTAGTGCTGCCCACTGAGGACATAGTGTCGACATGTTGTCTCCACATCCACATTTAGTCCCGGTTGGTGCCTCCAACCGGGACTAAAGGTTCATCATATCTTTAGTCCCGGTTGCTGGTTTTAGATTAGTACTAATTAATTATGATTATGTTTGATGTACTTAATTAATTATATATTGCAGATGAGCCGGCAATGGATGTATGCTGACCGACTCTCTAACGAGTTCATTAAAGGCGTGCATTATTTTCTTCTTGTGGCCGAGGCAAACAAGCGGAATGGTTTTATGTCTTATCCATGTGGCGTCTGTCGGAATCATAAAGAATACTCTTCCTCAAGAGTCCTTCACAGCCACCTGTTTCGGTCCGGTTTCATGACCGTCTATAATTGTTGGACCAAGCACGGAGAAAGAGGGGTTATGATGGAAGACAACGAAGAAGAAGAGAATGACAACGACTACCCTGAATACGATGGTACTACAATGGAAGACATTGATGAACAAAAAGATGAAGAACGGGCATCAGATCTGCCCGATGGTGATCTTAGTCGGGCCATTGCTGATGCCCAGGAAGAATTCGTAACTGAAAGGGAGAGGTTGAAGTTCAAGAAGATGTTAGAGGATCACAAAAAATTGTTGTACCCAAATTGTGAAGATGGGCACAAAAAACTGGGTAGCACACTGGAATTCCTAATGGAAGGCAGAGAACGGTGTGACTGACAAAGGATTTGAAAAGTTGCTGAGAATAATGAAGAAGTTGCTTCCAAAGGATAAGGAACTGCCCGCCAGTACCTACGAAGCAAAGAAGGTTGTCTGCCCTCTAGGATTAGAGGTGCAGAAGATACATGCATGCATTAATGACTGCATCCTCTACCGCGGCGAGTATGATAATTTGGATGCATGCCCAGTATGCACTGCATTGCGGTATAAGATAAGACGAGATGACCCTGGTGATGTTGAGGGCGAGCGCCGCATGAAGAGGGTTCCTGCCAAGGTGATGTGGTATGCTCCTATAATACCACGGTTAAAACGTTTATTCAGGAACAAAGAGCATGCCATGTTGTTGCGATGGCACATGGAAGACCGTAAGAAAGACGAGATGTTGAGACACCCCGCTGATGGGTCGCAGTGGAGAAAAATCGAGAGAGAGTTTCCGGACTTTGCAGGTGATTCGAGGAACTTATGGTTTGGTCTAAGTATAGATGGCATGAATCCTTTTGGGGAGCAGAGCTGCAGTCATAGCACCTGGCCTGTGACTCTGTGTATATATCCTTCCTCCTTGGTTGTGCATGAAGCGAAAGTTTATTATGATGCCAGTGCTCATCCAAGGCCCGAAGCAACCCGGCAACGACATTGATGTGTACCCAAGGCCATTAGTTGAAGAACTCTTACAGTTATGGCACGGACAAGGTGTACTTGTGTGGGATGAGAACAAGTAGGAGGAATTTGACCTACGAGCGTTGTTGTTCATAACAATCAATGATTGGCCTGCTCTTAGTACCATTTTAGGACAGACAAACAAGGGATACAATGCATGCACACACTGTTTAAACGATACTAAAAGTATATATTTGGATAAATGTAAGAAGAATGTGTACCCGGGGAATCGTCGTTTTCTTCCACCCTCGCACATCCTAAGAAAGAAAGGTAAGCATTTCAATGGTGAGGCAGACAACCTGTGTAAGCCTATCTGCCGTATTGGTGATGATGTATTTGACATGGTGAAGGATTTAAAAGTAATCTTTGGAAAGGGTCCTGGTAGACAATCTGTTCCGAAGGACGATGTCGGACACGCACCCATGTGGAAAAAGAAATCTATATTTTGGGAGCTACCCTATTGGAAAGTCCTAGAGGTCCGCTCTGCAATTGACGTGATGCACCTGACGAAGAATCTTTGCGTGACGCTGCTAGGCTTCTTGGGCATGTATGGGAAGAGCAAAGATACACCTGAAGCACGGCAGGACCAACAACGTATAAAAGACCGAGACGGCATGCATCCAGAGCTGTTTGAAGGTACTGCTAGCTACGCTCTTACCAAAGAAGAGAAGGAAATCTTTTTTGAAGTCCTTTACAGTATCAAGGTCCCGTCTGGTTTCTCATCGAACATAAAGGGAATAATAAATATGGTAGACAAAAAATTTCAAAACCTAAAGTCTCATGACTGCCACGTGCTTATGACCCAGCTGCTTCCGATTGCATTGAGGGGACTCCTGCCTGAAAATGTTCGAGTACCCATTGTGAAGCTATGTGCTTTTCTCAATGCAATTTCTCAGAAGGTAATCAGTCTAGATAGTCTACTAAGGTTACAGAAAGATGTGGTCCAATGTCTTGTCAGCTTCGAGTTGGTGTTCCCACCATCCTTCTTCAATATTATGACTCACCTCCTAGTTCACCTAGTCGATGAGATTAACATTCTTGGTCCTGTATTTCTACACAATATGTTCCCCTTTGAGAGGTTCATGGGGGTGTTAAATAAATATGTTCATAACCGTGCTAGGCTAGAAGGAAGCATCTCAAAGGGATATGGAACAGAGGAGGTCATTGAGTTTTGTGTTGACTTTATTCCTGACCTTAAGCCCATCGGTGTTCCTGAATCACGGTATGAGGGTAGAATTAGTGGAAAAGGCACGCTAGGAAAGAAAGCAAGGATATGTATGGACGGACATTCTCTCACTAAAGCACACACCGTTCAACAAAGTTCCACCTTGGTGGCTCCGTATATCGAGGAACACAAGAATATTGTACACTCCACAACCCGGGGAAGCCTGGCTCCTGGATTAGAGATGAACATATGAGGACTTTCGGCGGTTGGTTGCAGACACATCTCATGAATGACATAAATGTTGGAGAGAAGTTGTACTTGTTGGCCAGGTCACCATCTTCGACTATATTGACTTTCCAAGGGTACGAGATAAATGGGAATACATTTTACACGATCGCCCATGATAAAAAGAGCACCAATCAAAACAGTGGTGTCCGATTTGATGCAACAGACGAGAATGGACAGAAGGATACATATTATGGTTACATAGAGGAGATATGGGAACTTGACTATGGACCTTTTTTTAAGGTTCTTTGTTTCGGTGCAAATGGGTCAAGCTGACAGGAGGCGGGATTGAGGTAGACAAGAAATACGGAATGACAACAATGGATCTCAACAACCTTGCGTATAGAGATGAACCATTTGTCCTAGACAATGATGTGGCTCAGGTTTTTTATGTGAAGGACATGTCTACCAAACCGAGAAAAAGAAAAGATAAGCAAAAGAATACAACATCCGATGAGCCAAAGAGCCACATAGTTCTTTCAGGAAAAAGAAACATCGTGGGGGTGGAGGATAAGACAGACATGTCAGACGATTATGATAAGTTTCATGAAATTCCGCCCTTCGCTGTGACGGATGACCCAAGCATCCCGTTAAGTAAGGAAGATGCTCCATGGTTACGGATTAGAAGAAAACCCTAACATGTGTGGATGTTGGTGATGTACAATATTATTAAACCTTTATTTTTAATGATCTTCTTATATGTATATGGATATGAACTATCTTGATCTCAATAGGTAGTATTCCAACTTGTTGTGGCCAGACATTTATTAATATTAAAATGTAAAAATTAGTCATAATCATATCTACCCCTGTAGTACACAGCTTCTGGGTCGTCTTCGGAATCGTCGTCGTCATCGTCGTCGCTCGTAGCACGCGGATGGATCCTCAGCCCTTCCTCGTAGCATGCAGATGGATCCTCCGACCTCTGATTCACGACGCGCGGGGGAGGGGGCTCCCAGATGACGACCCCAGTACGCCCTAGGACTTCACCACCACCACCATTCTTGTGGCTATGCTGCTAGTGAAAGTGCAGGTACCTCAGGCGAGGATGGTCTCCCATGGCGATGTAGCGCATCACACCGGCGATAGTCCGGTTCACCCACCACAGGCGGCGACCAGCCTCATTGTGGTTCACTGGGGGCGGGTCATCACCCTCGTACCTGGCGAGCTCCCTTTCCCGCCGGTTTGCGAAGAAAGCATTCCAGGTGTCGAGGTTGTCGGGATCCCAATGGGGATCCATCCGCTGCTCCGGCGTGAGCTCGAGGTAGAAGTGGTTCGTGATGGCCGCCTGGCGGGCTGAACCTTGAGACATAGGAGGAACAAGAACCCCTCCAGCGCTCAGCATCCAGTCAGCGGGCAGCCGGTACCCCGGCGGGCATGGGTAGCTGGAGGCGCAGAACACCTCGGTCTCCTCGAGCGTCAGAAAAGCCTAGTAAGCGGTGTCCATTGTTGTGAGAGAGAAGGTGTGGATGTGTCGAAGGAAATGGCGGTCGGCCTAGATATAGAGGGACATGGCGGGATGCGGGGGAAATGGCGGGAGAAACATGGCGGGAAGCGGGGGGAAATGGCGGGAGAACATGGCGGGAAGCGGAGGAAATGGCGGGAGAAACATGGCGGGAAGCGGGGGAAATGGCGGGAGAACATGGCGGGAAGCGGGGGAAATGGCGGGAGAACATTTCTACTATATTTTTGTGAATATTTTGGTATATTATATGTATTTTTCCATTTTTAAATAATACATAATTTCATTTAAGTTGTATAATAAAGTATGATAATAGATTTAAATTACAGATCTTCTTTTTCTGAAAATTTTGATATATAATACATAATTTTCTGAAAACTATAAACCATTTTTGGTTTTGACGCCAAAAATAAACTTTAGCCTCGGTTTGTAATACAAACCGGGGCTAAAGGGTTGCAGCACGCAGGAAGTGTGGCGGGCTGAAAACACCTTTAGCCCTGGGTTGTAATACGAACCGGGGCTAAAGGGGGACCTTTAGCCCCGGTTCGTATTACAACACGGGGCTAAAGGGGGGGTGGTATAAATACCACTCCCATCTCGGGTCGAGCCACGACCCGGAGAGCCCGCGATTCACTTCTTCCCCAGCAAAGACGAACCACGCCGCGCCGTCGCCCACGTCGTTGCTACCCGCCGCGCCCGTGGAGAGGCTCGCCGCCGCCGCCGTTGCCGCCTGCCATGCCCGTGGGGAGGCTCACCGCCCGCCGCGCCTGTGGAGAGCTCGCAGCCGCCGTCCTTGCCGCCCGCTGCCGCGCCCATGGAGACTTCGCACAGCCGCGCCGTACGTCTTCCTCCCGCCGCGCCGCCGCACGTCTTCCTGCAGGTGAGGTCAATTAGTTAGTATAGGTTAATTAGCTATATTAGTATTAGGTTAATTGTAGCTAGTATTATTAGGCTAGCTAAGTATTAGGGTTAGAATTAGAATTAGTATATAGGTTAATTAGGTAGTATATAGGTTAATTAGCTAGTATTAGTATTAGGTTAATTTGCAAGTATTAGTATTAGGTTAATTAGCTAGTATTATTAGGCTAACTATTAGGGTTAGAATTAGAATTAGAATTAGTATATAGGTTAATTAGCTAGTATTAGTATTAGGTTAATTAGCTAGTATTAGTATTAGGTTAAGTATTAGGGTTAGAATTAGAATTAGTATATAGGTTAAGTATTAGGGTTAGAATTAGTATTAGTATTAATTATTAGGCTAATTTAGAGTTAGAATTAGGGGTATTGGTTAAGTATTAGGGGTGTTGGTTAAGTATTAGGCATATGATTGGTTAAGTATTAGGGGTATTGGTTAAGTATTAGGGTTAGAATTAGAATTAGTATTAGTATTATTAGGCTAATTTAGAGTTAGAATTAGAATTAGTATTAGTTGTTAGTATTAGTATTAGTTAGGTAATACCGCGTTATTGTTATTAGTGATAGGTTTAGGGTTATTGTTATTAGGACAATATATACTTAGTGATTTAGTTACTGTTTATGTTTTATGATTGTTTATTGCTATTATTTAGTTATGCCGCGTCCATGTAACACCCTCGAATCGGCCCTATGCAAGTTTTAGCCCTTTCCGCCAAACCCGCATATAAACGATTCAAGGACGCCCACCAGACACTTTCGTGCGGGTGGAAAGCGAAGTAATACCATTACACAACAGTCCTCGATGGGACCCACATAATAGATATATATACAGCATGACTCCAAGAGTCAAGAATACAGATATACACTACAAAGATCCAAATCACCTTGAAAACGATACAACGTCCAAGTACAGACAAGATGCAAATGGGGCTAAGAGCCCTGAAGAATAACCAATGGCGTCCATAACCCTGCCCAGGCCAAGCCGGAAGGGTAACCCTGCTAACGACGTCGATCACAAACCTGCTAAAACAAAAGGGGGTGCCGACAAAGGGCAAAGGAAAAAGAGGAGCGTCAGTACTGAGGCCAATACACGGCGAGGCTAGAATTCGGCGGCTCTCGCCTACATAGGTATGGTGGACTGAAGCGGCAGTGAAGCATGCACTAAACAACCTATAGAGACTCAATACAACTATCAGCTATTAGAGAGGGATAAGAAAAACCTATCCGGATCCAACCTGATAGTAACACCAAACATACCCATCCTGGTATTCCCCCTCGAGACCAAACGAGGAAGTCAAACCGAGGAACTCACACAGTTGGCAGTTTTATTCATTCGATTATAGTTGAAGCACTTACTAGTCCGATATAGATAGCATGAGTCATCCTGATAGCATAAGTAGTGGGCAGTTTTAATCACCATTCCGTTGTAGTTGGAACATTTACTAGTCAGATATAATTGTCCTGAGGAATCCCCAAACCCAGCAATTGTTGGCACTTTTATCACATTCCATTGGAGTTGCAATACTTACTAGGCAGGTACAGCATGTCACAAAACAACCCTAGATCCACCAGTTGTTGGCATTTTAATATCCATTCCATGATAGTTGAATCTGATTACTAGTCGTATATATTAAGTCAAGTTTATAGCACTACTTTAGTTATGCTTGTCTATGATCGAGATACTGTGCTCCAAGTCATCCATAACCGCGGACACGGCTTTCAGAAAGATTTACCCTGCAGGGGTGCACAAATAGCAACACGCACACGATCAACCTCGGAAAAAACAACTCAAAACCTAACGAGGCTTTCACGACAAAGCAATCACAGGATTCATAAAATATTTCAGGGGGCCACCCCATTAAGCTACCCGCAACGAAGTTGGCCGGCTCCGAGACGGACCCAAGGTTTGCGCCGATGGCTGTAAACGACTGGGAACCCGAAAGTGTGATTGGGCTTGTCAATACCGCGAAAACACTCCGCAATCCTAAACAGTACAGGTGCTCCACTCACAATCGTAAATAAAGCAGTAAAACATGGCATAAGTACATGATAGTAATAAATCCCCAAACTAGTTTGTGGCCCCAAGAAATAAGAAATGAATCAAGCTCTGGCTAAGGGGGATCCATAGACTCTCCCGAATGTGGATAGTGCAAATAGTCAAGGAACATGTATCAAGTACTCGGGGTCCTACGGGACACAAGTGAGCGTGGAAGAACCAAATAACATCTATTGCCCACCGATGCCTCTGCATTAGTTATATCTGGCAATTTAATCGTTGTATTTAAAGTCATGATCATCTCCACCATTAAGCTTCTCCACCATTAAGCATGTGCCAACCTTCCAATAACGGTGGAAAAACAACGACGCGAAGCAGCACATGAGCAAGCAACTACGACTCGCAAGGCCGACTATTTATCAAACAACATGCAATAGGATATGTCCAAGGCAATATAAAGGCTGCAAGGGATATATCTGGTATGGAACACTAATGCATCGCGACACAGATAGCAATAGATCAACAGGAGGAAATAAAGACTATAAATGCAAAATAGGTAGAAAGGGGGAGAATGCTCGCCTGGGAAACACTACCGAAGGTTCATATCCGGAGAACTTGTCGATACTCGCATCAACTCATTGGCCTAATCCGCGAAGAACCAAAGCACTAAAAGAAATACCGGATGCACTATTTAATACTACGGCAGAAGAATCAGCATGATGCATGTATGATGCATGACATGGCAAGGATGCGATGCAATTAGGCAATATTAAGCGAAAATGGGGTCCCGACTATTAAGTAGGAGGTTTATGTTGTTTAGCTACCCTGCAATTTAAATGTTGTGTTAACAAGGCGAAACATAGCATCGATTCACTACACAAATTTAAATGGAGACATTATAAGGCTAGAATAGCCCGCATATAGACTCCATATTTAATTTAGATGAATCGTCGAAATAGCCCCAAACAACCACAGTGTGTATGCAATCATGAACAATTTAATATGCAACAAGTGTATAGATGACATTTATAAAATAGGGTTCTCAGAAAGGGAATCACACATAGGGTCGAAGATCTTGGTGTCCACCAGGGGTCGACGGGGTTCGGTCTTGGCGGGATCAGTCTTCGGGCTCTGGGAACGGGGCTCTAGGATCTGTGGGAAGATCTTGGCATCCGAGGTCTCGTCATCTTTGGTACCGGGTCGGAGAGCGTGGCGCGCCGGGGTTCGGTCTACGGATCCGAGAAAGTCTTGTCAGCGTACTTGGAGCATCGTTGAGCAAAATCTCGGTAACATGTCGGATCTTGTCGATGGCAAAAACATGAACACGGTCATCAGTGGTTATCGGGGCAGAACACATCCACAACACACGGGAGGATGGGGATAGTCTAGTCATTCCGTACCACCAGAAAAACATCATGTGCCCTTCACTGTCTGCCGACATCAACAGGGGACGTCCCCAAGGGCAAGCCCGACGGCGGACGGACCGAGGCGAGGCGGCAGGCTGACATCTTGACGGCCGCGGACGTAAGGCCACGGAGGATAGGCGCGGTGCCGGCTTGCCGAAGGGCGGCGAGGAGGACAGCGGCTAGACGCGGAGCTTGCAGGGGGCTGAGGCGACGATGCGGCCACCCTGGAAGACGAGCAGGGGAGGGCGACGGATGTAGGGCGGAGGCCGACGAGGAGACGATGACGAGGTCGAGGGCGACCTGGCCATGGCGGCGGAACCACGGCCGGAGGCAGCGAGGTCTATGGCCAGAGGTTGGAGGGCGGCAAGACCGGCAGTCAACGGTCGATGCAGGGCACGGCTATGAGGCGACAGAGAAGGCAGGGAGGCCGGCTCGCCAGAGGAGGCGGGTTCGAGGTGGACGGGGACAGAGGAGGGGATGGCGCTACGGTGCTGCATCTGGCAGCGGGCAGTTGCCGGCGAGCTTGGGGATGTTCCCGGGGCGAAGGAAGGGCGGGCGCCGAGGAGCTCTGGAGGCGGGTACGGCTCCGGCGGAGGGACGGGCCTATCAGCGAGCGGTGGCGAGTGCTCGCGAGGCAGAGGGGATCGCGGCGGCGGGGTTGCCAGCGAGCGGGGGTTGAGAGGCGAGGCGCGGGGTCGAACGAGGGTGGGACCCGCATGGGGATCGAGGACGGGGATAGGAACGTGTCGGGGTGGGCGTGTTGGTCAAGCACACATGCGAGGTAGGTAGGCCGAGGTGGAGCGTAGGGATCCCGAGGTGGGGCCAGGGGCGTGCGGGAGAGGCGTGCGTTGCGTGGTGTGAGATCGATCGGGTGGGTTGGCGAGAGGAGCGTGTCACACGCATGGGGCTGGCGCTGGGTTCGCGCGGCCGTGTAGCGTGCGAGGCGAGAGTGTGCGATGCGGCGAGAGGTGGGACCAGCGTGCAGGCGGGTTGGCGAGATGGAGGCTAGGGATGGTTAGGTGGGGTTAGGGTTTGTTTAGGATTTGGGTTTTCTTGGTTTTTCTTGGGGGTGGCCGGCTGGGCCGGTTCGGGCCTGGTTCGGCTGCCCCCTAAAAATAATATAAATATTTTATTTGTTTAAAACATGGCTTTTGAAATTCGATTGTAGACGAAACAAAATATTCCGGCCAAGCCCGGGTTTTGATTTGAAATAAAGACGGGACGTTTAGAAAACAAAACCAGACTTTACGAAAATAGTTTTCAAACAAACCATGCATGATGATGAGGATGCTCAAATGCAATGTGGCATGATGACATGAGCATGCGGTCATGATGATGCAATGCACAAAAACACAACGATTTTCTAGTAGTGGTTTTAGCAGGGTGCTACAATTCGACACCACTAACAAGGGATCTCGCCCTCGAGATCCACCTCATGGTACCGGGAAGAAGGCCGACGATCATAATCTTCTCGCTTCGGGTAGATCCCCCCGACACCACTAACAAGATTGTCGCTCCATCTTGAAATCGGCGACACCACCAACAAGGGGTCGTTGTCCATGTTCGTCGAGGGAACACTCCGGAGAAACAAGGACGAAGGTAGAGGCATCAAAAGGTAAGGGCACCTCTAACTTCAATGGAAGGAGTAATTGCGGATCCACCGATTCAATGTACAAGAGCAAATGTTAAGAGTAGTCGGATGGTGATCAGTCCATCGCCCACCCAAAGCATTACTCTGTACCTGAATAGTAGAATTGTGCAACCAACTCTCGGAGTTTAGACTGAAGATCTGGACAAATGAGGTTCGAAAACAAAGGAGTAAGGTAGACTCTTCCTCGGATCTAGCGTAGAGGATGATAATGTCGTCGCGTTGAAAAACACCGAAAGATACAAAGAAAGATTTCAGTGAATTTTGAGCCACCGAAAGGTACAAAAGATGAAGGGTCCCTCAGATAGCATGAAGACCGGATGTGGAAACACCATTGCAAAAGGAATCGAAGCCCTGAAGGTACGATGGAAACCCAACCACGAGAATTCCTGGACTCGAAGAGAAGATAAGAGTAGATTCAAAACACGCAGAGGTAAGAGAAGAATAGCATAGGGTAAGGAGTAAAATCAGACCTAATCAGATCTATCCAACCGATTTTGCAAAATAGTTTTAACACTCTACTTCGACCGTTAGCTAGGTTATCCTACATGCTGGACCAATGGGCTATCGTAACTGCTGAGCTCTGATACCACTCTGTAACACCCTCGAATCGGCCCTATGCAAGTTTAGCCCTTTCCGCCAAACCCGCATAGAAACGATTCAAGGACACCCACCAGGCACTTTCGTGCGGGTGGAAAGCGAAGTAAGACCATTACACAACAATCCTTGATGGGACCCATAGAACAGATATATATATACAGCACGACTCCAAGAGTCAAGAATACAGATATACACTACAAAGATCCAAATCACCTTGAAAACGATACAGTGTCCGAGTACGGACAAGATGCAAATGGGGCTAAGAGCCCTGAAGAATAACCAATGGCGTCCATAACCCTGCCCAGGCCAAGCCGGAAGGGTAACCCTGCTAACGACGTTGATCGCAAACCTGCTAAAACAAAAGGGGGTGCCGACAAAGGGCAAAGGAAAAAGAGGAGCGTCAGTACTGAGGCCAGTACACAGCGAGGCTAGAATTCGGCGGCTCTCACCTACATAGGTATGGTGGACTAAAGCGGCAGCGAAGCATGCACTAAACAACCTATAGAGACTCAATAGAACTATCGACTATTAGAGAGGGATAAGAAAAACCTATCCGGATCCAACCTGATAGTAACACCAAACATACCCATCCTGGTATTCCCCCTCGAGACCAAACGAGGAAGTCAAACCGAGGAACTCACACAGTTGGCAGTTTTATTCATTCGATTATAGTTGAAGCACTGATACATTGCAAATGTATCTATAATTTTTGATGTTCCATGCTTGGTTTTATCTACTTTCTTGTGTTTTGTTCCAACTTTGGAGTACTTTTCATAGACTTTCTTGGACTAACCTATTAACAAGATCCACAGTGCCAGCTGCCTGTTTTCTGCTGTTTTTGGTTCCAGGAAGTTAGAAAATCAATATTCTCGGAATTGGACGGGACAAAAGCCAAAGTGCCTATTTTACCGGAAGACTCACGGAGCCAGAAGACGAGACGGAGAGGGGCCACAAGGCGGCCACACCATGTGGTGTCGCGGGCTGGCCCTGGCCGCGCCACCAGGTGGTGTGGGCCCCCTGGCACTCCACCGACCTTGCCTCCTTCGCCTATAAGAGCCTCCCGATACCAAAACCCTAAATAATCAAGCCGCCAGCCACGAAAAGTTCCGCAGCGGCGCTGCCACCGAAGGGGAGATTCGGGGAACAGAAAGTCTCTGTTCCGGCACCCTGCCGGGACGGGGAAGTGCCCCCGGAGCCATCTCCATCGATCTCCACCGCCATCTCCATCACCATTGATGAATCCCATGACGAGGAGGGAGTAGTTCTCTCTCGAGGCTAAGGGTTCTACCGGTAGCTATGTGTTCATCTCTCTCTCTCTATGCATGATCTTATTGAGATCATGAGCTTGTAATCTATAGATCTACCTTGCTACTCAAGTGCTTTAATGAATCTCTGCTCTCCCCATGTGTGTGAAAGTGACAGTGTGCTCACCATGGTGGCACTTAGGCTAGAGATTACAAATACTTGTTATGAGTTATATTTGGAGGTTGATGTTTCTATGAAATTGTGGTGTTTGTTGGACTCATCTAGTACTCAAGGTGACAGTGTGGGGTTTTCTAGATGGGAAAGGCTTACTTTGAGGTGTGCTGTTATAGCCCTACCATGGATTAGAGTGTCCAACCGGAGAGTAGTTAAGAGTAGTATCATAAAGAGAAGATATTTGTATGAGAGTGCTCACTAGTGAAAGTATGATCCCTAGGCCTTGTTTCTAAGCATTGATACACCGTTTGCATTTAGATCTGTTACATGTTTGCTTGCTTCCATCTTTATTTCAGTTTGCTTTTAGTCTCTTCCACGCCATCAAGTTATTTTCTATCACCGTTACCACTTATAATTATCCATACCACTTGTATTTCACTATCTCTTCGCCGAACTAGTGCACCTATACACCTGACAAGTGTATTGGGTGTGTTGGGGACACAAGAGACTTCTTGTATCTTGATTGCAGGGTTGCTTGAGAGGGAATACCTTTGACCACTTCCTCCCTGAGTTCGATAAACCTTGGGTGATCCACTTAAGGGAAAACTTGCTGCTGTTCTACAAACCTCTGCACTTGGAGGCCCAACAACTGTCTACAAGAATAGAAGTGCGTAGACATCAAGCAATTTTCTGGCGCCGTTGCCGAGGAACGAAGAAGAAGAAGAAACTCCCACGTCAACACCGCACCAGAAAAGCTATTTTGTGGCACCGTTGCCGGGGAGGTAAGGTAAAAGGTACTCACATCCTCCGGTGTGAGTGCTCGAAGTTATTTCCTTTAGATTCTGCAATTTTGTCTTTTTGTTTCTTGTTTTCACTAGTTAGGCTTAATGGAAAACAACAACAAAATTAGAGAGCTTTTTATTCTTTTTCCTAAGTTAGAACTCGAATTCTTTGAAAAGAAAATTAAAAAACCCATAGAACTTTCTTTGCATGCTAATAGCAATGTTATTAGTATGAATCTTTTGAACACCTTTGTTACTAATGCTATGGAAACGTCTAAGCTTGGGGAAGTTGGTTCTTATGAAAATGATCTCTTTAGTTCCCCAGTTTTAAGGAAGAAAATTTGCTATGATGATAGTTTATCTCCCATATGTGGTAATTCTAATGATACTTGTGATATTTTAAATCCACATACTGAAAGCATCCCTTTTAAAATACCTATAAAAATTATTAATCGTGTTATGGATAACTACTATTTTGGAGATGGAACTATCCATCCCGGTGATCATTTGCTCTTTATACACGAATTATGCGGGTTGTTCAAGTGTGCAGGTATTACAACAGATCACGTCAAGAAGAAGTTGTTCTCTTTTTCACTTAAGGGCAAAGCAAGGGAGTGGTATGATCTATTAGATTATACTCATCATTTGGAGTGGAAGGAACTTGAATCTCTCTTTTACTCTAAATTTTATCCTCCTCATGAAATTCATAAAGATAGAATTACATTTATAATTTTCATCCTCATGATGGAGAAAGTATTGCCCAAGCATGGGGGATATTGAAGTCACTAATGCTCGAATGTCCCATTCATGAGCTCCCCCGTAATATTGTTATTAATAATTTCTATGCAAGACTTTCAGGACAGTACAAGGACTATCTAGATACTGTTTAGAGGGATCCTTCACGAGTAAGGAGGTCAAAGCTAAGTGGGATCTTCTTGAAACAATTCAAAGCAATACCGAAGATTGGGATAACAACAATGGTAAAGAACCAAGTATAAACTATGAGTATGATTGCATTAAGTCTTTTGCTGAAACTGCTGATTTTCAAGAGCTTAGTGCTAAATATGGTCTTGATCCTCAAATTCTTATTGATAGTTTTAAAACCTTTGCTTCTCATATTAATGCTCCTAAATAAAAGTGGGACATGTATCATGAGCCTTTTAAAGACACTTGCATGGAAAATGAAATTGTTGTTAATGATAGCAATAAACATGCTCAAACCTCTAAAAGCACTATTTCTTATAAGCATGTTAATTTTTCTGGGATACATAGACCTTGTGAGAGTAATCAAGTTGAAGAAGAATATTGTATCACCCACAGGA
Source organism: Avena eriantha (assembly GCA_910589775.1). Taxonomy (NCBI): domain Eukaryota; kingdom Viridiplantae; phylum Streptophyta; class Magnoliopsida; order Poales; family Poaceae; genus Avena; species Avena eriantha. The sequence continues at coordinate 138,803,562 of OU342743.1, forward strand.
ATGAAAAAACTAGAATGTGGTATAGGGCTCTAAATGATCTTGGTAAAAAAGTTTGTGCCCTCTATCCTTTTATTTGTGAACTTTGCTTTGAAGTGGGTCATTTCAATTTCCAATGCTCAGGCCATAATAATAACCCTTCTAATCCAATGAGTACTGCAAGTTTGTATTGTGATGACATGATCACTCCTAATCAGCATGATGAACTTACATTATTTTTGGGGTGTGAAGAGTTATCAAGAAAAAACTCTTTTGTAGATATGGGTGCTTTTGATATGAATAGTGTCCTGCATGGTTGTCATCTTTATTGTGTTGATAATTGTCACACAAATACTTACATACAAAATATTATAGAAGATGAGATTTTACCAAAATATGATAGGACTAATATGTGTTTTGATCTTATTAATGAAAAGAAGGAATCCTCCAAAGTTTCTTCTATTATCTCTAACAATGAACCAGGGTATATGGAGAAGCTTCCTTTCAAGCCTCTCCCTCCTAAAGAGAAGAAGATAAAGAAGAAAAGGAGGAGTAAAAGGAGAGAGGAAACGGTATTTCCCCTAAGCATGTTTCTCCTATTATAGTTTTTGATGAGTCTGAACTCGATGATGTTCCTACGCCTGTTACCTATAGTAGTGATCATGATTGGGAAAAGCACACTTCTTTTGATATTGAAAATCTCTTTGGTACCAATTCTGAAAATGATGATATTAATAATTGCTATACTATTAGTGCTATCCATGATCCTTCCAATGATGATATGTTTACAAATGAACACACTTGGGAAGATAACTATTCTATTGCTTATGAGGATGCTATACCTCCAATATATGATGATTGCAATGATGATTATGATATTTTCAGTCCACCCACTATTGAGGAGGAAATTAATTATGATTACAATATGCCTCCTATATTTGATGATTATGGTTATGAAAATAATAATGATAGCTATTTTGTTGAATTTGCTCCCACTACAATCAACAAGAATGACTATTTTTATGTGGGGAGTACTAATTCTTTTATGCATGTGGCTCATGATAAGAATGTTTATTGTAATGATTATATCGTTATTTTTATTCATGATGCTACTGAAAGTTATTATGAGAGAGGGAAATATGGTTCTATGCATCTCAATAATATTAAGTTTCCCCTCTTTATGTTGAAATTTTTGAAGTTGCACTTGTTTTGCCTTCCTATGCTTGTTGCTTTGTGCTTTCATGACTTGTTTCTTTACAAGATTCCTATGCATAGGAAGTGGTTTAGACTTAAATGTGTTTTGAATTTGCTTCTTGATGCTCTCTTTTACTTCAATTCATATTTCCTATGTGAGCATCTTCTCAAACTATCAAGCCTAACTTAAAGGCATTAAAGAAAATTACTCATTGGGAGATAACCCAAGAGTTTTAGATGAGTCTTGGAAGTTATTACCTCTGTAATAACCTCTCCTTATCCTTTTTATTTGCTTTTAGTGCCAAGAGTAACCTCTAATGAGAGGGAAGTAATGATTGGGAAAGTTGTTGTCCCGAAACAGATTTCTGTGCTTCACCGTAAAAATTCGTGAGAGAGCTCTGTATGTCGTATTGAGCTGTAATGTTTTGTGCTTCTGCCCCAGGTTGTTATCTAACGTTCGTTAGTTCAACACTTTTTGATTTGAGCAACATAAGGTTTTCGAAAAAATTCGTCTTTACCTACTAGTCTGTTTTGACAGATTTCTGCCATTTTCTGCATTTGCTTCTTGTTAGTTCCTTCTTGAGTTCTTTTGGTGAATTGAGCTTTTTGAGGGAAGTGCTATAGTAGCTAGTGTTCTAATGGAAGTTTATTTGGTGTTAGAACTGAACCTAAAAGACTTATTATCTTGAGTGCACTAATGTTGCTAATAAAGATTGTGTGAAGTTTTGTATGAAGGAAAAATTTCAGGTGTATGGAAGGAATAAGTAATGAGATGAAGAATGGACTAAAGCTCAAGCTTGGGGATGCCACGCATGTCACCCCAATAAATATCCAAGAAGTACAAGCGTCAAAGCTTGGGGATGCCCAAGGCATCCCCTTCTTCATCAATAAAAATCCCAGGTTTCTTCCAAACGCTTCATTTTTATTGTTTCATGCACAGTTGTGTTGTTCTTGGAGCGTCTTATTTTTCGTTTTCGTTTTGGTTTTTAGTTTGCTTAGTTTTCTGAATAAATTGGTTGTACCCCCTCTTTCATACATTTGGTTTGCAAATAGTTTGGTTTGGAAAAGAGTAGGAAAGTTCATACTTATGTGGTAAAAAGAGCTCGGTTTTTACTGTGGCCTATGCTTTGTCATGCCATGCTTGATATTGTTTTGGCTTTATGCTTAGTATTCTTTGCTGTAGCATGACTTGTTATAAACAATTGAGATTGCTTAATGTGCCTTGGATGAATCATGCGTTGTTTTAGCATATTAAAGCATAGTATAGTGGTATTCTCCTTTGATGCTTTATTTGGGTTGACTTGGCACATGCTCACACCATGTTATGACTATCTCAAGTCACCTTAGCCTTTATGATCCTTTAGTTTTCAACTTGTAGTATCACTTTATGCTTTGATCAATGATGTTTTGTCGCTCCGCATGATTAAGGCCATTATTGCTCTCTTAGTTTGTCGCTCCCAGTCTTTTGCTAGCCTACACAACCAAGTATGAGTTCCACTCATGCATCCAACTCCCTAAACCAAGTTATTCCAAAGAGTCCACCATACCTACGTACTAGCTTATGCTATTCCAAGTATATTCATGCTTTTGTTTACCTTCCACTTGTTATGAGAAAACTAGCGATTAAAGCTCTCACAAACTTGATGGCACACTTTACTTGTTTCCCTCTAACAAACTTGAACCATTGGGTCCTTCTTTGTTGCGTATATGCTTGCGCTTTATAAGTTGAAATTAGCAGAACCATGTTTCATGGGGAACGCTTTCAACATTACACTTGTACTTTGTACCCCGTTGATATCATGTTCTTTTGCTTATGGATCCCGGAGGTGTGAAATAAAAGTGGAACTTATAAGATCATGGAGTTTGTATGTGTGTTAGAGAAACGCCTGGGACGGTAGCCTAAGCCATGCCTAATCATGGTGGAAACTTGCAGCATCACCATAATGAGCACTCTATGAAGCATCCTCAATAAAAACCTATGCAAATAGCAAATAAAAAGATCACTGAGATGCTCATTGTCTGCTTGCCTTGTCATTTTGATTATGGGAAAGCTCCCGTATCATGTGCAAGGGGTATCCCGTTGGCGGTTCTTAATGATACACATATACTTACAATGACAAGAGCTTACTCGTGACTGAAGTTGAGTAGCACGAGGATTGGTCTTCGTAAGTAAGGGGCATGAGATTTTGATTTATAACTTGTCAAGCATATCCTCTTAGTTGTGTCACTTTAACCTTAATCACCTTCAAGATGCTTATGATAGGGGCAATGAGATCTGAAAACTACAAGTACCATAATTTTTGGAAGCTCTTTATGAGACTTGAATCCCTACTTCCTTTTACAAAGGCTTTTCTTCCACCATTATATTGAGTCTCCACCTTCTATCTTTATGCACCTACTTTGAGAGCATAGTGGTCATTCTTAGTTCTATGTGCATTGTCCCAAGACTAGTTGATTGATGCATAACTTTGATATTGCTTGTTTTAAACTATTTGTATCTAGTCACTCTTATGGACTTTGAAGGTGTCCTATGCATTTATATTTGCTACTCTATTGAGGGACAAGCTGAATACTATTATGATATGTTTTATTTATGTGAATCAAACAAACGTCTTGCAAAGCATTGTTATTCATGAATCTTTTGTTTGTGCATTTTCATGTTGCATCATAGTTTCTTTGTCTTATTGCCAGAACTTTGTCTTTCATGTTATGATTGAAGTACTATGATCTCATCTTTGAATGTTTTACAAATACTTTGATCAAGTGTTTGATGGTGCATGTCACCTAACAAATTATTCTTTCTTTTTATCACTTACCTACTCGAGGACGAGCAGGAGTTAAGCTTGGGAATGTTGATACATTGCAAATGTATCTATAATTTTTGATGTTCCATGGTTGGTTTTATCTACTTTCTTGTGTTTTGTTCCAACTTTGGAGTACTTTTCATAGACTTTCTTGGACTAACCTATTAACAAGAGCCACAGTGCCAGCTGCCTGTTTTTTGCTGTTTTTGGTTCCAGGAAGTCAGAAAATCAATATTCTCGGAATTGGACGGGACAAAAGCCAAAGTGCCTATTTTACCGGAAGACTCACGGAGCCAGAAGACGAGACGGAGAGGGGCCACATGGCGGCCACACCATGTGGTGGCGCGGGCTGGCCCTGGCCACGCCACCAGGTGGTGTGGGCCCCCTGGCACTCCACCAACCTTGCCTCCTTCGCCTATAAGAGCCTCCCGATACCAAAACCCTAAATAATCAAGCCGCCAGCCACGAAAAGTTCCGCAGTGCCGCCGCCACCGAAGGGGAGATTCGGGGGACAGAAAGTCTTTGTTCCGGCACCCTGCCGGGACGGGGAAGTGCCCCCGGAGCCATCTCCATCGATCTCCACCGCCATCTCCAGCACCATTGCTGATTCCCATGATGAGGAGGGAGTAGTTCTCTCTCGAGGCTAAGGGTTCTACCGGTAGCTATGTGTTCATCTCTCTCTCTCTCTCTCTCTATGCATGATCTTATTGAGATCATGAGCTTGTAATCTATAGATCTACCTTGCTACTCAAGTGCTTTAATGAATCTCTGCTCTCCCCATGTGTGTGAAAGTGACAGCGTGCTCACCATGGTGGCACTTAGGCTAGAGATTACAAATACTTGTTATGCGTTATATTTGGAGTTGGATGTTTCTATGAAATTGTGGTGTTTGTTGGACTCATCTAGTACTCAAGGTGACAGTGTGGGGTTTTCTAGATGGGAAAGGCTTACTTTGAGGTGTGCTGTTATAGCCCTACCATGGATTAGAGTGTCCAATTGGAGAGTAGTTAAGAGTAGTATCATAAAGAGAAGATATTTGTATGAGAGTGTTCACTAGTGAAAGTATGATCCCTAGGCCTTGTTTCTAAGCATTGATACACCGTTTGCATTTAGATCTGTTACATGTTTGCTTGCTTCCATCTTTATTTCAGTTTGCTTTTAGTCTCTTCCACGCCATCAAGTTATTTTCTATCACCGTTACCACTTATAATTATCCATACCACTTGTATTTCACTATCTCTTCGCCAAACTAGTGCACCTATACACCTGACAAGTATATTGGGTGTGTTGGGGACACAAGAGACTTCTTGTATCTTGATTGCAGGGTTGCTTGAGAGGGAATACCTTTGACCACTTCCTCCCTGAGTTCGATAAACCTTGGGTGATCTACTTAAGGGAAAACTTGCTGCTGTTCTACAAACCTCTACAGTTGGAGGCCCAACAACTATCTACAAGAATAGAAGTGTGTAGACATCAAGCACTTACTAGTCAGATATAGATAGCATGAGTCATCCTGATAGCATAAGTAGTGGATAGTTTTAATCACCATTCCGTTGTAGTTGGAACATTTACTAGTCAGATATAATTGTCCTGAGGAATCCCAAAACCCAACAATTGTTGGCACTTTTATCACATTCCATTGGAGTTGCAATACTTACTAGGCAGGTACAACATGTCACAAAACAACCCCAGATCCACCAGTTGTTGGCATTTTAATATCCATTCCGTGATAGTTGAATCTGATTACTAGTCATATATATTAAGTCAAGTTTATAGCACTACTTTAGTTATGCTTGTCTATGATCAAGATACCATGCTCCAAGTCGTCCATAAACGCGGACACGGCTTTCAGATAGATTTACCCTGCAGGAGTGCACAAATAGCAACACACACACGATCAACCTCGGAAAACCCAACGAGGCTTTCACGACAAAGGAATCACAAGATTCATAAAATATTTCAGGGGGCCACCCCATTAAGGTACCCGCAACGAAGTTGGCCTGCTCCGAGATGGACCCAAGGTTTGCGCCAATGGCTGTAAACGACTGGGAACCCGAAAGTGTGACTGGGCTTGTCGATACTGCGAAAACACTCCGCAATCCTAAACAGTACAGGTGCTCCACGCACAATCGTAAATAAAGCAGTAAAACATGGCATAAGTATAGGATAGTAATAAAGCCCCAAACTAGTTTGTGGCCCCAAGAAATAAAAAATGAATCAAGCTCTAGCTAAGGGGGATTCATAGACTCTCCTGGATGTGGATAGTGTGAATAGTCAAGGAACAAGTATCAAGTACTCGGGGTCCTACGGGACACAAGTGAGCGTGGCAGAACCAAATAACATCTATTGCCCACCGATGCCTCTGCATTAGTTATATCTAGCAATTTAATAGTTGTATTTAAAGTCATGATCATCTCCACCATTAAGGATCTCCATCATTAAGCATGTGCCAACCTTCCAATAACGGTGGCACAACAACGACGCGAAGCAGCACATGAGCAAGCAACTACGACTCGCAAGGCCGACTATTTATCAAACAACAGGCAATAGGATGTGTCCAAGGCAATATAAAGGTTGCAAGGGATATATCTGGTATGGAACACTAAAGCATCGCGACACAGATAGCAATAGATCAACAGAAGGAAATAAAGACTATAAATGCAAAATAGATAGAAAGGGGGAGAATGCTCGCCTGGGAAACACTGCCGAAGGTTCATATCCGGAGAACTTGTCGATACTCGCATCAACTCATCGGCCTAATCCACGAAGAACCAAAGCACTAAAAGAAATACCGGATGCACTATTTAATACTACGGCAGAAGAATCGGCATGATGCATGACATGGCAAGGATGCGATGCAATTAGGCAATATTAAGCGAAAACAGGGTCCTGACTATTAAGTAGGAGGTTTATGTTGTTTAGCTACCCCGCAATTTAAATGTTGTGTTAACAAGGCGAAACATAGCACCGATTCGCTACACAAATTTAAATGGAGACATTATAAGGCTAGAATAACCCGCATATAGATTCCATATTTAATTTAGATGAATCGTCGAAATATCCCCAAACACCCACAATGTGTATGCAATCATGAACAAGTTAATATGCAACAAGTGTATAGATGACATTTATAAAATAGGGTTCTCAGAAAGGGAATCACACATAGGGTCGAAGATCTTGGTGTCCACTAGGGGTCGACGGGGTTCGGTCTTGGCGGGATCGGTCTTCGGGCTCTGGGAACGGGGCTCTAGGATCTGTGGGAAGATCTTGGCGTCCGAGGTCTCGTCATCTTCGGTACCGGGTCGGAGAGCGTGGCGTGCCGGGGTTTGGTCTACGGATCCGGGAAAGTCTTGTCAGCATACTTGGAGCATCGTTGAGCAAAATCTCGGTAACGTGTCGGATCTTGTCGATGGCCAAAACATGAACACGGTCATCTGTGGTTATCGGGGCAGAACGCATCAACAACACACGGGAGGATGGGGATAGTCTAGTCGTTCCGTACCACCAGAAAAACATCATGTGCCCTTCACTGTCTGCCGACATCTACAGGGGACGGCCCCAAGGGCAAGCCCGACAGCGGACAGACCGAGGCGAGGCGGCGGGGTAGCATCTTGACGGCTGCGGACGCGAGGCCACAGAGGATAGGCACGGCGCCGGCTTGCCGAAGGGCGGCGAGGAGGACGGCGGCCAGACGCGGAGCTTGTAGGGGGCAGAGACGACGATGCGGCCGCCCTAGAAGACGAGCAGGGGAGGGCGACGGATGTAGGGCGGAGGCCAACGAGGAGAAGATGACGAGGTCGAGGATGACCTGGCCATGGCGGCGGAACCACGGCCGGAGGCAGCGAGGTCTATGGCCAGAGGTTGGAGGGCGGCAAGACCGGCAGTCAACGGTCGGTGCAGGGTGCGGCCGTGAGCGACAGAGGAGGCAGGGATGCCAGCTTGCCGGAGGAGGCGGGTTCGAGGTGGATGGGGACAGAGGAGGGGATGGCGCTGCAGCGCTGCATCTGGCGGCAGGCAGTTTCCGGCGAGCTTGGGGATGTTCCCGGGGCGGAGGAAGGGCAGACGCCGAGGAGCTCTGGAGGCGGGTATGGCTCTGGCGGAGGGACGGGCCTATCAGCGAGCGGTGGCGAGCGTTCGCGAGGCAGAGGGGATCACGGCAGCGGGGTTGCGAGCTAGCGGGGGTTGAGAGGCGAGGCGCGGGGTCGAACGGGGGTGGGACCCGCGTGGGGATCGAGGACGGGGATAGGAATGTGTCGGGGTGGGCGCGTCGGTCAAGCAGACAGGCGGGATAGGTAGGCCGAGGTGGAGCGTGGGGATCCCGAGGTGGGGGCCAGGGGCGTGGGGGAGAGGCGTGCGTTGCGTGGTGTGAGATCGATCGGGTGGGTTGGCGAGAGGAGCGTGTCACACGCATGGGGCTAGAGCTGGGTTCGCGCGGCCGTGTAGCGTGCGAGGCGGTAGCGTGCGATGCGGCGAGAGGTGGGACCAGCGTGCAGGCGGGTTGGCGAGATGGAGGCTGGGGATGGTTAGGTGGGGTTAGGGTTTGTTTAGGATTTGGGTTTTCTTGGATTTTCTTGGGGGTGGCCGGCTGGGCCAGTTCGGGCCTGGTTCGGCTGCCCCCTAAAAATAATATAAATATTTTATCTATTTAAAACGGGGCTTTTGAAATTCGATTGTAGACGAAACAAAATATTCTGGCCAAGCCCGGGTTTTGATTTGAAATAAAGACGGGACGTTTAGAAAACAAAACCAGACTTTACGAAAATAGTTTTCAAACAAACCATGCATGATGATGACGATGCTCAAATGCAATGTGGCATGATTACATGAGCATGCGGTCATGATGATGCAATGCACAAAAACACAGCAATTTTCTAGTAGTTGTTTTAGCAGGGTGCTACAGTCCACCTCGTCCGAGCCTACTGGACTCCGTCGGGGATGTCCGAGTCTGGGCTCCGCCGGGTTGGCACTGGGAGGTGCTACCTGTCGGGACTCGTACCTTGGTGAGGAATCTGGGTATCATCATCGACCCGGAGCTTCTTTGGTGGCGTCCACGAGGTCCAGGAGTTGTGAAGAGGGAGCCGGCCCCCGAGGAGGTGGTACGTCGTCGTATCAGAGAGGAGGACGAGCATGTACGACGATACATGTATCTTTTGGAGACTAGGTTCTCCAATATCTGGCAGGTTCACGGATCTCACCCGAGCTATTCTCCGGTGATGGTTCCTCTTCTGTGGCTGCAGAGCTCCCATAGCACAGAACGCGGCAGCCGCGTTCGCTAGTTTATCTTAATAATGTACTTTATCTTATACTTTATCCTATAATGCACCCGAGATATTCTCCGGTGATGTATTAATAATGTACTTTATCTTATACTTTATCCTATAATGCACCCGAGCTATTCTCCGGTGATATATTAATAATGTACTTTATCTTATACTTTATCCTATAATGCAACCGAGCTATTCTCCTGTGATGTATTAAAAATGTACTTTATCTTATACTTTATCCTATAATGCACCCGAGCTATTCTCCGGTGATGTATTAATAATGTACTTTATCTTATATTATTGTACTTTATCTTAATCACTAAGTACTATATCTGAGTTGTCGCAGTTGTAATATTCTTTTACTTAATGCAATATTCTTTTTCTGTATTAGTTAAGCTATGGACAGCAGACAGAATGAAGAGGAGCTTCTCAACATGATAGATGAGGGTACTGGGGGGTCTTATTACGATGGCTCCGAATATCTTAATTTGTCTGGAGGAGACGATGGTGGAGAAAATAGTGGATACGATCGTGCTGACCATGGTGGAGACCATGGTGAAGACACCATAATAATGACAAACTCCGTCGAGGTATATAAAGCCTCTATCGATCGTTCACTAGTATAGATGCACTAATTGATTCGTATATATGTACTGACGAATGTTTCTTCTCTTAGACCTCCGCTTCCGGCCAATCTTCTACAAAGACAAGAGGCCCGACACACAAGTTGCCCCGCTGATGTCCGTTTCAGCATTGACTTAGTCTCTCCGCAGGGTCAACCGCTGGACCCCAAAGAAGCTGTGAATGCATTTACAAGTCAATGCGGAGTGATTGTTAGAGACAAAGTCCCGATCACCACGCGAAACTGGAACAAGCCAGGAAAGAAAAAGGATCTAGCTAGGGCTAGTTTTGTAGATGACAGAGCGAAAGATACGATGTGGAATTCTCTCATGACACATTTCACCCTACCAGTCTTGGAGACTAATGAGCTCACACAACAAATGACGAGGAAAGTCAAGCACTTTGCTCTTAAGAAGATGGCCGAACTATTCAAGGAATGGAAAAAAAGATTGTACCACAAGTATGTCTTGAAGAAAACAACTTTTCCATTCGTTGGCCCACTAGAGTTGCAGCAGGATAACTGGGCCGCATTTGTGGAATACAAGACCTCGGAACCAGCTAAGGCAATATCAGCAAAAAATAAGTTAAATGCAGCCAAAAAGAAATATCACCATCATATGGGCACATGTGGCTACAGGAGTGCCATGCCTAAGTGGGATAAAGCTGATGCTGACCTGGAGGCTAAAGGGGTCACTCCAGCTACGTCTAGTTGGCCCTTGAGGTCAAGAAATTGGGTATTCGGGCATGGGGCATCATTAGGCCCAGAAACAAGCGAGATTGTTGCAGCCGAAGAAATTTCTTCACCCAAGAAAGAACTTGTTAAAGTGATAAAAGAGGTTGAAGAGGGAACGTTTGTTCCCGACAGAGAGAATGATGAGCTGACAAAGGCTCTCGGGAATCCTGAAAAGGCTGGACGAACAAGAGGGTTCAGACCTTCTTATCCATGGGTTATCGGGTTTCCCGAGCACCGTGACACGTAGAAAAGCCGATCGAGAAGAACAAAGCGGCAAAAAGAGGAGGATACGGAGCAGTTCGCGAGGTTTGAAGTCATGCTGCAGGAGCATCGCCAGGAGCTTAATCAACTTAAAGGACTCCGACAGCAAGATCCTACACCGGACAGTACGGTCAGCCCATCGCAACGGAAAAGCAGCGTGGCTTCCACGGAGGGCCACGGTAATGATGCAACGATGGATGTGTACCCCGTGGATGCAATTAAGGAGAAGACTAGTTCTGAGCTGCATGTTGAACTGAAGAATATTTCCATGAAGTTGGCGGTCGGCTTTTGCTTTACCTTCTGCACCGGGAGCGACCTACCATTGCAATCCGATTTCAGCTGGCTATGCTCATGTTGGTGTGGATGAAATTCTACCTATGTGTCAGTCACTATAGCTTGACATCCCTGGAGGTGAAGGGGAGACGACACTAGGAGAAGTCACGAGTGGCTTCATTCTTTGGAAAAAAGAATACATCAAGTTTCCAGGCTCGACACCAAGGCCACCTTCTCCACCGAGAAACAATCCATCACCTCCAAGGCAACCGTCTCCTCACAGTGCACCGTCTCCTCCAAGTCCACCTCCCAGTGCACCGTCTCCTCCCAGTAATAGTCCAATCCATGACCCCAACACGAGTCCATCTCAATCTACACAGCCGCTGCCTCCACCCACTAAGGGCCAAAAGCGGAAGAATACCACCGCTCCTTCGAACGATAACTAACGCCCGAAGCGACAGTTGTCGCCCCTCCCAAGAGTACCGCCGGTTCCTCCCAAGAGGGCTTACGACCTGACCGATGAGGAGACCGATGCGGTCGGACGGGCCGAAGTGGATGCTCATTTTAAAAAGAAACAACCTGAGCCGGAGGTCCAAATAAAACCGGAAACCAAGGAGCACTTTAGGAAATTACTGACGCAGCCATCCCAAGCTTAGTTAAATGCGTCAGATGACTATTCACGATGTCTTCACAAGACACTGAAACAGAAGAGATCAAGCGGTAGAGGAAGCATCAAAAAAGAGGTTCCCTAGTAGGGGGAACAAGCAAAACAATCGTGTGGTAGCGGAAGCATCAGAACAGACGTCCCCCAGCTGGGGAAACAAGCAAAACAATCGAGTGGTAGCCGAAGAACCAAAAGAGATGTTCCCCAGCTGGGGAAACAAGCAAACCAATCGCTCCCCCCAGTCCAGGTGAACATACCCGAACCTCAACTATATGAGGAAGAACCTATGGATCCGGAAACGACTAGGATATTGGCCGAGCAATGTGGTATGCCTATTCATGAAATTATTCACGGCGATATGCCCAAGGCTGAGATAGCACCCAAATTTGTTAACGGGGAGCCTCTGGTCAGTTTTGAGAGGCTTCGGGATATGCCAAAACAAATGCGACGATTCCATGAATGGTACATGAAAGCATCAAAAGAACAGCGAAATTGGCTCATACTGAAAGTTCGAAAATCACATTACTTCATTGAAGACGAGGTCCCTCTTGAATTTACAGAATTATTTCAGTTATTCAATCTAAAGGAACTCGACAAAACTATCCTCAGTTCGTATTGTCTGTAAGTGATTACTTTATTTATGTAATTAGGTCTCTATCTCAGCTTGTTCAATTCATTGCCGGTAAGTATACTCACTATATTCTTTTGTACGCTATATATAATGATGCAGAATAAAGATGCTCGATTGTAAAAGAAAGGCTATCAATGGATTTGGGTTCATTGACCCACATCGAGTTCATGGAGCTATACTAAAGGATAAACCACCGGAGACCGAGCACAACTTGTTGTGGTTTCTCACGAAACAGCATTTCTGTAACGAAATACTATTTCCTTACCACGACGGCGGGTGAGTTTTTATACACATTAACTTTTGCTTACTCGATGTTCAGTGTAAATGATGAGTTACTGACGTATGTAAACCTTGTGTAGGTACCACTGGATTCTTCTAAGCATTTCACTTGACTTGGGAAGAGTTCACATCATGGACTCACTAAACAAAGACATTGAAAACTACCGCAGCATTATCGATGCACTCTAGAGGTAATTTCAACCATTATCGCACTATATCGGTTTCTTTCATTCATTTTCCGGGAAATCAAGTAGTTATTAACTCATACATTAATTTTCTTTGTCGGGTAGGGTTTGGACACAGTTCAAGAAACATGTCCGCGGTCAATGGCGTGAGGAGCTATTTTTTAAATCACTCTCGGTAAGTAGTACGAGCTAAGTCCGCGCATCTATTTAATTCTAGTTTATGTGCATTTATCATGCTAGTGTTATTATTTGATTGAATTCTATTCTTGTAAAGTGCGCGAGGCAGCCACAAGGAACTAATCTATGTGGATTTTACATGTGCAAGTTCATTCACATCAGTATTGAGAAGCCCTCGGAAAATGTTCGAGTAAGTAAACAATATATTCACCCTTTATTTTTATTACAAAAATTCGTGTTGAGTCTAATTCATACGATCTCCTTTTTATATAGTTGGACGCGATGCGGGATAAGATCCTACCAGAGGACCGCCTAATAGCAATCCAAGAGGAATTTGCTGCATTTTTTGTCGACGAGGTCATAGACCCACGTGGAGAATACTGTATAAGTAGACCCTAAAGCATCCATATAATGATCTCCATGTAATCAAATAGACATGCTCTGGACCCGGCTGGGACTCCATATATGCTTGTAAGAGAAATTATATTATATATTGCGTCAATGTGTACAAGTACTATGTAGTAGCTTTCTGTATGTATATGAAAACTTGTTTCTAATGAAAACACAGAATGAAAAATAATTGAACACAAAACACAAAATGAAAAGAAAAACACAAAACCCTAAAACCCCATCCCCTGCCGCGGCAGCCAAATGGCCCAAAATGCTGCCGCGCCAGGGAACCTTTAGTCCTGGTTCGTAACACGACCCGGGGCTAAATGTCCTGCCGCCCAGCGCGCCTAGCAGGCCACGTGGTTGGACCTCTAGCCCCGGTTCGTAACTGAACTAGGGATAAAGCTCGGACCTTTAGTCCCACTTTTGCAGCCCCGGTTCGCAATCCGGGGCTAAAGGCCCTTACGAACCGGGGCAAATGGCCCGGTTTCTACTAGTGTCAGGGCTCCAGGTGAAACCTCTTGACGGTCTTAGTCTCGATGATGGTACCATCCTGCGTCGTAACCTTCTGGGGGTGGGGGTCATGGTACCTCTCAGTCTCGTTCTAGTATCATCGGTGCGCAGCAGGTCCAGATCCTATGTTGAGACACTTTCGACGTTCTAGGTGGGGCGTTCTCGGCGGCCTCCTATCTTAAATACGTGACATTGTCGCCACCACTCTCCATCCTCTTTGTCCGCTAATAGGATCGACGCTCAACACGGTGACTTGGTTGGTTTGGTGTGACTACTTTGGTGGTTTCACAAGGAGGCATTGTGGCACATCTAGTTTGTAGTCTCGGATGCTTCGACATGGTGTTGTTACTCCTGTAGATTTTGTTTGCTTTATAAAAGGATTCTCTCATCACTTTGTATCGATTCGGTCGTGTTGTGACTTAGTGCGGCAAAGGTATGTTTTGAGAACCAAATGAGAACCACCTTTCTTTCTATACACTACAACTATCTAGTAGTGGAGCCATTGCAGCATGCCCCTATCCACCAGAATTCAAACATCCGCTCCTAATTGATTATGTATCCAGTTAGTGCGTAATTTTGATGTCTTTGAATGTCCATTTTCATTCAATTCGATCTCTACCATACACTCCAATAAGAGCCTGATCGCGGATTATTCATGTACTAACAGAAAACAAATGGCAAACCGGATCTAGGCGTCGTATCTAAGTAACGAGTTTGTACTAGTATTCTCTATGCTATTAATCATATCACGCACGTCAGAACCACCTTTCTGCGGAGTACTCCGCCCTTTCTCAAATAAATATACTTATAACTCTTGTCATAAGTTGAACTTTATAAACTTGGACCATCTTTATTGAAAATAGTAAGAACATATATATGATATCAAATCGGTACAATATGGAACTATATTTTAAGATCGGATCTAGTATTACTAAATTAGTGTCATAAATGTTGTTACTTTCCGAAATAAAAACTGGTCAATATTTAAAATATTTGATTTAAAACAAATGTACACTTATTGAAAAACAGAGAGAGTACATAGTTTCCGTCAATTCTCTAGCATATACTCCAATAAAAACCCGATCACGGATCATCCGTGTACTAACAGAAAAAAATGGCAGAACCACCAAGCAATGCCTCCAGTGACAGGGCATTGATCATCTGCTAGATGCGTATAGCAATGATCGAATTGCCAAAGTAACGTCCCATCCGGCTGCTAGTGATTGTTTTGCTTGCTTCTCGACGAAGGATACAGACGACGTTTCATGTAAAACCATTCGCCAACTTGGCAATTGTAATATAGCACAGTGCGGATTCTAAAACTTGAATACTGTTATTATTTTCCTTTTCCTTCAAAAACTATTTTGAGTTGATGATCTTTTTTACTATTATTGGCATCACTACATGTAGTTGGCCTTAGCGCATCTCTAGCAGATACCGCATATCGCGGTACCGCAAAAGGCGAGCGGTAACCGGAAAACCTTTTTGCGGTATGGAAAAACACGGGGCAGAACAGATGCACTAATCCGAACTGTATATTTAAAAATCATCACACATTGGCGCCAGATTACATAGAGGAGGATTTTGATCATATAGATCTACATATATAGTTTAGCAGAATTTGATGCCGCGCGCCCTGCATACATACTTCACCTAGCATCTACTCATTAGTCGGCGGTACCTATTCTCACATGATCATCATCGGCGGCGACGCTTACTCCTCGTCGGTTGCCGGGTTGCTGAAGTCGTCTGCCATGAAGTACCCGTCGAGTAGGTGGGCTTTCAGGGCCTCGAGACGCTCGCTTTGCTCGTGGAAGGAGATGCGGCAAGCACGGAGAAAGTCGCGCTTCTCTGTCCTGCGCGCGTTGCGGTGGTGCTTCCGGCGCTACACGATCTGCATCACCGTGGTGCACATCGAGTGGTATTTGGCCAGTGAGCAAGACCGCCTCCTGCTCGTCGTTGACAGCCGGCTCGCGGCCGACCGGCGGAAGGGTGCACATATCTGCTAGGAGGAGCTCTTCTGCCTCGTTGGCGGCATCGTCGACGGCATCGTCGGGCGGAAACAGGGGGTTGCGATCACGGGCGCCGCTGCTCTGTCCCTGCAAGGGGACACGCTCGTGCTCCCCCTCCACCGATAGGGGCGGCGGGCGAGCTCGCCGCCCGGAGCTCCTCCGCCTCAGATGGCAGCGGCACCGTCAGTCGCATCCACCCAAATCATGGCTCGATTTGCCAGCCATGGCAAGAGGGGGTGCATACAGGGGTTGGCGGCAGCGATGTGCTTTTCGTCGGTTGAATCGGCCGGAATCGGAGAAGAATGGGGGCGGCGGGGAGGAAGGGAAAATGGATGCGGGATACCACATCCAGCACCCCCCGCACCGAATATATGCGGTATGGATGGGGCTCGATGCGGGAAACCGCAAAAAAAATTGCGGTACGGGCTGTTTTGCGGTATCCCCAAAATTTTGCTGTATCGCCATGCGGTATCTGCTAGAGATGCTCTTAGGACATGTACACTGCAAAATGTTTTCAGAAAATCAGGTTTTATTAAGTACTATTGTTGTTATCACTATCACTACGTGTAGTCGGACTTAAGGCATGTACAATGCAAAGTGTTTGAAAATGGATCAGTTTTTATTAAGTGCTTATTTGTACTACACAGATGCCCAACTATGCAACTCTTCTATAAAAATGAGTATTGGTGCTTATCAAAATGATTTTTTATTTCTCTAGACGGTCTCTCTTAGCACATTGCATTATATATGCCTAGTACATTCTATAATAGAGAAGTTATTATACTCACAATTAGTATATACGTTCTTATTTCTAAGATCTTGAGCTTTGATTTTTATTCAATAGAAATTGGGTAGTTGCACGTTTTATTAGTCATGTGCACAGCTTCATATAACTATTATCCAGACAACTTAGAGAAAATATATTGCTCCTGTGAGTGGTATGAGTGGTGGTGGTGCACATCTGACAGCAGAGATATCTTAAGGAATTGCTATGCCTGGTCCAAAAATCCGTCAGATTTGGAAGATCTTGTGTACAAGGTTGCCTCACATAGATTTTTTAGTTCATGCACAGCCGTTGATTGAATCTCATCCATGATTTATCCCTTTTTAAAGGGTACATTAGTAGAAAACAGACATTTGGTTTGGAGCTGCCATGGGCTCTAGTACCGGTTAGGTTTGGGGCCGGGATTAGTGTGAGCACTAGTCCCGGTTTATCCCGGTTCCAACGGCTAGGAGGTCACACGCGACTAGTCCCGGTTTGATTGGAACCTCTAGTCCCGGTGGGTAATAAAGGTGTGGCGTTAACGGCTAGGAGTCAGGAGACCCTATAGTCTCGGTTGGTGTTACAAGCTAGGACTAGAGGTCATGAACTAGTACTGGTTTGTAACACCAACCAGAATTAATGTTTTTGTATATATACACAGCTTCGTCCCTGCTTGAGTCCATGGCCATTTTTCTCTAAGCTAGCTCAAGTTCATCCCTATTTTTTGTCCAAAATTTGTCAAGATTTGGTGACAACCATCAATCTTCTAAAAGGTACATCAATCTTCTAAAAGGTACGACAACTTTATTCTTTCATTTCTCATTATTAGTTTAGCTCAATACTCTAGAAGTAGATGGAATTTTAGATTTGTAATTTTAGGCAAATTTTGATGATGCAAAAAGTTACTGAAAGTTAAGAGGTGTAATTTTAGAGTTTCGGAGCTCAGAATTGAATGAGGTTTTCACTGCTAGATCAATAATTAAAAATTCAATATTTTTTATGTTAACAGTGTTGTCCAATTCAAAAATTGGTGCACGTAAAATTATATATATATGTTGTTAGTACACACTAATTTTTTAGATTTCAACAAGTAAATAAAGTGAAAATGATCCAACCTTTTTATATGATCCAAGATTTTAATTATTATGCAGATGAGCCAGCCATAGATGTACGGAGCTCCCCGAATCTCTGACGCGTGTTGCTTGTGAGAGTTACAAATGAGCATTTCGTAGGTGAAGACCAGATCCAAATTTATCTTGAGAAATTGTATATGTTATACAAACAAGACGCTCTCGACTTGAGTCTTGTCAGTTCCTATTATTTGTAAGTGATTCATTTATTTCTATGATAAAGTCTCTAACTGAGCGCGTTCATTGCCTGTAATTATCCTCACTACGCTATTATGCAGAATGAAGAGTGAGAAATATGACCAGAAGGGAATCTTTGACACCGAGTTCATCGATCCACGTCGAGTTAATGAACGATTGCTACGAGAATTTTCCAAGGAGACGGAGCGTAACTTGCTAAGGTTCATAAATAGGCAACATTAACAAAAGAAAATAATGTTTCCTTTTACAACTTCAGGTGTGTCTTGTACACATTCACTTTTGCTTACTCGATATTAAGTGTAATTGATGAGTTACTAACGTATATAAACATGCGCAGCTACCATTATATTCTACTAATAATTGAAGTTGATGTTGGAAGATTTGAAATCAAGGGCCCACTAAAGAAAGACGAAAAGGAGTACGAAAGCATTAAATATGTGCACCAGAGGTTATTTCAGTCATTATCGCACTATATTGGTCTCTTTCGTTCATTTTCCTGAGATATCAAGTAACTAATAACTCATTTATTCATTTTTTTGCCGGGAAGGGTTTGGCAACTTTTCACCAAGAGTACTGTTGGTGATTTTAAAGATGAGCTTAGTTTTCATCCGGTCAAGGCGAGTTAGGTCCGCGCATATATTTAATTCTAGTTTAAATACCATTATATCATGCTTGATTATTGTTTTATTAAATTCTATTCTTGTAAAGTGCGAGAGGTAGTCACCAGGGACTAATTTGTGTCGATACTTCATTTACGAGTTCATTCGCTCGGAGGTCAGTGAATGGGACAGAGCGACACTTATAGCAGTACGTGAACAATATATTTACAATTTGATTTTATTACCATCAATTGTTATGACGCTTGATCTTCTAATTTTATATATAGTTGGAAAGATTGGAGGATAAACTCCAACCGAAGAAGCGCCTAGTAGAAATTCAAGAGGAATTAGCGGGAGTTTTGGTCGACCGTGTGATAGAGCCAAGGGGAAAATTCCATACCACAGATTCTAGTGATTTAATGGTGTCCATGTAATCGAATAGATGGGCTCTAGTCCTGGTTGTGATCTCCATGTAACCAAAACTGTGTATATATATATGTATGCTTGTAAGACAAGTTATATTATATATGCATCAGCATGTACATTATATGTTATAATTATATATGTATCAACATGCCACGTGATTCTAGTGATTTAATGATCTTCATGCACCAAACTGTATATAAAAATGAAAAAGAATTGAAAATGAAAAACCCCTAAAAACCCTAAATCCAGCACCCCCCGTCTCTAGTCCCGATTTGTGTTACCAACCGGAACTAAAGGTCCTCCCGCCCTGCCGCGTTGCCATTGCCACGTGGTGGCCTCTAGTTCCGATTCCGCAGCCTCGGCCACAGAACCAGGACTAGAGTCCATCTAGAATCGGTACTAGAGGCTCGTTCTCCACTAGTGGTATAACCCTAGACTCTACATCAATTGATGCACTCAAATTTTTTTGTTACTTAGTTCATCATTGAAAAAGTATGCTTTATCTTCTTGAATGCTCTAACATGAAAGGATTATGCTAAGAACCTGTTGTAGAAATACAATTGTATCATAATAATTGGTATTGTTTGAGAGATTACAAAGGGTATATATAGGTGGCCGGCCAGGAAAACCCTAACTTATGTTAAAAGAAAAAAACAAACCGACTTATAATCTAACATCCCCCGGTAGTGTCAACGTGTGGTTCCCCAACGTTGAGACTGGATCGAATGTCAGTAAACGATGTTGTTGGAAGACCCTTTGTGAAGATATCTGCAAATTGAGCAGTGGTTGGAATATGAAGAACGCAAACTTGTCCCAAAGCCACCTTTTCACGAACAAAATGAATGTCGATCTCGATATTCTTTGTCTGACGATGCTGCACTGGATTGCTGGACATGTAAACAATTGAAATGTTATCACAATAAACTACAGTAGCCTGATGGACAGGGCGACAAAGATCCGAGAGAAGCTGATGCAACCAGACCGTTTGGGCGATAGCATGTGCAACTGCACTGTACTCAGCTTCTGCAGATGAACGTGAAACTGTAACCTGCTGTTTTGAAGACCATGAAATCAAGTTGCTACCAAAAAAAATACAGTATCCAGATGTGGACCGACGAGTATCCAGGCAACTAGCCTAGTCTGCATCGTAATATGCTATCAAAGTGTTTGTATATGATGAATATATGTGGAGACCATGATGAATAGTACCTTTGAGATATCAAAAACCACGTTTAACATGATTATAATGTGAAATGCGAGGATCATGTGTAGAGACATGCTTGTTGAACGGCAAAGGAAATTTCTGGACGAGTGAGAGTGAGATATTGAAGAACACCGATTATACTACGATAGAGAGTGGCATTGGGAAAAACATCACCTGAGGAGGAAAGTTTGGTAGTTGTATCTACAGGGGTTTTAGATGGTTGATAGTCAAGAATTCCTGATTTAGTCAGAAGATCAAGAATATATTGTCGCTGAGATAGAAAAAGACCATGGGTATCACGAGTGACAACAATTCCTAAGAAGTGATGAAGTATACCAAGATCATTCATGGAAAATTTAGAGCGGAGTAAGGAAATGATGTGATCAAGAAAATGTTGACTAGAGGCTGTTAAGACAATGCCATCTACGTATAAGAGTAAATAGGCTGTGCGAGAGGTAGTGTGATAGACAAAAAGAGAAGAATCCGAGGAAGATGGTTGAAACCGATAGTGAGAAGAAAGGTAGAGAATCGTTGAAACCATGCACGAGGAGCTTGTTTTAGACCATATAGAGATTTTTTGAGAAGATAGTCGTGATTGGGATTAGTTGTATCTTCAAAACCGAGAGGTTGCTGATACGTTGCAAACGTATCTATAATTTTTGATGTTCCATGCTTGGTTTATATCTACTTTCTTATGTTTTGTCCATACTTTGGAGTATGTTTTATACACTTTCTTGGACTAACCTATTAACAAGATACCATAGTGCCAGTTGCCTGTTTTCTTCTATTTTTGGTTCCAGAAAAGTCAGAAAATGAATATTCCCGGAATTGGACAGGACAAAAGCCAAAGTTGATATTTTACCGGAAGACTCACGGAGCCAGAAGACGAGACGGAGGGGCCCATAGGGCGGCCACACCACCCCTTGGCGCGGGCAGCCCTAGGCCACGCCAAGGCATGGTGTGGGCCCCCTGGCCGGCCACCGACCATGCCCCTTCGCCTATAAGAAGCCCCTGATGCAAAAACCCTAAATCGAACAGCCTCTAGCCACAAAAAGTTTCACAACACCGCCGCCACCAAAGGGGAGATTCGGGGGACAGAAAGTCTCTGTTCCGGCACCCTGCCGGGACGAGGAAGTGCCCCCGGAGCCATCTCCATCGATCTCCACCACCATCTCCATCGCTGTTGCTAATTCCCATGATGATGAGGGAGTAGTTCTTCCTCGAGGCTAAGGGTTCTACCGGTAGCTATGTGTTCATCTCTCTCTCTATGCATGATCATATTATGATCATGAGCTTTGTAATCAAGTAGATCTACCTTGCTATTCAAGTGCTTTAATAGATCTCTGCTCTCCCCATGTGTGTGAAAGTGACAGTGTGCAGACCATGGTGGCACTTAGGCTAGAGATTACAAATACTTTTTATGAGTTATATTTGGAGTTGGTTGTCTCTATGAAATTGTGGTGTTTGTTAGAACCATGTAGCGCTCAAGGTGACAGTGTGGGGTTACCTAGATGGGGAAAGCGAACTTTGAGGAGTGCTACTATAGCCCTACCATGGATTAGAGTGTCCAACCGGAGAGTAGTTTAGAGTAGTATCAGAAAGATAAGATATTTATATGAGAGTGTTCACTAGCGAAAGTATGATCCCTAGGCCTTATTTTTAAGCATTGCAACACCATTTGCAACTAGATCTGTTACATGTTTGCTTGCTTCCATCTTTATTTCAGTTTTCCTTTAGTCTCTTCCACGCCATCAAGCTATATTCTAGCACCGTTGTCTTATATCTATACCACTTGTATTTCACTATCTCTTCGCCAAACTAGTGCACCTATACACCTGACAAGTGTATTGGGTGTGTTGGGGACACGAGAGACTTCTTGTATCTTGATTGTAAGGTTGCTTGAGAGGGATACCTTTGACCACTTCCTCCCTGAGTTCGATAAACCTTGCGTAATCCACTTAAGGGAAAACTTGCTGCTATTCTACAAACCTCTGCACTTGGAGGCCCAACAACTGTCTACAAGAATAGAAGTGCGTAGACATCAAGCTATTTTCTTGCGCTGTTGCCGGGGACTTAAAGAAGAAGAAGCTCCCACGTCAACAACGCGCATCAAAAGTATTTTCTGGCGCCGTTGCCGGGGAGGTAAGATAAAAGGTACTCACATCCTCTGGTGTGAGTGCTCAAAGTTATTTCCTTTAGATTATGCAATTTTGTCTTTTTGTTTCTTGTTTTCACTAGTTAGGCTTAATGGAAAAAAATTAGAGAGCTTTATAGTATTTATCTTGAGTTAGGACATCAAGTGTTTGAAGAGAAAATTTAAAAACCTATGGAACTTTATTTGCGTGCTAATAGCAATGTTATTAGTATGAATTCTTTGAACACCATTATTGCTAATGCTATGAAAAAGTCTAAGCTTGGGGAAGTTGGTTTTGATGAGCATGATATTTTTAGTCCCCCAAGCACGGAGGAGAAAATTTACTTTGATGATACTATGCCTCCAATATATGATGATTACAATGATGAATATGATATTTTCAGTGCACCTACTATTGAGGATAAATTAATTATGATTACAATATGCCTCCTATATTTGATGATTATGGTGATGAGAATAATAATGATATCTATTTTGTTGAATTTGCTCCCACTACAATTAATAAGAATGACTATGCTTATAGAGAGAGTATTAATTCTTTTATGCATGTGGCTCATGATAAGAATGTTTTATGTGATAGTTATATTGTTAATTTTATTCATTATGCTACTGAAAGTTGTTATGAGAGAGAGGGAAACATGGTTTTATGCATCTCAATAATATTAAGTTTCCCCTCTTTATGTTGAAAGTCTTGAAGTTTCACTTGTTTTGATTTGCTATGCTTGTTTCTTTGTGATTTCATGACTTGTTTCTTTACAAGATTCCTATGCATAGGAAGTGGGTTAGACTTAAATGTTCTTTGAATTTGCTTCTTGATGCTCTCTTTTACTTCAATTCATATTTCTTATGTGAGCATTTTCTCAAACTATCATGCCTAACTTAAAGGCGTTAAAGAAAAGTACTTATTGGGAGATAATCCAAAAGTTTTAGATGAATCTTGGAAGTTATTACCTCTGTAATAACCGCTCCTTATCCTTTTTATTTGCTTTTTGTGCCAAGAGTAACCTCTAATGAGAGAGAAGTAATGCTTGGGAAAGTTGCTGTCCCGAAACAGATTTTTGTGCTTCACTGTAAAAATTCGTGTAAAATCTCTGTAAGTCGTTTTGAGGCGTGAATTTTTGTGCTTCTGCCCCAGGGTGTTATATACCTTTTGTTAGTTCAACACTTTTCAATTTGAGCAACAGAAGGTCTTACAAAAAAATGATTTTTACCTACTAGTCTGTTTTGACAGATTTCTGCCATTATTTGCATTTGCTTCTTGTTGATTCCTTTTTAGGTTGTTTTTAGGGAATTGAGCATTTCAAGAGAAGTACTACAGTATCTTGTGTTTTAGTGGAAGTTTTATTGGTGTTGAAACTGAACCCGAAGACTTATTATCTTGAGTGCACTAATATTGCTAATAAAGATGGTGTGAAGTTTTGTATGAAGGAAAAAATTTAGGTGTATGGAAAGAATGATGTAATGAGATGAAGAATGGACTAAATCTCAAGCTTGAGGATTCCACGCATGTAATCCCAAGAAATATCCAAGAAGTACAAGCATCAAAGCTTGGGGATGGCTTGGGCATCCCCTCTTCATCAATAAAAATCCCAGGTTTCTTCCAAACACTTCATTTTTATTGTTTCATGCACAGTTGTGTTGTTCTTGGAGCGTCTTTGTTTTTGTTTTTGGTTTTTTGTTTGCTTGGTTTTCTTAGTTTGCTTGAATAAATTGGTTGGACCCCCTCTTTCATACATTAGTTTTCAAAAGTTGGTTTGGATTGGAAAAGAGTAGGAAAAATTCATGCTTAAGCGGTAAGAGGAGCTTGTTTTTAACTGTGGCCTATGCTTTGTCATATCATGCTTGATATTTTTTTGGATTTATGCTTAGTGATTTTTGCTATAGCATGACATGTTATAAACAATTGAGATTGCTTAATGTACCTTGAAAGAATCATGCATTGTTTTAGCATATTAAAGCATAGTATTGTGGTATTCTCCTTTGATGCTTTATTTGAGTTGACTTGGCGCATGCTCACACCATGTTATGACTATCCCAAGTCAACATTTCCTTTATGATCCTTTGGTTTTCGACTTGTAATATCACTTTATGCTTTAATTAATGATGTTTTGTCGCTTTGCATGATTATGACCATTATTGCTCTCTTAGTTGGTCGCTCGTAGTCTTTTGCTAGCTGATACATTGCAAATGTATCAATAATTTTTTATGTTACATGCTTGGTTTTATCCACTTTCTTGTGTTTTGTTCCAACTTTGGAGTACTTTTCATATGATTTCTTGGACTAACCTATTAACAAGAGCCACAGTGCCAGCTGCCTATTTTCTGCTGTTTTTGGTTCCAGGAAAGTCAGAAAAAGAATATTCTCAGAATTGGACGGGACAAAAGCCAAAGTTCCTATTTTTTCGGAAGTCGTCAGATGCTAGAATACGAGACGGAGAGGGGCCAGGAGGCCACCACACCACCTGGCCGCGCGGCCAGGCTGGGCCCGCGCCAGGGAGTGGTGTGGCTGCTCCCGACACCCCCTCAGCCTCCCCTTCCGCCTATAAGATGCCCTCGGGACGAAAACCCTAAGTGCCCGATCAAAAATCCACGAAAGAGTCTGTAGCTGCCGTCATCTGCATCCCTAGATCGGGAGGGATCTGAAGCTCTTCCCGGCACCCTGCCGGAGAGGGGAATTCACCATGGAGGCCTTCTTCATCACCATGCAAGCCTCCGGTGTGATGCGTGAGTAATTCATCCTTGGACTACGGATCCATGTAGTAGCTAGATGGCTGGTTCTCCTCCTTTGTGCTTTCATGTCTAGATCTTGTGAGCTCCGTTCATGATCAAGATCATCTATTTGTAATTCTGCATTTTGTGTTTGCGGGGATCCGATGGATATTGAGATGCTATTTCCGATTGATTATTGATTCTATCATGTCTTTGTTATTTGTGATCTTGCATGCTTTCCGTTGTCAATAGCTATCTTGGCCAAGTAGATGCTAACAACTCCAAGAGTTAGTATTTATGCTCGAAAATGGGTTCATGCCTCTGGTAATCTGGGGAAGTGACAACAATATCTAAGGTACTAGATGTGCTGTTGCTACTAGGGAGAAAACAAAAATCCTTTGTTCTTAGAACAATCGTATTGTTTACTTTACACGTAGTTCGTAAAGCAATAATCTGTTGCTTGCAACTTAATACTAGAGGGGGTTCGGATGATAACCTGAAGGTGGATTATTAGTCATAGATGCAGTTGGATGGCGGTCTATGTATAATGTTGTAATGCCCAATCAAATCTCAAAGGATTCAAGATGATTAGTATATGCATGTATTGCTTTCTCGATGTTTGTCAATTGCCCCACTGTAATTTGTTCACCCAACATGTTATCTATCTTAAGGAGAGCCACCTCTAGTGAACTATGGATCCCGGTCCTTTTCTTTACATACAATCTACAATCTTTTATTGCTTTGTGTTTACTTTCTGCAAACTTTTACTTCTTTCTAGTCGATATGTTTAATCCTTTGTTTTCCGCAAAACACGGTGAGATTGACAACCTCATCGCAAGTTGGGGACAAAGTTCTGCGGTTGTGTTGTGCAGGTCTCCACGTTCCTACTAGCACCGGTAGTGCGCCCTGCCAAGGCTCAACTAGCAACACCTTTGGGGTTTTTTCTTGCTCCTACTGGTTCGATTAAACCTTGGTTTCATAACTGATGGAAACTTGCTGTTGTGCTCATCATACCTTCCTCTTGGGGTTCCCAACGAGTTCTACATCAACATCGCACCAACATTATTCTGGGCGCCATACACATAGCCATCAAGCATTTTTCTGGCGCCGTTGCTGGGGAGTCAAGGACATCTTCACAAGGGGAGTCCCTCATAACCAACCTCTTTACTTTGTTATTTTTGTTTTGCTTTGTTTCTTTTTTGCTTTATTTGTTTGTTTTGTTATCAAAAACACACACAAAATTAAGTCTCCTTTAGTTGTCACCTCTTCCTTAGCTCACCATGTTGATCCCTACATTTACCCTGAAAGATCTTTCAACTGGTAGTGGTTCTATAATTGGAAAGATAATATTGAAGAATTCTTTAATCATGTTAGTAAACATGAAGATACTGAAGATAGATCCCTTGCAGAACTTGCTCTAAACTATGAGATTTTTGCATCTTCTTTAATTCACATGTTAGAAGCTAGGTTTGTTAACCTCAACCCCTTAATGCAAGTAATGTTTCTTAAGCTTAAAGAAATTGAAGAGCCTGAAAAGAGGGATTTTATTCTAGAAACTTTGTTTAAGGAGTTCTATGATGTTGCCAAGGAAGCTAGGAAAGTCTTTGAACGTTTCAATATGCTAGGCTCATTTGTCGATGTTGTTGGTACATGAGAAAATATGAACAAAACCGAACCTAATGGGGAGGAACCTAAGATACCAACACCCTTTAAACTAGTAGCAATACATGATGCCATAGAAAAGAATCTTGATTGGATTGTTCCTGCAAACCCTTTTGATGAGAATAGTGAACCTAAGAGCATTGAGAGAGGATCCTCTAGAACTTACTTGGATGATATACCTTGCCTTGTTGAAAATATTTCTGGTATTGATCTTAATGCTTCTTCATTTGAGAATACTTGATCCTTTTTCTTGCTTCTTATGCCTAACTTAAAGGCGTTAAAGAAAAGTACTTATTGGGAGATAACCCAAAAGTTTTAGATGAGTCTTGGAAGTTATTACTTCTATAATAAACTCTCCATATCCTTTTTATTTGATTTTTGTGCCAAGAGTAACCTCTAATGAGAGAGAAGTAATGATTGGGAAAGTTGTTGTCCTGAAACAGATTTCTGTGCTCCACCGTAAAGATTCGTGTAAAATCTCTGAACGTCTTTTTGAGGCGTGAATTTTTTTTCTTATGCCCCAAGTTGTTATCTAACTTTCTCTAGTTCAACACTTTTTGATTTGAGCAACAGAAGGTCTTCGAAAAAATTCGTCTTTACCTGCTGGTCTGTTTTGACAGATTTCTGCCATTTTCTGCATTTGCTTCTTGTTGGTTCCTTTTGAGTTCTTTTGGGGAATAGAGCTTTTTTGAGGGAAGTTCTACAGTAGCTAGTGTTCTAATGGAAGTTTATTTGGTGTTAGAACTGAACCTTAAGACTTATTTATCTTGAGTGCACTAATGTTGCTAATAAAGATTGCGTGAAGTTTTGTATGAAGGAAAAAATTTCAGGTGTATGGAAGGAATGAGTAATGAGATGAAGGATGGACTAAAGCTCAAGCTTGGGGATGCCACGCATGTCACCCCAAGAAATATCCAAGAAGTACAAGCGTCAAACCTTGGGGATGCCCAAGGCGTCCCCTTCTTCATCAATAAAAATTCCAGGTTTCTTCCAAACGCTTCATTGTTATTGTTTCATGCACAATTGTGTTGTTCTTGGAGCGTCTTCTTTTTCATTTTCATTTTTGTTTTTTGTTTGCTTGGTTTGCTTAGTTTGCTGAATAAATTGGTTGGACCCCCTCTTTCATACATTGGTTTGCAAATAGTTTGGTTTGGTTTGGAAAAGAGTAGGAAAGTTCATACTTATGTGGTAAAAATAGCTTGTTTTTGACTGTGGCCTATGCTTTGTCATGCCATGCTTGATATTGTTTTGGATTTATGCTTAGTATTATTTGTTGTACCATGACTTTTTACAAACAGCTGAGATTGCTTAATGTGCCTTGGATGAATCATGCGTTGTTTTAGCATATTAAAGCATAGTATAGTGATATTCTCCTTTGATGCTTTATTTGGGTTCACTTGGCACATGCTCACACCATGTTATGACTATCTCAAGTCACCATAGCCTTTATGATCCTTTAGTTTTCAACTTTTAGTATCACTTTATGCTTTGATCAATGATGTTTTGTCGCTCTGCATGATTATGGCCATTATTGCTCTCTTAGTTTGTCGCTCCCAGTCTTTTGCTAGCCTCCACAACAAAGTATGAGTTCCACTCGTGCATCCAACTCCCTAAACCAAGTTATTACAAAGAATCCACCATACCTACCTACTAGCTTATGCTATTCCAAGTATAGTCATGCTTTTGTTTACCTTCCAAATTAAACTTATTATGAGAAAACTAGTGATTAAAGCTCTCACGAACTTGATGGCACACTTTACTTTACTTGCCCTTAATAAACTTGAACCATTGTGTCTTCTATGTTGTATATGCTTGCACTTATTTATTAGGAATTAGCAGAACCATGCTTTCATGGGGAACGCTTTCAACATTGCACTTGGTACTTGTACCTAGTTGATATCATGCTCTTTTCTATATGGATGTCGTCGGTGTGAAATGAAAGGGGAGCATGTAAGTCCATGGAGTTATGTATATGTGTTAGAGAAACGCCTGGGCCGCTGGTCTAATCCATGCTGACATGGTGGAAACCTGCAGCGTAACCATAATGAGTTGTCTATGAAGCATTCTTCTTATAAAAAAGAGTCCTATATTGAGAAAAAAAGAGAAAAGAGAAAAAAAGAGATACTATGAAAAGAGGAAAGAGAGAAAAAAGCACCATATTCCCATGGTAAATAAGAAGAATGCTGAGATGCTCGTTGTCTGCTTGCTTTGTCATTTTGATATGGGGATTCTTCCGTATCATCGGGCAAGGGGTGCCCCGTTGGCGGTTCTCTAAGATACACATGTACTTACGATGACAAGAACTTACCGGTGACTAAACTTGAGTAGCATGAGGAGCGGCCCTCGTATACAAGGGACGTGAGATTTCTGACTTATACTTCATCAAGCATGTACACCATAGTTTGTTCACTTTAACCTTAATTACTTCAAGATGCTTATGATAGGGGCAATGAGAGCTGAAAGCTATAAGTACCATGCTTTTTGGAAGCTCTTTATGAGACTTGAATCCCTACTTCCTTTTACAAAAGGCTTTTCTTCCACCATTATATTGAGTCTCCATCTCTATCTTTATGCACCTACTTTGAGAGCATAGTGGCCATTCTTAGTTCTATGTGCATTGTCCCAAGACTAGTTGATTGATGCATAACTTGTTATTGCTTGTTTGAAACTATTGTATCTAGTCACTCTTATGAACTTTGAAGGTGTCCTATGCAATTATATTTGCTACTCTATGAGGGACAAGTTGAATACTAGTATGCTATGTTTTCTTTATGTGAAACAAACAAACGTCTTGCAAAGCATTGTTATTCATGAATCTTTTGTTTGTGCCTTTTCATGTTGCATCATAGTTTCTTTGTCTTATTGCTAGAACTATGTCTTTCATGTTATGATTGAAGTACTATGATCCCAGCTTTGAATGTTTTACAAATACTTTGATCAAGTCTTTGATGGTGCATGTCACCTCAAAAATTATTCTTTCTTGTTATCACTTACCTACTCGAGGATGAGCAGGAGTTAAGATTGGGGATCTTGATACATTGCAAATGTATCTATAATATTTGATGTTCCATTCTTGGTTTTATCCACTTTCTTGTGTTTTGTTCCAACTTTGGAGTACTTTTCATATGATTTCTTGGACTAACCTGTTAACAAGAGCCACAATGCCAGCTGCCTGTTTTCTGCTGTTTTTGGTTCCAGGAAAGTCAAAAAATAAATATTCTCGGAATTGGACGGGACAAAAGCCAAAGTGCCTATTTTTCCAGAAGTCATCAGATGCCAGAATACGAGATGGAGAGGGGCCAGGGGGCCACCACACCACCTGGCCATGCAGCCAGGCTGGACCTGCGCCAGGGGGTGGTGTGGCCGCTCCCGGCACCCCCTCGGCCTCCCCTTCCGCCTATAAGATGCCCTCGAGACGAAAACCCTAAGTGCCTGATCAAAAATCCACGAAAGAGTATGTAGCCGCCGTCATCTCCATCCCTACATCGAGAGGGATCTGAAGCTCTTCCCGGCACCCTGCCGGAGAGGGGAATTCACCTTGGAGGCCTTCTTCATTACCATGCATGCCTCCGGTGTGGTGCGTGAGTAGTTCATCCTTGGACTACGGATCCATGTAGTAGCTAGATGGCTGGTTCTCCTCCTTTGTGCTTTCATTTCTAGATCTTGTGAGCTCCGTTCATGATCAAGATCATCTATTTGTAGTTCTGCATGTTGTGTTTGCGGGGATCCGATGGATATTGAGATGCTATTTCACATTGATTATTGATTCTATCATGTCTTTGTTATTTGTGATCTTGCATGCTTTCCGTTGTTAGTAGCTATCTTGGACAAGTAGATGCTAGCAACTCCAAGAGTTAGTATTTATGCTCGATAGTGGGTTCATGCCTCTAGTAATCTGGGGAAGTGACCGAAATCTCTAAGGTACTAGATGTGCTGTTGCTACTAGGGAGAAAACAGCAGTCCTTTGTTCATAGAACAATCGCATTGTTTACTTTACACGCAGTTCGTAAAGCAATAATCTGTTGCTTGCAACTTAATACTGGAGGGGGTTCGGATGATAACCTGAAGGTGGATTATTAGTCATAGATGCATTTGGATGGCGGTATATGTATAATATTGTAATGCACAATCGAATCTCAAAGGAGTCAAGATGATTAGTATATGCATGTATTGCTTTCTCGATGTTTGTCAATTGCCCCGCTGTAATTTGTTCACCCCCTCAAAGGAGTCAAGATAAAGCAATACATGCTTATACTAATCATATTGATTCCTTTGGAACTTGATTGGGCATTACAACATTATACATACACCGCCATCCAACTGCATCTATGACTAATAATCCACCTTCAGGTTATCATCCGAACCCTCTACAGTATTAAGTTGCAAGCAACAGATTATTGCTTTATGAACTGCGTGTAAAGTCAACAATATGATTGTTCTATGAACAAAGGGTTGTTGTTTTCTCCCTAGTAGCAACAGCACATCTAGTACCCTAGAGATTTTGTCACTTCCCCAGATTACCAGAGGCATGAACCCACTATCGAGCATAAATACTAACTCTTCGAGTTGCTAGCATCTACTTGTCCAAGATAGCTACTAACAACGGAAAGCATGCAAGATCACAAATAACAAAGACATGATAGAATCAATAATCAATCTGAAATAGCATCTCAATATCCATCGGATCCCCGCAAACACAACATGTAGAATTACAAATAGATGATCTTGATCATGAACGGAGCTCACAAGATCTAAACATGAAAGCACAAAGGAGGAGAACCAGCCATCTAGCTACTACATGGATCTGTAGTCCAGGGATGAACTATTCACGCATCACACCGGAGGCTTGCAAGGTGATGAAGAAGGCCTCCAGGGTGAATTCCCCTCTCCGGCAGGGTGCCGGGAAGAGCTACAGATCCCTCCCGATCTAGGGATGGAGATGACGGAGGCTACAGACTCTTTCGTGGATAGGGTTTTCGTCCCGAGGGCATCTTATAGGCGGAAGGGGAGGCCGAGGGGGTGCCTGGGCTGGCCACACCCCCCCTAGCGCGGGCCAAGCCTGGCCGCGCGGCCAGGTGGTTTGGCCGCCCTCTGGCGCCTCTCCGTCTCGTATTCTGGCATCTGATGACTTCTGGAAAAATAGGCACTTTGGCTTTTGTCCCGTCCAATTCCGAGAATATTCATTTTCTGACTTTCCTGGAACCAAAAACAGCAGAAAACAGGCAGATGGCACTGTGGCTCTTGTTAATAGGATAGTCCAAGAGATCATATGAAAAGTACTCCAAAGTGTGGAAAAAACACAAGAAAGTGGATAAAACCAAGCATGGAACATCAAAAATTATAGATACATTTGCAATGTATCAACATCCCCAAGCTTAACTCCTCCTCGTCCTCGAGTAGGTAAGTGATAAAAAAAAGAATAATTTTTGAGGTGACATGCACCATCAAAGACTTGATCAAGGTATTTGTAAAACATTCAAAGCTGGGATCATAGTACTTCAATCATAGCATGAAAGACAGAGTTCTAGCAATAAGACAAAGAAACCATGATGCAACATGAAAAGGCACAAACAAAAGATTCATGAATAACAATGCTTTGCAAGACGTTTGTTTGTTTCACGTAAAGAAAACATAGCATAATAGCATTCAGCTTGTCCCTCAATAGAGTGGCAAATATAAATGCATAGGACACCTTCAAAGTTCATAAGAGTGACTAGATACAAATAGTTTAAGACAAGCAATATCAAGTTATACATCAATAAACTAGTCTTGGGACAATGCACATAGAACTAAGAATGGCCACTATGCTCTCAAAGTAGGTGCATAAAGGTAGAAGATGGAGACTCAATATGATGGTGGAAGAAAGGCCTTCATAGAAGGAAGTAGGGATTCAAGTCTCATAAAGAGCTTCCAAAAATTATGGTACTTATAGCGTTCAGCTCTCATTTCCCCTATCATAAGCATCTTGAAGTGATTAAGGTTAAAGTGAACAAACTCTGGTGTACATACTTGACGAAGTATAAGTTATAAATCTCATGTCCCTTGTATACGAGGGTCGCTCCTCATGCTACTCCAGTTTAGTCACCGGTAAGTTCTTGTCATTGTAAGTACATGTGTATCATAGAGAACCACCAACGGGGTACCCCTTGCCCGATGATACGGAAGAATCCCCATATCAAAATGACAAGGCAAACAGACAACGAGCATCTCAGCAATCTTCTTATTTACCCTGGGAATATGGTGCTTTTTTCTATCTTTCCTCTTTTAATAATCTCTTTTTTTCTCTTTTCTCTTTTTTCTCAATATTGGACTCTTTTTTTCTAAGAAGAATGCTTCATAGACATATCATTATGGTTATGCTGCAGGTTTCCACCATGTCAGCATGGATTAGACTAGCGACCCAGGCGTTTCTCTAACACATATACATAACTCCATGGACTTACAAGCTCCCCTTTCATTTCACACCGACGACATCCATATACAAAAGAGCATGATATCAACTAGGTACAAGTACCAAGTGCGATGTTGAAAGCGTTCCCCATGAAAGCATAGTTCTGATAATTCCCAACAAATAAGTGCAAGCATATACAACATAGATGACACAATGGTACAAGTTTAATAAGGGCAAGAAAAGTAAAGTGTGCCATCAAGTTCGTGTGAGCTTTAATCACTAGTTTTCTCATAACAAGTTTAATTTCGAAGGTAAACAAAAGCATGAATATACTTCGAATAACATAAGATAGTAGGTAGGTATGGTGGACTCTTTGGAATAACTTGGTTTAGGGAGTTGGATGCATGAGTGGAACTCATACTTGGTTGTGGAGGCTAGCAAAAGACTGGGAGCGACAAACTAAGAGACCAATAATGGCCATAATAATGCAGAGCGACAAAACATCATTGATCAAAGCATAAAGTGATACTACAAGTTGAAAACTATAGGACCATAAAGGCTATGGTGACTTGAGATAGTCATAACATGGTGTGAGCATGCGCCAAGTCAACCCAAATAAAGCATCAAAGGAGAATATCACTATACTATGCTTTAATATGCTAAAACAACGCATGATTCATCCAAGGCACATTAACCAATCTCAATTGTTTATAACAAGTCATGCTACAACAAAGTATACTAAGGATAAAGCTAAAACAATATCAAGGATGGCATGACAAAGCATAGGCCACAGTCAAAAACGAGCTCTTTTTACCACATAAGCATGAATTTTCCAACTCTTTTCCAAACCAAACTAAACTATTTGCAAACCAATGTATGAAAGAGGGGGTCCAACCAATTTATTCAGCAAACTAAGCAAACCAAGCAAACGAAAAACCAAAAAGAAAATGAAAAAAAGACGCTCCAAGAACAACATGACTGTGCATGGAACAATAAAAATAAAGCGTTTGGAAGAAACCTGGGATTTTTATTGATGAAGAAGGGGATGCCTTGGGCATCCCCAAGCTTTGATACTTGTACGTACTTCTTGGATATTTCTTGGGGTGACACGCGTGGCATCCCCAAGCTTGAGCTTTAGTCCATCCTTCATCTCATTACTCATTCCTTCCATACACCTGAAATTTTTCCTTTATACAAAACTTCACACAATCTTTAGTAACAACATTAGTATACTCAAGATAAAAGGTCTTAAGGTTCAGTTCTAACACCAAATAAACTTACATTAAAACACTAGCTACTGTAGCACTTCCGTCAAAAAGCTCAAATCCCCAAAATAACTCAAAAAGAAACCAACAAGAAGCAAATGCAGAAAATGGCAGATATCTGTCAAAATAGACCAGCAGGTAAAGACGAATTTTTTCGAAGACATTCTGTTGCTCAAATCAAAAAGTTTTAAACTAACGAAAGTTCGATAACAACCTGGGGCAGAAGCACAAAAATTCACGCCTCAAAAAAACGTACAGAGATTTTACACGAATATTTACGGTGAAGCACAAAAATCTGTTTCGGGACAGCAACTTTCTCAATCATTACTTCTCTCTTATTAGAGGTTACTCTTGGCACAAAAAGCAAATAAAAAGGATAAGAAGCGGTTATTACAGAGGTAATAACTTCCAAGAATCATCTAAAACTTTTGGTTTATCTCCCAATAAGTACTTTTCTTTAACGCCTTTAAGTTAGGCATAAGAAGCAAGAAAGAATCAAGTGTTCTCAAATGAAGAAGCATTAAAACCAAATTTCTTCCCTTTACCTCTCTTACTTTTATTCTTAACCTTGGGGCAAATATGATTGTTTGGTGGATATGAAAGGTGCATGGTCCTCTTTCCCACATCTATTATTGCTCCAAGGAGTTCTAATAGGGACCTTCCAAGTGTAATTTTTCCTTTTCCTGCACATTCAATAACAAGATAATCAGTAGAAATCATTTTCCCAATGATCTTTGTAAACACTCCTTCAACTATTCCAAGAGGTAATATGGTAGCATTATTAGCAAGAGATATTTCTTTTCCTCCTTCAGTAAGCCCCCAAGTATTCAGAGATTCATAAATATCCTTGGGCATAAGACAAAATTCAGACATGATATCATAGCGGGCTTGAAAAGTTTCAGTGTTTATCTCAATCTTTACTGTAGGGAGCCACTTTGATGGTTCAGAATTTATTGGAACATAATTGTGATGCTCCCTAAGCGTATTATAGCAATCTTTTAAACTAGCAGTGCCAGTCTCAAGAGTGTTCAATCTAGCAAATATTCTTGCGAAAGAAATATCAGTTTGGCTAGGCAAGTTGTAAGTGAGGATCAATTTCTTTATAGCATTAATAGCATCATCCGCATTACATTGGAGGAAATCTCCTCCCACAACAACATCTAAAGCATATCTTTAGCAAAGACCAATCCCAAGGTAAAAACTGCTAAGGAACAAGCTTTGAGTCATTTTAGGCTTAGTTTTTTCATGTAGATCAGAGATTCTAGACCAAGCTTCTTTAAAACTTTCCTCAATTCCTTGTTTAAAAGTGAAAATCATTTCCTCGGGTGACATAGTGATTGGAGCAAGGTTAGACATAAAGGCAACTTAAGATACGAACTAATTTTTTTGTGTTTTTGATAAAGAAACAAGCAAACAAAGTAAAAAGAAACTAAGCAAAATAAAAATAACAAAATAAAGAGATTGGTTACGAGGGACTCCCCTTGTGAAGATGTCCTTGACTCCCCGGCAACGGCGCCAGAAAAATGCTTGATGGCTCAGTGTCGGCGCCAGAAAAATGTTGGTGCGATGTTGATGTAGAGCTCGTTGGGAACCCAAAGAGGAAGGTATGATGAGTACAACAGCAAGTTTCCATCAGTTATGAAACCAAGGTTTAATCGAACCAGTAGGAGCAAGAAAAAACCCCAAAGGTGTTGCTAGCTGAGCTTTCGCAGGGCGCACTTCCGGTGCTAGTAGCAACGTGGAGACCTGCACAACACAACCACAGAACTTTGTCCCCAACTTGCGATGAGGTTGTCAATCTCACCGTGTTTTGTGGAAAACAAAGGATTAAAAGTATCGACTAGAAAGAAGTAAAAGTTTGCAGAAAGTAAACACAAAGCAATAAAAGATTGTAGATTGTATGTACAGAAAAGGACCGGGATCCATAGTTCACTAGAGGTGGCTCTCCTTAAGATAGATAACATGTTGGGTGAACAAATTATAGTGGGGCAATTGACAAACATCGAGAAAGCGATACATGCATATACTAATCATCTTGACTCCTTTGAGATTCGATTGCGCATTACAACATTATACATAGACCGCCATCCAACTGCATCTATGACTAATAATCCACCTTCAGGTTATCATCCGAACCCCGTCCAGTATTAAGTTGCAAGCAACAGATTATTGCTTTACGAACTGCGTGTAAAGTAAACAATACGATTGTTCTATGAACAAAGGATTGTTGTTTTCTCCCTAGTAGCAATAGCACATCTAGTACCTTAGAGATTTCTGTCACTTCCCCAGATTACCAGAGGCATGAACCCACTATCGAGCATAAATACTAACTCTTGGAGTTGCTAGCATCTACTTGGCCAAGATAGCTACTAACAATGGAAAGCATGCAAGATCACAAATAACAAAGACATGATAGAATTAATAATCAATCTGAAATAGCATCTCAATATTCATTGGATCCCCGCAAACACAACATGTAGAATTACAAATAGATGATCTTGATCATGAACGGAGCTCACAAGATCTAAACATGAAAGCACAAAGGAGGAGAACTAGCCATCTAGCTACTACATGGATCCCTAGTCCAAGGATGAAATACTCACGCATCACACCAGAGGCTTGCATGGTGATGAAGAAGGCCTCCAGGGTGAATTCCCCTCTCCGGCAGGGTGCCGGGAAGAGCTTCAGATCCCTCCCGATCTAGGGATGGAGATGGCGGCGGTTATAGACTCTTTCGTGGATTTTTGATTAGGCACTTAGGGTTTTCGTCCCGAGGGTATCTTATAGGCGGAAGGGGAGGTCGAGGGGGTGCCTGGGCTGGCCACACCACCCCCTAGCGTGGGCCAAGCCTGGCCGCGCGGCCAGGTGGTGTGCCCGCCGCCCTTTGGCCCCTCTCCGTCTTGTATTCTGGCATCTGATGACTTCCGGAAAAATAGGCACTTTGGCTTTTGTCCCGTCCAATTCTGAGAATATTCATTTTCTGAATTTCCTGGAACCAAAAATAGCAGAAAACAGGCAGCTGACACTGTGGCTCTTGTTAATAGGTTAGTCCAAGAGATCATATGAAAAGTACTCGAAAGTGTGGACAAAACATAAGAAAGTGGATAAAACCAACCATGGAACATCAAAAATTATAGATACATTTGCAATGTAGCAGCAGCCCTAGGTCGCGCCAGGGCATGGTGTGGGCCCCCTGGCCAGCCACCGACCTTGCCCCTTCGCCTATAAGAAGCCCCCAATGCAAAAACCCTAAATCAAACAACCTCCACCCACGAAAAGTTCCACAGCGCCGCCGCCACCAAAGGGGAGATTCGGGGGACAGAAAGTCTCTGCTCCGGCACCCTACCGGGACGAGGAAGTGCCCCCGAAGCCATCTCCATCGATCTCCACCACCATGTCCATCGTCGTTGCTGGTTCTCATGATGATGAGGGAGTAGTTCTTCCTCGAGGCTAATGGTTCTACCAGTAGCTATGTGTTCATCTCTCTCTCTCTATGCATGATCATATTGTGATCATGAGCTTTGTAATCAAGTAGATCTACCTTGCTACTCAAGTTCTTTAATAGATCTCTGCTCTCCCCATGTGTGTGAAAGTGACAACGTGCACACCATGGTGGCACTTAGGCTAGAGATTACAAATACTTGTTATGAGTTATATTTGGAGTTGGATGTCTCTATGAAATTGTGGTGTTTGTTGGAACCATCTAGCGCTCAAGGTGACAATGTGGGGTTACCTAAATGGGGAAAGCGAACTTTGAGGAGTGTTGTTATAGCCCTACCATGGATAAGAGTGTCCAACCGGAGAGTAGTTCAGAGTAGTATCATAAAGAGAAGATATTTATATGAGAGTGTTCACTAGCGGAAGTATGATTCCTAAGCCTTGTTTCTAAGCATTGAAACACCATTTGCAACTAGATTTGTTACATGTTTGCTCGCTTCCATCTTTATTTCAGTTTGCCTTTAGTCTCTTCCACGCCATCAAGCTATTTTCTGGCACCGTTGTCTTATATCTATACCACTTGTATTTCACTATCTCTTCGCTGAACTAGTACACCTATACACCTGACAAGTGTATTGGGTGTGTTGGGGACACAAGAGACTTATTGTATCTTGATTGCAGGGTTGCTTGAGAGGGATACCTTTGACCACTTCCTCCCTGAGTTCAATAAACCTTGAGTAATCCACTTATGGGAAAACTTGCTGCTGTTCTACAAACCTCTGCACTTGGAGTCCCAACAACTGTCTAAAAGAATAGAAGTGCGTAGACATCAGTTGCTAATAGTAAGCAATTTCATTTAGAGATCCATGAAGAAAAGCATTTTTAACGTCAAGTTGATGAATGTGCCAAGACGAAGAAACTGTAAGACTAAGAACTATTCGAATTGTACTAGGTTTAGCAATGGGAGAGAAAGTTTCATCGTAATCAAGACCATGTTGTTGAGAAAAACCACGACAGACCCAACGAGCTTTATAACGAGAAAGAGTGCCATCAAAGTGAATTTTTTGACGAAAAACCCATTTTCCAGAAACTACATTTGCACTAGGAGAACGAGGAACAAGTTGCCAAGTATTATCATCGATGAGAGCTTGGAATTTTTCACGCATAGCAAAAGTCCAATGAGGACCAAGAAGAGCTGATTTGTAAGTTTTAGGGATGGGAGACATAGATGGAGTAACATTGAGATTAAGTTTTTGAGTGGGTAAGTGAAATCCTGATTTTGCACGAGTACGCATAACATTATCATTGGTAGGTTTAGCAGTAGGCACGACATGGGCTAGAGGATTGAGTGGAGGGGAGGAAGAGGCAGAACCAGGCGTAGCGGATGACTTGGGCGAAGGGGTGGGAGGCTCAGGTTGCGCGACAGAGAAGTCTACCGCGGTAGAGTTTTCAGTCGTTTCGGCTGTCACGGTAGAGCTTGCTGTCATGGTGCTGGAAAAGGGGGGTGAATTTTTTGCCACGGCAGGGGTAGGGTTGTGGGTTGGTTGTGCTGAGGAAGGAATGACGTGGAGAGGGTGCAGGACGACACGTCGGGTAGGGGTGGCGGTGTAGAGGACTCGGGTTCGGGAGATGGTGTGCGTCGCGAAAAAGGAAAGACGTGTTCTACGAATATGACGTGACAAGAGATTTGAATACGGCCAGATAGTAAGTCGAGACAACGAAAGCCCTTGTGTTCATCAGAGTATTCGAGGAAAACAAAAGAGATAGACCAGGGTGCTAATTTGGTAGGGGATGTGGCATACATATTTGGAAAACAAAGGCAACCAAAAACACGTAGCTCAGAATAATCGGGGTGACAACAAAAAGGATAAAAATAGGGAGTAGTGTGTGGGTTTGATTTAGTTGGTCTTATGTTGAGTAAATATGTGGCGGTGCGTAGGGCGTCAACCCAAAATTTTGGAGGCGCGGATGAATGAATTAAGAGAGTACGGTCACTGATTGTGCGGAGATCTCATTCGGCCTTGCCGTTTTGAGGGGAGGTATAGGGGCATGAAAATCGCAGGAGAGTTCCATGGCTAAGGCAACAGCTTTGATTTCGAATATTGTCAAATTTACGACCATTGTCACATTGGATAAATCTTACAGGTAGAAAGAAGTAGCAAGACACATATCATTGGAAGTTTATAAATAGAGTGTGTACGTCTGATTTGTTGCGCATTGGGAAAGGCCAAATAAAGTGAGTAAAATCATCTAGAATTACAAGATAGTATTTAAAACCAGAGATACTTGCATGGGGAGATGTCCATAAATCACAATGTAATAATTCAAATGGGAAGGTCCTAGAAGAATGAGAGGAACTAAAGGGAAGACGAACATGTTTGCCTAATTGACATGACTCACAAACCAAGGGATCATGAGAATCTTTATTACATGAAATTGAAAATTCATTAAGAAGATGCGATAGTGTGGCGGCTTGAGGATGTCCTAATCTTTGATGCCATAGATCCACTGAAGCAACCATGTATAAGGGCTAGGTGGTGGTGGGAGTGCCATTGATGGAATATAGATCTCCGAAACTATTAAAGCGTGCGATCTCTGCCTTGTTCAGGTAATCCTTCACAGACAAGCCAAAAAAGTTAAATTCAATGGAGACAAGGTTATCACGAGTAAATTAACAGACAGAAATTAAGTTTTTGATGAGAGAAGGTGCGACGAGAACATCTCAAAGGAGGAGAGGTTTAGAAGCGGAAGGAATATGGGTTTGACCAACACAGTGAATAGGAATCAAAGAACCATCTCTAAGAGTAATAGAAGGAAAAGGTGAAAAAGTGCACAATAACAGCATATTACGCGAAGAAGACATGTGACTAGAAGCACCGGAATCGAAAATCCAATCCTAGCTTGGCGTTGTTGCAAGAGACGGAGTTGGTGGAGATGGCAGTGCTGGCGCCATCGGTGGTGGCGACAACTGGTACATCGAATAGTGGCCGCCTGCTGAGGTGTTGTAGTTTATTGGTGACGGGGCGATGTAAGAGTAGTAGGATGGTGCAACAATGTAGGCATGTGACAGCGGACGAGATCCAAGCATCCAGGAGAGACTGTGTGATGGCGCATTCCTAGCATCCAGGAGCCGGAGTAGGCCGGTGGAGCGCCAATCGGAGAGGAGGCAGCCCAAGAAATGGACTGGGCCTGCACGACCTGTCTGTAGAAGGATAGATAGGGAGAGAGATATGCGGAATATGATGGATGTATTATTGAGCCTCATGGGCGAGTATATATAGGCGTACAGGGGATCATCTTGGAGTACAAGAAAAGTTAGGCTAGAGTCCTAACTATCCTACACTACCTCAATTACAACGTACACGTATACTCTAACATCCCCCCGCAGTCGTAGCGGGAGCGTCGTGAACAACTGGAACATCGCGGACGGTCAGACTGGAGAGAAACCGAAGTAGCATCCAGTGGGCTGACATCCCCCCGCAGTCCAAGCGGGAGTGTCGTGGACGGTTTCGCGGCGCGAAGCTTGGACTGTAGAGGATGCTGGTGAAGCTCAAGCGAGGTAGAAGCCCTTGTGCCGATGTCGAGGGAGCCGAGAGCATTGGGCAGTGCCGTGGTCGGGGTAGCTGTGCGAGGGGTCGCCGTGGTCGATGTCGTGGCCTGTGTCGAGGAAGCCGCATGCGCATAGCAGCGAGGAGGTTGACAGAGACACGTCAAGGCAGTCGTCAAAGAAGGGGCCGATGTTGTAGCCGATGCAGTCCGAGCCATCGAGGAAGAGGTGCAGCCGTAGTTTTGCCAGAACTAGGCGCACGTCAGGGACGAAGGCATACTCCGGTTTTGCCAGAACAGAGTACGCAAGAAGAACTTGTCGGTGACGCGGTCGAAGCAGTCATAGAGGGGTCGATGCCGTAGAAGACATTGTCGAAGCCGATGAAGACGAGGTGTCCAACGCAAGTTTGCCAGACTCGAGAACGCGTCGGGGACGAAAGCACTTCCGGTGTTGCCAGTACCGGGCATGCGAGGGGTGGGAACCATCATGAACTTGTCGCCATGTCAGAGGGACTAGCAGAGAAGGCCTCCGGAATCATCACGGTCGTAGATCGACAAAGATGTCGACCCTGCCCGCGGTTCTCCGAGTAGAGTAGTAGGTCGTGTAGACGGGGACGAGGCGATGACGCGGGCGACGAAGTCGAGGCAGACGAAGATGTAGAAGGCGGTGGACCAGCGGCGGCCTGAGTGCTCATGCTGGACGCCTAGAGGGCGCGGGGTAGTCGGCGGGACCTGCGATAGCGAGAAGTCAGCCTACAGGTTACCTAGTGGAGCACGGCGGCGGTGCTCGAAGTAGAGCCAGGCGCGGACGGTGTCGACGCGGACGAGGTCAACGCGGACGGTGTCGCGGGCCCTGGCGCCATGGGACCGGGTGAGGCGACGAAGACGGGCGCAGACGGCGGCGATCCGCACCGTAGGAGAGGGCGTGGTGGGGGCCGAGGGCGTCGATGCACGGGCACGGTGAAGTAGACTGCGCGCAGCAATATCACGGCCCGAAGACGCGGCGTGGCTACATGGCGCGAGTCGGGGCAGCAGCTGGAGGCCACCGGCGCGTACGCGCTTGTGTGGCGCGTTGGCAGCCGGTAGGCGGAGACCAAGGCGGCGGCGCTGCAACCCGAAGGGGCGACGCATCGGCAACCCGTACCTCGATCGGTGGTGGGCGCGTGCTCGGGGACGTGCTTGGCGTAGACGAGCGTGGGACCGGTTGATCAGACCGATGATGCGCCGTATGCACCATGGCATGGACGATACGTAGATCGGAGTCGATGGCGGCGTTGTCCGTGCAGTCCTAGGCGATGACGACGAAGATGATCCGAGGGGGTCGGCTGCGGCAGCCTCCCGGGGAAGCCGTAGCAGCCGGCCGCGGGGCGCGGCAGCCTGCCGAAGCAGGCGTGGCGGCGGAGATGGCAGACGCACAGGCGCGGTAGATCGTCGATGCCGATGGTCGGAGTAGAGGCGCGGCGATGACGATGGCGGTGGACGACTCAATCCGATCTAAGATCGGTAAACCAAAAAAGAAAACCGATCAAGAGATCGGAAAAAAAAAGACTTGCAGGACAGCCGATCACGGATCGGCGGACGAGCCCTACGTACGGGTCGCGCGGCCCCCGGCGGAGATCATGGAGATCGACCTCCCCGGGGGCGGCGCAATGCGGAAGCACGTGCGGCGGCTAGGTCAAGGATCTTGCCGCTCTGATACCATGTAGAAGGATAGATAGGGAGAGAGATTGGCGGAATATGATGGATGTATTATTGAGCCTCATGGGCGAGTATATATAGGCGTACAGGGGATCATCTTGGAGTACAAGACAAGTTAGGCTAGATTCCTAACTATCCTACACTACCTCAATTACAACGTACACGTATACTCTAACACTATCCATGGGTCATGTGGGGGCGCAAGATGGGCGACGCTGGAGGCGCATGAGGTGGAGTTGG
Organism: Avena eriantha; assembly: GCA_910589775.1. NCBI lineage: Eukaryota > Viridiplantae > Streptophyta > Magnoliopsida > Poales > Poaceae > Avena > Avena eriantha. The sequence continues at coordinate 138,846,963 of OU342743.1, forward strand.
GGCCCCACTCGGAGGAGCCAGGGCCGACGGTGCTGATGAAGATCGTGGAGGTTGGTAGATCGGCCTGGTGTCGCGGTAGTTAGGACTAGGGCGCCAGCCGGGAGCCGGTTGCACCGATGCGGGAGGAGGTGGCGCAGTTGGGGCAGGTACGGGGTCGCGAGATGGCCGCAAAAACTTGGGGGCGATACTCCTTGTTGTTTATGGCGCGATTGGCCCACTGCAACATAGAGCGAAGCTCGACGAAGGAGGGTCGTGGCCGCATCATGGGGATGAGGAGGCTTGCTTCTCAAAACATTCACTAAGCCCGACAAGGAGGACATTGATGAGTTGACGATCGTCGATGGGGTCGCCGAGTTAGCGGAGCTCGTCGGCGAGAGACTTGAGCCGCTGTCAGTAGATCCCCACTTGAGAGTGAACGGTGTTGCGGAGCTCGGTGTGGAGGGTGTTGACATCGACGTTATCCTGAACGATTTGATGAAGGGCCGCCCACAGCACGGCGACATTGGAGGCGTCGCAGAAGACAAGATTGAAGATCTCGGTGGACACCCGTTGGTAGATCCATTGGATGATGGCGAGGCCGTCCTTCACCCAGCGAGGATCCAAGGGCTGGGGGACAGAGTCGGTGTCGACGTGGTCGAGGATATTGCATCGGCCTAGATGAACTTCGAAGAGATGACGCCAATGGTAGTACTTGTGTTTTGATAGATCTAAAGTGATTGAAATAAACGGGCTAACATCGGAGATAGTATCAGCATAATGGACGGGTGGTGGAGATTGTTGGGGCAAGAGAAAGAGCAGAGGATGGAGAGGCCGCGGTGGAGGCAGAGGTGGCCGTGGCAGAATCTTGTTTGGAGGCGGCGAGGGCCGCGGCGGGATGGGTGCTTAGGCCATGCCCTGGGATCGGACTAATATGATACCATGTAGAAATATAATTGTCTCATAATAATTGATATTGTTTGAGAGATTACAAAGGGTATATATAGGTGGCCAGCCGGACAAACCCTAACTTATCTTACAAGTAAAAACTAAACCGACTTATAATATAACATCTGTTAGCAATTCCTAACGAGTTTCTTGAAGCCCAACTATATATATCAACGATCCTAGCTACCTCCATTATCCTATAATCCACCTTGCAAGTCATCACCAGTAAATGAGATAATGCTCTATGCTATCAATTGAATCACGCATGTGGGAACCACCTTTCCGTTGAGTACCCGGTCAGCTATTTTTTTAATAACACTTTTTTTAATTAACTTAGAAAATAATACACAAAATTAGTAATTTCATAATATAGCATGGCTGCGGCTCACAGTGTGCTGACAGGCACTTATCGTCTTACTGTGTACCGACAAGCTTGTCGGTTGGGCACATCGTCGTGTCCGAGGGCCAGTCGGCTCAGCGTGTGCCGACAGCACCTATCGGCACACCGTGTGCCTATTAGCTGCTCCTCCGTCCGAAGTCTGCATTAATCATGCATGGTCGCTATTACGTGCGTGTTTAGGTGGGGAAGGATAAATCTTAAGACCAAAACCCCGTTGAAGTATTGGACAAATAACCCTTAGTTATGGATAGAAGAGAGCGAAGACGAAGATGATATATTCGTGCCGCTGAACAGCAAGAGCAAGAGAGCTTCCTAGGAGAAGGCACAAGAGGCAAAAAGAGCTTCATCATCGAAGGGCAAGGGAGCTACATCGTCGAAGGGCAAGGAAAAGGGAAAGGGAGAGACACCATTGTAGTTAGGTTATTTGAGTTTAATTCAGTTTGTGTGTGTCTGTTAATTCTCCGTTGTAGTTGTTTGTTAATGAAATTTGTCTACGTTGCATCATTGTTCAGTTGTCTTACTTTAAGTTGAGTTGTGGTTGTATCTTAATACTCTCTTGCACGACGTTAAATAATAATAGTAATTCATCTCTCGCATACATAGATAAATAGACGTCTTATACATAGATAGAAATATGTCACATACATAGGTCTACAGAGAGAGGTATCACTGTCGTCGGCCCTGGCGAGGTGGCGGAGGATGGGGTACCCCCACGTTACGAGGAGGAAGCTGTGACCCGTCATCATTGTTCTGTGTATCCTGCGTGGGGAATGGTGGTGGAGTCTGATACATATCTAACCAGTCAGCCTGATCATGTTGTGTCTGCTAAACCTCTTCCTCCTCAATCGCCCACGAGCCTAAGGAGGACATGTTCGGATGTTCATAGGTTCCTACACGTGAAAAAATATTAAGTAATGAGGGACTGCATACTATATGGAACTCATTGGTATGAAAATGCTTACCCCCGCCTAGTATTGTGGTCGGTAATCGAAGTTCATCAAGGGAGTGTGCTGCTGCTACCATTGGTCGAAAGAAGCCAGTTGTTGCCACTGGTCGAAACAAGTATGTTGTTGTCACGCCGAATCTCCAGTCTGATCTGGAGATGGTGCTCTCGACGTCGCCTACTGTGCCTTCTCCCAGGTGAAGTGATCTCCTTCGCCATGGGAAGCACTAAGCCATGGGGGCAACTCTCCTAGTTTTGCAACCTTTCAACCAACGCAACCATTTAGCGTCATCATCTATCGGTCTCAAATAAAACCAAGGGTTTGTTCTAGACTTTGACCACAATGCATGCACACCAATGGTATGTGTCTGAGAAAGCCTAAAGAATCACGCAACCAGTCCTTCAACAAACTAATAGTCCATATTTCAAGGGCTGGCAGCTCTATATCAATGGATTGAAACTCACTCAGATCAACTCCCTAATCATTTGTTCTAACAAGACCATTACCGTAGTAAAATAAAAACTTTACTAAATCTGACATATTTGCTAACCTAAAAAATGCAAGTCGTCAGATACTAAGTAGCGCGACACAATACAGTCTAAAGATATACTAAACCTCCGGGACAATATTCATAAAGCTAACTAACCACATCAAAGTGCACACATAAACTTACATAATAAGATGTAATTAGCGAGAGATTAAGGTGTACCCTTGAAGCGTGTGAACCCTACCGTGTAGCATCCTCAAGTGACCGGACCAACACCACCACCACGCAGCTCGGCCTCCAGTATTGCCATTGCTCTCCAAGAACACCACCACCTTTCCTCCACGAAACAACCCAAATCACGTCCCAAGCTATCCCATCAGTATATCGGGATCCCCTACCTCCCTGCTGCATTTTTGCTGAAGATTTCATGGAAAAAGGGGCAATATACCGGGCTCAATCTAGGAATAGAAGTGGAGCTCTCGAGGGGATGGAAATGGAGAGAAGAGGGAGAAGGAAAAAGAAAGAGGAGGAAGAAGAGGAGCGTCGTATGGCCGGCGCGATATGAGCCAGCTTATCATCACACAGGATGCCGACTGGCCCTCTCGGCTCGGGGGTGCTGATCGCTGGCGCTCTGCGAGCCTGTTGGCTAACGCTGAGACGACATGGGCCTGTCGGCACACGGCGTGTTGGCTAACGCTGAGACGACATGGGCCTGTCGGCACACGGCGATACGACAAGTGCCTGTCGGCAAACAGTGTGCCGTAGCCGCGCTATATTCTAAAATTATAAATTTCGTGTATTATTTTCCGAATTAATTAAAAATGTATTATTTAGAAAAAATTAGCCTCCAATCCGTTCTCAAACAAATGTACTTCTACTCGTGCCATACGCCGAACTTTATAAACTTGGACCAACTTTATTGACAATAGTAACAACATATATTCCCTCCGTTTTAAAATATAAGATGTTTTAGCTTTGTGAAAAGAGTGAATCTAGACCAATTTTAGCGTGTAGGTTCGTCTAGATTTGGAGTGAACCTACACACTAAAAGCGGTTTAGATTCACTTTTTTCAGAAAGCTAAAACATCTTATATTTTAAAACGAAGGGAGTATATGTTACTAAATTAGTGTCATAAATGTTGTTACTTTTCCAAATAAAATCTGGTCAAGATTTAAAATATTCGATTTAAGACAAAATCAAAATGCACACCTACTACTACCTATAGTAGTGGCGGGTGCTTACGATGTCTTTGAATTTTCAGTTTCAGTCAATTCTGTAGCATGCTCCAATAAAAACCTGTTCACGGATCATCCGTGTACTACTACTACAAAACAAATGGCAGAACCACCAATGGCGCCCAATGATAGAAAGGGCATCGATCCTCCGCTAGAGGCGTTTAGCAATGATCCGAATTGCCAAAGTGACGTCCCATCCGGCTGCTAGTGATTGTTTTGCTTGCTTCTCGACCACGGATACAGACGACGTTTCCCTGTCACGGATGTAAAACCATTTGTCAACTTAGCAATTAATCCCGTACGTGTTGCGTGAGGGGTCATCTCGCTAGTTATATTAGCAGCACTAGCTTGGTTCACATATACATAATGGGCGCACCTAGGTCTTAGGCGACTGAGATTTAGTTATATCTCAGTCGCCTGGCGTCATCGTGGTTTGATTTGGAACGATCATCGTCGGCTTCCGATCGATAGGTTAACATACTCCACGGGCTTTATTTTGTTGTCATTTCCATTTTAGCGAATCTCTCACGGGCTTCATCGTGGAAGCTGAGCCAGGTTGTTTCACATCAGGCCATCTGCCATATTTCTTTTGTTTGTTGGACCCTTCTAGTCCTTGGCCCTTTGTATTGTCTTTGATACGGTTGTATCGGTGACAAGATTTTTCAACCAGTTGCATGCTCAATTGACAGAAAATCATGCCAGAAATATAACAGTTCACGGTTTTTTTAGTTGCAGCCCACGTGCTAAATGAGAAAATCCCAATTGCAACTCACCTGTAACCGGAAAAACCTGAGTTGCAACTCACATGTAAGTGAAGTACCCGAGTTCTCAGTTGCAACTCACATGCAACTAGCAAAACACCTCCCTCTCGCCGGAGAGCTCAGTTACAAGCAGGTCGCAACTGGCCTTCCTCGCCGGGGCCTCAACCAACTGGACCTCGACGGGGCTCCCCAGGCAGAGCTCACTTACAAGCATGTTGCAACTAGCCCCTGGCGGAGCTCAGTTACAAGCATGTTGCAACTGGCCCTCGGCGGAGGCTCAATTACAAGCAAGTTGCAAATGCCCCCTCTCGCCGGGAGCTCAGTTATAAGCAAGTCGCAACTAGCCTCCCTCTCCAAAGGGCTCAGACAACTGTACCTCGACGGGGCTCCCCAGCGGAGATCAGTTACAAGCATGTTGCAACTGGCCCCCGACAGAGCTCGGTTACAAGCATGTTGCAACTGGCCCCCGACAGAGCTCGTTTACAAGCAAGTTGCAACTGGCCCGCCAACGGGGTTCCTCGGTTTCAATCAAGTTTCAACTAGTCCTTGGCAGGGGCCCAATTACAAGAAAGTTGCAAATGGCCCCCTAACGAGTGCTTAGTTACAAGAAGGTCGCAACTGGCCTCCCTCGCCAGGGGCTCAGACAACAGGACCTCAACGAGCTCTCCCGGCGGTGCTCAGTTACAAGCATGCAGCAACTGCCCCTGACAGAGCTCAGTTACAAGCAAGTTGCAACTGGCCCATCGACGAGGAACCTCGGTTGCAATCAAGTTGCAACTGGCCGTCGCGCGGGAGCTCAATTACAAAGAAAAGTTGCAAATGGCCCCCTCCCCTCGGCGCGTGCTCAGTTACAAGCAGGACGCAGCTAGCCTCCCTCACCGGGGGCTCAAACAACTGGACCTTGATGGGGCTCCCCCGGCGGAGCTCAGTTACAAGCAACTTGCAACTGGCCCACCGACGGGGACCCTCGGCTGCAATCAAATTGCAGCTGGTCCTCGGCGAGGGCTCAATTACAAAAGCAAGTTGCAAAATGCCCCCTCCTTCCCGACGCGTGCTCAGTTACAAGCAGGACATAGCTGGCCTCCCTCGTCGGGGGCTCAGACAATTGGACCTCGATGGGGCTCCCCCGGCGGAGCTCAGTTACAATTATGTTGTATCTAACTCCCGGCAGAGCTCAGTTACAAGCAAGTTGCAACTGGCCCGCCAACGGGGAACCTCAATTGCAATCAAGTTGCAACTGGCCCTCAGCGGGGGCTCAATTACAAGCAAAAGAAGCAAAATGCCCCCTCCCTCTCGCAGGGATCTCAGTTACAAGCAGGTCGCAACTAGCCTCCTTCACCGGGGCCTCAGAAAACTGGACCTCGACGGGGCTCCCCAGGCGGAGCTCAGTTACAAGCATGTTGCAACTGGCCCCCGGCGAAGCTCAGTTACAAGCATGTTGCAACTGGACCTCGGTGGGGGCTCAATTACAAGCAAGTTGCAAATGCCCCCCCTCGCCGGGAGCTCAGTTAGAAGCAAGTCTCAACTAGCCTCCCTCTCCAAAGGGCTCATACAACTGGACCTCGACGGGGCTCCTCGGCGGAGCTCTATAGGTTGTTTAGTGCATGCTTCCCTGCCGCTTCAGTCCACCATACCTATGTAGCGACGCTGAATTCTAGACTCATCGTGTACTGGTCTCAGTACTGACCGTTCCCTTTTTCCTTTGCCCTTTGTCGGTACCCTTTTTTGTTTAACATGTATAAGTTCGACGTCGTTAGCAGGGTTACCCTTCCGTCTTGGCATGAGCAGGGTTATGGACGCCATTAGTTATTCTTTAGGGCTCTTAGCTCAATTTTCTTCTTGTCGTACTCGGATGTTGTATCGTTTTTAAGGTGATTTGGATCTTTGTATTGTATATCTGTATTCTTGACTCGTTGAGTCGTTGTTGTATATATATATGTTCTGTGGGTTCCATCGTAAACTATTGTGTAATGATATTACTTCGTTTTCCACCCGGACGTAAGTTTCTGGTGGGCATCCTTAAATTGTTTCTATGCAGGTTGGCGGAAATCTTTGAAACCCGCACGATGCCGATTCGAGGTTGTACACACGGATGCCGAAGAGGTCAACTTTTTAGAAGCATTACTTGACTTAATTAATCACAAGCATGTTGCAACTGGCCCCCAACGGAGCTTAGTTACGAGCAAGTTGCAACTGGCCCGCCGTCAGGGTCCCTCGGTTTCAATCAAGTTTCAACTAGCCCTCGGCAGGGGCTCAATTACAAGCAAGATGCAAATGCCCCCTCCCCCCTCCCAACGGGTGCTCAGTTACAAGCAGGTCGCAACTGCCCCCCCCCCCCCCTCTTTGAGGGCTCAGACAACTAGACCTCGACGGGGCTCCCCCCTAGCGGAGCTCAGTTACAAGCAAGTTGTAACCGGGCCCTCGGCGAAGCTCGGTTACAAGCAAGTTGCAATTGGCCCACCGATGGAATCCCCCGGTTAAAAAGTAACAACCAAAAATATAGCTGGCTCGACAAAAAGGAAAAAAAGCCCAACAAAGTTAAGAAAAAACTCTAGGTACAATGAAGTGGCATTGCACATTTTAGTGTGTAGTTAAACCCCTTTTAGACCACTTTTAAAAGTGTAGGTTTACTTCGAATCTACACATTTAAAAAGCTTAAAACTTTTGGTAGTGTTATTAGTAGAGGGAATACATGTTACTAATATAAGTTAGATCAATCTAGTAGAATATTCGGTTTGCAATCTTATGTCGTCCTAGCAGTAAAAATGTAAAATAATGACAACTATAAAAGTTTCGAGGAAACAATAAAAAAATTGAAAACTAAAACTCAATTGAAACTCGATTCAACCACCAACTCACACACTTAAGATAATCTCAAATTCACTTGAAAGAAAAAAAAACTGCCGGCAAAAAGAAACAACCACAAAAAGAGAAAACAAAAAAATACATTAAAAAAAACTTAGGCACTCGTATCGATCACAGTCCATGCAAAAAGAAGCCCACAGATAAACAAAGAAGCGAAACGCGCAGAAAAAACGAAGCTCGCACGCGCGAGACACAACCCAGGTAGCGACGCGGGTGCACAGCACAGACAAAACAGTGTATTAGATGACTGAGACTTAGTTAATTCTCGTGCATCTGAGAATTAGCAAAACCGGTACATAATCAGGGGCTACATCGAATTCTGCTATCTGACACTGCCAGCCCAGCTCATCTTCCAATTCTCACGTCTCAGTCTCCACACACCATCTGCGTACGTTTACATTGGCTTGCACCCCACCGCAACTTCCACATCAGTCTTGCCAGTTACTCACATACATAGACCAGCTGGAAGAAGCTCCAAGACACCCATGACGCGTATGTTGGAAACGATAATAGTTTGGGGCGATCGACTCCTTCTATCAAGACTTCCTTGCCTCCTCGTGACCAATGATTATTTCGCCCCATTAGATTAGCCCTTTTGCCGGATTTACGCGTAAACTTTAGAACTTTCCTCGGTTCAAATAGGTCCCTCTCGGGCTTTTGGACGACAAACCCGAGTGCTTGCGCTCCATCAAACATAGCTTGCCATGCAAAGCAGCTTTCACTTTCATCATGGGCCACCAAACCAAAGGGCAGGCCTGGCCGAACATAATGGAGCAGTACTTGTCGTGGTTAATGAGCTGACTTGTAGCATTGGTCACTTGGTGCACTCGACCTGCTTGTGTAGGCTCCACTTTGAACAAGATATGTGATATACCTGGAGCCCTTCGAGTAAGACACGACGGAGAAAACGAATCCAGCATAGTTCCATTAGTATTAATTTTTACCGAATATCTAACAAGGTCGCACGCATCATAATCCGGTCGAACGGGCCTTTGGCAATTTTACGATGAGCCATTGATAAATAAAACCATCTTATATACAGAAAATGTATTTTTCTTATATACTCTATCCTTTATAAAATAGGTATGCATATAGTTTTTTTTGTTCAAAATCAAAATTTCTAAAGTCTGACTGACGTGGGTATTACTAATCAGATTCCTACCATTAGTTACCGTAACTGCATAAAGGCTCACATCCCATGAAACTCATAAAGAGTAAAGAAAAGTTCAGAAAGCATCCGACGGATAGAAAAAATTCATCTTGGCAATCAAGTAAAGGAATATGAACCGACATTGTATTAAGTGTTGTAATTGTAACTTGTAACCTATCCGTATACGCACTCGGGTCCCAGCCTATCATATAAAGACTAGGAGGAGCCAACAGAGAGGTACCAAAAAAACCTTAAGCGATCTGTAATCATATTGTTCATAAGAAATCAGACGATTTTGACTCCCTTGTTTGTCTGAGCAGCCGACGAAATCTCCAGCGTTCTCTTTTCAACAAAACCCTAAGTCCATCATCATGGACATTGCCAAGATTACCCCTCGTCAATTGGTGCCGACCGTGGGGAATCTGGATGCTGGAATCATGGATTCGACTGCCCCCTCCCCACCAAGAAAAAGCTTGACAGCAGCAGTCCCACGCCCACCCACCCCTGTTTCGATTCCTGTCAACTTCAAAGGAGGATCCGATCTCATCATCGGAAGTTTCTACTTCCAGGTGGAGGAACCCAAGAATCTCTACCCATCGGCCCCGATATCTTCAGGTCCATCGGTCATAACAACAGCGTCTACGGCGGTACCTGCATCTTCCATCGGCTCATCAGAAGAAGTCGCACCTCAGCCAACAAACGGCAAAGAAAACTCCGGAAACTCCGTGATCTGGGGGATCTAGCTGATCTATACGACGGTCTCTCCTTTTGGTCAAACTCCCAGCTAACGCCACCACATGGCTCAACTTCAGCAAACACTGAACCTGAGGAAAGCGACGAAAACATCGACTTCAGAATCAGGATGGATGAAATCTACCCAAAACAGAACCCGTAGGATTTCACTGGTTCTCCTGACAGTGTCTCTTGCAAATCCAATAAGGACAACATCAACTCGTACATGCAAACCGTCAAGTATGCGTGATTATCGGCGAAGGAATATCCACACCACACGACTCTAACGGTAACCCAATCCTTGATCCCAATGATATTTTATCGGATGACAATGCAGGAAACCATGGAGACGAGGGAAATCCAACCAACAATCGCGTCGTACAAGGAAGAGAGGGAACACATGATGGCGAAAGGCTAACTCTTCGACTATGGCAGACACATGGCAAAGAGCGAGAGATGCAGTCTCGGGCGCAGTCCCCATGATAGTAGAAGCCACGCACGAGGACCTAATGGCATACCAGTACTTGCTTCACCACAAGAAAAGGGATTTGCTCAGGATGTAGAGGCAACTCGACGAAAGGAAAAGGTTAGCCGACGAATCTAGCATGCGGCAGGCACAACTAATATCCACCCGTGGGTCCGGCAGCATAGCCGGAGGTGCACCATGGAGAGGAACCTTAAGGCTGCAGAATATTCCAGAAGCCAAGAGAAACAATCTGACCCTAGATTTGGACTTGTCCTTCATGACAGTAGATCCAACATGACACATCAAAGAAAAAATGGCGCAAGCCGCGATTGTCACCGCCCAAACATACCTACTCACAACTCAACCTACACCCGACGATCCCCGGGTGGTACTCCATCGTTCCGCCCTCATGAACCTTGGTATGGTGGGAGCATCTCCCGCACAAGAAGAACAAGGAATTGCAAGGCAACCCGATAACTTACCACGCTGTCGCAATAGCCCTCGGCATGTGGGACACACCCGACGATCACGATCATTGCATCGGGTACAATTTCTAAACTCTGAACCACGAGATGATGCAAGAAATACCATCACGCAGTGCAGGATCGATAGATCCATGGAAGAGCGTATCAGCCAAAGATACTACGATGAAGAAAGTGAGGATGAGTATGAATCATGCGGGGTTAGTTACTTTACCCAACGGGTTCACAAAATCCCAGTACCCAAGGACTTCAAAGTTCCACACGATCGCCAAAAGTACGACTGTCTCCAGGAACCCGAAGCTTGGCTGGCAGATTATCTAGCAACTGTTAAACTTCAGGGTGGCTCCAAGACTACCGCTATGCAGAGTTTGCAGTTACACCTAAGCGGTGCCCGCCGGCTCCATACCTTCGTTCGATCTCTTTACCTATGAACTTGTTTACTCGTTCCCATGTCGTTGCATTCCGTGACCTTGTCCACACGTATCTATCCATTACATGGATTGACAAATCATGGTCTTGATATGTACTCCTCTACACGTTCCTTTGGAAAACCAGAGTAGAACCTTTATGATCACCCATTTATGTTCTGATGCTTGATACCATCTAAGCTTCCCTCCAGAACGGTGATTTCTATTATCTCATAGTCTAAGGATTAGGTTGCGAGATTTCATTTTTATCATCAATGGTGAACTTTGTAACTAGATCTCATTATAATATACTATTTGGTGTATGTCTATCATATCATTCAACGAATGGTGTGACCTTATTGTCAATTGGCATAAATTCTCATGATCTCGAAACCCTAGATCATCCTCATGACCAATAAGCTAGTTCACTAGAGGTAACTAGAGACACAGTTTGTTTGCATGCCTCACATGTATCGATGTTTCATATTAACACAGTTATAGCATGGTATGAAACGTATTATAAACATACAAGAGATATATCAAATAAAACACTTTAATATTTGCCTCTAGGGCATATCTCCTTCATTTTATCCTTCCAACCACTTATTCTTTGACACACACGATCCACTAGGAACTGGAACTTATCTGAGCGGTCCGTCCCGACCATCGCTGGTAGTCCCAAATATTTATCATTAAGTGCTTTTGTCATAATATCCAAACTAGTGCTGATGGACTCTCGCTCCTCCACACGTGTGTTTGGACTGAATAAAATACTCGATTTTGGAGTACTCACCAATTGTCCTGGTGCTCGGCAATAAACATCAAGAATATGTTTCAAACATCTCACATTGCCTCCATCTGCTTGCATAAATATTAGAGAGTCATCAGCAAACAAGAGGTTGGAAATTCCTGGTGCATGGCAGACTTTAACACCAATTAGATGCCCCTTTCTTCTGCTTGGGCTAGAAGCCCTATAAAGCCTTCTGCACATAGTAAAAAGAGGTACGGGGATAGGGCATATCCTTGGCGCAATCCCCTCGATAGAGTGAAAAGGTCACTATCATTGGAGTTTATTCGTACTCTATAGCGAACAGAACTCACACAAGTCATGATCAACTTGACCTAGGCTGGATCAAAGCCGAGTTTTAGCATAATCTTCTCCAGAAAACCCCACTCTACTCTATCATACGCTTTGTGCATATCAAGTTTTACTTCACATAGCCCCTTCTTTCCTTGTATTCTCTTCTTGATCATATGAAAGCATTCATAAGTCACAAGTATATTGTTTAGTAATAAGACGGCCTGGAATGAAGGAACTCTGAGTAGGACTTATGATTTCAGGTAATAAACCTTTTAAACTTGCATCAATCATTTTAGAAATGACCTTGTAAACCACGTTACAAAGACTGATACGCCTCAGTTGTGTAACTTTTTTAGGGGATTTTACTTTTAGAATCAGCACAATCGTAGTATCGTTCCAACCCTCCGGTATGGTACATGAATTCATAGTGGCTAGCACCTCATGTATCAGATCATCCTAGTAGATGCTAGAACTGCTTGTAAAATACGGCGTATAGACTGTCTGGCCCAGGCTCCTTCAGATCACCAATGTTGAATAAGGCCTTTTTGACTTCTTCAGCTGTGAACGATGTCGGCAATGTCTCGTTCATAGCTGATGTTACCCTTGGTGCTACCGCTTCTAGCACCTCCTACGTGTCCTCTGTACTTTCATATGTAAATAGATGTGAGTAGTAGTTAACTACATGATGATGAAGTTGTTCTCCCTCTTTCTAAACGCATGTATTGTCCAATAAGCACCTCAGTTGATTATGTTTCTTTTGGGCTATAGCTGCATTATGGAAGAATGACTTATTCCGGTCCCCATGGATCAGCCAGTTTGCCCTCCCTCTTTGAAGCCAATGAATTTCGTCCTACTAAAGGAGGTTCTCAATCAATACTTGGATTTCCTTATGCCGACCATTTGACTCCGGGGAAGGTGCACCTCTCCGAAGTTTTTCTAGATCTTTTTTAATTTTTCAATGCATTTCTTAGGGCCTTTGAGCACATCCCAATCCCACTCATGCAGGCTCATATGGATAGCCTTCATCCGTGTAGCTAGCATGGGTGCAAGAGCCTGGAGTTTTGCCTTTTCCCACGCAGTTTGTACTCTCTCATTTACAGTTTCCTTGGCCAACCATCTTGCTTCAAACTTCCTACCTCCACTCCTCTTCTGTATGAGATTGGCATCGAAGAACTCAGTATCCACCAAAATTTGTCTATGATCTGATCCGAAATGCGCCTCATTATTAGTAGAGGCTAGTGGGAGAACAGTCTTACACTCCGAGTTACACACAGCCTGGTCCAGCCTCTCTCCGATTTCACCCTGGTGCTAGGTGAACTTGTCATCTCTGAACCCCATATCATGGAGTTCACAAGCTAAAAGACAATCCCGGAGCTCTTGCATCATCCGAGCTGGCCTTGGGTTGACCACTCCTTCTCATCAGAGTACATAATTTCATTAAAATTGTCGATCACGATCCATGGCAATGAGGACCGATTGCTTAGATTGCGTAAACAACTACATGAAAGGTGTCTATCCTCCTAGGATGGCTCGCCATAGAATCCCGTGAACCTCCATTCAATTACACGAGACATATTTAGAAACCATTTTATTGTCTTCGTTCCAAAATAAAACAAGGCCTCTGGAATGGCCATCACTTTCGTTAATACAAATAAAATCATAACCTAATTTGTGACGGAGGCTCTCAACACTCTGTTTATTCAGATGCGACTCAGATAAAAATTAGAATATCCAGTCTCAAATGCTCTCAAAGATCCGAGAGTGAACGAACTGCCGTGGGTGAATTCGCCACATGGTCGTTCCAACCATAGAGTTTCATTGCTTCGATGAACAACACCACACGAATGGATCAAAACTGCTTGATAACAAACTCCCAGATCGAAAACTACACGCATATTAGATCCAAAATGAACATACCAAATCTATCCACAAAACAAACCCCGAGCCTCTCCAAGATCGGAGCAGGAAATCAAAAACTCAATGCCAGATTGGGTCCGGGAGAGGAAAGAAACCCTAAGGCCTTGTTTGGTACTAGAGTTTTTGTGGGGATTAGTGGGGATAATCCCCTAGAGTATTGGGTGAAACCTCTAGCTTCACCCAATCCCCATAAAACCCCACCCACAGTCCACTAGGTATGGGTAGAGTATTGGGGATTGAGAAAAATGCACTAAAATTTAGGTAAAAGTGTGGATAAGCGGGGATTAAACTCGCTCAATACTCTAGTACCAAATATAGTTTTAAAAGTAAGTGGGGATTTGGGGTTTGGTGGGGATTATCCCTACTAATCCCTACAAAAACTCTAATACCAAACAAGGCCTAAACGGGGACTGATACGTTGCCTGAGGCACGAGAGGAACACAACCGCCACCGACGGCAGCGGCGGATGACCTAGGTCGCCAGGGATCGCCATCAAGAGAAAAACAATTGTACTCCGCAGTCAGCAAGTCGTCTGCCCAACCATTGGCTATCGCTGCTTCCTGCCTTCAACACAGCGGCCCACCTGTCAGGCAAGCTCCTACCGTCCGTCTCGGGCTCTCAGCACAGGCGCACCCATAGCCCACCACCCCGAGCCCCACTCCTTAAAAAGCCGCCCCCACCACTCCATCGTCCCATCCTTCCTTCTACAACCTTCTAGAAGTAATATAAAGGCCACGTCCTCTCTCCGCGTCATCTTTCTTGGTGGGCAGGAGGGGCGATGGCGTAGGAGGAGGAGGCACTATTGCGGCTGATGTTCGTGGACGGGACCGAGCGCTCCGTCGGTGCTTGGGACACAGCGGCCGTTCTACGCGGATACACCATCTCGGCCTCCATCTTCCGCTCTAGGCGCGTCTTCTACTTGGCCGTGGAGTATGCAGAGAAGCACGTGGCCCACCGCCGCGGGCACGACAATGAGTCGGGCATCGATGACTAGGACCGCCGCTTCATCACCCAAGTCGACGACACCGACACCCTCCACGACCTCTTCCTGGTTCGATCACTACTAGAAAAACAGCTATAGGTAGACAAGCTACTCTGTGGCGCATATGCAAAACCATGCGCCACAAATAAATAGCAGTGGCACATACGGAAAAAAGCCACTGAAGTTTGGCAATTTAGTGGCGCACGGAACCAATATGCACCACATAAGTCCATATTTATGTGGCGCATATTTTCGTGTGCGCCACAGAAAGTGATGATTCTGTGGCGCATATATAGATATATGCGCCACAAAAAGTTGATGTGACCCAGCACCAAAAAATGGGGAGAGACAATTATGTGGCGCATATGTCCATATGCGCCACAGAAAGTTATGTTTCTGTGGCGCATATAGGTGTATGCGCCATAGAATATGGAAAAACAGATCACCCCCCTCCCCCCGAGAATATCATTTTGCGGCCTAAAAGTTGGGGCGCCCAGGCAACGTGGTACCCAAGTTGCCTGTAATCAGCCGTGATGACTACAGTTGGCGTGCCAAATACTCAGAGGGTCTTTTTTGGTACAAATTTAACTTTATGTTTCAACACAAGATATCAGGCTAACGGCTGTCAAGTTGGGCCCCCTGTCAGTTCTCGTTGTTATGTCGCTCCTGTCGCTTAGGCATGGTGGCTGTCACGTAGGCTTGCAGCACTGGCACAGTGGATAGGACAACACTACCGGCCCAATGTATTGACGTGTCAAAACATGGCACATATATCGTCGTTATAATTATTTTTTGTTTACTCAGAAGCTAGAACGGCCACCGCCACGCGTCTCTAATACACTGCAAACGTATCCATAATTTTTGATGTTCCATGCTTGGTCTTATCTACATTCTTATGTCTTGTACACACTTTGGAGTACTTTTTCATATGATTTCTTGGACTAACCTATTAATAAGAGCCACAATGCCAGCTGCCTGTTTTCTGCTGTTTTTGGTTCCAGGAAAGTCAGAAAATGAATATTCTCGGAATTGGACGGGACAAAAGCCAAAGTCAGTTTTTCACCGAGGGACACCTAGAGCTAGAATACGAGATGGAAAGGGGCCAAAGGGCGGCCACAACACCTGGCCAGGCCTTACCCGTGCCAGGGGGTGGTGTGGCTAGCCTAGGCACCCCCTCGGCCTCTCCTCCCGCCTATAAGATGCCTCCGATACAGAAACCCTAAGTACCCGATCAAAATTCCACGAAAGAGTCTGTAGCCGCTGTCATCTCCATCCCTAGATCGGGAGGGATCTGAAGCTCTTCCCGGCACCCTGCTGGAGAGGGGAATTCACCCTGGAGGCCTTCTTCATCACCATGCAAGCCTCCGGTGTGATGCGTGAGTAGTTCATCTCTGGACTACGGGTCCATGTAATAGCTATATGGCTGGTTCTCCTCCTTTGTGCTATCATGTCTAGATCTTGTGAGCTCCATTCATGATCAAGATCATCTATTTGTAATTCTACATGTTGTGTTTGCGGGGATCCGATGGATACTGAGATGCTATTTCAGATTGATTATTGATTCTATCATGTCTTTGTTATTTGTGATCTTGCATGCTTTCCGTTGTTAGTAGCTATCTTGGCCAAGTAGATGCTAGCAACTCTAAGAGTTAGTATTTATGCTCGATAGTGGGTTCATGCCTCTCGTAATCAGGGGAAGTGACATAAATCTCTAAGGTACTAGATGTGCTGTTGCTACTAGGGAGAAAACAACAGTCCTTTGTTCATAGAACAATCGTATTGTTTACTTTACACGCAATTCGTAATGCAATTATCCGTTGCTTGCAACTTAATACTGGAGGGGGTTCGGATGATAACCTGAAGGTGGATTATTAGTCATAGATGCGGTTGGATGGCGGTCTATGTATAATGTTGTAATGCCCAATCAAGTCTCAAAGGAGTCAAGATGAGTAGTATATGCTTGTATGCTTTCTCGATGTTTGTCAATTGCCCCGCTATAATTTGTTCACCCAACATGTCATCTATCTTAAGGAGAGCCACCTCTAGTGAACTATGGACCACGGTCCTTTCTTTTACTATCAATCTACAATCAAATGTTTACTGCTTTGTGTTTACTTTCTGCAAACTATTACTTTCTTCCACTCGATACATTTAATCCTTTGTTTTCAGCAAAACCGGTGAGATTGACAACCTCATCGGAAGTTGGGGGAAAAGTTTTGTGGTTGTATTGTGCAGGTCTCCATGTTGCTGCTGGCAACGGTAGTGCGCCCTGCCAAAGTTCAGCTAGCTACACCTTTGGGGTGTTTCCTTACTCCTACTGGTTCGATTAAACCTTGGTTTCATAATTGAGGGAAAACTTGCTGTTGTGCTCATCGTACCTTCCTCTTGGGGTTCCCCAACGAGCTCGAGATCTTTTGGGCCATCAGTCTCTGCTTTTGACTTCCGTCCCCGTCATTAACCACTACCTTAGAAACGCATTGACGGTTCCACCATTCCCCTGTCTCGCAGAAACCACTCTTCTTCTTCATGTCATCTATCTTCTTCCCATCTTCTCCTTGCCGCTATGGAAGGTTGGCGCACTCTAGAGACAAGCTTTACTACCCATGACAATAAGAAGATAGACGTCGTCTACACCAACGAGGAGGAGATAGTGATGCGAGTCCTGAGGATGTACGAGGGTTGGCTTGAGAAAGACGAGGACAAGTTTGTGGGATTGGACCTCGAGTACACCCCGGAGGACGCATATGAAGGCATTGAAGTCGTCGTCGTTCAACTGGCCATGAGGAAACACGTCCTCGTCTTCCACTTCTCCCAGTTTGTAGATCTGCTCTCTGTAGTTAACCGCTTTTAGGGTTTTCTCCTCTTGTTCTTTATCCATTTGCTCATCTTGCAACTACTGAATTTTATTTAAGACCAAATAAATTATGACAAGACAATGTTGAGAGTCTTGATTTTGCATTTAATAAACTTTTTAAAATTATATTCAGATGATGATCTTGCATTGACAAAATATTTGTAGTTACAAACTTTGGTGATGACAAACTACATACTTTCAGGACTGACAGGAATTGTCCGGCACTCCGCTAGTTCCTTGTAGAAAAGGAATTGTTTTCTGCACTGTTGACAATACAACTAATTTTCTGAAATTTCATCAAGACGGAATTACAATTCCTATGCACAACTGGATCGATATTCAGAATCTTGTCAAAGATCATAGGGGGCTCGAGGAACGATGGAATGGCTACACTCGGAACTAGAATCCTCGATGAGTCGTACGACAGAATGAAGGCAGATTTCCCTACGAATAGGCACGATTTCTGGGAGGAGTGGCCGTTGTCTAATATAAACCTGAAGTATGCAGCCATAGATTGTTACGTAACCTACTAGCTGTGCAAGAAGATCCATTTCTTTCTATGTTATCTCGTGTTTTGCCCTATTTGCAAGAGGGAAGACGAGCTTAGGGGAGCCCTTTGTAGAAAATGCAGAATAGCTGAGTTTCAAGCTGCATATGCAAAGAAAATGGCTGCATCTGAAGCAGCTGATAGAGAGGCTGCAGAAGCATCTAACAGAGATCTTGCAGCTGAAGCTGAAGCAGCTGACAAAGAGGCTGCAGCTAAAGAAGCAAACAGAGAGGCAGCATCTTCTAGCGGCAACAATCAGGCCTGTGATGCACCGCTAATTGTGTCGCGGGATGCTGAAGATAGGGAAGCCAAGTCAGATCCCAGGTGGGACGAAATTGC
Organism: Avena eriantha; assembly: GCA_910589775.1. Taxonomy (NCBI): domain Eukaryota; kingdom Viridiplantae; phylum Streptophyta; class Magnoliopsida; order Poales; family Poaceae; genus Avena; species Avena eriantha. The sequence goes on from OU342743.1 coordinate 138,865,537, forward strand.
ATTTCGTGAGCTGTGGAGTGCCAATAATATAAGATCCACCTGGAATGATCGCAGTTGGCCGCCTAGGAACGATGGCAAGCGCCTCAAGTGGTCTGATGAGAAGTGAATTAAATTTTACTCCTTTGTGTTATGTTTCTATTTTGTGGAACTCACTTAGCTTGTCAAGATGGCTAGCGCCTCAAGTGAGAGTAGTAAAATAAATTTTACTTTGTGTTATGTTCTATATGTGTCTTGTAGCTTGTCAAGATGGTAGCTCATTAACTGGCAGTTTGAAAGAGTACCTTTTTCCTCTCTCGCTAAAAAGATATGTTTCATTTTGCCCAAATTGGTAGCAAATCTAGAGAAGATTCTCTTTGATAATTCGTTCCCTTTTGGACCTCTTTTTGCCTCCAATCTGGTAGCAAATCTAGAGCAGCAAATCACACCAGGCAGAATACATTCATTCAGAAAACAAAACAAAGTAGGTTTGCTTAACGAGGTTTGGTACATTCAACCCCTTCCTTGCATGCAGAAATAGGATGCAAGCAAAATATAGAAAATCAAAAGAAGTTGCTTAGCAGCTGTAGACACGTTCAACCCCTCCTTGCATGCGCCTGCGCCTGCGCCTCCTCCCTCTGGCGCTTCCTCCACTTCTTGCTGCCCAGTCCCTTGATTTTGGGGGCCTTGGGCTTGATTGGAGGCATTCGACCCTCTTTGATGGCCACCCGTTGGATGTTTCAGAGGTGAATGCCGAGAGCCTAGTATTCTGCGATGTAGGCGTTGACATTCATGGTCTGGCCGACATTGGGGGTACCGGAGCTCGGGCCCTCTGCATGCATCATGACGCAGTTGAAGTTGGTGCCGGCGAGACTCGTCCTTCAGAAGGGGCAACTGTAGACGCCGCCAGCGAAGAAGGCATCGTACTGGCCGGCCTGCAGCCTCCTCAGCACCTGACGAGTCTTGGTGTGCCTGGACTCGTCATGTTTGCAGACATCGCTGCCGTAAACCTATTGGCAGAAAAGGAAAATGGGGGAGTAGATGATGTAAGAAGACCGAGCAATCGAAATGGGAACAAGAGAATCCTAATAAACCAAGATCTAGCATCCAACGATGGGAACGGGAGAAGAACCAGGGAAGGGGAGCAAACCCTAGTTACCTCCGACCATCGGTCGTCGATGCCGTGTCGTAGGGGTTCACCGGAGCGATGTACTCATCTGGATCATAGGGGTCCCTGAAGAGCTAGATCTGCTCGTGACTGGCGGGAGCCTCCTCGCCGGCGGGGGGCTCCTCGCCGGCGGCTATGTCGGTAGCGGGGACGGGGGCCTGGACAGGAACGATGGCTTCCATCGATGCCTCGACGGGGGCCTGGACGGGGGTGGCGGCTGCTTTCAACGCGTTGAGGGAGTACGGCGAGGAGATAGGGCCTCCTCGTTGGCGGCCTCAAAGGCGACGATGGCCACCGTATCCTCCTCCTCTGCCACCGTATCCTCCTCCGCCATCGCTGACCCACAAGTATAGGGGTGTATCACAGTATTTTCGATAAGTAAGAGTGCCGAACCCAACGAGGAGCAGAAGGTGCTGGCTAGTGGTATGGATCAGGAATTCTCTGCAAATACTTAGCAAACGGATTTTAGGGGTTTTTGATAAAGCAAATAAACAAAGTACGAGTAAACAAAAGACAGTAGGAATAAATGCAGCAAGTGGCCCAATCCTTTATGCAGCAAAGGTTAAGCCGGTTGTATTACTTAAGATGACAAAACGTTCTTGAGGACACATGGGAAGACTGTCAAGTGCTTTCGCTTCATATAGTCGATTAATCTTCTTTAGCTTGTTAAGTGTTGTGTGGGTGAACATGTGCTAATGTACCGACCTTCCTAGGACTAATACATACTTGTGATTATACCCCTTGCAAACATCCGTAAGTACAAGAAAGTAATTAAGGTAGAAACCTAACCACAGCTTTAAACTCTAAGACCCTTACGTCCCTTGTGCAATCGTTTCCTAACGGGGGTTCAGGTTTCTGTCACTCCAGCAACCCCTATGATTAGTAGCCAAATACACAATGCATTCCCCTAGGCCCATATAGATGAAGTGTCATGTAGTTGAATTACACATGACACCACTAGAAGAAGTACACCACAACTTAAATATCGAACTATTGAATCTTTCTCAACACAACTCCACTACTAACAACATGACTTCTCCCATGTCCTCAAGAACAAAACGAACTACTCACAAGACATCATATGGATCATGATCAGAGATGGAATAATGATGTATAACAATCTGAACATAAACAATAACTCAACGGTTCACTCAATAGCATCAACTACAAAGAGTAATCAACACCGGGAAAGTTTCCCCTATGAACTATGCAAGATTGAACGCAATTGTTACAACAATATGGGGATGGTGATGAGGGTGCTGATGGTGATGATGGTGGTGATGATGATGATGATCCCGATGAAGTCCAGCTTGATGGTGGTGTTGATGGCGACGATCTTCCCTCTCCGGGAAGGAATTCCCCCAGCAGAAATCTGTCTGCCGGAGAGATCTTTCTCTCTCGGTGTTTTCCGCCCCATAGAGGCAGCAGAATCTTTCTATGGTCGCTCCCCAAGTCTTATGGTTTTGGGAGGATAATATACGCCAGACGGGAGAGCTAGAGGTGGGCCAGGGCTGCCACACCACCTGGTGGCGCGACCTAGGGTGGCCCGTGCCAGGGGGTGGTGTGGGCCCCCTATGGCCCATCTCCCCTCCCCCTTCTAGCAACCTTCGTCTTCTAGAAAAATAGGATTTTCCGTATATTTTCCCAGATTTTCTGATCTTCGTGAATTTCACCTCCAAACAACACCTTTTCCATCAGAATCCTGACTCCAGCGGTCCATGCTCCAAAAGTCATCAACCATGAAAAAATAGATGAAATAACATAAGTATCATCTCTTAATATGAAATATATCAATGAATAACGGTGAATTATGACATAGAATAGTGATGCAAAATGGACGTATCAACTCCCCCCAAGCTTAGACTTCGCTTGTCCCCAAGCGAAACTGAGCTCAATAAACATGACCTCGGGTTTATGGAGTGAAGAGTCGATAAAATAATACGGACAAGAAGCATCACATTCATCAATACATAGATCATAATAGAAGACAACTCACTATTATATAACTTAACTTGCAATCAGTAAAGGAAACGCAAATAAAGATACATAAAGTAAATCATAATTGGTAATGGCAAACTTGGCTCTTGGTCGAAGAATAGTTGATAATGTGCTGGAGTTCACAAATAACTGATTTTTCAATGATAGCTTTCAAAGTAGTAAACATCAAGATAAGAGCAATGTGCAAAGCAAGGAACATAAGAAACATGATTGAATAAATCATCATATGAATGAATGAAATACAACAACTCAAAATACTTGCCGAGGTAGAAGGGAATAGGTTTACTGGCTCAACTAAAAAGTAAAAGAAGGGCCCTTCGCAGAGGGAAGCAGGGATTGCAAGTCTCATAAAGAGCTCCCAAAAATTATGATACTTACTAGCTTTCAGCTCTCATTGCCCCTATCTTACGCATCTTTAGGTGATTAAGGTTAAAGTGATCAAATATGAGGATATGCTTGACAAGTTCTAAATTGAGAATCTCATGTCCCTTGAATACGAGGGTCGCTCCTCATGCTACTCAAGTTTAGTCACCGGCAATTCTTGTCATCGTAACCATATATGTATCATAGAGAACCGCCAACGGGGTACCCCTTGCCCGATGATACGGAAGAATCCCCATATCAAAATGACAAGGTAAGCAGACAACAAGCATCTCAACAATCTTCTTATTTACCATGGGAATATGGTGCCTTTTTTCTCTCTTTCCTCTTTTCATAATCTCTTTTTTCTTTTTCTCTTTTTTCTCAATATCGTACTCTTTTTTTATTAGAAGAATGCTTCATAGATGCTCGTTATGGTTACGCTGCAGGCTTCCACCATGTCAACATGGATTAGACCAGCGGCCTAGGCATTTCTCTAACACACATGCATAACTCCATGGACTTACAAGCTCCCTTTTCATTTCACACCGATGACATCCATAGACAAAAGAACATGATATCAACTAGGTACTAAGTACCGGTGCAATGTTGAAAGCGTTCCCCATGACAGCATGGTTCTGCTAATTCTCAACTCACAAAGTGCAAGCATATACGCAACATAGGTGAGCACAATGGTTCAAGTTTATTGAATGCAAGAAAGTAAAATGTGCCATCAAGTTCGTGAGAGCTTTAATCACTATTTTTCACATAACAAGTTTAATTTTGGAGGTAGATAAAACAAGAATTTACTTGGAATAGCAATAATGCTAAAAGGTAGGTATGGTGGACATAAATGGCAAAGGTTTTGGTTTAAGGGATGGATGCACGAGAAGAATTCCCTCTCAGTACAGGTTTTTGGCTAGCAAGGTTTGGTAGCAAGTATAAGAGTTGAAGGAAACAAACAAACATACAAGTGATAAAAACAAACATGCAATCTTCCTTGGAAGCACAAAAGATCTTAACTAGAGAATACTAGACTTCTAAGCAAATCAAGAAAGAAAGATGATGAAACTATTTTTCTTTAGAGTACTTTTATCTTTTCATTCAACTCTCAAAAATAGTGTTGCTACTAACCGATCCAGGTTTGCCAAAACCAACTAAATTAACTCAATGATCCCAAAGTGCTACCAATACTAACAACAAGATCAATCATATAACCACGAATTGAAAACTAATACAAGCTATGCAAAAGAGTAAATGATAGAACTTCTCATTAATATTCCATAACGGCACGCGCTAACAACTACACGAAGCAGCATCAATAACATGAGTACAACGTACCGCTGCGAGTAACTACAAAGGAAAAGATGAGAATAAGCAAACTAACACTTAAACTGGTCGCCCAGCTGCGTCACCTCGCCAAGCAGATATTGCTCGCGGTCTGCGGCTTTTTCCGCCTTCGACTTCCACATGTCTGCGCTACCGCGGATCACGGGCAACTCACGCTCCAGCTGCTTCACGCGATCACGAAGTCGCGAAAGTAAGGATAGCTCCTCTACCCTGGAGCGCGGTGGTGCCACTGTATCATCAAGAGATGGCGAGTCCTGGGTTCCCCCCACGGGATCACTTGATGTACCCTACCACAAGTCAAGACAGAGGCAAATAAGGCGACCAAATTAACATAAAGGCAAAGGGAATAGATGCATTCAGATCGGCATAAGTATTCACAGACACACTCGCCAGCAGACATGTTCTTAAACCAAAAGAACAATCAATCAACTATTACAAAAGATAACTACGGAGCAGCTGGCTTCTTCGACTTCAACGGCTTCGGGGGCTTCATCAAGTCCGTGGCAGTGTCAGACGCCACTAACTTTCTGCCGGCCCCTGAGGCCGAGGCTTTCGCCGCCTTCTTAGCATGTTGGAGCTCCTCCGAGTACTTCGCAACAGTATTTATCAAGTGATGGCCATATTTAGCACAGGCAGTCGCAAAAGGAGCGAAGAGTACCTGCTGACCATCCGCGCCAACAGGCATCGCCTTCGACACCGTGGAAGGATCGATATCAGCTCCGTGGGCCTGCACCATCGTGAGTGTCATGGACGCGCCAGCCGCGCGGAGGGAGTTCTTGTAGGCAGAAGGCACACCACCGGCGAATGACTCCACCAGCTCGTCCATGTTATCGATCGGCTCAGCCTTCGGCATCAACTCTTCCCGGAGGCGACTAAGGACGACCTTGGCCTTGGAAAGTGTATCTTGGACAGCGGCGCTACGGTCCTCGACTGCAGACATCGCGCCTGCCAGAGCATCGTCGCGATGAAGGGCCTGCGGGTCAAAGCTCAAATCGCCAGCATCTGCACAAGAACCCATTCATGGATCAAAAACTTCAGCGCTACCAGCAAAAAACACTAAGGGTAGAGAAGGACAACAATATCCAAAAGTAAAAGGTACCTGAGAGAGCCTTGGCGACTGAGAATAGTTGTTCTTCGAACAACTTATCCCTAGCCGCAAAGGAGGCACGCAGATCCTCTTCACACTTCTGTGCCTCGTCATGAGCTGCGAGTGCCTCGTCGCGACCCTTCACAGCTGCGACAAGCGTTTTCTCCAAGGTGGCGACGTTGCACAGTAAAGCGTTATGTTCAGCTACACGGCAATCAAAAGTTGACTATCAGTCGACTATACCAAAAAAGGAGAAGACAAAAAAGAATAAGTGTAGAACACTAACTTTCGACCACGCGGTGATGTGTCTCCAGGATTGCATGCTGGCGACCCATCGCCATCACCTGCTCTGCCACTTGCGCGGCTTCCTTTACAAGGAGCTGTCGCATGAACAAGGAATCAGTGAAAGCAACGGATAACGTCGACTGCCACACTAAAAAGGAAAGATATACTTACATGATCCTCCAACGACTCCGAAGAGGTTTGCTATACCGTCATCTGAGCAACCATTCGATGCTCCCCTACGTGAGGAGAGCTCGAAGAATTGTGCCCGGAGTGGGCCGCCACCGGAGGGGGAGGGGCGCGCTCAATCTCTTCCTTGGCCCTTGGATTGCGACTCCCGATTCCTTCAAAAACTCGACGTCGCGAGAAGATGACGACGCCTCTTGACTATAAGACAAAATCCACATTGAGAAAGGGCAAACTCCAGGGCAAAGCCAACAAGAAGAAAACAGAGAAGAACAAATGAACTCGAAAACTTACGAGTCAAACTTGTCAAAATCAAACGTGGCATCCACCGACTCCGACGAAGACTCCTTAGGCAATCGCATCTTCTTGCGAGAAGATGGTGTCATAGCTCTCACAGGAACGGCGGGAATTGGCGACTCCGCGCCAATAGCCGTGCCTTCTGGAGTCGAAGGAGATGATGCATCGGAATCCTTGCTGCGCGAACGCTTGCGAGTATCCGGGCTCTCGGACTCGGGGGCTTCCTCTTCCACATCAGAAGGGACAGTCGACTTAGACTTGTCCTCTTCCAAAGCTTCGCGAGGAATAATCCCCTCAGGAAGAGGGGCATACAAGGCGACACCGCCCAATCCTGCATACAGACAGCAAAGATCAGCAAAAAGAACAAGTAAGCAACAGGAAAGCAATCGAGAAAATAAGCTACTGCGTAGCACAACTGTACCTCAGGAGGAGGATTCGAAGCATCAAAAGGAGGAACAACTGGCTCAGTCGGAAGCACATCCTTGCCAGTGTACTTCGTGACCAGTCGAACCCTCTTATCCACCTCACTCGCGGACATGCCATCGGCAGACACGTGAGTGGCATCATCAGCGTCAGCCCACTGAAACTTGGGATGAACTCTGGCTTGAACGGGTTGGACGCGATGGCGCAGCCAGGTTCGGATAAGGGCGCAGCCTCCCTCTTCTGCGCCTATGCGACTCTCGAGGTCGTAGACGCGTTGATACATCACGTCTGTCTCCACAAGTTCGCCAGGCATAACTACGTTCATCTAGGAATGCATCTTCTTGCAGGGAGTCGCGGGATCGAAGGGCACGAGTCCAAAGTGCTCATCTTTGGAATTTTGATCACGGACATAGAACCATTTGTCCCTCCATCCCTGGATGGATTTGGTGAGCTTGATGTCGAAGTAGGTGGCGGATGGGTTGACGTGGATTCCGCAACCACCTACGTCATAAACTAAAGAGCTAGATGCGGACTGACGCTTCAATTTAAATATGCGCTTGAAAATACTAAAGTGTGGCTCGATTCCGAGCCAGCACTCGCAAAGAGTGATGAAGCAGGTGATGTGGAGGATCGAATTTGGGGACAATTGATGGAGCTGGAGCCCGTAGAAACAAAGAAGACCCCTAAGAAAGGGGTAGAGAGGCAAGGAAAGACCGCGAATGACGAATGCAAGAAACATCACTCGAAAACTAGCGGGAGGAGCAGGAATGGTCTCACCGCTGGGGACGCGCGCATCGGCGACTGCTGCGGAGATAACTCCGTCTTGGCGAAGAAGACGGAGATCCGACGCCTTGATGATGGAAGGGAGCCATGCACCATTTGTCACGCGGGTGCCCGCGACCTTCTTCTTCCTGCCGGCGGCGGCGCTGGTGCCCGCAGCAGTGGAGCCACCCTTCTTCTTCGCCGCAGCGGCGGTGGCTGCGGAATCAGCAACAACGCCTCCTTTCTTCTTCCCCATTGAACGGCAGCGATGCGAGCGCAGAAAGTAGCTCTGAAACGAGCGGAGGTGGTCCAGCGTTGTGGAGGAAACGAGCACAAGGAAAAGTAGAAGAGTAGCAGCAATGGTGACGGCAGCAAGGAAGAAAGAGCGCAGATGGGAAATTACCGCCTTAGCATCGCTACTTAACCCCTAGAAGATGCAATCCAACGGCTCAGAAAAAATCCTATTGGACGCGTGGCACACATCGTGTTGGACACGTGGAGAAGGGGAAGCGCGAACCGTCCCTCCACTACTCCCATTACGCGCGGAAATCGAGGAGGCACAGTTAAAATAAAGATTATGCACGCCTAGTCAAATCAAAGTCAGGAAGTGGGACCCACCGCTCGTCACATCCCGTCAAACTCGCTCACGCGGGCAACTGAGGTCATACAAGCATCAGCACTGACGTCATCAAAGCTACGTAGTGGAAAAATTCGACTACTTTAGTCCTTGCTGGAGTCTTCGACTCCACCAAGCACTCGGGGGCTACTCCCACAGGGAGCGCTGGCCGCGCACCCTACGATTTTCTTTTCTTTTTGCAGGAACAAGGACAATCAAAAGCAAACCCAAACCATTCGAAATACAATTCTACTATGGACATGGGTTACTCCCATAGGGAGCGCTGGAAAATTTTGACTGAAACAAGCAACCAAAAGACGACGGCAGTCACAAACGTTATTTAGTCCCTGCCTGAGTCTTCGACTCAACCAGGCACTCGGGGGCTACTCCCATAGGGAGCGCTGGTCGCGCACCCTATGATTATTTGCACAGAAAACTATGTGTTGATAATGTCCGCACTAGCAGCTCATGGCAACACCGCCTCATAATTTTTCCCTACAAAGAGAATACGTCTCCTGGGTCGCCCGAATCGTCTTCGCGATGAAAAAATTCGGATGCCGCGCTTACAGCGTGAAGGTTAGACCTGAATAAGGCCTGGCAATGCATTTAGCTGCGCACTACCAGAAATATATCTGTGCCTACAGGCACGATGAACATGCCTTGACGGACGCGTCGAGTGCTCACACCCGTATAACTAGAATTCGACTCCTGTAAGACCTGTGCGGCCTGAGTCGAATTACGCCAGCACTTTTCCGGATTCGAGTCCGAGGACTCGAGTTCGAGTAGATTGCATTGTTTCACCCTAAGGTGGTTAACTGATACCGGCACTTCGGTTATATCAGGCACGTATATCAACAATCCCTATGGCACAAATAAAAGTAGTCGAAATGTACTCAATCAAGCACTCGAAGACTTCAAAAGTCCCAGTCGAATCTACGATTCCATTGGACACTCAGGGGCTATTGACATGGGTATACCCTACAGGTACTCGAGCTTGGTATATACGGTCCAAATACGTACAGGCCCACGGTGTCGCCAAGGCCCGGATGAAAGGACTCGAGTGACTTGCGGACTCTCTATTGCTTGAAGAACAAGAAGAAGCTAAAGATAGAAAGTTTGAAGGGGAAAACCCTAACTTTTAACCGACTCGACCTGCTACCCGAGACCTAGCCTGTCTATATAAAGGCTAGGAGGGGGCGGCGAGGAGGACACACGCAACCCTAGTTTCCACAACCCTCGCCAGATTGCATCTACGCACCATTGTAACTTTCGACTCCTTCGATAATTCCACGAGCAGACAAGCAGGAGTAGGGACTTCTACGAGGCCTGAACCTGGGTAAATCCTTTGTCCCCTGTGTGCTTGTTTGCTAGCCGATAGATGTCTCCAGCGCTCCCTCCTTCTCCAAAACCCAAGTCCATAACAATGGGAATTGATGAGTTAAACCCTCGTCACCAAGGGATACATATCTAACGAGAGAGGGGACACTTCCCTAATGCAAACCATCCTACATGATAACTTCTCTATTCATGATATGACTCTACTAAAAAGGTAAAAAGATAGAAGATAGTGATATGATACCGCGGCACTCCCCCAAGCTTGGAACAAACCAAGGGGATGCCAAACCTGATGACGAATTACTCCTTTGGTGGTGGTGGTATCCTCTCCATGAGCTTCTTGATCAGGTTCCCCAAATCCTCAATCTCGAAGGTGAGATTACGAATAAGCTGCGAGTTTTGCTCAATGCGGCTCATGATCATGTCGGGTTGAGAATCCCAGCTCTTGCGATTCTTTCCCCACTCTACCTCCTTGAAGTCTTCTTTTCCTGCATGGCATGGATCTGAACGGTGATGAGGAGGTTTCCCTCCAATTTCCATAGTTCTGGCAGGGTTTTCCACCACTCCAATGCTCGCAATGGTAGTGCCGGTGTGCTTTGCCTCCTCTTCACCTTCACTCTCGACCTCCTTCTCCTGCCCGGGGTCTTGGAGATCTTCATCCATCGGCTCCTTTCCTTTATCCTTGGCGGACACCATTGTGCTTCAAAGCTTTCAAAGATAGTTCCTAGAAGAAACAGATCGAAACGAAAACACGACGAAAACACAATATATGAACCTCGGGAGATTCGGGGGATTATATATTACGAAGTTTCACAACAAAAGGAAGGTACTGGGAGAAAACGGGTCGGAGACGAAGTCCGGAGTGGCGAGCCACCCTGGCTCCGTTTCTGTCCCTCTTTCACTTCGTAACTTTCCTTATTGTCTAAAAACTGCAAAAATATAGTTGGATAGTATTTTCGTGGAACTTTTCTTACCAGAACTGTTACCTATTTGAAAACAGACTATGCATGTCTCTGAATTTGGTATCTAGTAGATTCTTCCGGAGTCACCACTTGAATAACATCAATATCTTCATATTCATACTCTTATTACTTGAGTTATGAAACCTTTCGCTTTCTCATTACACCATTATCTCCACTACCTGGAAATTTCTTTCACACAAAATTTCACGCAGTTCTCATTAGCAACGTTAGTATAACTGAAATGATAAAACCTTTTGAGTTCAACTTCAACTTAAAACCATCAAAACATAAGCTACGGTAGCAACTCCTGACTAAAACCCAAAAAGAATTAAAAAAGGAAATCGAATAAAGAAGCAAATGCAAGAGTGGCAAAATCTGTCAAAACAGACCAGCAGGTAAAGATCAATTTTTTGGAAACTCTTATGTTGCTAAAATAAAAAATTGCAAAACTAATGAAAGTTAAATAACAATCTGGGGCAGAAGCACAAACAATTACAGCTCAATCCGACATAGAGAGATCTCGCACGAATATTTACGGTGAAGCACAAAAATCTGTTTCGGGACAGCAACTTCCCCAAATCTTACTTCTCTCTCATTAAAGGTTGATATTGACACAAAAACCAAACAAAAAGGATAAGGAGAGGTTATTACCGAAGTAATAACTTCCAAGACTCAAACAAACAAAAGCAAACTGAAAGCAAAAATAAACTGGGTTGTCTCCCAAAAAGCTCTTTCTTTATAGCCATTAAGATGGGCATGATAATTTTGAAGATGCTCACATAGGAATATGAATTGAAGTGAAAGAGAGCATTAAGAAGAAAAAATACGCACATTTAAGTCTAACCCACTTCCTATGCAAGGGAATTTTGTAAACAAACAGGTTGTTGAAACCAGAGGCTACAAGCATAGGAAGGCAAAAGGAGTGCAACAAAAAAACTTTCAGCATAAAACGAGGAAACTTGATATTATTGAGATGCATAAGAACACTTTTCCCTCTCTCATAGTAACTTTTAGTATCATGCATAAACTTAATAATATAACTATCACAAGAACTATCATAACAATGATCACTTATTCTAACAGAAAACACAGGAATACTAGCTCTTATGATACTACTTTGTGAAACAATATTAGGGATATCCTTACAAAGGATAGTGTGTCCCTCTTCTACATATTTAGTGATAAAGTCTTCCACATTTGCTATTATAGGTTCATCAACCATTTGTTTATCAGGTTCAACAACTTTATTTGTACTTTCATTAACCATACTAGCTATCATAGAATGTTCTTTTATCTTACATGGGAAAGGGATTTTCTCAATGTAAGGTTTAGGTAAGACATGATTAGTAGTATAAACTTCAGTATTTCTTACAGGAACATACTTAGAAATATCTATATAAGGTTCATGATACTTATTCCACTTCCTTTTAGGCACTTCAATGTAGGAAGCGAAAGCCTTAAAATAAGAAGCAATAGCTTGAGAGTCTAGACCATAAGCATTTTTAATATTTTGAAAGTCATCAGTTCCCATAAAAGATTCAATGCATTCATAATCATAATTTATACCTGGCTTTCTACCTTTGTCATTCTCCCAAGCTTCAGCATTGTCTTGAATACGGTCCAGAAGATCCCATTTAGCTTCTTCTTCCATACGAGTGAATGATCCAGCATAAGAAGCATCCAATAAATCCTTATCATGAAGAGAAAGCCTTGCATAAAAGTTATTGATAATAATATTATTGGGGATCTCATGAATGGGACATTTGAGCATTAGTAACTTAAGAGGCCCAAAGTTGTATATTTGATTCCGATCTTTATGAATCTCACTAGGAGGATAAAACTTTGAATAAAAGAGAGGCACTATTTCCTCCCATTCCAGAGCTTGACCATTCTTCAGCAGCTTATACCATTCTTCAGCTCTTCCTTCTAGTGATAATGAGAATAACTTCTTCTTAACTTGATCTGTAGTAATACATGCACACTTGAACAACCCGCATAATTCGTGTATAAAGAGTAAATGATCACCGGGATGGACAGTTCCATCCCCAACATAGTAGTTATCCATAACACGAACAATAATTCTTGTAGGTGTTTTAAAAGCATCATTCTCAGCAGGTGGTGGTTCATCTCCTACTTTAGTAGTGGTAGTAGCATTACCAAATAAGAAACTCAGCGAATTATCCATAACAAAAATAAAGCAACTAACAGAAATAAACAATACTCACAGTAGAAGTTTCCTTTACCAGTTCCACTTTACAATAGCGCTTCAGTCCCCGGCAACGGTGCCAGAAAATTGTCTTGATGACCCACAAGTATAGGGGGTGTATCGCAGTATTTTCGATAAGTAAGAGTGTCGAACCCAACGAGGAGCAGAAGGTGCTGGCTAGTGGTATGGATCAGGAATTCTCTGCAAATACTTAGCAAATGGATTTTTAGGGGGTTTTGATAAAGCAAATAAACAAAATACGAGTAAACAAAAGACAGTAGGAATAAATGCAGCAAGTGGCCCAATCCTTTATGCACCAAAGGACAAGCCGGTTGTATTACTTAAGATGACCAAACGTTCTCGAGGACACATGGGAAGACTGTCAAGTGCTTTCGCTTCATATAGTCGATTAATCTTCTTTAGCTTGCTAAGATTTGTGTGGGTGAACCTGTGCTAATGTACCGACCTTCCTAGGACTAATACATACTTTTGATTATACCCCTTGCAAACATCCATAAGTACAAGAAAGTAATTAAGTTAGAAACCTAACCACGGCTTTAAACTCTAAGACCTTGACGTCCCTTGTGCAATGGTTTCCTAACGGGGGTTCAGGTTTCTGTCACTCCGGCAACCCCTACGATTAGTAGCCAAATACACAATGCATTCCCCTAGGCCCATATAGGTGAAGTGTCATGTAGTCGACGTTCAGATGACACCACTAGAAGAAGTACACCACAACTTAAATATCAAACTATTGAATCTTTCTCAACACAACTCCACTACTAACAACATCACTTCTCCCATGTCCTCAAGAACAAAATGAACTAATCACAAGACATCATATGGATCATGATCAAATAATGATGTATAACAATCTGAACATAAACAATAATTCAACGGTTCACTCAATAGCATCAACTACAAAGAGTAATCAACACCGGGAAAGTTTCCCCTATGAACTATGCAAGATTCAACGCAATTGTTACAGCAATATGGAGATGGTGATGAGGGTGCTGATGGTGATGATGGTGGTGATGATGATGATGATGATCCCGATGAAGTCCAGCCTGATGGTGGTGTTAACGGCGACGATCTTTCCTCTCCGAGAAGGAATTCCCCCGGCAGAAATCTGTCTGCCAGAGAGATCTTTCTCTCTCGGTGTTTTCTGCCCCACAGAGGCGTCGGAATCTTTCTGTGGTCGCTCCCCAAGTCTTAGGGTTTCGGCAGGATAATATACGCTAGAGGGGAGAGCCAGAGGTGGGCCAGGGCGGCCACACCACCTGGTGGCACGACCTAGGGTGGCCCGCGCCAGGGGGTGGTGTGGGCCCCCTGTGGCCCATCTCCACTCCCTCTTCTAGCAGCCTTCGTCTTTCTAGAAAATAGGAATTTCCGTATATTTTCCCGGATTTTCTGATCTTCACGAATTTTCCCTCCAAACAGCACCTTTTCCATCAGAATCCTGACTACAGCGGTCCATGCTCCAAAAGTCATCAACCATGCAAAAACAGATGAAATAACATAAGTATCATCTCTTAATATGAAATATATCAATGAATAACAGTGAATTATGACATAGAATAGTGATGCAAAATGGACGTATCACTAGCGTGTGGAAGTTTCTTACGGTGGGGCCCAGTTGGAAGTGAGATTGAAAGCCGCAACGTAAAAAATGGGATATGTCTTATTAAAATCAAGTGGCAATAAATTGCAGCTGCCCGTCGGTGACCGTGCACTCGATGATGCATGTGTTGTGGCGTAGTAGTAGAAGTAGTAGGATTTTCAGACTTGATTAAACATTACATCACCAGTCGACATCACCAGTCGACGACTTTTTCCATGGACGGCTTCGTGTTCCTTCTTGTAGAACTTCCGCTGAGGGAGACGTCGGTGTTGTCTCACGCAGTACTATGAAGGGCACGACGTGTGCAACAATCCTCGTTGGATCACACAGAATCAATGGTTGGTACGCACGATCCGCGTGACAACTGTGACAACCAACCAGGGCATAGCAGATAGGGTGAGCACAACTTTGGGCTTCTACAAAAGAGAGAGAGGGGGGCAAAACTGAGTAGTATAAAAAAACCAAGGGAAAAACTGAGTAGTATAAAAATGGAAAGTGAGTGTCTTGTACAATGAAATGCATCGTGGCATACATCCAATTATGCCAAGATAGATCCACTAGAGTTCATTGGATGTGTGTTCTTCTCATAAACCACATGGATCTACTAGAGTTCATTGCATGCGTGTTGTTGTCATAAACGACATGGATCCACCAGTGTCATATGTGTGTTCTTTTCATAAACCACATGTTGATCCACCAGTGTCATTGCATGTGTATTCTTTTCATGAACCACATATGGATCCACCAGTGTCATTGAATGTGTGTTCTTTTCACAAACCAGATATGGATCCACCAGAGGCATTGCATGTGTGTTGTTTCAATAAACCATCGCTAGAGTCATTGCATCTCTGTTCTTTTCATTAACCACAGCTAGAGTCATTGCATGTGTGTTCTTCTCACAAACCACATATGGATCCACCAGAGTCATTGAAATGTGTGTTCTTTTCACAAACCACATATGGATCCACCAGCGTCATTGAAATTTGTGTTATTTTCACAAACCACATGTGGATCCACCAGAGTCATTACATGTCTGTTCTTTTCAAAAACCACATAAGGATCCACCAGTGTCATTGGATGTGTGTTCTTTTCATGAACCACACCTAGAGTCAGTGCATGTCTGTTTGTCGTGAAATGGCCACGGCAGTCGCTACCATAGGCAGTGATTGATAGAATCGGGGGCGAGAGCTGGCAGCCATCCGCGGTGCGAGATGGGGGCGGATGCACATGGATTTACCTAGGTTCAGCCCCTGGAGGGTAATGACCTACTCCTGCTAGATTAGATTGATGGAGAGCGAGTTACAGGGGTGGCGAGCTCGATGTCTAAGCAGTAAGCCGCTTGAAGGGGTGTATGATGGAACATAAGTCCTCAAGCTACCCTAGGGAGGTTTATATAGGGGACACCTCGCTAGGGTTTACAGTTTAAAACCGAACAAGATATGGATTCAGAGGCTTTGACCTAATCCGACTGGGCTTCAGGTACACTTCTGGGCCTCCAATCTCCAATCGTCAGGCCTTCATCTTAGTTGCCGTCCTACAAGCCCACTCGCGAGGCCTTCGGCCCGATCGGAACGTCCTGCTGGGCATACCCCATTTGGCATATCCCCATCACTGTTCTTTCACAAACCACACATGGATCCGCTGGTGTCATTGGATGTGTGTTCTTCTCACAAACCACATATGGATCCACCAGTGTGATTGCATGTGTGTTCTTTTCACAAACCACAGCTAGAGTCATTGCATGTGTGTTATTTTCACAAACCACATAAGGATCCACCAGTGTCATTGGATGTGTGTTCTTTTCATGAACCACACCTAGTGTCATTGGATGTGTGTTCTTCTCACAAACCACATATGGATCCACCATTCTCATTGGATGTGTGTTCTTCTCACAAACCACATATTGATCCACCAGTGTCATTGCATGTGTGTTCTTCTCATAAATCACATATGGATCCTAACCTTAGGAGAGCCCTAACCTTAGCCCCCAAATGGTGGCCGTTAGACCGAGTCTTCTAGAAGGCACGCCCTAACATAGTTGTTCTGCATGATGATTGTTACATACCGTTCGATCGTGGCGCTTGGACGATTGGGATGCTCTTCATGAGAGCGATCCACGGGTAGGTTGTTCTGTGGCCCGCTTGCTCTGGACAAACTGGCAACATCGGGTGCTCCCCTTTTGCGAGTGTCATGACT
Source organism: Avena eriantha (assembly GCA_910589775.1). Classification (NCBI taxonomy): domain Eukaryota; kingdom Viridiplantae; phylum Streptophyta; class Magnoliopsida; order Poales; family Poaceae; genus Avena; species Avena eriantha. Next base: position 138,882,362 of record OU342743.1, read on the forward strand.
CACGAGTTCAATGGGCCATATGCCAGTGTCATGTCCCCATTACTTCTCTTACTCCCCATACTTCTATTCCTTCCCCTCGAAGCCACTTTCCCCACTTCTATCCCATCCTGCCGTAGCCGTAGGCCGACTGCGCCTCCAGTTATCTCTTCGGCAGCCACCCCCTCTCTCAACATGGGTTCAAGGGGAGACGGTGAGGAAATGTGTCGTGATGACAGGGATGGTGATTTCGATGTGATTCGTCTCATCTCTATCTCTATCTCTATCATATGTGGCTAGTTATCTATTTTGAGCTAGATCTACTCTGTTTACTCATGCGCGTATGATGTGTTAAGACAACCAGACGATGTATGACTCTGACTATCACGGTTTAGCGGATGAAGACAATCCTCTGCTATGTAAACATGGATATGTGCCCGTAGCGTTCGAAGGACGAAACACAGGCAGGAGGTTTTTACGTTGTCAAGGACATCGTGCAATGATGCAAGGCGGAAGTTGCGGTGTTGTCAAATGGGTAGATCCAGAGTGGCCCAAATCGATGCAAAAAACGCTAGACAAACTATGGGATATGACTGTTGAGTTGAAAGAATCCGTAGTTAGCTCACTTCTTGATAGTGTTGAGATGAAGCTATGGGACCCAGTTGACATGACCAAGCTTAACCGAGATCTCAGGAGGGTGCAAGATAAGGTTAGCAAAGTCGAGGAGGAGAGGGACGTGGTGTTGGCCATGAAGGCTAAAGCAGATCAAGAACTGACTCAAGCAAGGAATGATCTTCACCAGGCCAAAGTCCTGCAGTTCACAACTACGAGTATTGACAAGTGCATGAGGAAAAATGTAGAGAAACAATTGAAGCTGTGCAACGAAGATGCTAAAAGGAAGGAGCAGACGATTCGATCTTTGATCTCGCAGGAAGATGCGCATCGGGTTAAGATTAAAAAGATCAAGGAGATGTGTGATAAGTAGTTCTATTTAGCTTGAGCTCCGTGCCTTTTAAGTTGTAATAGTAGTACTTGTTGAGGTCCCGGAGTCCTGACAGGAAAAAAATTAGTCGCCCGTTAATCTGTCTTAACCCTGCATTACTTCCTTTTGTCTGATCATCGTGGTATTCTAACATTGGTGGTTTGTTTAAACGTAATCTACGTGGATTGTGCCGCATGCAAATGGCACAACCACAATTTATAAAGTGGAAGCACGTACACCTGGTTACTGGAGATCATGGAGCTTCGCCAGATGCAGGGGATGCAGGAGCAGGGAGGCGGTGAGATAGACAGGCTCAAGATTAGGCCAGAAAGTGGTACCGATTTCCTCCTCATCTGTACATTATCGGTTGCCATTGCTGTTTATGTTGCCATGTCGTTGTGCAGCAGCTGAAATAAGTTGCTGCTTCGTGGAGTGTAGCAGCTTCAATAATTTATTTATATGCCACTTACGTTCCATCGAATTTAGAGACATCCTGCCCCTCAGCAATCGTGGAACCGGTGCTGCGTGTTTTCAGATAGTAGTGGCACAATCACAATTTCTAATTCAACTACTGACTCGGGCATTTCCAAACCCTAAGTCGCGGTACATTTTACTCAGAGAACGTGGGTAGATTGTTTCGTCCAGCAAAGTTCCACACACAGAGCTCCAGAATTTAACCGAATTACATATATAGAATCAAGTTCAACACATTACTATGCATCTTTATTGCCAACAGCCTTCTTCCGCAGCCTGGGTGCCAAGCCTTCACGTCCACTGGCTTCTTCATTTCCTGCCTTCTTCCTCTTCCTCGGTGCCAATTTTCTTAGCTTCACGTACTCTGCATCGCCGGGATAATCAGCACCAGAATCGTGTCCATCATCATATTTCCACTCGTTTTAATCTTCTTCGGGCAGCAAAATGACTGACCTGGCAGTCATGTTTCTAACCTTGCAGCGCTTCCTGTCAAAGAAATAAGAATGTTGCATAACTGCCCAATATCTATAGAGTAAATAAAATAAAAATTACAATTCAGTAGAAACATACGAACCCCAAGAGACTTTTGCTTACCAGGAGCTAATTGGGTTCGAGCGACCACCCTGTCCAAGAACAGAAGGGCGACTCCCAGTTGTAGCTGCTTCCATATTCAGTACATCACAATTCAGCTCAAACATGCAAGCCGAAGCATACCTTTTCATCAACCCAATTAGCTGACTATCACATGTTAGAGGAACCATGATGCCACGTTCATCCATGAAGCTGAATTTTGCAGTCTGCTTCGGCCATATTTTATCATGATTACGCAAAGCAGCAACCATATCAGATATAGTGCAGATCTGTGTAGGCGCTTCTTCCATCCTGATACAATGGTATCCATACCACTTTCCCTTCACACTTGCTGATTTAGAGTCATACCTGAAGAGGACTACCGTAACCAGGTAAGGATGGTCCGTGGAGATCCCACTTGACAGAAAATTGTGGACAAAATATGTTTGTCAGCGTTGGGCTAACAAAAAATTTAGGTTCAGTAGCCAGCTAGCATTTATAATTAGTGCGAATATCAAAGAGAAGGGTAGCTCACCCGCATGTAGCCAGAACTTCTTCTTCCTTGGTAGTAGGATCTGTCATCCTCCGAGCTGCTCGGCTCGTCGGTGGCGGAGGCGGGCTAGAGCCTCGCAACGGCGGCTACGGCATGCGCTAGTGGAGCTCGAGATCAGCGACTGGGCGTAGCAACTAGGCGCAGCAACTTGGAGATAGAAGTCAAATGTCCGAAGGGATTGTTCTGCCTGGAGGGTGGATTTCGACGCCGCCGGTGCTAGGGGAAAGGAGGGAATGGATTTGTGAAATTGGTCAACGCATCCAATCCACTTAGTTCCTTGATTTGCCTAAGAGGTTGTCGCATTGGCGCTCGCGTCACGAATAGATGACTGACATGTGGGTCTCGTCTGTCTACTTCACGGGCAGTTTAACGGAATGTTTGAATTTGCTAGGGGTGAGATGAGTTTGCCTCGAAATGGCCCCTCTCAGTAGTTGATATCCCAACTTTACGAAACGTGGCAATTACAGGGAACTTGGGTACCGCCATGCACTCGCCCAGGAACTTTCAGGCCACAAACCAACAATCCCCCCGCCCCCGTGTGGATCGCCTTTTCAGTTTTGTAAAAAATAAACGAAAAAGATAAAAACTTCAAAAAAATTAATTTCTTTGAGATGTAGTTATATTTTATGGTGTAGTTGTAGTGAAAATTGAAATACATGAATTTCGATGTATTTTGTAAAAATAGGTCATGGCACGGTAAAATGGCCATAACTTTTGCATACTAAGTCAGGAAAAAAGTTTAATATATCAAAATGATTGTCTCAAATTTTCGTACTCAATTTCCACTGCCAACAGCCGTTCTGGATTTTACAGAATCCCCAAATTCGAAAAGAGTAAAAAGTTATGGCCAAAAGAAGATTTTTTCCTGCAAAAAAATAAAAAAGGGGGAGAAACTTATGTGGCGCATTTCTCCCATATGCGCCACAAAAGTCTTGGGCGGCATTCGAAATTTGAATCCCGCCGGCGCCCTTCTTCCTCTTTTTTCCTTTTTGTCCCCCACTTCTTCTCTCCTCCCCACTTCTCCTCCCCTCCACACTTCTCCCCACTTCTCCACTCTCCGGCGACCTCCACCTCCACCCCGGTGACCTCCTCCACCATGGTGATTGTAGCACCCCGATAAAACCACTACTAGAAAATCGCTTGTTGTTTTATTTTTATGCATCATCATGACCACATGCTCATGTCATCATGACATATTGCATTTGAGCATCGTCATGTCATCATGCATATTTTGCTAAAACTATTTTCTAAAAGCCTATCTTTATTTCTAAATATCTCATTTTTATTTCAAATCAAAACGTCGGTCTTATCCGGATCTTTTATTTGTCTAAAAACTATTTACAAAAGTCTTATTGAATTAAACAAATAAATAAATAAACAAAATAAAAACTATTTTTGTCTGGGGAGGCAGTCCAGCCGGTCAGGCCAGAGGCCCAACCGGCTGAACCACCTACTACCTGGCCCAAAACTAGCCTAGCCTCTAACCAAACCCTAGCCCTAACCTCCACCAAACCCACCAACCAGCCGCCACATAGCCCCACCCCGCGGCCGCGGCGCGCAGCGCACCCACCACACACACACACGCTGCCCGCGGTGCACCGCAGCGCCTTGCACACGCTGCGTCGCGCCCGACCCCACAGCCCTCCTTGCATGATCCCGCTACCGAGTACCGACCCAGCACCTCAACACGGCACGCAAGCCTTGTGGCCCCGCCTCGATTACATCGCCCCACCCTAGACCCACCACGAAGAACGCGCCCTCCTCCTGCCGCTCATCCCGAGCCGTCGCCGCCCTTCGTGCTCGCCTTCGGCCGCCGGGCCAGCGGCCCTGCTTTGCCGGCCTCCCTCCGTGTTAGCCTCCTTCGGCGACCCGCCCCTGCCTCCTCGACCATGCCTGTCCCGAACGGTGCCCCTTTCTCTGCCGCCGTTCCCCGTCCAGGGCGGAGTTCCTCCTGCAGCGCCTCGGCCCGAGCTTCTCTGGTCGCCACCGCTCTTGGGCTCCTCGCCGCCTCCCGCCGGACCTCTCCTTCCTAGCCAACGTCACTGCTCACCGCGTCCCCGAGGGCCTCTCCCTGAGGTCGCCAAGCTCCGCCACCGCTGCGACCAAGCTCCGCCACCCGCGCGGCTCTGTCGTCTCGCCCTCTTCCTCGAGGCTCATCGCCTCCCCTGCAGGTGCCGCCCCTGCTTTGACCACCGCGCCACCCCACAGAGCCCTGCCGCCGCTCGGTTTCCCTATGGCATGGAGGTCATTGACCATGTCGAGCTCGTGTTCTACCTGCCAGCGTCTCCGCACCTCCCCTCCAGCCGTCGCCATCGCGTGCGTCTTCCGGCGCCGCCGCATGCGCTCTTTATCTTGCAGTGGTCGCCCTAGCCGACGCACCCTTGCAGCAGGTTGTTTTCGTCACGGCCCTGGCAGTCAGCGCCCTAGCCCCCAGGAGGTGTTCGAGAAAATGTCTGCACGGGTCTTTCTCTCACAACATCTTATCCTTGTGTCTTGCGCTCGCGTGTTGATATAGTGTTGTACAGACGATGGCACGACGGTCCTCTAAGATCTGTCCGTCGCAAAGATCTTCGTTCCCGGTTTTCGCCGAGAACTTCCAAAGAACACCGATACCTGATCCATTCAAGTTCGCCATCGATGACAAGATCGCTCACACGGACCTGGATACGTCGAGACTCTGAGTGCGCCACCATGGATACGAACCTGTCGAACCCAAGACCATCGGTGCCGACCCTAATATGTGATCCCCTTTCCGAGACCCCTATTTTTATGAATGTCATCTATATAAATTGTTGCATATTAAAGCATCATGCTTGCATACATGTCATCTGGTGGGTTGGGTTAAATAGTTGACTCACCTAAATTAAATATGGAGTCTATATGCGGGCTATTCTAGTCTTATTCCAGACTCCATTTAAATTTGTGTAGCGAACCGATACCATGTTTTGCCTTGTTAAGACCACATTTAAATTGCAGGGTATCTAAATAACTTGAACCATATAGTTATTTGTCGGGACCCCGGTTCTGCTTAATACTGCCTAATTGCACCGCATCTTCGCCATGCCATGCATCATATCACAATCATGCTGGATCTTCTACCGTAGTATTAAATATTGCATCCGGTGTTTCTTCTAGTGTTTGCTTCTTCGCGGATTAGGCCGATGAGTGTATGCGAGTATCGACAAGTTCTCCGGCTATGTACCTTCGGCTCTGTTTCCCAGGCCAGCATCCCTTCCCCTTCTACCTATTTTGCATTTATAGTCTTTATTTCCTCCAGTTGATCTATTGCTATCCGTGTCGTGATGCTTTAGTGTTCCGTACCAGTTATATTCCTACAGCCGTTATATTGCCTGGGACACCTCCTATTACCTGTTGCTTGTTAGATAGTTGGCCCTGCGAGTCGTAGTTGCTTGCTCAGGTGTTGCTTCGCGTCGTCGATGTTCCACAGTTGTTGGGGGGTTGGCAGATGTTTAATGGTGGAGCTAATCATGATTCTAATTACAGTTTATTAATTAATGTTGATGGTAGATATAATGCAGAGGCACCGGTGGGTAATAGTAAATATTTGGTTCTTAACCGCTCACTGGTGTCCCCTAGGACCCGAGTTCTTGACACCTGTTCCGAGATCGAGCGCGCTAACCATAGGTGGGGTGTGTGGGCACCCCCATCGGCTTACTACCTGATTTCAAAGTACTGTACCGGGGGCCATAAGTAGTTTGGGGCTTTATTACTATTCTGTACTTATGCCATGCTTTACTGCTTTATTTAAGATTGTGCGTGGAGCACCTGTACTGTTTAGGATGTGGAATGTTTTCGTGGTATCGACAAGCCCAGTCACACTTTTGGGTTCCCAGTCGTTTACAGCCATTGGCACAAACCCTGGGTCCGCCTCGGAGCCGGCCGACTTTGTTGCGGGTAGCTTAGTGGGGTGCCCCCCCATGTACTTGCTTTGGGTCTAGGAAACGTCATGACTTAGGCCCCGCCGACATACCGATGGGTGTATGTTAATTGATCTGACAAAAAGGGTCGAAGTGCGTGTGGATACTTTGGTGCACCCCTGCAGGGTTAAATCTTTTCGAAAAGCCGTGTCCGCGGTTATGGACGACTTGGAGCATAGTTTCTTGATCATAGACAACTATAACTAAAGTTTACTGTTATAATTTGACTTACAGCTGAGATGACTAGTAAGTTGGATAACTGCCATGGAAAGATTAAATAAAACTGCCAACTGTGTGAGTTTCCTCGGCTTAACTTCCTCGTTTGGTCTCGAGGGGGAATACCGGGATGGGTATGTTTGGTGTTAGTATCGGGTTGGATCCGAATAGGTATCTCTTATCTCTCTCTGATAGTCGTCAGTATTACAGAGTCTCTATAGGTTGTTTAGTGCCGCTGCACTGCCGCTTCAGTCCACCATACATGTGTAGGCGAGGACCGCCGAATTCTAGCCTCGCCGTGTACTGGCCTCAGTACTGACGCTCCTATTTTTCCTTTGCCCTTTGTCGGCACCCCTTTTGTTTTAGCAGGTTTGAGATCGACGTCGTTAGCAGGGTTACCCTTTCGGCTTGGCCTGGGCAGGGTTATGGACGCCATTGGTTATTCTTCAGGGCTCTTAGCCCCATTTGCATCTTGTCCGTAGTCGGACGCTCTATCGTTTCGAGGTGATTTGGATCTTTGTACTGTATATCTCTATTCTTGACTCAGTGAGTCGTTGTTGTATATATATATCTGTTCTGTGGGTTCCATCGTGGACTATTGTGTAATGTTATTACTTTGTTTTCCACCCGCACGAAAGTGTCTGGTGGGCATCCTTGAATCGTTTATATGCGGGTTTGGCGGGAAGCGCTAAGATCTGCATAGGGCCGATTCGAGGGTGTTACAGAGTGGTATCAGAGCCGGCCCTTGCGATTACACGGGTGTGTGCGGGTCAGTGGCGGAAACATGTGGAGCATGACGCGTGTGGCCCGGAGTGGACACGGCATGGCACATGTGCCGGCACTGGACACACAGACGCATGCCAAGAGGGAACGTTCCTGGGGTGTGCTTGATCGATGAGGGCATCGATGTTCTAAAGGGTGGGTGTATGTGAGACCAGACACATGGCTTAATAGGATTGATAGAATACTCATACCAACAAGTTGCAACTTCTTTTCCGGAAGCTCATTCGAAAAGAACTCTAAGGTTAAGCGTGCTTGGCCTAGAGCAATTCTAGGATGGGTGACCGACCGGAAAGTGGGTAACCGGGTGCGCACGAGTGAGAACAAAGTGCGCAGAAAAGACTAGTGTTGGTCTGTGGGGTCAGGCTAGATATCCTATTAAGCTGCCAGGAGTGACACCCCCCGGGCCCAGGAGTGGACGGGGTGTTACAGTGATCTCCTCCTTCTCCTCCACCACCTCTGGCAAACTCCTCCTCTGGCGACCTCCGACGACCTCCTTCTCCACCACCACCAACGCCGGCGACCTCCTCCTCCAACTCTGGCGACACCTTCCTCCACCTCTGGCGGACTACTCCTCCTACTCCGACCACCTCCGGCGGTGGCCTCCTCCTCCTTCTCCTTCGGCCGCCACCTCCGACGGCCCACTCCTCCTAGCCCTCCGCCAGCCACCAGCCACCACCACCACCACCTCCGGCCAGTTCTAGATCTGGCCCGGTGTTTTTTTTCGAAATTTGAAAAAAACTTCCATGGCGCATATTGGCTATATGCGTCATAGAAATTTGAGATCTGGCCCGCCTTTTTTTAAAAAATTTGGAAAAAAATTCCGTGGCGCATATTGGCCATATGCGCCATAGAAATTTGAGATTTCTATGGCGCATTTCAATATGTGCCACAGAAGTTAATTATCAGTAGCGACGTATTAGTGGCACATCAGATATGCGTTCCGGATAGTGAAAAAAGGTGTGCCACTGATAAGGGGTTTCCTAGTAGTGGATATTCCATCCCCATCCTCCTTGCTATTTCGTTGGTGCTCGCTGCACGTGCGCTATGGTTGAGATCGATCGATAGTTGTCGCCAGAGAGGAGTTGCTCTGTTCCTCGATTTTGCTTTTAGTTTTTAAGATTAAACTGTGGTTCGTCGGTTGCTTCAGTCAATGGGGTCTTCTGTTTGTGGAATGGAAGGCATCAAAGAGCGTTGTAGATCGATCGTCGTTTTATTACTTCAATCTCTTCTCCACACCTGGTTGAACTGCCTCTCGATCAATTCTCACATCACTGTCTATGTAGATTATTTGTTAATATCTGTCATTCACATTGCGAACCAAATACTCAAGAAGTAGTAGGAGCAGCACATTTGTCTGCATTTGACTTCAGTTCAGTCTATCGATGTAAATTCTGGGAAAATCGAGTAACCTGACCTCTACCAAGAAATGAAGAACACAACACCAGCCTATTTTTTTAAAGTATATATTAATATCTTGAGATACCAAATACGTCCAACATCTGCAACGACGCATGTCCTATTGGACTTAGAGATGCATACAACCCCGACAAAAATAACTACAAAAAAAGTGCTGTACAGTGAACGATTACTCAAAATAACGACACTAACATCACCAGAACAACATCAGTACTCCAACCACTCCAATAGCGAATCCTTCAAGAAGAAAACAGTGCAGAAGCGTTATCATCGTCCGATCAAAAATCACAGGTTTTTGCCCTAGAGAAAGTCCTCACTCGCAAAACAATGTCTTCAACATGCCATTGTCAGGCATAGCCAAGTAAGGCCAAACCATGAATTTTTCACCCTGCAAGGTAAGACTGGGAACTCCTCATGTGTTGTCGCGCACACAAACAGTCGTTGTTGTGAGTCACAGATCATGCAGTCAGTTCCTCGTCGTCACAAAGACTCAAATCACCATCGCTTCCCTAATGTTTCAGTTTTCCTGATATTCCCCGCATCTGACTTCACCATGAATTGTCGAAAACATGACACATGATGATAATAAATATCAGAGGTTCACAACATTCCTGCTGAAACCAAATGGCCAGAAAAAACATTGGTACGCCCTGCCAAATCCAATCTGATCCATCAATCTACATGCATAGTCGCCCATGGGAGTTCGCCGACGGAGCCTTCCGGAACCCGCCGCTCCAGAACAGATCATCGAGGACAGGCAGCCAGCAGATCTTCGTCTTCGCGCAGAAAACCCTAGGACCACCACCATTATTCAGGCTGATCTAGCAGTCCCCACACCGTCGGCCGGCTTCCTGCGAACGGAACGAGCGGGTCAGCCTTTAGCCTATGGCTGAACCTAGGGATCACTTAGAGAGAGACTGAGAGGCAACATCGCCGCCTAAGGCAACCACCATGCCGCTTTCAAGTCTGCACCATCGCCCCCATCTTCTCCGCCGCGTCTTCCTTCCAAGCCGCAGGCAAACGTTGCTCAGGCGATCACCACCGCCCGCCGCTTGGATCCACCGACACCACCCCTTGATGTCCACCCCCTGACGTGCAGAGAATCCACGGAGCCGCGCAAATCGCCCGCCGCCTTCTACAACCTAGGCGTGTCCGCCACTGCCGACGGCAGCGGCCGGCGGGGGAGCAAAGGCGCCGACTGGGTAGGGCTCGGAGGGGATGTGGGGGCATCCCGCGAGCAACCCGGGAGTGGTTTAAACATGTTGTTCCTTCCTTGTGAGCTGCTCCACGAGGCTCGTGTGAACCACGACAAACGGCTTTTTGATCAACTGCACATATAGTGAGTGGTTTTGCATAGTCTCGATTCGATCGGTCGATCCATCGACGTGATGTTACCATCTAGGCGTGTAAGCGCATCTCCACCGGCCCGACCCAAACGGGCGACCGAAACGGTCTGTTTCTGTCCGTTTGGGTCGGCCCGCAGTCGCTTTGGGGTCGCGGTCCGGCCTATCCTGCCGACCGTGCCTAGCAGTGTGATCCAAATGTCCGTGCCTGGCCATCAGGGCCACGCCATTTTTTTTGAAATTCAAACCAACACGATTCACGTGTAAAATACACTGGCAAAGTTCATACATAATTATACAATATATATTACATTCAAAACATAAAAAAGGAAAAAAAAACTGGCCCTAGCTACTGACGATCTCTACCGCCCTGTCCATCTATGGATCGAGGTCGATGTACTCCGGCGGCATCCAGATGTGTGGCGGCGGGAGTTCTAGAGCTAGCGTCGGCGCGGGTGCGGGAGGTGTCTGGTGGTCGATCATCTGGCCTGGCCACGCCGCCCACGCGTCCGTTTTCGCCGGTGTGGATGGAGCGTACCACCCCAGCGCGGGTGGAGCAGACCACTCCGACGCGGGCGGTGGTGGTGGCAGCGGCTGCCCAACGGTGACATGTGCAACCAGGCCGATGAGCTGGATGGTCTCCTGGTAGCTATTCCACATCCGGTCCTCCTCCCTCGCGCTGGCCGCGATGGCCTGCTCGAGGAAGGCGTCCTCGTCGTAGCCCCGCGCCAGGACCTTCTGGTACTCCGAGGGCAGGTGCATGGCGGTGGATGCGGAGGGCAACCCCTCCTCCTCCTCCTTGACAACGATGTCGACATTGTCGTTGTCTTCATCGAGGTCGGCATCAGAGTGCTTGATGGCGCCGTCAGAGGCAGGTTGACCTGCGGGGAGGTCGTGGGGGGCCCACGGGTCAAACTCGCCACAATAGGTGCTGAGGCGGCATGCCATGTGCTCCCACTCGAGGAACTTCTTCTAGAAGGTCTTGTTGTGGTAGGCGCGGACGTAGCGAAAGGCCGGGGGAGCTAGCAGATGTGGTAGGCGATCTCCTCCTCGAGCGGCCTGCTGAGTGGATCTAGCGATGGCGATGGAGATGGTGAGAGGAGAGGAGGTGTGTGGCACCGACGGTCGCATGGGGCAGCTTAAGTAGCCCCTGTCGGTGGGAGCGCGTGCAGGTTCTCGCGCCTTCGCCATCAATGCCAGCGCGGGACTCAGGCAACGCCCCGTCCTGTCGTCATTGATGACGAAGGCTGCCGCGGTTGCATCTAGCTCGGTGCCACCATTTTGTCTGCCGCTTGCGCCTCTCATTCAGTGCCGCGGTTGCGTCTGAATCGATGTCGCGGTTGCCTCTGACTCGCTACGGATGCTGGAAGGTAGGCCAGTAGAGCGCACGGTGGAGGACACGCCCACGACCCGTCCATGTCCGGGTTGACGCAACTGACACGCAAATTAGGTGCGCCGATGGGTTGAGCCGTACGTGTTGATTTGCATGGGTCATGATGCTGGGAGACCGTGCATGCCACGCACGGCCGCACGAATGCGTTCGGACGTGCCCGGGCGGGTTGGGTCGGGCCGATGGAGATGCCCTAAGGCAAGGGTGTTAGAGTATACGTGTACGTTCGGGTAGTCTAGGATAGAGATAGATCTTGTGTCTTGTTTTGCACTCTAAGATGATCTCTGTACGCCTATATATACTCGCCCATGAGGCTCAATAATACATCCATCATATTCTGCTAATCTCCCTCTCTATCCTTCACCATGGTATCAGAGCGGCAACATCCTTGACATGGCCGCCGCATCCACCTAGCATCGCCGATGCCACTTCCCAAACCCTAGCGCCACCGTCCGCCATGGCGCCGCGCTAGCCGAGCAACACGCTTCCGCCGCACCGTCCCCGGGGAGGTCGATCTCCATGATCTCCGCTGGGGGCCGCGCAACCCGTACGCAGGGTTCATCCGCTGATCTGTGATCGGCTGCCCTCTAAGTCTTTTTTTCCAATCTCTTGATCGGTTTTCTTTTTTTGGTTTACCGATCTTAGATCGGATTGAGTCGTCCATCGTCGTTGTCATCACCGCGCCTCTACTCCAACCATCAGCATCGAGGATCTATACCGCGCACGTGTGCCTGCCTCCTCCGTTGTTGCGCCTGCCTCGGCAGGCTACCATGCACCACGGGCGATTGCTACGCCTTCCTTGGAAGGCTGCCGTGGCCGCCCCCTGTCGGATCGTCTTTATCGTCATCATCCGGGACTTCACCGACAACGCCGCCATCGAATCCGATCTACGCGTCGTCCACGCATTGAAGCATACGGTGCACCGTCGGTCTGATCAACTGATCCCGCTCCTGTCTACGCCAAGCACGTCCCTGAGAAGGCGCCTACCACTGATCGAGCTACGGGTTACCGCTGTGTCACCCCCTCGTGTCGCAGCGTCGCCGCCTTTGGTCCATGCTATCGGCTTCCAACACGTCTTCCTTGGTGTGTACGTCACTGGTGGTCTCCCAACCACTGCACCGACTTGCGCCCTACAGCTATGCCACCCCTCGGGTCATAGCGTCGCTGCACACAGTCTACTTCGATGTCTAAGTGCATCGACGTCCTCGGCTTTCACCGCGCCATCTCCTACAGGCGTGGATCGCAGCCGTCTGCACTGTTGGCAATATGCCCTAGAGATAAATAGTAGTAAGGACTATTATCATATTTCATATAGTTTATGATTAAGTTTTATATCATGCTATAACTGTATTGAGTGGAAACATCAATACACGTGTGATATACAAACAACCAGGGGTTCCCAGTGAAACTCTAGTCACTGATTCACTGGTCAACAGATGATCATGTTTCCTGATCATGTGGCATTTATGCCAGTTGGAAATGAGGTCATCTCATTTTGAGAATGAGATGATGAACCAATACCCAACCTAAACATCGTGACCCGATCATGTCACGAAGTTCAAGTTACGATGATTAGAAATTGATCCTCGTAGACTATTCCTTAGACCGTGAGGCGATATCAATCACTGTCTCCTGAGAGTGCTTAGATAGCATCAAACGCCATCTGGTAATACGGTGGTTATAAAGGTGTGTTCAGGTACTCGGAGGAAACCGTAGAGGCAATATATGTCAAGAGCGGGATTTGTCCGTCCATGTGATGGGAAGATACTCAAGGGCCCACTCGGAGAAGTTATATCCAATAGCTGCGCAGCGTGTGATTTGATCACATGGATATCACTTGTCGGAACGAGTCAAGTAGCATTGTTGAGTAACGAGATTGAACACAACATGGTGTTGTCATTGATCAGATCTCGGGCAATGCAAGTATTGAGTGACAAAGGGAATAAGACACGACTGTCCCGGTTCAAACGACGAAAGATCTTCGTGGAACGCACAGGGGTCACATGGCCATCCAGGTCCCTTTGTCAATCATTGGTTCGGGAATGTCCCGACCATGTCTGGAGTGTTCCCGAACCGTGGGGTATCACGCTTAAGGGCTTGATGATGCTTAGAGAGTGTTTATAGGATCGGTGGAATCACCGAAGAAGAGAAGGGAGAAAACTGGAAGGGTTTCGGTAAGTCCGGAGGATGTCCGGAGTGGAGGTGGAAGGTGTTCCATGGCCACGGAGGTTGAATAGTATGTGAATGAATGTTAAGTGTTGATTTAATCATTTATTCATAATTATTTAATAAAGAGAAAATCAATTAAAGGTCAAAAATGCTTAATGGGCCAATTTTCGGAGGGAGGGGGCCCATTAGGGAAAGGAGAGAGGGAGAAGGGGCAAGGGGCTGGCCGGCTGGGACTAGCCCCCCCCCCCCCCCCCCATGCGAGGCCCACTAGGTGGCTGACGGCCACCCTCTCCTCTCCTTTAGTCCCACCCCGAGACTTTGAGGGAGGTAGTACCTCCCCTCCCCCTATATATAGTGGGGTATTTGGCCAAGATAAATACACCAATAATGAATAAAGGTCGCCCCACTTTTGGGAGGACCTCTAATTGATGTTTTCTCTCCCCCCCTCTCTCGTGACCGTGGTCCCAAGTCTGGACTGCGCGAGCGAGAGACATCTTCACCGCGGAGCACCGTCGTGTTGCAGGATTTGGATCCGGGAGCTCTACTTCCGCAACTGCTGCTGGATCAGGGAAGCGGGAGTCATCATCAGGCACCGGACATGTGTAACTCCCTGCGAGGTGTCGCACTTGAGGCACTCAAGTCATTGGAGCCAAGGAGCGCAAGGACTTCATCACGACCCTGAGGTCGGCTTCGGCTCGTCTACATCAACCACGCTCTCCTGATCGTTGACAACGCTTTTCGGTCTTCAAGGGTAAGTTCGCGAAAAGCCCCTCCCGTTACTGCATTACTAATAGATAGGTCTTGGCAGCTTCAGGGGTTCAGGAGCGTAGAGTAAAATTTATTGTTTTTATACGCGGAACCCCAACAGTAGTATCAGAGCTAGATCTATGCGTAGTAATGCTAGTATGGGTAGAACACACGAGATGTAGCATGTGTGCATGATCTTTTAGTTGTTACCCTCCCACATGTACTTGTGCATACCACAGTAATGCTTGATGAAGCGGCCCCGAACCGACTTTACGCGTTCATTCGCGAGACTGGTCCACGCTTGGCATACGGCTTGTACCGTATAAAGTGGCTTAGGGGGGTGTATGTCTCTCTCACATTAGTTGGTATGACATTTGAAACGGAGGGCCCCGAAAGGGGTGTAGTAGAGACAACTTCTTGATCAGCGTTGTGCTGAAAGTTCGTAGGTAAGAACGGTTCGTGTGTGAAAGCCCATTTAGCCACGTAAAACATGCAAAGATAGAGTAGAGGCGTCTAACTTTGTTTTGCAGGGGGGCGTTGCTTTGTGATATGGTTGTGGGAAAGGTAAAGTGATTACCTTTTGTTACGTAGTAGTAGATAGTCATGGAGGTGACGAACTACCACGCCGGAAAGACACCGGTACCCTGGTGTCTATGGCGCCGTAACCTTGGCGCCGGAACCCGGTGACGACGGATGGAGATCACGACGTGAAGGACCATATCACATAGCATTTACATTCAATGTTATTGTTTATATATCTTATTGTGTGCTAGTATTAGATACTCGATGGTAGCCTAATAAGATGATCCCTGTTAAAATTACCAACGAGTGTGTTCCCCCTTAGTGTGCACCACCAAGAAAGTTCTTCGGTATGAGGCTATCCAGGGTTACGGGCCTGGGTGTCAGACATATCTATGTTCGCATACTGTGGGTGTAAGCCATGTTGCACAGCAAATACACTAAGGTTGAGTTGGCGAGCCTAGCACGCCAAATAAGCGTGGCCTCGGAACACGGATGGTCGAAAGATCGAGCACGAGTCGCATGAATGATGTGACCGACATTTAGCATCCACCTTTGAACCCACATCGATGGCCGTGATCAATCGGGGGAGATGTGGCTGATAGGGGTCATGTTATCACTAGGAACCCTTTTTGGGATAGGTGTTTCTGAGTGGAGTTATTATTAACTCATTTAATTATAAACTTAGTCTAAATTCCTTTTGCAATTATAAATGTAGATGTCTCACCATGAAGCTTACTTTGTCATTGAGGATTGGGTAAAGGGTGAGAAACTTAGACTTGATGGATCTAACTTCCCTAGTTGGCTTGTGCGCCTAAATGATCTCCTTACAAGGAATCATGTGGTAGACTACATACGCCACACGATGGATTTGACTGAGCCAGACTACTATGAGACCCCACAAGAGCTGGCAGACCGCTACTATCGTTAAGAGATGTCCACCTACATTCAGATAATAATGCGTTACGGGATGGTGGATGAACTACATCCGCTCATGGGTGATCTTGATCCATATTCGATGGTGGATCAGCTGAGAGCAGAGTTCATAGGCCATGTGCGCATGTGGAAGCACGAGCTTCTTGGTGAGTTCCTTTCCATACATATGGAGGAACATACATGTCTGAAGGGTCACTTGGGGCGCATGCTTGATGCACACACAAGACTGGTCCACTTCATGGATTACTGGATGGCTGATCCATTTGCGATGGACGTATTGCTTCGGTCGTTACCTCCCAGCTACGAAGGACATGTCTGGAGTAGCATCATGAGTGGTGATACGGAAACATTGGATTTCCATGAGTTCATATTACGTTTTAGGAACGTAAAGGTTGAACCAATCACCGGAGAGGTCATCGATGACAAAGGTATATATTTGATATACAGTTTTATAAATGTTATAATCTTGCAAACACATTTGTAGTGTTAAGTATATATGATACTTGTTCTGTTCTGCTAAAAATACGTCCTTTTGTATAGAGGTGCTTGCTGGAGAGGAGGTGACGATGCGTGTTGATGGCGAGCATGATGATGATGGCCGACGACACTCTCCCTCGACATTTATCATTTAGTTTATGTCTTAGGATGATTATTGTAATCAAGAGATTGTGAACTTCTTTAGTGTGTCTCACATTTCGTGAGACGGTTATTCATATGAGTTTGTAACAAACTGTTGTTCCACTTTTATGAATGATTTCTATTCGTGTTCATATCTTGCTTGATTATGTGTGAATTATCCTTGTTGTTTGGCACTAATTGATAATGCATGAACATTTGTAAAACATTAAAATGCCTTGTTTAAAATACCCAACTTAATGATATGTTCATTAATGAATGAAACCATTGCTTAAATTCAAAGTTATGTGTTAATATGTGAAAGTCATTCAATTTATTATCACATATAAATCATGCCTAAGTTCGGCAAAATAACTTGAACACTGTGTATTACTTGAATACAAAGTGTTTAAAGAATAGTTAAAAGTAAATACATATTCGATGTGTTGTGTTTTAACAAAAATGGTAATTATCATTATATGATTGTTTAAATGTGTAAAGTAGTTTACCAAAGGAAACATGAATATGAAACTATTTGATTTGATTAAAGTGTTTCATCAATAAAAGGGTATAAATATAAAAGAGAATCTAATTGCTATGATTTGATCAATAGTAATGAAATTCAAATTTAGAAGAATGGCATAAAATAAATTGTGGAATGCAAAGCATTCTGAAACGTCAGAATGCAGAGCATCACAATGTGATATTAGATATCAAAGGGGTTGAATAGAAGGCACCAAAAAAATCATTGTAGTGTAGATGTAGAGACCATTAGCATTTGAAATAGTTAGCACTCAATTAGTTTACAGTGAACCATTTCAATTCGTGAAAGTTTTGGGGATATTCGATATAACCAAAACAATAGCGAATAAGTTCTTGTAGAGTATTCATTGGAAACTTTGAATACGAAATCCATAGCTAAAACCAAAAGGGAAGCAAGATTCGTACTGCTTGGATTTTGGTGCATTCTTGAGAAAGCTCACTTCTAGTGATGTTTCTCAATTATGAAGCAAATGGAAAATAGTGAAAAAACACGATGATGATTCAAAACCCTGCATCAGAGTGTTGAGAAGAGCAACAGACAAAGCTCATGAACGATTCTCTTCACAGAAGGAAAGAATCAATGATATTGATCATTGTGTTTTCCCCACTAGTGTTTTCACTACATGAAGTAGGATTCCAAATGTAATCCATATCTTGTATGGAGACATTTGTGAATCATTTGTCATGATTCTTGGAATGTGACATACCTACGAACTACTAAGGAAATAATGGTAAACTAGAATTGTGAGAAATCCTAAGAGCATAATTCACTTGAGATTAGAATGCAATTCGTTGCTGAATCTCACAAGTAAAAGGGGTTACTTGAATTTTCCCAAATGACTGCAAAGCCATAGTGGAAAAGGGGTGAATGACAAAAGCACAATTTGTTAGGTATTGGACAAATTCAAATGAATTTGATTCAAGTGTGCTGAATGTCTAGAGGATTTAAAACTAGTAATAGTACTGGTATCTCGTAGTAAATCTCCAAGTTTGATATTTGATCAAAGGATTTTGAAATTGTTTAAAATAGTGAGTGGATATGCAATTTGCATAAAATTGAGTCGGAGCTATGAAAGTCTTCCTGAAATAATATGTGATTGACATATTTTTAAGTGGGAGCAATATAAGTCTCAAATTCAAATATGTAGTAACATATTTTGAGTGGGAGCTTATAGGAGTAATTCTTAAGGGAGTTAAGAATAAAGGCGCAAATACTTATAAATAATGATTTATAAGATGTAGAAGTTGATAATAGGTGTATTATGATATTATGTAGTATTTCTTAAGGGATTCTGAAAGGGGTTTCAGAATAGAAGTTAATTAAGGAACTAGTCCTTAATAACTCAAATTAGGAATAGCATTAAGTTTAACATCAATGGTTGAAAGAAAGAAAAGGATGATCGTCATCCACTATGTTGAGACATATGTTCTGTCTTAGTAAACCATGATGATAACTTAGCATAATATGTGATCCAAATAAAGAACGTTTAAAAGTGATTAAGTTTGAATCATAGAACGTTGAGCTAAGTTTATCTGTGGTGTCTAGTAGAGAACTGTGGATATATTTTCCAAATCCATAAAGGATGACAAATCTTAAAGCATAAAGAGTTATGTTATAAGGGAATATGTTGGAATCTCCTGTACATACCGATTAAAGTCAAGTAGGAAGCAAGGTGAACAAAAACATCGAAAGTTGCATAGAATGCACTAATGTTTCGATGGCTACATTTATAATAATAGATAAGGGTACCATCTAAAGTGTTGTATAATGTTATGGTGGGGCTAGTTCACTTTTAACGTAGAATGATGTGTCCCAGGGCACAGTGCCCATGAGAAAGCCCTCGAGGTTGATCTAAAGTCACTGTAGGCTCCTGGAATCAGGCCTCGTTCTGCTTCCATAGCGACGATGCATACACACAGATGCTATCATGTGATGATAAAGTATTAATGTCAATCAAGGTGACATTAGTAAGTTGCAAAGGATTTGGGACTGTAAAGTACAGAACCAAGGCTCAACCTCTTCCATGAGCAAGCATGTTCAGGGTACCGGGTGAAAGGATTATTTTTCTCCTTATGTTTTTGGTGCTGCTGACAACTCCTTTTGTGGTTTAACCTCCTATCCAAGTTTCAGGGCTTATCTTCCGTCGTGCTTGTGGATGGTTTTTTTCTCAAGGAAGAGCTTGTAGTCGATAGCGCTTATTTTCACTTTCTCTTGCTTTGTATTCTAGGCTACCGTACTATCAAGAGGGAGTCCATCTAGGAAGGTTGTGGGAAATCAACATTTCATGCACATACCATATATGCACCTCCACAGCCATCCCAGTTTTCATGTGAGAAAGTGATTCCTGCTGAGTTGGGGGGTTTTTCTGCCCTGACCGGTAGTACCGGCCAGGCGGCGGTAGTATCGCCCAGGGGTTTTCCCATGGCTATTCGGGCGGAACTTCCGACTGAAGTTCCGGTCCTAATTCCGACGAGGCAATTTGTGGTTCAGTAAGACGTCTGTCTAACTTTGCCTATTTGTCGGAACTAGCACCGGAATTTGTCTCAGTAATACCGGCCCGACCAGCATCTAGCCCCCTGAGCAGTAGTACCGCTTCCTGACCGGTAGTACCGGCCTTCATCGGTCATCGGTAGTTCCGGGTCCAGTTCCAGACCCAGTTCCGACGCTGGGCAGTGCGGGTCAGATGACCTTCTGCCTCGCACTGTCTATTTGACGGAGTTAGGGGCGGAACTTGGACCGGTACTTCCGGCCAGCCCTTTTGGGTCCACTGACAGGTCTTCTAACCGTTACGTGGCCTTTGCTGGGCCGGTGGTGGCTCGTCCACCGGTACTACCGGTCCGCCACTGGTAGTATCGACGGTGTCGGGGCTGGGCAGAATCTGCCCGTTCGAAGGGGGACTATTTAAGACCCCTTCTTCCTCCTCCCACCTCATCTCTTGGTTCTCTCTCTCCACCATTTTCACGAGAGCTTGACTTGACTAGATCTCTCTCCCCACCCACTCAAATCTCTTGATCTTTTGAGGATTGGGAGAGGTGACCTAGATCTAATCCTCCACCAAAGGAATTTTGATTTCCCCCACTCATCCTTCGTGGATTTTGTTTCTCTTGGGTTCTTGGAACCCTAGACGGTGTAGGGCATCCTCAGAGCTAGGGCATTTGTTGTAAAGCTCTGTGGTGTCGTTGAGGGCCTTCAATTGAGTTGTGAAGCCTTCCCTCAACCTCGTTGTAAAGGTTTTCGATTGGCGCCTTCAAGGTCACCGGTTAGTGGATTGTGAGGCCACCTTTGTGGTGGTGCTCACCGGAGAAGAAGGTGAGGCCTTTGTGGCGCTCGGGTGACCTTGTGTGGCCCCGAGACCTCTCCAACATAGACGTAGCTTCTTTGGAAGTGAACTGCGGGAATTACATCTCCGTGTCCCCTCGCCGGTTCTTTCGCTCCACTCCTTTACTTCTTGCATTTACTCTCTCGTTTACCTTTGTGTTACTTATCATTTAGGTTTTTCACGTAGTTGCATCTCTAGTGAATCTTACTTTGTGCTAAGCCTTAAAAGTGTGGTAAAAGATTAAAATTGGTAGTCTCCTATTCACCCCCCTCTAATCGACCTAAGTTGGGCCTTTCAATTGGTATCAGAGCCTCGTCTCTTTCTTCGGGCTGAACCGCCTAAGAGACAATGGCCGACGAAGAGGGAAGTGTGGGTGCAGCCACCAAGAACTTGGCCTCCATGGATGACCTCAATCGATTGGAGACATCCATGATGACCAAGTTTGACGAAATGATGACCCTTTTGCAATCCCTTAAGCCTACCCCCATGCTAGAAACCCCTCATGATGCATCTCTTACCGCCAAAGCCCCCTCCACTCCCGTGCAAGTGGTTGCCCCCGGGGTGATTCCCGCGGCAACCCCAAAACACTTGGGCTTAGGCTTTGTGGCTCAAACCACAAAGCCCCCAAGCGAGAGCACCGAGGGGCTAGGTGACTCCTCCTCCAAAGAGGGAGATAGGGAAAAGGATTACTCGGGGGTACCACCACCGTTCAAATACACACCGGACCCTCCCATTCCCATGCCGCACATCATACCTCAAGGAGCACCTCCCATACTAGATACTTCTAATTTTGCCAATTGGCAATATCTAATGCAATCTCATATCTCCAGCTCTTCTATTGAATTGATGAGGATTGTGGAGGAAGGTTTCTCTCCATATGATGCTAAGAAGTTGACTCGTGTCGAGGTCGTGGACAAGCAACTCAATCCAACCGCTTTGGGTATGATTCAAAAGGCATTGACCCCCAAGGACTTTGCTCACATTTGCCAATTCTCCACCGCCAAAGAAGCTTGGGATCATCTCACCGAGTTGTATATTGGAAATGCGAGCATTCAAAGCTCCAAGTTTGATGAAGCCAACAATGAGTTCGATGTCTTTGCAATGAAAGATGATGAGACACCCGAAGACATGTATCGTCGGCTCAAGGTTCTTTGTTGTACCTTGAGGGACCTCTGAGCTACCTATGTTGACGACAAGTTCATGAAGAGGAAGTTTGTTCAAGCTCTTCTTCCCTTTGAGGAACAAAAACTCAACTCTATCAAGGGGAGAAGTAACTACCATACCATGTCCTCTCAAGAGGTGCTGACTGAAGTTATTGCCATGACCATTGCCAAGAAGAATGCGGAGTCAGCTCGTGCTCGTGCTTATGGGTCTCAAAAGTTGAACCTTGCCTTGAAAGCTCAAGTGGTGGAAGTTGATGAAGACGACAACTCAAGTGAGTGGTCTCAAGAGGACATCAAATATGCTTTCAATGAGCACTTGGATCTAGCATCAAGGGTGTTTTGGAACAAACCGGGCATGAATTCAAGGTCAAGGGACAACCCAAGATTCAACTCAACCATGAAGACTCCAAAGGCTAGATCTTGTTACAACTGCAACGACAAGAGGCAATTTGTAGCTCAATGCCCCTTCGAGAATAGAGAAGACAATGGAGGCTGCCTCATTCGCAAGAACAAGCCAAGACCTCCTCATCCTTTGAACAAGAACTTCCACAACAAGAACCTACCTAACAAGGAAAGGGCGATGGTGGTCCATGAAGAGTACTTCTCGGGCGATGATGATGATGTTGAGAATGAAGGTCAAGGTGGAGAGATCGTGGGGGTTGCCGCTATTGCTACTTCATCCACTCCACGAGTGTCTCTCTTCGACTCTCCAAATGAGAACATCACCAACCGCAACCAAAAGTGTCTCATGGCTAAGGCCACTGAGGTAACTCCCGCTTCCAAGTCCTCCCCAAATGAACTTCCCTTGCATGATCTAGAGGGTTTAGAGGTTAAGAAAGAGATGGTAAGCATGTGTGAATCCATGGAGCATCTAGATGACGATACTAGAATGTGCTTTGAAACACTTGTAAACCAACTTGACCATGCTAGGGAAATGCTAGATGAGAAAGAAGAAATTATTGACATGTTAGGTAAAAATGAGAGAGAGCCTGCCGATGAGATTGCCTCTCTATCTCAATCTCTTGAAGATGAACATAACATGAGAATAACTCTTGAGGAAAGTGTGGCTAAACTTGTTGATGACCATAATGCCGTTACATCGCAACTTGTTAAAGAACGAGATCATGCTATTGCCTCATTGAATGTCCTTAAAAATGAAAAGGTTGATTTTGGTGTTGGTCATGAATACCTCAAGGATTTTGAGAAACTCAAGGAGGAACATCATGCCTTGGAGAGTAAATTCTCAAGTATCTTTGAGGCTCATGAGCAACTTCAAACGCAATTAAATAATGAACATTCAAAGTCTTCTGCTACGCCTATTGTGCATTTGTCTTGTTCGTCTAACTCTTGTTGCAAGCATGAGAATCTTGTTGAGGAGAACAAGACATTGAAATATCAACTTGCAAAAGGGCAAGCCACCATCAAGAGGAAGAACAAGAGAAGGAACAAGAAAAGGAAGAAGAGCAAGAACCTTGCTCTAGTATCCTCTCATGATTCTACCATTGTGCAAAGTGATAACTTTGCCGGGAAGAATAATCCTTCCTACATTCTTTGCAAATCTTTTGATGGTCATGTTTATGCTAAGTACATTGGTACATATTACACTCATGATTATCATTGGAACATTTGGGTACCTAAGACCCTTGTGACTAACAAAAGGGGACCCATTGCAAAATGGGTACCTAAAACCAAAGCTTGATTTTCTTGTAGGACTTTGCTTCTGGAGGTGCAAAATGGGTGCTTGATAGTGGGCTACAAGCCATATGACCGGAAGCAAGTCTATCATGTCGGAAATTAGGCCAAATTTTGCCAATACTTTAGTCCCCTATGGTGATAAAACAAGCTCTCAGGTATTGGGTTTTGGTAAGGTGGTAGTAACCCCGGATGTATCCTTGGTGAATGTCATGCTTGTAAAAACCCTTGGCTACAATCTCCTTTCCTTTCGTGCTCTTGCTATCATGGGTCTTTCATCTTTCTTTAATGAGCACTCTGTGGTCCTTATGTGGAGCAAGTCTCTCATGGTGGCTTTCGTTGGATACGTAGAGCATGACTTATATGTAGTGGATTTCTCCGGAGACCCATCTACTCATGCTATATGTCTCTATGCGAAAGCCGACGTCGGCTGGTTGTGGCATCGCCGCCTAGCCCATGTTAACATGAAGGCTTTGCAAAGTATCTACACGGGGGGCCACGTCCTTGGACTAAAAGACATTTCCTTTGCCAAAGATCATGTGTGTAGGGCTTGTATATAAGGGAAGATGCATGAGAAGCCTCACAAGATTCTTAATCAAATCACCACTGAATGGTGCTTGGAGCTTCTTCACATGGATCTCTTTGGGCCTCCCTCTCATGATAGTATTGGTGGGAAGAAGTATTGGTTGGTAACTGTTGACGACTTTTCACGATACACTTGGGTCTACTTCTTCAAGTTCAAGAGGGAGACTCAACAAACCGTCATCAACTTTGCCAATCAAGTGCAACAGAAACTCAATTCCACCATCCTCACCATTAGAAGCGACAATGGCACCGAATTCAAGAACTAGACATTGGATGAGTTTTTTAGTGATGAGGGGATCAAACATCAATACTCCACTCCCTATACCCCTCAACAAAATGGTGTTGCCAAAAGGAAGAACCATACTTTGATGGATGCGGCACGGACCATGTTGGCAGAATTCAAGTCTCCATATAACTTCTGGGCCAAAGCCATCTCAACCGCTTGCCATGCAACCAATCGCCTCTATCTACGCAAGAAGAAGAACAAGACTCCATATGAACTTTTCACCGGTCGCAAGCCAAATGTCAAGTACTTCTCGGTGTTTGGGTGTAGATGCTTCTTTCTCAAGAAAGGTGTCCGCTTATCAAAGTTTGAATCTGGGGCTCAAGAAGGGATCTTTGTTGGGTACTCAAATCAATCCCATGCCTATCGAGTCTACAACAAAGCAACAGGAAGGGTTGAAGAATCTAGCAATGTAGAGTTTAATGAAGATCATGAGTCTCTTGTGCGGCAAGATGGTATTCGTGATCAAAGTGATGAAATTCCACCCCAAGCCATAAGAAGAATGGGTGTGGGTTTCTTCCACCCCATTGAGGATCCCCTTGTGGCCGAAGGAGAAGGACCAAGCTCCACTCAAGCGGAGCCTTCACTCTCACAAGACCATCTTGCACCTCAAGGTCAACTTATTGCTTCTCAAGATTCTCCAAGCTCCTCTCAAGATCTTCATGTTCATGACTCTCCAAGATTAAGTCTACCTCAAGTTGATCAAGCTCCACCCCTCCAAGGTTGTGAAGCTCCTCATGTCAATGACTCTCAAGGTCAAGTTGAAGAAGGTCAAGTTGACAATGACCAAGGCCAAGCAAATGTCTCTCCCCAAATGATGGTGTCTCTCCCTAGGTTGATGTTGATGAAGATAGTGATCAAGTTCATTCATATAGTCAAGGAGGGGACTCGAACTGTGGTGATGATCAAGTGGTTGCTCAAGAATCTCATCTTGAGACCCAAGCTCGGCGTCAAGCATACCTGATACATTGCAAATGTATCTATAATATTTGATGTTTCATGCTTGGTTTTATCTACTTTCTTGTGTTTTGTTCCAACTTTGGAGTACTTTTCATATGATTTCTTGGACTAATCTATTAACAAGATGCCACAGTGCCAGTTGCCTGTTTTCTGCTGTTTTTGATTTCAGGAAGTCAGAAAATGAATATTCTCGGAATTGGACGGGACAAAAGCTAAAGTTCCTATTTTACCGAAAGACTCACGGAGCCAGAATACGAGACGGAGGAGGGCCAGGGCCTGGCCACACCCCCCCCTCCCAAGCGCGGGTCACCCCAGGTCGCGCCAGGGCATGGTGTGGTGGCCCCTAGCACCCCCTCGGTCTCCCCTCTCGCCTATAAGAGCCTCTCGATACCAAAACCCTAGATCGTCAATCAGAAATCCATGAAAAGTTCCGCAGCGCCGTCGCCACCGAAGGGGAGATTTGGGGGACAGAAAGTCTCTGTTCCAGCACCCTGCCGGGACGGAGAAGTGCCCCCGGAGCCATCTCCATCGATCTCCACCACCATCTCCATCACCATTGCTGATTCCCATGATGAGGAGGGAGTAGTTCTCTCTCGAGGCTAAGGGTTCTACCGGTAGCTATGTGTTCATATCTCTCTATGCATGATCTTATTGTGATCATGAGATTGTAATCTATAGATCTACCTTGCTACTCAAGTGCTTTATTAGATCTCTGCTCTCCCCATGTGTGTGAAAGTGACAGCGTGCTCACCATGGTGGCACTTAGGCTAGAGATTACAAATACTTGTTATGAGTTATATTTGGAGTTGGATGTCTTTATGAAATTGTGGTGTTTGTTGGAACCATCTAGTACTCAAGGTGACAGTGTGGGGTTTTCTAGATGGGAAAGGCTTACTTTGAGGAGTGATGTTATAGCCCTACCGTTGATTAGAGTGTCCAACCGGAGAGTAGTTAAGAGTAGTATCATAAATAGAAGATATTTATATGAGAGTGTTCACTAGTGAAAGTATGATCCCTAGGCCTTGTTTCTAAACATCGATACACCGTTTGCTACTAGATCTGTTACATGTTTGCTTGCTTCCATCTTTATTTTAGTTTTACTTTAGTCTTTTCCACGCCATCAAGTTATCCTCTATCACCGTTACCACTTATAATTATCCATACCACTTGTATTTCACTATCTCTTCGCCGAACTAGTGCACCTATACACCTGACAAGTGTATTAGGTGTGTTGGGGACACAAGAGAGTTCTTGTATCTTTATTGCAGGGTTGCTTGAGAGGGAATACCTTTGACCACTTCCTCCCTGAGTTCGATAAACCTTGGGTGATCCACTTAAGGGAAAACTTGCTGCTGTTCTACAAACCTCTGCACTTGGAGGCCCAACAACTGTCTACAAGAATAGAAGTGCGTAGATATCAAGCTATTTTCTAGCGCCGTTGCCGGGGAGGTAAGGTAAAAGGTATTCACACCAGAGGATTAAAGAAGAAGAACCTCCCACGGCAAACGCCTATTTTCTAGCGCTGTTGCCGGGGAGGTAAGGTAAGGTAAAAGGTACTCACATCCTCCGGTGTGAGTGCTCGAAGTTATTCCCTTTAGATTCTGCAATTTTGTCTTTTTGTTTCTTGTTTTCACTAGTTAGGCTTAATGGAAACAACAACAAAATTAGAGAGCTTTATAGTATTTATCTTGAGTTAGGTCATGAAATGTTTGAAGAGAAAATTAAAAAACTTATGGAACTTTATTTGCGTGCTAATAGCAATGTTATTAGTATGAATTCTTTGAACACCATTATTGCTCATGCTATGGAAAAGTCTAAGCTTGGGGAAGCTCGTTTTGATGAAAATGATCTTTTTAGTTCCCCATCTTTGGAAGATAGCTATTGTATTGCTTATGATGATACCAAACCTCCAATATATGATGATTATAATGATGAATGTGATATTTTCAGTCCACCTACTATTGAGGAGGAAATTAATTATGATTACAATATGCCTCCTATATTTGATGATTATGGTGATGAAAATAATAATGATAGCTATTTTGTTGAATTTGCTCCCACTACAATCAACAAGAATGACTATTTTTATGTGGGGAGTATTAATTCTTTTATGCATGTGGCTCATGATAAGAATGTTTCTTGTAATAGTTATATTGTTACTTTTATTCATGATGCTACTGAAAGTTATTATGAGAGAGGGAAACATGGTTCTATGTATCTCAATAATATTAAGTTTCCCCTCTTTATGTTGAAATTTTTGAAGTTGCACTTGTTTTGCCTTCCTATGCTTGTTGCTTTGTGCTTTCATGACTTGTTTATTTACAAGATTCCTATGCATTTGAAGTGGGTTAGACTTAAATGTGTTTTGAATTTGCCTCTTGATGCTCTCTTTTACTTCAATTCATATTTCCTATGTGAGCATCTTCTCAAACTATCAAGCCTAACTTAAAGGCATTAAAGAAAAGTACTTATTGGGAGATAACCCAAGAGTTTTAGATGAGTCTTGGAAGTTATTACCAACGTAATAACCTCTCCTTATCCTTTTTATTTGCTTTTTGTGCCAAGAGTAACCTCTAATGAGAGGGAAGTAATGATTGGGAAAGTTGCTGTCCCGAAACAGATTTCTGTGCTTCACCGTAAAAATTCTTGAGAGAGCTCTGTATGTCGGATTGAGCTGTAATTTTTTTTCTTCGGCCCCATGTTGTTATATAACTTTCTTTAGTTCAACACTTTTTGATTTGAGAAACATAAGGTCTTCGAAAAAATTCGTCTTTACCTGCTGGTCTGTTTTGACAGATTTCTGCCATTTTCTGCATTTGCTTCTTGTTAGTTCCTTCTCGAGTTCTTTTGGGGAATTGAGCTTTTTGAGGGAAGTGCTACAGTAGCTAGTGTTATAATGTAAGTTTATTTGGTGTTAGAAATGAACCTAAAAGACTTATTATCTTGAGTGCACTAATGTTGCTAATAAAGATTGTGTGAAGTTTTGTATGAAGGAAAATTTTCAGGTGTATGGAAGGAATGAGTAATGAGATGAAGGATGGACTAAATCTCAAGCTTGGGGATGCCACGCATGTCACCCCAAGAAATATCCAAGAATTACAAGCGTCAAAGCTTGGGGATGCCCAAGGCATCCCCTTCTTCATCAATAAAAATCCCAGGTTTCTTCCAAACGCTTCATTTTTATTGTTTCATGCACAGTTGTGTTGTTCTTGGAGCGTCTTCTTTTCGTTTTCATTTTGGTTTTTAGTTTGCTTGGTTTTCTTAGTTTTCTGAATAAATTGGTTGGACCCACTCTTTCATACATTTGGTTTGCAAAAAATTTGGTTTGGTTTGGAAAAAAGTAGGAAAGTTCATACTTATGTGGTAAAAAGAGCTCGTTTTTGAGTGTGGCCTATGCTTTGTCATGCCATGCTTGATATTGTTTTGGCTTTATGCTTAGTATTCTTTGTTGTAGCATGACTTGTTATAAACAATTGAGATTGCTTAATGTGCCTTGGATGAATCATGCGTTGTTTTAGCATATTAAAGCATAGTAGAGTGGTATTCTCCTCTGATGCTTTATTTGGGTTGACTTGGCACATGCTCACACCATGTTATGACTATCTCAAGTCACCTTAGCCTTTATGATCCTTTAGTTTTCAACTTGTAGTATCACTTTATGCTTTGATCAATGATGTTTTGTCGCTCTGCATGATTATGGCCATTATTGCTCTCTTAGTTTGTCGTTCCCAGTCTTTTGCTAGCCTCCACAACAAAGTATGAGTTCCACTCATGCATCCAACTCCCTAAACCAAGTTTTTTCAAAGAGTCCACCATAGCTACCTACTATCTTATGCTATTCCAAGTATATTCATGCTTTTGTTTACCTTCCACTTGTTATGAGAAAACTAGTGACTAAAGCTCTCACGAACTTGATGGCACACTTTACTTTACTTGCCCTTAATAAACTTGAACCATTGTGTCCTTCTTTGTTGCGTATATGCTTGCGCTTTATAAGTTGAAATTAGCAGAACCATGTTTCATGGGGAACGCTTTCAACATTGCACTTGTACTTTGTACCCCGTTGATATCATGTTCTTTTGCTTACGGATCCCAGCGGTGTGAAATAAAAGTGGAACTTGTAAGATCATGGAGTTTGTATGTGTGTTACAGAAATGCCTGGGCCGCTAGCCTAACCCATGCCTAATCATGGTGGAAACTTGCAGCATCACCATAATGAGCACTCTATGAAGCATCCTCAATAAAAACCTATGCAAATAGCAAATAAAAAGATCGCTGAGATGCTCATTGTCTGCTTGCCTTGTCATTTTGATTATGCGAAAGCTCCTGTATCATGTGCAAGGGGTACCCCGTTGGCGGTTCTTAATAATACACATATACTTACAATGACAAGAGCTTACTCGTGACTGAAGTTGAGTAGCATGAGGATCGGTCTTCGTAAGTAAGGGGCATGAGATTTCGGTTTATAACTTGTCAAGCATATCCTCTTAGTTGTGTCACTTTAACCTTAATCACCTTCAAGATGCTTATGATAGGGGCAATGAGAGCTGAAAACTACAAGTACCATAATTTTTGGAAGCTCTTTATGAGACTTGAATCCCTACTTCCTTTTACAAAAGACCTTTCTTCCACCATTATATTGAGTCTCCACCTTCTACCTTTCTGCACCTACTTTGAGAGCATAGTGGCCATTCTTAGTTCTATGTGCATTGTCCCAAGACTAGTTGATTGATGCATAACTTGATATTGCTTGTTTTAAACTATTGTATCTAGTCACTCTTATGAACTTTGAAGGTGTCCTATGCATTTATATTTGCTACTCTATAAGGGACAAGCTGAATACTATTATGCTATGTTTTCTTTATGTGAAACAAACAAACGTCTTGCAAAGCATTGTTATTCATGAATATTTGGTTTGTGCCTATTCATGTTGCATCATAGTTTCTTTGCTTATTGCTAGAACTTTGTCTTTCATGTTATGATTGAAGTACTATGATCCCAGCTTTGAATGTTTTGCAAGTACTTTGATCAAGTCTTTGATGGTGCATGTCACCTCAAAAATTATTCTTTCTTTTTATCACTTACCTACTCGAGGACGAGCAGGAGTTAAGCTTGGGGATGTTGATACATTGCAAATGTATCCATAATTTTTGATGTTACATGCTTGGTTTTATCTACTTTCTTGTGTTTTCTTCCAACTTTGGAGTACTTTTCATATGATTTCTTGGACTAACCTATTAACAAGATGCCACAGTGTCAGTTGCATGTTTTCTGCTGTTTTTGGTTTCAGGAAGGCAGAAAATGAATATTCTCGGAATTGGACGGGACAAAAGCCAAAGTTCCTATTTTACCGGAAGACTCATGGAGCCAGAATACGAGACGGGGTAGGGCCAGGGCCTGGCCAACCCCCCCCCCCCCCAGGCGCGGGTCACCCCAGGCCGCGCCAGGGCATGGTGTGGTAGCCCCTGGCACCCCCTCGGTCTCCCCTCTCGCCTATAAGAGCCTCCCGATACCAAAACCCTAGATCGTCAATCAGAAATCCACGAAAAGTTCCGCAGCGCCGCCGCCACCAAAGGGGAGATTCGGGGGACAGAAAGTCTCTGTTCCAGCACCCTGCCGGGACGGGGAAGTGCCCCCGGAGCTATCTCCATCGATCTCCACCACCATTGCTGATTCCCATGATGAGGAGGGAGTAGTTCTCTCTCGAGGCTAAGGGTTCTACCGGTAGCTATGTGTTCATCTCTCTCTATGCATGATCTTATTGTGATCATGAGCTTGTAATCTATAGATCTACCTTGCTAGTCAAGTGCTTTATTAGATCTTTGCTCTCCCCATGTGTGTGAAAGTGACAGCGTGCTCACCATGGTGGCACTTAGGCTAGAGATTACAAATACTTGTTATGAGTTATATTTGGAGTTGGATGTCTTTATGAAATTGTGGTGTTTGTTGGAACCATCTAGTACTCAAGGTGACACTGTGGGGTTTTCTAGATGGGAAAGGCTTACTTTGAGGAGTGTTGTTATAGCCCTACCGTTGATTAGAGTGTCCAACCGGAGAGTAGTTAAGAGTAGTATCATAAAGAGAAGATATTTATATGAGAGTGTTCACTAGTGAAAGTATGATCCCTAGGCCTTGTTTCTAAACATCGATACACCGTTTGCTACTAGATCTGTTATATGTTTGCTTGCTTCCATCTTTATTTCAGCTTTACTTTAGTCTTTTCCACGCCATCAAGTTATCCTCTATCACCGTTACCACTTATAATTATCCATACCACTTGTATTTCACTATCTCTTCGCCGAACTAGTGCACCTATACACCTGACAAGTGTATTAGGTGTGTTGGGGACACAAGAGACTTCTTGTATCTTGATTGCAGGGTTGCTTCAGAGGGGATACCTTTGACCACTTCCTCCCTGAGTTCGATAAACCTTGGGTGATCCACTTAAGGGAAAACTTGCTGCTGTTCTACAAACCTCTACACTTGGAGGCCCAACAACTGTCTACAAGAATAGAAGTGCGTAGATATCAATACTGTCTTGCCAAGCTCATCAAATGTGGCCATATCCTTGATATTGTTTATGGAGATTTCAATAGGGGCTCCACTACTGGGAGACAACTAACCTCTTTTAGTTCTCATCATGTGTTTATTTCTCATGTTGAGCCCCAAAAGGTCTTCGAAGCTCTTGAAGATGATGATTGGCTCGACGCTATGAACGAAGAACTCCACAACTTCAAGAGGAACAAGGTGTGGACTCTTGTGAAGAGACCCCACGATTGTCAAAATGTGATTGGGACCAAGTGGATTTTCAAGAACAAGAGGGATGCAAATGGTATAGTCGTCCGCAACAAAGCAAGGTTAGTTGCCCAAGGATACTCTCAAGTTGAGGGCATAGACTATGGTGAAACTTATGCTCCCGTTACTCGTCTAGAATCCATTCGCATGCTTCTTGCCTATGCTACCCATCATAACTTCAAGTTGCAACAAATGGATGTCAAGAGTGCTTTTCTTAATGGTCCCCTAAACGAATTGGTGTATGTCAAGCAACCTCCGGGCTTTGAGGACCCCCTCTTCCCGGACCATGTCTACAAACTCGATAAGGCACTATATGGTCTCAAGCAAGCCCCACGTGCATGGTATGAGTGCCTTAGAGCGCTTTTGTTAGACTGTGGTTTTGAAGTAGGCCTCACTGATCCCACTCTTTTTACTAAGAAAGTTGGAGGAAACTTGTTCATTTGCCAAATCTATGTTGATGACATTATTTTTGGGTCTACTAACAAAGCTTTCAATGAGGATTTTGCTAAGCTCATGACCGACCGCTTTGAGATGTCTATGATGGGGGAGTTGGAATTCTTTGTTGGCTTCGAAGTCAAACAATTGAGGAAAGGGACTTTCATCAACCAAGCTAAATATGTCCAAGATATGCTCAAGAAGTTCAACCTTGATCAAGTAAATGGAGTCAAAACTCCCATGCCCACAAAGGTTAATCTTGATCTTGATCCCAAGGGTAAGGATGTGGATCAAAAGATTTATCGCTCGATGATTGGTTCTCTACTCTATCTTTGTGCATCTCGACCGGATATTATGTTGAGTGTGGGTATGTGTGCAAGATTCCAAACCGCGCCAAAGGAAATCCACATGGTGGCGGTCAAGAGAATCTTTCGATATTTGGTTCATACCCCTAACTTTGGGCTGTGGTACCCAAAGGGGGCCAGCTTTGACCTCATTGGTTACACGGATTCAGATTGGGCAGGAGACAAAGTAGAGAGGAAGTCTACCTCCGGTGCTTGTTAATTTCTTGGGAGGTCTTTGGTGAGTTGGTCCTCGAAGAAGCAAAACTGCGTGTCTTTGTCCATTGCCGAAGCTGAGTACATCTCCGCCGCGAGTTGTTGTGCTCAATTGCTATGGATGAAGCAAACCTTGAAGGATCTTGGACTCTCTTTCGTCAAGGTGCCACTTCTGTGTGACAACGAGAGTGCTATTGCTATTGCTCACAACCCAGTTCAACACAAGAAGACCAAGCACATTGAGATTCGTCATCATTTCATTCGGGATCATGTTGCTAGAGGAGACATTTCTTTGGAATATGTTCCTACCAAGGCCAATCTTGCGGATCTTTTCACGAAGCCACTTGATGAAGCAAGGTTCCGGGAGTTTAGGCATGAACTAAATATCATTGATTCAAGAAACATGGCTTGATTATCTTGCGCACATACCCGGGTCTCAAAGAATATCTTGTTTGGGTGTACGCATGGTTTTAGGGGGAGTGTGGTTCCCCATATGAACCAACTCTCCTCCCATTATGCACTACACTAATGTATTCATTCTCTATGGTCTCTCAAGGGACAAAATGAGCGTAAATGATGAGTTTTGGTAATGAACCCAAGATACATCTTCGCGGTTGCAAGCCAAATATACTCATATATGGTGGCCTAGGCCACCGACATTGTTTTTGTTTGGCTCGTAGTCTTTTTGAGTATTATTCTTTCTGGTGGATCTAGTTTGTCATTTCTTCTCAGTTTGTGTCTTTTCAAGTTCTGCACAAGTTCTTTTTCTCTTGCCAATCAAATTCTGGAGCTCGTTTTTTGGGAATCGTCGATAGTTCCGGTCGGAGCCGGTACTACCGGTCAGGGCCAAATCTCTCAGAAATTTCGCCCTGATCGGAAGTACCACTCCTTCCTGAGCATCCGGTGTCGTCGGTAGTTCCGGCTCCTGGCCGGTACTACCGGTCGAACGGGGTCCCTTTCAGTGACAGGCCAGGGGGCACGGGGTCATCCTCCCCATTTGCCTCCCCCTGACCCCATCTTAACATCCCTCTTCCCCAAGAAGCACTCCACGGTGTCACCGCCGGCCACACCGTTTCCGGCCGTCCTTCCTCAGATCGGCTCCGTGGGATTCTTCTCTTCCTCGATTCCCCGCCATGGACCCTGGTATTTGCTCCTCTCATGCTCCATTCATGGAGATCTGGACATTTTTGTTCTTGAGTTGGACATGCCATGTCTAGGGCCCTTCTTTGGCTAGAACTGCTATGGGAATTCTTGGTAGGGCTAGGATTCGACTATAGACTGTTTTGCCTCAGTACATTGTCTAGCTTTCATCAATTTGTGCATCGATTCGTTGATCTGTGATTTCAAGTCGAACTGCACTGCTCGTGCCCTGACCGGTACTACCGGTGCGGATCCGCCGGTACTACCGGCGTGGTCATCTCACCGGTACTACCGCTGAGGGCATGACCGGTACTTCCGGTGCGCCCCATGTGACCGGTAGTTCCGGCCGTCAGGCGGAACTTCCGATGCACCAGTTGTTTTGATATCTGCCTATGTACTGTGTCAATCCAGTCTAGTTGTTTTTTTCGTTTTCCTTCGACCTTGTGCACTTATCCTCGATTTCCTCCTTTCTATTTGCCTTCCTCTCAGGGCAAGGGGGTTCCTGTGGCAAATCCAAGCGGTCTCATGCTCCCTCTCGTGGACCGTCAGAGATTGATGAGGATGATCTGGAGGTCGTGCGCCCTCCTAGTCAGACTGCTCGTCAGAAGGCTACAGCTGAGCGTCGTGCTGCTGCTGCGGAAGGCAAAAGGCATGTTCTGGCAAGCCAAAAGAAGACCACCTCTGGACCTGATTCGAGCAAGAAGAAGATCTCCTCTTGGCCATAGCTTGCTTATGAGGAGTTTCGCAAGATTGATCCCTACATTGTTCCTCGTGATCGCCTGGCTCAGGATCCTTTCTTCCACACCATGCGTCAAGCTGAGATCTATTCTGAGGTTTATGCTACCAAGAAGAAAAATGTTTGTGCCCCTCAGAAGCACATCAACATTGCAAAGATGGAGAGCAACCTTGAGTACTTTGGTGAAGCACTCGATATGTGCAGGAGGTTTGGGCTAATCAAGCTTATGCAACACCGTGAGAACTATGATGAGAGGGTCATTGCTCAGTTCTACTCAACTCTCTACTTTAATACTGACCCTGTTGATCGTACCATGAAGTGGATGACACACAACAAGTATTTGTCTGCTAAATGGTCTGAGTTTGCCACCCTTCTTGGCTACCCTATTCAGGAAGGCAGTCGTGCCAATGGATGGTGGGTGCATAGGGGGAAGGCCTCCGAGCTGGAAGTTCTTGAGCCTCTATACATTGAGGGCCGGGGCATACCTGGAAATGTTGCCCATCTCATTCCCACCTATGACATCATGCGCAAGGTCTATCAGAACATGATTGCTCCCAAGGCAGGTAACTTTGATCAGCTTCATGCTTTCCAGATTGATCTCATGTATCAGACTTACCGCCACAGAAACTCTCATGAGCCCCTTGATGTTATGGATTATATATTTGAAGAAATCTGGTCCGCTATGATTGAGAAGAGGTCTTGTCCATATGCTCCATACATCCAGACTCTCATCAATGCCAAATGGAGGGAGGCAACAGGCTCTATCTACCCTCAGGATGCTCTCACTATTCATGAGGAAAAGACTCTCCGTGTGATGAAGCACAAGATACCTCGCTCTCAGGCTGGAAACGAAGCTGCTGGTGGAGGGGCTGCTTCGGATGCTAGTGATGGGGACCGCGCTGAGGCTTCTCCTCCACCCCAACTTGTGAGACAGCCCTCCTGGGCTAAGAAGCTGCTGAACAAGGTTAAGGAGACTTTCTGTTTCATTCAGAACCGTGAGTATCAGTCCTATGTTGCTCAGAGACACAGTGTTCGCCGGGAGAAGGCCATCATGAGGAAGCTTGACATTGTTGTGTCACCAGAGTCTAGCTCCATCACCGCACCCAAGGATGAGTGGATCAACACACATTGCAGGTGGACTGATAGTGATGACGAGCCAGAGATCTCTAGTCAGTTTCCGCCCGCTTGGAACAATGCCTCTTGGGACCCCGAGCCGCCTCCTCCGTTCGTTGGTGGGTGGGGCGCGTAGTTTGCCTACTTTATCCCTTTTTGGCGTCTTGATGCCAAAGGGGGAGAAAGTGCTCCGTTAGGATCACGGGATTTGCATGGGTTGTGCCACGAGCTCGCTCTTTCTTTAATCCTTTTATGCTCGTGCACACTTTATTCTGTTATGTATTGTTTGTGGACCTCCATTATTGTCCGTGGACCTCTTGTATGGTTTCTACTTTGTTGGTGAGTCTATGTAGTAAGGTATCTCTGTGGTATTCTTATGAGGATGTGTGGTGGAATTTTCTTAGTTATCCAATCTTTGTTTCACCACAATGGTGTTGGTGCAAGGTATGAGTTCCACTCTTTTCTCCTTTAATTCCTTATACCGTTGTTGGTCTATCTCGTTTGGGAGAGCTCTCTCCCATGTTTTCAGGGGGAGCCTCTCTCTCCTTTTGTTTTACTGCCTGTTATCCTTTATGCAAATCTTGTGGGGTTGTCATCAAGCACCAAAAAGGGGGAGACTGAAAGGATTATTTTTCTCCTTATGTTTTTGGTGCTGATGACAACTCCTTTTGTGGTTTAACCGTCTGTCCAAGTTTCGGGGCTTATCTTCGGTCGTGCTTGTGGATAGTTTTTTCTCAAGGAAGAGCTTGTAGTCGATAACGCTTATTTTCACTTTCTCTTGCTTTATATTCTAGGCTACCGTACTATCAAGAGGGAGTCCATCTAGGAAGGTTGTGGGAAATCAACATTTCATGCACAGACCATATATGCACCTCCACAGCCATCCCAGTTTTCGTGTGAGAAAGTGATTCCTGCTGAGTTGGGGGGTTTTTCTGCCCTGACCGGTAGTACCGCCCAGGGGTTTTCCCAGGGCTATTCGGGCAGAACTTCCGGCTGTAGTTCCGGTCCTAATTCCGACGAGGCAATTTGTGGTTCAGTAAGACGTTTGTCTAACTTTGCCTATTTGTCGGAACTAGCACCGGAATTTGGCTCGGTAATACCGGCCTAACCAACATCTGGCCCCCTGAGCGGTAGTACCGCTTCCTGACCGGTAGTACCGGCCTTCATCGGTCACCGGTAGTTCCGGACCCAGTTCCGACGCTGGGCAGTGCGGGTCAGATGACCTTCTGCCTCGCACTATCTATTTGATGGAATTAGGGGCGAAACTTGGACCGGTACTTCCGGCCAGCCCTTTTGGGTCTACTGACAGGTCTTCTGACCGTTATGTGGCCTTTGCTGGGCCGGTGGTGGCTCGCCCACCGGTACTACCGGTCCACCACCGGTAGTACCGACGACGTCGGGGCTGGGCAGAATCTGCCCATTCGAAGGGGGACTATTTAAGACCCCTTCTTCCTCCTCCCACCTCATCTCTTGGTTCTCTCTCTCCACCATTTTCACCAGAGCTTGACTTGACTAGATCTCTCTCCCCACCCACTCAAATCTCTTGATCTTTTGAGGATTGGGAGAGGTGACCTAGATCTACACCTCCACCAAAGGAATTTTGATTTCCCCCACTCATCCTTCGTGGATTTTGTTTCTCTTGGGTTCTTGGAACCCTAGACGGTGTAGGGCATCCTCAGAGCTAGGGCATTTGTTGTAAAGCTCCGTGGTGTCGTTGAGGGCCTTCAATTGAGTTGTGAAGCCTCCCCTCAACCTCGTTGTAAAGGTTTTCGGTTGGCGCCTTCATGGTCATCGGTTAGTGGATTGTGAGGCCACCTTTGTGGTGGTGCTCACCGGAGAAGAAGGTGAGGCCTTTGTGGCGCTCGGGTGACCTTGTGTGGCCCCGACACCTCTCCAACATAGACGTAGCTTCTTTGGAAGTGAACTACGGGAATTACATCTCCGTGTCCCCTCATCGGTTCTTTCGCTCCACTCCTTTACTTCTTGCATTTACTCTCTCGTTTACCTTTGTGTTACTTGTCATTTAGGTTTTTCATGTAGTTGCATCTCTAGTGAATCTTACTTTGTGCTGAGCCTTAAAAGTGCGGTAAAAGATTAAAATTGGTAGTCTCCTATTCACCCCCCCTCTAGTCGACCTAAGTTGGGCCTTTCACCGGGTATATGGTGCCAATGATTGAGAACAAATGCAGCTAGTGTATTTGTACTCTAGTGCAAGTGGAAGACTGTTGGAAATATGCCCTAGAGACAAATAGTAGTAAGGACTATTATCATATTTCATATAGTTTATGATTAAGTTTTATATCATGCTATAACTGTATTGAGTGGAAACATCAATACACGTGTGATATACAAACAACCAGGGGTTCCCAGTGAAACTCTAGTCACTGGTTCATTGGTCAACAGATGATCATGTTTCCTGATCATGTGGCATTTATGCCAGTTGGAAATGAGGTCATCCCATTTTGAGAATGAGATGATGAACCAATACCCAACCTAAACATCGTGACCCGATCATGTCACGAAGTTCAAGTTACGATGATTAGAAATGGATCCTCGTAGACTATTCCTTAGACCGTGGGGCGATATCAATCACTGTCTCCTGAGAGTGCTCAGATAACATGAAATGCCATCTGGTAATACGGTGGTTATAAAGGTGTGTTCAGGTATTTGGAGGAAACCGTAGAGGCAATATATGTCAAGAGCGGGATTTGTCCGTCCATGTGACGGGAAGATACTCAAGGGCCCACTCGGAGAAGTTATATCCAATAGCTGCGCAACGTGTGATTTGATCACAGGGATATCACTTGTCAGAACGAGTCAAGTTGCATTGTTCAATAACGAGATTGAACACGACATGGTGATGTCATTGATCAGATCTCGGGCAATACAACGAGTGACAAAGGGAATAAGACACGACTGTCTCGGTTCAAAAGACGAAAGATCTTCGTGGAACGCACAGGGGTCACATGGCCATCCAGGTCCCTCTGTCGATCATTGGTGCGGGAATGCCCCGACCATGTCTGGAGTGTTCCCGAACCGTGGGGTATCACGCTTAAGGGCTTGATGATGCTTAGAGAGTGTTTATAGGATCGGTGGAATCACCGAAGAAGAGAAGGGAGAAAACCAGAAGGGTTTCGGTAAGTCCGGAGGATGTCCGAAGTGGAGGTGGAAGGTGTTCCATGGCCACAGAGGTTGAATAGTATGTGAATGAATGTTAAATGTTGATTTAATCATTTATTCATAATTATTTAATAAAGAGAAAATCAATTAAAGGTCAAAAAGGCTTAATGGGCCAATTTCCGGAGGGAGAGGGCCCATTAGGGAAAGGAGAGAGGGAGAAGGGGCAACGGGGCTGGCCGGCTGGGCCTGCCCCCCCCCCCCCCCCCCCCTGCAGGGCCTACTAGGTGTCCGGCGGCCACCCCCTCCCCCCTCCTCTCCTTTAGTCCCACCCCAGGACTTTGAGGGAGGTAGTACCTCCCCTCCCCCTATATATAGTGGGGTATTTGGCCAAGATAAATACACCAATAATCAACAAAGGTCTCCCCAGTTTTGGGAGGACCTCTAATTGGTATTTTCTCTCTCCTCCTCTCTCTCTCTTGTGACCGTGGTCCCAAGTCTGGACTGCGCGAGCGAGAGCCATCTTCACCACGGAGCGTCGTCGCGCTGCGGGATTTGGATCCGGGAGCTCTACTTCCATAACTTCTGCTGCATCGGGGAAGTGGGAGTCATCGTCATGCACCAGACGTGTGTAACTCCCCGCGAGGTGTCGCACTTGAGGCACTCAAGTCGTTGGAGCCAAGGAGCGCAAGGACTTCATCACGACCTTGAGGTTGGCTTCGGCTCGTCTACATCAACCATGCTCTCCTGAGCGTTGACAATGCTTTTCAGTCTTCAAGGGTAAGTTCGCGAAAAGCCCCTCCCGTTACTGCATTACTAATAGATAGGTCCTGGCAGCTTCAGGGGTTCAGGGGCAAAGAGTAAAATTTATTGTTTTTATACGTGGAACCCCAACATGCACATGGTCTTCGTCCGTCGCCGGGTTTCTTCCACGCCTACTTCGAGCACCGCTGCCACACTTCACAAGGTAACCTGCATGGCGATCTCATGTTGTCGCAGGTCCCGCCGACTACCCTATCTCCACTCCAGGCATCCAGCATGACTACCCCAGGTCGCCACAGTTTTCACCGCCTTCTACGTCTTCGTCCACTACATTTGCCGCCAGCGTGCTTGATGGCTCAAGATATGTAGAGCTCGTTTGGAACCCCAAGAGGAAGGTATGATGAGCACAGTAGCAAGTTTCCCTCAGTTATGAAACCAAGGTTATCGAACCAGTAGGAGTAAGGAAACAACTCCAAGGTGTTGCTAGCAACTTGGAATCCTGCACAAAAAAACCATAAAACTTTGCCCCAACTTACAGTGAGGTTGTCACTCTCACTGGTTTTGCTGAAAACAAAGGATTAAACGTACAGTGTGGAGGATAGAAATTGCTTGCAGAAAGTAAACAGTAAACAGTAAACAATAGGTGGTATATTAATGGTAAAGGAATGGACTGGGGTCCATAGTTCACTAGAGGTGTTTCTCCTTAAGATAAAAGCATGTTGGGTGAACAAATTATAGCGGGGCAATTGATAGATTGATAAAGCATAACAATGCATATACTAGACATCTTGACTCCTACGAGATTTGATTGGCCATTATAACATACTACATAGACTGTAATCCAACTACATCTATGACTAATAATCCACCTTCAGGTTAACATCCGAACCCCTTCCAGTATTAAGTTGCACGCAACAGATAATTGCATTAAGCAAAGTTTGTAAAGTAAACAATGCAATTGCCCCATGGACAAAGGATTGTTGTTTTCTCCCTAGTAGCAATAGCACATCTACAACCTTAGAGATTTCTGTCACTTCCCCAGATTACTAGAGGCATGAACCTACTATCGAGCATAAATACTCCCTCTTGGAGTTACAAGCATCTACTTGGCCAAGATAGCTACTAGAAACGGAGAGCATGCAAGATCATAAATAACATAGACATGATAGAATCAATAATCAATCTGACATAGTATCTCAATATCCATCGGATCCCCGCAAACACAACATATAGGATTACAAATAGATGATCTTGACCATGAACGGAGCTCACAATATCTAAACATGATAGCACAAAGGAGGAGAACCAACCATCTAGCTACTGTATGGACCCATAGTCCCAGGACGAACTACTCACGCATCACTCCGGAGGCTGGCATGGTGATGAAGAAGGACTCCAGGATGATCTCCCCCTAAAGCTTTGGATCCCCCCGATCTAGGGATGGAGATGGCGGCGGCTACAGACTCTTTCGTGGATTTTTTGATCGGGTCCTTAGGGTTTCTGCATCGGGGTACTTTTATAGGCGAAGGGGCAAGGTCGGTGGGTGCCCGAGGGGCCCACACCATGGGGCGGCGGGCCCTAGGGGGTGGTCGCGCCAACCCTAGGTGTGGCCACCTCATGGCCCCACTTCGGCTGCCCTTCGGACTCCGTGTTCCTTCTGGTAAAATATTGACTTTGGCTTTTGTCCCGTCCAATTCTGACAATATTTCCTTACTAGCTTTTCTGAAACCAAAAATAGCAGAAAACATGCAACTAGCACTGCGGTATCTTGTTAATAGGTTAGTTCTAGAAAATGTATAAAAATACCTCAAAGTGTAAATAAAACATAAGAAAGTTGATATAAACAAGCATAGAGCATCAAAAATTATAGATACGTTTACGACGTATCAAGCATCCCCAAGTTTAACTCCTGCTCGTCCTCGAGTAGGTAAGTGATAAAAAGAATAACTTTTGAGGTGACATGCACCATCACAATCTTGATCAAGGTATTTGTAAAGCATTGATAGCTGGGATCAAAGTATCTAAAGATGAGCATGAAAGATAGAGTTCTAACAATAAGACATAGCAACTATGTTATAACATGAAAAGGTACAAACAAAAGATCATGAATAACAATGCATTGAAAGACGTTTGTTTGTTTCACATATAGAAAACGTAATAAGAGTGGTATTCAGCTTGTCCCTCATGGTATAGCAAAACATAAATGAATAGGACACCTTCAAAGTTCAGAAGGGTGACTATATACAAATAATTTAAGAACAAGCAATATCAAAGTTATGAATCAATTAACAAGTTTTGGGACAATGCACATTAAACTAAGAATGACCACTATGCTCTCTCAATTGGTGCATAAAGATAGAAGATGGAGACTCAACATAAAAGTAAAAAAGAAAGTCCCTTCATAGAGGGAAGCAGGGATTTCAAGTTTCATAAAGAGCTTCCACAAATTATGATACTTATTAGCTTTCAGCTCTCATTGCCCTATCATAAGCATCTTGAGGTAATTAAGGTTAAGGTGACACAAATATGAGGATATGCTTGACAAGTTATAAGTTAAAAATCTCATGCCCCTTGCTTATGAGTATCGAACCTCATGCTACTCAACTTTAGTCACAAGTAAGTTCTTGTCATTGTAAGTACATGTGTATCATGGAGAACCACCAACGGGGTACCCCTTGCCCCATGACACGGGAGCTTTCCCATATCAAAATGACAAGGCAATAGACAATGAACATCTTAGCGATCTTTTTATTTGCTATTTGTATAGGCTTTTATTGAGGATGCTTCACAGAATGCTCATTATGGTTATGCTGCAAGTTCCCACCATGATTAGGCATGGCTTAGGCTGGCCGCCCATGCATTTCTCTAACACACATACAAACTCCATGAGCTTACAAGCTCCCCTTTTATTTCACACCGCCAGGATCCATAAACAAAAGAACATGATATCAACTGAATAATAAGTGCAATGTTGAAAGTGTTCCCCATGGTATCATGGTTCTGCTAATTCACAACTTATAAAGTGCAAGTATATAAGCAACATAGATGGACACAATGGTTCAAGTTTATTAAGTGCAAGAAAATAAAGTGTGCCATCAAGTTTGTGAGAGCTTTAATCACTAATTTTCACATAACAAAAGTTTAATTTGGCAGGTAGATAAAAACATGAATATACTTGGAATTATGTAACACACCATGCATAGGAATTTATAGTGGAATCTTTGGGATAACTTGGTTTTCTTAGAGGTTGGATGCATCAGTGGAACTCATACTTGGTACAGGTGGAGGCTAGCAAAAGACTGGGAGCGACTAACTAAGAGAGCAATAATGGCCATAATCATGCAAAGCGACAAAACATTATTAATTAAAGCATAAAGTGATATTACAAGTCAAAAACTAAATCATCATAGAGGTTAAGGTGACGGGTTCATAGTATTAACATGGTGTAAGCATGTGCCAAGTCAACCCAAATAAAGCATCAAAGGAGAATACCACAATATTATGCTTTTGTATGCTAAAACAATGCATGATTCTTTCAAGGCACATTAGGCAATCTCAGTTGTTTGGAACAAGTCATGCTACAGAAATAATCACTAAGCATAAGGTCAAAGCAACATCAAACATGGCATGATAAAGTTTAGGCCACTGTCAAAACAAGCTCCTTTTGTACCCCCTTATAAGCATGAAGCTTCCTACTCTTTTCCAACACCAATCAACTTATTTGAAACAACATATGAATGCGGAGGTCCAACCAATTTATTTAAGCAAAACAAACAAAATAAAACTAAAAACAAAAACAAATACGCTCCAAGAACAACACAATCATGAATGAAACAATAAAAATAATGTGTTTTGGAAGAACACCTGAGATTTTTATTGATGAAGAAGGGGATGCCCAAGGCATCCCCAAGCTTTGA
Source organism: Avena eriantha (assembly GCA_910589775.1). Lineage (NCBI taxonomy): Eukaryota > Viridiplantae > Streptophyta > Magnoliopsida > Poales > Poaceae > Avena > Avena eriantha. Next base: position 138,926,107 of record OU342743.1, read on the forward strand.
CGCTTGTACCTCTTGAATATTTCTTGGGGTGACACAGGTGGCACCCCCAAGCTTGATATTTTGTCCATACTTCATCTCATCACATTATTCTTTCCTACACTTGAAAATTTCCTTCATACAAAACTTCACACGATCTTCATTAACAACATTAGTGTATTCAAGATAATAAGTCTTTGGGTTTAGTTTCAACACAAGTAAAACTTCCATTAAAACACAAGCTACTGTAGCAATTCCTTCTAAAATCTCAAGTGATCAAAGAGAACTCAAAGAGAAAGAGATTAAGAGGCAAATGCAAATAATGGCAGAAATCTGTCAAAACAGACCAGCAGGTAATAACCGATTTTTTCAAAGACCTTCTATTGCTCAAATCGAAAAGTGCTAAACTAATGAAAGTTAGATAATAACCTGGGGCATAATCACAGAAAATTACAGCTCAATCCGACGTATAGGTATTTTTCTTGATGTTTTATAGTGAAGCACAAAAATCTGTTTCGGGACAGCAACTTTCCCAAGTCTTACTTCTCTCTCATTATAGGTTATTATTGGCACAAAAACCACATAAAAAGGATAAGGAGAGGTTATTACTAAGTCAATAACTTCCAAGACTCAAAAAAAGAAAAACTTACTGAAAGTAAAAATAATTTGGGTTATCTCCCAATAGTGCTTTTCTTTAACGCCTTTCAGCTAGGCATAGGAGCAAGATTCAAGTATTTTCGAATGAAAAGGCATCAAGATCAAGACCAGAAATATCTTCAACGAGGCAAGGTATCTCATCCAAATAAGTTCTAGAGGATCCTCTCTCAATAGTCTTGGGTTCACTATTTTCATCAAACAGGTTTTCAGCAACATGTGGAGCAATAGGTGTGCACATGAAATCATTGTTGTTTGTGCTAGTGAAGTCACACAACTTAGTGTTTTCAGGAGTAGTCATTTTTTGCAAGATTAAAGCAAGCCAACAGAAATAGAAACTGAAATAGGAACTATTTTTTTGTGTTTTTTATAAAAGAAGCAAACCAGTACAACTAATTTTTTGTGTTTTTGATAAAAAGAAACAAGCAAACTAAGCAAAATAAACTAAGCAAAACAAAAACAAAGTAAAGAGATTAGTCGTGAGAGACTCTCCTTGCAAGAATATTTTTTCTCCCTGAAAAGTGATTGACGAGGAGGAAGAGATTGAAGTTGTCCTTAACTCCCTGGCAACGGCGCCAGAAAAGTGCTTAATGGCTCAAGATATGTAGAGCTCATTGGGAACCCCAAGAGGAAGGTATGATGAGCACATCAGCAAGTTTCCCTCAGTTATGAAACCAAGGTTATCGAATCAGTAGGAGTAATGAAACAACTCCAAGGTGTTACCAGCAACTTGGAATCCTGCACAAAACAACCACAGAACTTTGCCCCATCTTACAGTGAGGTTGTCAATCTCACTGGTTTTGCTGAAAACAAAGGATTAAACGTATAATATGGAAGATAGTAATTGCTTGCAGAAAGTAAATAGTAAACGGTAAATAGTAGATAATATATTAATGGTAAAGGAATGGACTGGGGTCCACAATTCACTAGAGGTGTTTCTCCTTAAGATAAATAGCATGTTGGGTGAACAAATTACAACAGGGCAATTGACAGATTGAGAAAGCATAACAATGCATATACTAGACATCTTGACTCCTACGAGATTTGATTGGGCATTACAACATAATACATAGACCGTAATCCAACTACATCTATGACTAATAATCCACCTTCAGGTTATCATCCGAACCTCTTACAGTATTAAGTTGCAAGCAACAGATAATTGCATTAAGCAAAGTGTGTAAAGTAAACAATACAATTGTCCCATGGACAAAGGATTGTTGTTTTCTCCCTAGTAGCAACAGCACATCTACAACCTTAGAGATTTTTGTCACTTCCCTAGATTACTAGAGGCATGGACCTACTATCGAGCATAAATAGTCCCTCTTGGAGTTACAAGCATCTACTTGGCCAAGATAGCTACTAGCACCGCAGAGCATGCAAAATCACAAATAACATAGATATGATAGAATCAATAATCAATCTGACATAGTATCTCAATATCCATCGGATCCCCGCAAACACAACATATAGGATTACAAGTAGATGACCTTGATCATGAACGGAGCTCACAAGATCTAAACATGACAGCACAAAAGGAGGAGAACCAACCATCTAGCTACTGCATGGACCCATACTCCAATGACGAACTACTCACGCATCACTCCGAAGGCTGGCATGGTGATGAAGAAGGCCTTCGGGATGATCTCTCCCCTCCAGCAGGGTGCCGGGAAGAGCTTCGGATCCCCCCGATCTAGGGATGGATATGGCGGTGGCTACAGACTCTTTCGTGGATTTTTGATTGGGTACTTAGGGTTTCTGCATCGGGGTACATTTATAGGCGAAGGGGCAAGGTCGGTGGGCGCCCGAGGGGCCCACACCATGGGACGGCGTGCCCTAGGGGGTGGGCGCGCCAACCCTAGGTGTGGCCACCTCGTGGCCCCACTTCGGCTGCCCTTCGGACTCCGTGTTCCTTCTGGTAAAATATTGATTTTAGCTTTTGTCCCATCAAATTCGAGAAAAATTCCTTACTAGCTTTTCTGAAACCAAAACAATAGAAAACAGGCAACTGGCACTACGGCATTTTGTTAATAGGTTAGTTCTAGAAAATGTATAAAAATACCTCAAAGTGTAAACAAAATATAAGAAAGTTGATATAAAACAAGCATGGAGCATCAAAAATTATAGATACGTTTATGATGTATCAGTCATCGTCTTGTCCCTGACTACACCACCTGCTACTCTACTCCCACAACCGCGGACAGCATCGGCATCTCTCTCTTCATCGATCTGCGTGTCGCAACCGCTCTAGAGGCCTCCTCTGCTAGTCTTCCTGACATGGTGGCAAGTTTATGATGGTCCCTGCCCCTGCACGCCTGGTACTGGCAACACCGGGAGTGCCTTCGTCCCTGACGCCTTCCCGAGTCTGGCAAGTTCGGATCGGCGCATCATCTTTATCGTATTCGACAATGTCTTTTTCGGCATCAACCACTCTACGACTTCCTCGGCCGCGTCACCGACGAGTTCTTCTTTGTATACTCGGTTCTGGTAAAACCGGAGTGTGCGTTCGTCCCGAACGTGTGCCTAGTTCTGGCAAAACTATGGCCGCACCTCGTCCTCGATGGCTCGGACTGCATCGGCTTCGGCATCAACACCCTCGACGACTGCCTCAACACGTCTCCGTCATCCTCCTCGTGCACTATGCGCATGCGGCTTCACGTGCGGCTATCTCAACACCGGCACCCCCGACCATGACATCGACCACGGTGACCCCTCGCACGGCTACCTCGACCATGGCACCGCCTCATGCTCTCGGCTCCCTTGGCATCGGCACAAGGGTTACCACCTCGCTTGAGCATCATCAGCTTCCTCTATAGTCCAAGCTACCGCGACGTGACACCGTCCACGATATTCCCGCTCCTGCTGCGGGGGATGTCAGTCCACTGGTTCTACTTCGGTTTATCTCTAGTCTGATCGTCCTCGACGTTCCAGTTGTTCACGACGCTACCGCTACAACTGCGGGGATGTTAGAGTATACGTGTACGGTTCAGTTAGTCTAGGGTAGAGATAGATCTTGTGTCTTGTCTTGAACTCTAAGATGATCCCTGTACGCCTATATATACTCGTCCATGAGATTCAATAATATATCCATCATATTCCGCCAATCTCCCTCTCTATCCTTCTACAAAGAGCTTGTGAAATTATTTCGTGTGCTGATTTATCGATTGTCAGCAGCTAAATCGTTAGTGCTAATTAATGTTTTGCTGATCATCTGATGAGCTTGCAGTTGGCCGACTGAGGACCGATCTGTCTGCTGTCGTGCATGCATATACGTACGTGCAGGGCTGATATGTCTGCTGTCGTGCATGCATATACGTACGTGCAGGCCTCGATGGAGCTGGGGGACTACGAGCTGATGGACCTGTGCGCGCGGCTGACGGCGGACATGCATGATCAGGGGTCGCACCGTGGAGGAGGTCAGGACCCTGCTCGGCATCGCCGGGATCACTCCGGAGCAGGACCGCGCGGCGCAGAGCGACCACGACTGCCTCCTGCTCCTGCGCATCATCCGCTAGCTCAGCCCCACCAACCGATCGGGCCGATCGCAACATATAAACGCCTTGGTGCTTCAGATGTTTCCAGCGGTCTAATCCTCGTTCGTCGTCAGTAGTAGTAGTGCTGATTCTCGCTCGGATCGGTTGAGAGAGAGATGATCTCCTAGTTGCTAGCTTGGCAAAGACTTCTTGGTGGTTTCAAGTACGCAGATTGTGAGAATGCATGCCTGAGGCCTTGTTCGGTTGAAGAGGACTAGATCCCCTAGTGGGTCTAACCCCCGCACTGCAGGTATTGGGTGAACCCCACTTGTCACCCAAATCCTTACTAATCCCTCTCTCTATATTCCCTATTTATCCCTAATGATATTTCGCGTTCGGTTAATCCCTGCGGCACCTACAGCAAGCACGTATTGTGCGGCAGCAAGCAAGAGCAGTTCCAAACAGCGAGCAACAGAAATATACAAACAGCCGATGGATATTGTACGCCTGTAGCATCTCATCTGTCTAACATCTGTAATGCAACATGGTCTAATAATAAAATGCTAGTTTCTACATATAATTGTTGCATCATAATTATATCATGCTCATGTCATCATGTCACATTGCATTTGAGCATCATATAAAACACATTTTCTTTGGTTCTTTTCTCATATGCACTATTAATTGTATTTGCTTCTTGATATATTGTATTTGGTTCTTGATAAATGCTTGATGCCCAAGTGGAGTTGGGGGCATATCTTTTATTTAACTCCACCACCTTTTCTTGTCACTATTCCATAATTCCACCATTCAACTATATGTGAGCTTTGCATTTAATTGGGTTTACCTCTAGCTCATGTGGGTTGGGATGGATCCACTTCTAGTTACACATGCTTCCCTATATGTCTCATGTTGTTTTCACATTGTTGATATGTGGAGAACCACATGGCCACCTTTGCATGCATGTGGATATTTTCACTTGCTCTATCTTCCATATGGTTTGTTTTGGGAATATTTGAGCATTGTTTAAAAATAATTGTGGCCAAACGATCTTCTAGTGGGACATACACACTAGCATGGCCTATTATATTCATTATTGCTTAAATCCACTCTTGCCATATTTTATCAAGCTTGTAGCTTATGTGGAGGTCTTTATTCAAGTATGGATGTGCATGGGGGTAATAGATGCCCATATGTATATGTAGTTGTTTTCACAACTAATGAGTGTGGCATTTATTTAATTATGCATGGGCCATGCAAGGTCCTCTTCTTTTCTTCCTTTGGGCTTATTTTGGTCTTGGAGGGAAGTTTGTTTGTGGAAATTCAAGCAATGAGTTTTCAAAATTCAAACCAAACCCTATTTGACCACCCTCTCCCTTTTTCTTCTTTGATGCCCATTATTGCATGTGCATGCAATATAACCATCTCCTTCTTTCTCCATCTTTTCAATATTCTAGTGTTGGCCACCATGTTTTCTTTTGGGTTTTGTTTGAGCAAATCTTTTACAACCTAACAACCTAAACTCTATATCTACCACCTCATCTCTCTTTTATCTCTCACCATGACCATGTATATGCATGTGGACATATACACCCACACCTACATCTACTCCTACACCTACACATGCATGGTGCCTACACGTGAGTCTCTCTCTCTCTAATCTACCTAGCTTAACCCCCCCTAAAGCGAAGGGAAAACCCAGCCCAAAACCCACCTACCCAGCCAAGCCTTGCCCCTCTTGGTTGCACCAGACCCCCCAAGTTACTCCCCTCTGGTCCGTCTCCCCTCTCCACTCGTTGCTACAGGACAAGAGAAACAGGGAGGGGAGAAAACCTAACCCGATCACCTCCTCCTCACCTTTTGCAAAAGCTACCACCCTCCCCATGTGCTCTCCCCTCCTCCCTCATCGACCCCGCACCTCACCCACCTCAGATCCTATCTAGGAGGCGCCCAGGTCCCTCTCTTCCCCCTTATTCTTCCTCTCCTTGCCACCTCCCATGGCCATGGCCCAAAAACCCTAGCTAGTTGTACCTACCCCGAGTTCGTTGAGCTCTGGTGGATGTCAAGGCCGCGCGAAGGGAACTAGACGCCCATCTGCTTCCTCTTCGACGCCCTGTAGACAGAGCAGTGACAGGAGATCGCCGAAGTCTCGCCGTCGCCGCCGTGTCCGTGAGGTGGCCGAAGAAGCGGATCGCCAGCACTGCGACAGTACCCCGCCACCCCTGCTTCCACCGCTTCGCGGGCGCACTCTCGTGAGCACCTCCTCCCTCCCAGACATCCTCCTTCCCCCTCTAGTTTGCCGGATCGCCGTTGCACTCCGTCGAGCGGCCTCCGTGCGCCGACGCTGCGCTGTCTATCGCATCTGCAGCAATAGCAGCAGCATCCAACCCGCCTCTGTTCCTCGTCGTATTCCGCGCGCTGTAGACCTCCTCCGGCGATGCCACCTGAACGAAAGTTGTAGGCCTTGGATCCCTCTTCATCTTTCTTTTTTGTGGCTTACGTTTTTCGCCGCCGTTTAGCCATTATCTTCCCCGGTAGATGCACCGCCGCCGTTGTCTTCAGACGTGCAGGCACAGGGTGCAGATTCGGAGCGTGGCGCTGTTTCGCAGAAAGCCCCCCCGCAAGTTTGTCGATCACGCGCAAGTCCCTCCGTGGCCCCTGTAGACCCACCAGTCAGCCCCCCCCTCCCGCCCCGTTTTTGCAAAAAGACCCCCGTGGTTGGAGTAGCCTCAACCCGCGCTCCCCCGGATCCCACACGTGGCAGGCCCCCGTTGGCGCGCCAGTGTGTGGCCCCGCGGATCTGCCGGCCCCACCTGTCGGTCTCGGTGGCTAGACAAACACGCGGTAAGAAAAGGCCTGCCGCGTGCGATTCTGCCAGCTCAGCGCCTGGCACACTGTCAGCCGCTGTGGCTAGCTGCCTCTATGTGCAAAAAGTCTGAGGTCTTTCCTGGTTAATAAAAAAAAAGTTTTCCAGAAATATTTAATATGTTTTAAAATCCAGAAATTAATAACTTTTTATTAATAAATTCAAATAATACATATGATATATGTTTTTGAATCAGAAAAATGTGAGGATTTCGAATCTGCCATCCAATTTAATGTTTGGCTAATCTAGATTTTCGAAATTGTTTAATTGCACTAAAAATGCCTTTTTTTAATTAATTAATAACTTTAATTCTATAACTCCAAATCGAACAAATAATATGTCTAAATCGATCAGCGCGGCGAGCCCGTTCTGTTTAGGCATTCCATGTTCTGAATTGCAGCATGCATCATGTCATTATTAAAAATCAGAACAGTTTATGGCAATAAAACTTGACCAAATAAATAATAAAATGATTTATTCTTGTCCCCACACCTCACCCTTGCCGTGCTACATTATTGCCATGTAATTTGTGCATCATTCATCATGGCATGCTTGTTTGCTTGTCACAGTTTATTTATATGCTTGTGCACTTTATTTATGTTGGCCCTTGTTTGTTTGGTTCTTCTTTCAGATAGACGCCGAGCAGGGGAAATATCAGGAATCCCAGGAGTACTGCCCAGATCCACCTCTCGCTTCAACTGAGCTATCAGGAAAGCACTACCACATGCTTGCATACATATAGCACCTAATGCCTCTATCTTATTCTTGCATCATTGAGTCGCGATTGCATTAAATTGAATCCCAAGTACTGCATAGCCTTTACTTTTAAACCCCACCGAAGCTTGTTCCTCCATCCCATGAGCCATTACTACAGGAGTTGTTTGAGCCATGCGAGTCGTAGAACGGCATGTGTAGGGTATGTGAGAGTCTGATGGATAACGAGGTACCTAAACAACTTAACCTGAGTAGTATGGGATAAATAATGAAAGACGCACCGGTGGGCACTATCTGTTATTTGGTTTTCATGCTCACTTGTGCCCCGTAGGACCGCGAGTACTTGATTCCTGTTCCTTGACTATTCGCACTATCCACATCCGGGAGGCCTTATGGACCCCCCTGAGCCAGAGCTTGATTCATTTCTATTTCTTGGGGCCACAAACTAGTTTGGGGTTTTATTTACTATCCTTTACTTATGCCATGTTACTATTTTATTACGATTGTGCGTGGAGCACCTGTACTGTTTTGGATTGCGGAATGTTTTCGTGGTATCGACAAGCCCAGTCACACTTTCGGGTTCCCAGTCGTTTACAGCCATCGGCGCAAACCTTGGGTCCGTCTCAGAGTCGGCCAACTTCGTTGCGGGTAGCTTAATGGGGTGGCCCCCTGAAATATTTTATGAATCCTGTGATTGCTTTGTCATGAAAGCCTCGTTGGGTTTTGATTTGGTTTTTCCGAGGTCGATCGTGTGTGTGTTGCTATTTGTGCACCCCTGCAGGGTAAATCTTTCTGAAAGCCGTGTCCGCGGTTATGGACAGCTTGGAGCACAGTTTCTCGATCATATTCAAGTATAACTAAAGTACCGCTTTTAATTTGACTAAATACCTGACTAGTAAATAGTGCAATACTCATGGAATTGTTAATAAAACTGCCAACGGATGGGTTGTTTGTCCGCTTTCTCGTTGGTAAGCGAGAAGGAGGATGGATCTGTTATTTTATACTGTTATAACTATTATTCTAATAAACGGACATCCGTCTATCATTGGTTAGGCGGATGGTTAGCGAGTATCCACAGACTTGTTAGTTATTATCTTTTGCTGCAATTGCGTCACCCTAGGTTATGTCCCCTTTAGAGGCATAAAGACTTGCTGAGTACCCCTAGGGTCTCACACGATAAATTGTTTGATTCAGATGAACAGGTGTATTCGCAAGATGGATACTGGGTGGAGGAGACAGATGATTTTGGCAATGATCACTCGGTGTAGAGATTCCGGGGATGGGGATCCGCGAGATCTGTGGGCGGGATGTGCTTACTTATGTGGCATCTTATGCCGATTTGCTTTTTGTCCGTACTCGGATCTTGTTTCCCGCTTCCGCTTGATACTCTGATGTTTGATGTATGAGGAGCTATCCTACACTATTATCTCTATCTAGGATATTTGGATCTTGCCGTATGTTGTTGCAATATTTCTATTTCTTTTAGATGGTATGGCTCTGAGAACTGTTGTAAGGTAGCTTGCATACATACTCACTTGTGTATGTATTTGATCTCTTCGCTTGTTGCCTACGCCGCTCGCTCTTGTCCCGGTGTTCTTGGAAGTGGTTAGGACGACCGACGGGTCTACACGTGGGTGGCCCCTAGGCCCCCGCTGTACTATTTTAACCACTTCTGGTTCATCCAGGCTCGAACTTAGAGCGTAGGGTCCGAGGTTGTTATAATTGGTATCAGAGCCATTCCGCCCTTCAGGGTCTCAGCCAAATGGTCGTTGTCAGTCTAGCAAATATTTTGGTAGTTATGTATACTAGGGAAAAACAAAACGTGAGAGTAGGACTGCTTCCATTTTTCTTCTTACCCACTCACCCACCCTTTTCTGGTAAGGAAGTGTAACATTTTCAATCCTCTTCTAAAATTCAAACTAGGATTCACGTGTTCTGGGTTCCGTAGTACCATAGGTTGTGTGAGTGTGTGTGTGTGTGTGTGTAATTCATTGTATATCTGTTGCATTCAACTTGTTATCGCTATCTGCCTTTGGTTATCAACTGTTGGTACATTCCATACCGATAGGCTTTTGTAAACCAACGCGATCTATCTGATTTGTTGTATACCGACGCGATCTGTCTTACTCTTTGTTATCCGACGCTATCTTGTTAGGGGTGTTTGTTTCCGTAGTTGCTAATCTTTAGGTTCATCTTAAGAAGGATGGGAGTTGGGATATGTGTTTTACTTATTCATGTGCGGAGTAATGATTTGAGTGCGGGATGGAGTCGCGACCATACCACTACTTTTATCATTCGCTTTTGTATATTGAATTGGTAGAGTTACTAATCTTGATTCGTTAAGTGGTTTTGCGCATATAGTGGTATTTTAATGCCGAAATTTGCGGATTTTTTTTTCTTTGATAGCTTTGTGTACCACACTCCTTGTTTAGTCGTGTGCGATATGCTTAATATATTCTAGGTGCTTTGAACTTTGTTGATATTTTAATATCATCTTAGTAATTTGTATCCTTTAATCTTGGTTAATTCCATTTTGGTACTATTTTGGATTATTATTATTCTCCATTATGGTACTGACTTGAGTTTTATATCAATCATAGGATGGCACCACCACGCCGTTCTGAGGAGGACATACCACATGAACTGGGGGCTGTGTTGGCAAGTATTGCTAATGCCTTGGGAACAATGCAGCAGAACCAGCAACACTTTGAAGAAAGTGTCAGGAGGAATGAGTTTGTTCTGCTACCTCCACCTCCCAACCGAGGAGACATCAAGAGTTTTTTGAAGTTCAACACGCGCCACTTTGAGGTGTCTGATCAGCCACTGGACGCTGATGATTGGCTGCGTGAGATGTCAAGGTTGCTGATGACTGCTGATGTTCCTGAGCAAGAATGGGTAAAATGTGCCACTCACCTTCTGAAGGGAGACGCAACTCTGTGGTGGGAGAATTACCTGAAGGCAAACCACTCTGGTTTTCAGCCTACTTGGGAGCAGTTCACTGGGGCTTTCAAAGAGCAATACCTGTCAGAAATTGTCATGGAAAGGATGAAGGAAGTGTTTCTCAACCTAGAGCAGGGCAATGACAATGTCAATACCTATATCAGAAACTTCATGAATCTTTCTCGGTATGGTGGCGATGAGATCTCTGATGACAAGAAGAAGCAAAAGAGGTTCAGGCAAGGGCTCAATGCATCTATCAAATATGCAATCACTCATGCAAGGCCGGGGTCTTTTCTAGAACTCCAACATACAGCTCTACAGGAAGAAGCAAGTAGACAAGTGTTTGAGGAGTCCAAGAAACACAGTCGTGACGCAGCAAGCTCTTCAGCTATGATAGCTCCTTCTAAGCGCCGCGTGTGGGTTCCTAATACCGCACCGCCGCTCCCGGCTCCACCAAGACCTTCAAGCTACGCGGCAAGGCCACCAAACTCCTTCACCGCGGCTCCTAGGGGCTACAACCACAACTATCCTAGAGCGCCTGGCAGAGTCCCTGGCTACGCTGCTCCACGTCCACCTGGTGCTTTCTACACTTGTGGGAACACTGGGCATCAACACTGGAGTTGTCCCATGAACAACAAAGCTCTTCCTCCACCACCTCCAAGACCTGCAGCAAGTTCTTCTATGGTTCGTGCACCTCCACCTCGGGGTCTCAACATCAACACCAAGCCCGGGTCCACTGTTGCTCGTGCCAACTGTGTCAACGTCGCTCAAGCCGAGCATGCACCTGGAGTTGTGATGGGTATGCTTCCTGTTAACTCAGTCCCTATACGAGTTCTATTTGATTCTGGTGCATCGCATTCTTTTGTCTCTACAAGTTTTGCTGATGAGAATGGGTTACCTATGGATCCTCTCCCTAAACGTCTAATGGTTCTTTCTCCTGTAGCAATAATGGCATCTTCCAAAATCAGCCATGGCAATCAAATTGAGATTGGTGGTTCTTCGTTCCCGGCTTCCTTAATCATTCTGGGCAATTCTGACATTGATGTTATCTTGGGCATGGATTGGTTAACAGAAAATGCAGCTGTGATTGATTGTGCTGAACGCTCGGTTTCTCTGAAAATTCCCGAAGGCCATATAGTCTATTCTCCAAGTTTGACTCCTGCAATTCAGCTTTTCCCTTTGGCGGCTCTGAATGATGATGCTATGGATGCTATTCAGAGTATTCCGGTGGTCTGTGAGTTCCCAGATGTTTTTCCTGAAGAGTTACCAGGTATGCCTCCTGACCGAGAGGTCGAGTTTGTGATTGAGCTTGAACCTAGTACCGCTCCTATCTCCAAGCAGCCTTATAAAATGGGTCCTGCTGAGTTGGCTGAACTCAAACGTCAGCTTGATGAACAAGAGAAGTTGGGTTTCATTCAGCACAGTACTTCTTCTTGGGGTAGCCCAACCATCTTTGTGAAGAAGCGAGACAAGACTGATAGACTTTGTGTTGACTATCGGGCTCTCAATGCTAAAACCATCAAGAATAAATATCCCCTTCCGCGGATTAATGATCTCTTCGATCAGCTAGCTGGATCTGTGGTATTCTCTAAGCTTGACTTGAGAAGTGGATATCACCAAATCAAGATTCGCAAGGAAGATGTTCCCAAAACAGCTTTCGCCACCCGCTATGGCATGTACGAGTACACGGTCATGTCCTTCGGTCTCACCAACGCACCTGCCACCTTCTCGAGGCTTATGAACTCGGTTTTCATCGAGTATCTTGATAAGTTCGTCGTGATCTATCTGGATGATATTCTAGTCTATTCTAAGTCAAATGAATAACATGAAGAACACCTTCGGTGTGTCTTCAACAAGCTTCGTGAGAACCGCTTGTATGCAAAGTTCTCCAAGTGTGAATTCTGGATGCCTGAAGTCACCTATCTTGGTCACGTCATCTCTGCCAAGGGCATTGCCGTCAACCCAGAAACTGTTCGGACAATTGTTGAGTGGCTTCCACCCAAAAATGTCAAAGAAGTCCGGAGTTTCCTTGGTTTGGCTAGTTACTGCCGTCGCTTCGTTCAGAACTTTTCAAAGATTGCGAAGCCTCTTACCGATCTCCTCAAGAAAGGCAAGAAATACCTTTGGTCTCCTGCATGTCAAGCTAGCTTTGAAACACTCAAAGAGAAGCTCACTTCCACACCAGTCTTGATTCCTCCAGATACATCAAAGCCTTTGCAGATATTCTGCGACGCCTCTTTGCAAGGATTGGGTGCAGTCCTTATGCAAGAAAAACAAGTTGTTGCTTATGCCTCTCGATAGTTGAAGACGCATGAGATCAACTATCCTACACATGACCTCGAACTCGCAGCAGTTGTCTTTGCTTTGAAAGTATGGAGGCATTACTTGCTTTGCAACCGTTGTGAGATCTTTTCTGATCACAAGAGTCTGAAGTATATCTTCACACAACCAGATCTCAACCTTCGTCAGAGGAGGTGGATTGAAGCAATTAATGATTTTGATCTGACCATCAACTACACTCCTGGCAAAGCTAATGTCATGGTCGATGCTCTCAGACGAAAAGCTTATGTCAAAAACCTCATGGTGGAAGAACAACAGCCTCTCTTGTGCGAGGAATTCCGCCAGCTCAACCTTGAATTGTGGATCAAGGGTATCTTCTGAACCTTCTGGCAACACCTCTCTTGGAGGAAAAAGTTCGCTCCATTCAACTTGGTGATCCTTACACTAAAAACATCATCTCCAAGATTCATCTTCCGAAGTATAAACATTTCCACCTTGACGACCAAGGCACTTTATTCTTTAAGCACCGGATGTTCGTTCTGAAGTATCCGGGTTTGAGAGAGCAAGTTCTCAAAGAAGCTCATGATTCTGTTCTTTCTATCCACCCTGGTAGCACTAAGATGTACATGGACTTGAAAACACAGTATTGGTGGCCTGGGTTGAAACGAGATTGTGCCAAGTATGTCTCGGAGTGTTATGTCTGCCGCAGAGTTAAAGCTGTCCAACAAAAACCTTCCGGTCTTCTACAGCCATTGAAGCCCCCGGAATGGAAATGGGAGAAAGTAGAGATGGACTTCATTACTGGGTTTCCAAGGTCGCAGAAAGGCAACAATGCAATCTTTGTTGTCATCGACAGGCTATCTAAAGTGGCTCACTTCTTTCCCGTCAAGGAAACAATTTCTACAATTCAGTTGGCTGAGCTCTATATCAACAGAATTGCCTCTCTGTATGGGGTTCCTCTTGAGATCAGTTCAGATCGTGGAAGCATCTTCACTTCCAAGTTCTGGGGAAGTTTCCAAAATGCTTTGGGAACAAAGTTGAACTTCAGCACAGCTTACCACCCTCAGTCGCAAGGACAAGTGGAAAGGATCAATCAGATTCTGGAAGATATGCTCCGTGTTTGTGTCATCTCTTTCGGCATGAAGTGGGAAGAATGCCTTCCTTATGCTGAGTTCTCTTACAACAACAGCTTCGAGAAGAGTCTAAAGATGGCACCATTTGAGGTTCTCTATGGCCGCAAATGCAGAACTCCGATTGGTTGGTCGGATGCAGGTGAAAGAACATTGTTTGGCCCCGACATTGTGACTCAAGTGGAGGAGAAGGTTCACATCATTCTTGAAAACCTGAAGGTTGCTCAAATTCGCCAGAAGAGCAACTATGACAGAAAGCACACGGACATGGAGTATGTCCCTGGTGATCTCGTTTACCTTCGTGTCACTCCCATGAGGGGCACGCACCGGTTTGGTATCAAAGGAAACCTGGCTCCGAGATACATCGGTCCTTTCAAAGTTCGTGGAAGAAGAGGAGAAGTTGCTTATGCTCTTGAGCTCCCTAAAAAACTCAAGGTCCATGATGTTTTCCATATCACTCAACTCAAGAAGTGCTTCAAGGATCCCGGCAGAACCGTGGACCATGAGCTTATAAATCTCCAAGAAGATCTGTCTTATCAAGAACACCCCACAAAAATCCTGGAAGTCGCAGAAAGAAGGACTCGCAACATGTCCATCAAGTTCTGCAAGGTGCAGTGGTCGCACCATTCCGTTGATGAAGCCAATTGGGAACGCGAGGATGAGCTCCGTGCCAAGTATCCTACCATCTTCGTGTCTTCTTCTTCTTCCTAGAATCTCGGGGCGAGATTCCTGTTTAGTGGGGGAGAGTTGTAGCATCCCATCTGTCTAACATCTGTAATGCTACATGGTCTAATAATAAAATGCTACTTCCTACATATAATTGTTGCATCATAATTATATCATGCTCATGTCATCATGCCACATTGCATTTGAGCATCATATAAAACCCTTTTCTTTTGGTTCTTTTCTCATATGCACTATTAATTGTATTTGCTTCTTGATATATTGTATTTGGTTCTTGATAAATGCTTGATGCCCAAGTTGAGTTGGGGGCATATCTTTTATTTAACTCCACCACCTTTTCTTGTCACTATTCCATAATTCCACCATTCAACTATATGTGAGCTTTGCATTTAATTGGGTTTACCTCTAGCTCATGTGGGTTGGGATGGATCCACTTCTAGTTACACATGCTTCCCTATATGTCTCATGTTGTTTTCACATTGTTGATATGTGGAGAACCACATGGCCACCTTTGCATGCATGTGGATATTTTCACTTGCTCTATCTTCCATATGGTTTGTTTTGGGAATATTTGAGCATTGTTTAAAAATAATTGTGGCCAAACGATCTTCTAGTGGGACATACACACTAGCATGGCCTATTATATTCATTATTGCTTAAATCCACTCTTGCCATATTTTATCAAGCTTGTAGCTTATGTGGAGGTCTTTATTCAAGTATGGATGTGCATGGGGGTAATAGATGCCCATATGTATATGTAGTTGTTTTCACAACTAATGAGTGTGGCATTTATTTAATTATGCA
Source organism: Avena eriantha (assembly GCA_910589775.1). Classification (NCBI taxonomy): domain Eukaryota; kingdom Viridiplantae; phylum Streptophyta; class Magnoliopsida; order Poales; family Poaceae; genus Avena; species Avena eriantha. The sequence continues at coordinate 138,941,628 of OU342743.1, forward strand.
TGGGCCATGCAAGGTCCTCTTCTTTTCTTCCTTTGGGCTTATTTTGGTCTTGGAGGGAAGTTTGTTTGTGGAAATTCAAGCAATGAGTTTTCAAAATTCAAACCAAACCCTATTTGACCACCCTCTCCCTTTTTCTTCTTTGATGCCCATTATTGCATGTGCATGCAATATAACCATCTCCTTCTTTCTCCATCTTTTCAATATTCTAGTGTTGGCCACCATGTTTTCTTTTGGGTTTTGTTTGAGCAAATCTTTTACAACCTAACAACCTAAACTCTATATCTACCACCTCATCTCTCTTTTATCTCTCACCATGACCATGTATATGCATGTGGACATATACACCCACACCTACATCTACTCCTACACCTACACATGCATGGTGCCTACACGTGAGTCTCTCTCTCTCTAATCTACCTAGCTTAACCCCCCCTAAACCGAAGGGAAAACCCAGCCCAAAACCCACCTACCCAGCCAAGCCTTGCCCCTCTTGGTTGCACCAGACCCCCCAAGTTACTCCCCTCTGGTCCGTCTCCCCTCTCCACTCGTTGCTACAGGACAAGAGAAACAGGGAGGGGAGAAAACCTAACCCGATCACCTCCTCCTCACCTTTTGCAAAAGCTACCACCCTCCCCATGTGCTCTCCCCTCCTCCCTCATCTACCCCACACCTCACCCCACCTCAGATCCTATCTAGGAGGCGCCCAGGTCCCTCTCTTCCCCCTTATTCTTCCTCTCCTTGCCGCCTCCCTTGGCCATGGCCCAAAAACCCTAGCTGGCCGTACCTCCCTCAAGTTTGTCGAGCTCTGGTGGACGTCAAGGCCGCGCGAAGGGAACTAGATGCCCATTTGCTTCCTCTTCGACGCCCTGTAGACGGAGCAGCGACCGGAGACCGCCGATTCTCGTCGTCGCCGCCGTGTCCGTGAGGTGGCCGAAGAAGCGGATCGCCAGCACTGCGACAGTACCCCGCCACCCTTGCTTCCACGGCTTCGCGGGCGCACTCCCGTGAGCACCTCCTCCCTCCCAGACATCCTCCTTCCCCCTCTAGTTCGCCGGATCGCCGTTGCACTCCGTCAAGCGGCCTCCGTGCGCCGCCGCTGCGCTGTCTGTCGCGTCTGCAGCAGCAGCACCCGACCCGCCTCTATTCCTCGTCGTATTCCGTGTGCTGTAGACCTCCTCCGGCGATGCATAAAAAAGAGAGTGCTAAAGGAGTCATTCAGAAGTGAGTGAAGGGGCGCAGAAAAAAGCTCATTTCTTTCATTCAGGAATGGACACTGGACCAGAATGAAATGTGGGAATATCGGGATTGGCAGATTTGTTATATTGAAATATATAAAACTCAACACGACTAGTGAATTCAAATTAGAGTCACTTGCGGATTTCTTCAAATTGTTGTAGTGTAGTATTGTGGTTTTTCAGTAAAGACCCCGACCTATAAATATTCACAGCCCGGCTCATACGGGCGGACAATATTCACCCAGAGCCCCGTTGCGGAAAGTTGTAGGCCTTGGATCCCTCTTCATCTTTCCTTTTTGTGGCTTACCGTTTTTCACCGCCGTTTAGCCGTTATCTTCCCCGGTAGATGCGTCGCCGCCGCTGTCTTCAGACGTGCAGGCACAGGGTGCAGATTCAGAGCGCGGCGCTGTTTCGCAGAAAGCCTCCCCCCACCCCACAAGTTTGTCGATCACGTGCAAGTCCCTCCGTGCCCCTGTAGACCCACCAGTCAGCCCCCCCATTTTTGCAAAAAGACCCCCGTGGTTGGAGTAGCCTCAACCCGCGCTCCCCCGGATCCCACACGTGCCAGGCCCCCGCTGGCGCGCCCGTGTGTGGCCCCGCGGATCTGCCGGCCCCACCTGTCGGTCTCGGTGGCTAGACAAACGGGCAGTAAGAAAAGGCCTGCCGCGCGCGATTCTGCCAGCTCAGCGGCTGACCCACTGTCAGCCGCTGTGGCTAGCTGCCTCTGTGTGCAAAAAGTCTGAGGTCTTTCCTGGTTAATAAAAAAAATGTTTTCCAGAAATAATTAATATGTTTTAAAATCCATAAATTAATAACTTTTTATTAATAAATCCAAATAATACAAATGATATATGTTTTTGAATCAGAAAAATGTGAGGATTTCGAATCTGCCATCCAATTTAATGTTTGGCTAATCTAGATTTTTCGAAATTGTTTAATTGCACTAAAAATGCCTTTTTTAATTAATTAATAACTTTAATTCTATAACTCCAAATCGGACAAATAATATGTCTAAATCGATCAGCGCGGCGAGCCCGTTCTGTGTAGGCATTCCATGTTCTGAATTGCAGCATGCATCATGTCATTATTAAAAATCAGAACAGTTTATGGCAATAAAACTTGACCAAATAAATAATAAAATGATTTATTCTTGTCCCCACACCTCACCCTTGCCGTGCTACATTATTGCCATGTAATTTGTGCATCATTCATCATAGCATGCTTGTTTGCTTGTTGCAGTTTATTTATATGCTTGTGCACTTTATTTATGTTGGCCCTTGTTTGTTTGGTTCTTCTTTCGGATAGACGCCGAGCAGGGGAAATATCAGGAATCCCAGGAGTACTGCCCAGATCCACCTCTCGCTTCAACTGAGCTATCAGGAAAGCACTACCACATGCTTGCATACATATAGCACCTAATGCCTCTATCTTATTCTTGCATCATTGAGTCGCGATTGCATTAAATTGAATCCCAAGTACTACATAGCCTTTACTTTTAAACCCCACCGAAGCTTGTTCCTCCATCCCATGAGCCACTACTACAGGAGTTGTTTGAGCCATGCGAGTCGTAGAACAGCATGTGTAGGGTATGTGAGAGTCTGATGGATAACGAGGTACCTAAACAACTTAACCTGAGTAGTATGGGATAACTAATGAAAGAGGCACCGGTGGACAATATCTGTTATTTGGTTTTCATGCTCACTTGTGTCCCGTAGGACCCCGAGTATTTGATTCCTGTTCCTTGACTATTCGCACTATCCACATCCAGGAGGCCTTATGGACCCCCCTGAGCTAGAGCTTGATTCAATTCTATTTCTTGGGGCCACAAACTAGTTTGGGGTTTTATTTACTATCCTGTACTTATGCCATGTTACTGTTTTATTACGATTGTGCGTGGAGCACCTGTACTGTTTTGGATTGTGGAGTGTTTTCGCGGTATCGACAAGCCCAGTCATACTTTCGGGTTCCCAGTCGTTTACAGCCATTGGCGCAAACCTTGGGTCCATCTCGGAGTCGGCCAACTTCGTTGCGGGTAGCTTAATGGGGTGGCCCCCTGAAATATTTTATGAATCCTGTGATTGCTTTGTCGTGAAAGCCTCGTTGGTTTTTGATTTGGTTTTTCCGAGGTCGATCGTGTGTGTGTTGCTATTTGTGCACCCCTGCAGGGTAAATCTTTCTGAAAGCCGTGTCCGCGGTTATGGACAACTTGGAGCACAGTTTCTCGATCATAGTCAAGTATAACTAAAGTATCGCTTTTAATTTGACTAAATACCTGACTAGTAAATAGTGCAATATTCATGGAATGGTTAATAAAACTGCCAACGGATGGGTTGTTCGTTCGCTTTCTCGTTGGTAAGCGAGAAGGAGGATGGATCTGTTACTTTATACTGTTATAACTATTATTCTAATAAACGGACATCCGTCTATCATTGGTTAGGCGGATGGTTAGCGAGTATCTACAGACTTGTTAGTTATTATCTTTTGCTGCAATTGCGTCACCCCAGGTTATGTCCCCTTTAGAGACATAAAGACTTGCTGAGTACCCCTAGGATCTCACACGATAAATTGTTTGATTCAGATGAACAGGTGTATTCGCAAGATGGATACTGGGTGGAGGAGACAGATGATGTTGGCAATGATCACTCGGTGTAGAGATTCCGGGGATGGGGATCCGCGAGATCTGTGGGCGGGATGTGCTTACTTATGTGGCATCTTATGCCGATTTGCTTTTTGTCCGTACTCGGATCTTGTTTCCCGCTTCCGCTTGATACTCTGATGTTTGATGTATGAGGAGCTATCCTACACTATTATCTCTATCTAGGATATTTGGATCTTGCCATATGTCGTTGCAATATTTCTATTTCTTTTAGATGGTATGGCTCTGAGAACTGTTGTAAGGTAGCTTGCATACATACTCACTTGTGTATGTATTTGATCTCTTCGCCTGTTGCCTACGCCGCTCGCTCTTGTCCCGATGTTCTTGGAAGTGGTTAGGACGGCCGACGAGTCTACACGTGGGTGGCCCCTGGGCCCCCGCTGTACTATTTTAACCACTTCTGGTTCATCCAGGCTCGAACTTAGAGCGTAGGGTCCGAGGTTGTTACATCACCGGAGTTGTGGCATAGTTGCGTCCTTGCCGGAGTTGGGGCGCCATCACTCCCGCCGGATTGAGTAAGGGAGGCGACGTGCATCCATGTTGCCACCGACGGACAGGCCGATGTGGCGCTGAGTAGCCGCTACCACTCCCAGATCGCCTGCTCTCTCGTCCTCTCTTTCTCGGGATTCTTTCCGCGAGAACATAGACGATTTTATTTTCCCCCTTGGTTTGGATGGGATTTGCCGGGTCTGGGCCAAGATTTCGGTGGCAGGGGGTTACACCCACACGGGGTTTACCTCCCCGAAACCCGGTCGATCCCTACCGATCCCCGCCGGGACGGGAATAACCGAACGAGGCCTGAGTATGTCTGGATCAGCGAACTTCATGCTTTTTTTTTTGCAGAAATCTAGTTGTTCCAAAGTCCAAATATCTCAATTTTCTTTCTAACCGGAACCCACTCATCGGACAAGAGTCAAGAGTAATCTCAACCGAAATAGTTTGCCAGAATTCGAGCATGATTGGCAATGTGTCACACGTGAACTTCGAGCATGAAATTCATGCACATTTTTTGTTAGATCGTAGGGCCTCATTCATCCAATGTAGTAAGCTCATATGGTTCATGCTATACAGTCCAAGTATCCAACCGAACAATTTTCATGAAATCAAACAAATGAACTCCATTTTTCTTTCGACGATAAGAAGTCATAGTTGGATCACGTGAATTTCAAAAAAAATCATACCCCAAGGCAAAATTCTTTCTGTAAATGATTTTCTTCACCTGAAAGGTCGAGTAATTGGATTGGCCGTCTCCCCGCCATGCGCCACTGCTCTAATCTAGCTTAGAACCTCCAAGCTTTGCTTCTTCTCTCATTTGTCTTCCGCCATCACACATATCTTCTCTCTCATCTCCTCGATTGGGCTTCTCTTCTTCCATCCACCTTATCCCCCAATCCATTGGCACATCGCTATAGATCCTTGAGGTGACACTCAACCCATGTCATTCTTCCCCCTGCAACGACATTGATTGACACGGAGGTTCTTTGTGGTGCCGGCCACAAGGAAGATGGTGAGATATAGAAATCTAGTGCACAGTCATCGATCAGGCTCAAACAAGAAAACTTTGTGCCAGATGAGCCTAAGTCAGTCCCTCCATGCTTGATGGTGGATGTTAGTGATTTGAGACTTTTTTATGTAGTTATATGTTGTTTCGACACGATGTGAGAGAGTACGTAGCTTGCTACGTGCACACTCTCATTTTTTATGCAGTGACATGCATGTATGTCTCAACAAATTATGATGGAGTTTGTTTTATCATTCTTTTTATTTTATTCTTTTGCCACACATTTTTCCTTTTTTGCTACATGTGTTGTCCGAGACTTTAAATGGAGGCTGAGCTACATGTAGCCCTTTTATTTTTAAAAAATTTAAATTCATATTTTTTTAAATGACTAAAAAAGACCGTGATCTAGCCAATCATGTATACTACAAACATGCAAAATCAATACAAACTAATTTGCATTTTAGTCAGCACAAAAATTGATAAAAGTGTGGATCATTTTTCTTAAGACCTAAAAGTATGGAACTTAGTATAGTTAATAGGGCATATTTGAAAATTATAAAATCTTTGAGATCCAAAATCCTTACCTCCACTACCGAAAGAACACAGATGCCGCCTAGAGGGGGGGGGGGTGAATAGGCGATTAAATTTTTTTGCGAGATGAGCTTAACAAAGCGGAATAAAACTAGCGTTTTCTTTTGTCGAGCACAAAGTGAAGGAGATATGCCCTAGAGGCAAATAATAAATAGGTTTTTATTGTCATATCTCAATTAGTTTATAATAGTTTCATATTGTGCTATAATTGTGCCAAGTAGAAACATTGGTATAAGTGTGGTATGAAATAACCAAGTCCCTAGTAGCCTCTATTCATACTATTTCATTGGTCACGAAGATGATCTGGGTTTCAAGATCATGGGCATTTATGCCGACTGACAACGAGATCATATCATTGGAGAATGATGTGATTGGACATTCCTCGAAGGATTGCAACACGATCAAGTCATCTAGTTCATTGTTGCAACATCTATACCTAGAATCCTTCTCCTTAGACCGTGAGCTCATATTACTCACTGTTTCCCTAGGCTGCTTAGACTGCATCAACCGTCATCTGGTAATACGGTGGCCATAAAGGTGTATGTTGGGTATTCTGAAGGAACAGTAGATGACATGTGACAGCAAGACCGGGATTTGTTCACCCACATGATGGGTAAAGATACATACGGCCGGCTTGGTGAGATTACATCCATATATGTTGCAACATGTGACTAGGTCATGGGATGTAATATCATGGTAACAAGAAAACAGAACTTGTTATGAACGAGATTGAACAAGGTATAGGATACCAATGATCGGATCTCGGACAAGTTGTATCGAGAAACAAAAGGAAGAGGATGCTACATTTAGACGGTTCAAACGACATTGTCATCACGAATGCATAGGGGTCACATGGATATCCCTGGTCCCTCTGTTGATCATTCATACAGATCATGTCTAGAGCATTCCCGAGCCGTGAGAGGATACACGTAAGGGTACGATGAGAGCGATCATTCGTAAGATGGAATCACAGTAGAGAAAGAGAGAAAGCCGGAATCGTTCCGCAGAGAGATCCGAAGTTGTTCGGAGAAAGAATAAAGGACCGAAAATGTTCCGCAGAAAGATCCAAAGTCGTTCGGAGGAAATCGAAAGGGAACCGAAAGGTGTTTCGGGTCAAGATGGATTTTGTAATATGAATTTACATATTAATTAGTGTAATTAATATTAAATATAATATTAAAATCTAATTTGAAGGGTTATTCCACTAATGGGCCAAACTTCCTAGGGAATAGGGCCCATGAGGGAAAACCAGAAGAGGGAAGGGCCAAGGGCCAAGGCCCAGGCGCCTTGAGGGGGCCCACCCGGCTAGCCTAGGGCTGTGCGCGGGGTGGGGCCCACCCCTGGCCGGCGGCCCATGTGGCCCATGAGCCCCCTCCCCTCTCTCCCTTGTTTAGTCCCACATGGGAAACCCAAAGGGGAGGGCACACCCCCTCCCCCTATATAAAGGGGTTCCCATGGGTGGGATTAACACACCAATATTTGGATAAGTCCTTTGGTTGACTTTCTCCTTCTCTCTCCCTCTCTATGCCTTGTGACCATGGCCCCAAGTCTGGGCTGTGCGATCGAGGGACATCTGAAGTACGTCGTTGCATTGCAGGATTCCTAGCCGGATATCAACTTCCGCACTCCCGGCGGGATCGGGGAGCCGGAGGTCTCATCGTGCACCGGATGTGTACGAAGACACGAGGCGCAACACTTGGGGCGCTTAAATGTTGTGAGCCGGAGTTGTTGCACGATGAAGATGATGAAGAACAAGAAGGAGCAAGGGGTGACCTGCGAGGAGCTTCGCGACCTTGAGGTCGGCTACAAGTACGACTACATCAACCATGTTCCCCGTGGAATGTTAACCGCGTACGGTCTACAAGGGTATGTATTCTCTACGCATTGGCCGTTACCGCATTACTACATAGATAGATCCTAGGCTAGTTTCTGGGGTTTCAATGTAGGTAATTTTTTGTTTTCTGCGCCGATCCCCAACAGTGGTATCAGAGCCGATCTATGCGTAGGAGTGTTGTACGGCCAGTACGCACAAGTTTTGTGCGGGCATTGATCCCCTAGTTGTTAGCCTCTAACGTGTACTTGTTTATATCGCGGTATTGTTTGATGAAGCGGCCCGGACCGACCTTACGCGTATTCATACGCGAGACTGGTTCTACGCTCAACATACGGCTTGTACCGTACAAGTGGCTAGCGGGTGTTTGTCTCTCATTCGATAGTTGATATAGCATTTACAACGGAGGGCCCCGAAAGGGGTGTAATAGAGACAACTGTCGGATCCATGTTGTGGTTGGAAAGTTCGTAGTTTAGAAACGGTTCTAGTGCGAAAGCCCTAACAACCACGTAAAACTTGCAATAGATAAAGTAGAGGCGTCTAAATTTATTTTGCAGGGGACATGTGATTATGATATGGCAAAGGTCGTTACGAAGGTAAAGTAGTTTATTTTCTGTTACTAAGTAGCATAGTGATAGTCATCGTTCCGATGAACGACCTGGTGGAGGCGTCGTGGACTTGGCGTCAAACCAAGGGCAGGATGGAGATCATGCCGGAGCGCTCCATGGAGATCAAGGCGCAAGAAGACCATATCATATCACATTATACATATGATGTTGATACCTAGTTTTTACATCTTATTGTGTGCTAGTATTTAAATACTCAACGGTAGCAAATAAGATAGTCCCTATTTAATTCCAATGTTCCGTGTTCCCCTTATGTGTGCACCACTAAGAAAGTTCTTCGGTATGAGGCGATCCAGGGTTACAGGCCTGGGTGTCAGACATATCTACGTTCACATATAGTGGGTGTAAGCCATGTTGCACAGCGAATACACACAAGTTAGATTTGGCGAGCCTAGCACGCTAGAGAAGAGTGGCCTCGGAACACAAGAGATCGAAAGATCGAGCATGAGTCACATGGATGATGTGATTGGCATTATTGAATGTCTACCTTTGATAATGCACCGATGGCCGTGACGATCGGGGGAGGTGCAGAGGATAGGGATCATGCGATCACTAAAATCGTCCAGGGGATGACCGTTTTAGTGGAGACCAATTATAAATTTATCTCTTATTATAAACTTAGTCTAGATGTTTGTTTGCAAATATCTTAGTAGATCTTAGCCTATCCCATTGAGGTCCTTTGCGACCATGGGAATATATTGCTTGTTATGGAACTTAGCAAAAGGGTCCAACTTCATAGATTAATACCCACGCCTGAGGGATATCCTCATAAAAGGTGATCTTCTCTTCTTGATACAATAACCATTAGGAGATAATTTGATGACTCCGCAATGATTGTGTTTTCTCCATAATCATCCAATAAGCCATTCCCCATTCGATGGAGAGTTGGGCTACATTTTGTATTCTACAGAATAAGGCACATAGAGTATGAGCCGTTGGATGGGTTTTCCTCCATCATGGATGAAAAGAGATTGTTTGGAAAAACGCTTAGCGATCTTGCATTAGAGTTGGGAACTCTTGGAAGGGCTTGATCACAATGGATGTCATGGATGAAAAGGTATATATAAGATATACAAATTATAAATGTGGTTCTTGTAGAACTCATTGCAGTTTGCAAAGTATTTGATATTTGTCCCGTTTTGTGAAAACAGGATGACCTGCTTGAAAATTGCTGGTTTTGAGGCAACATGACTTGATGATGGCAAGCAAAACAGTTGATGGCCGACATCACCACTTTCCTCAAAGTTTAACATTTGGATTAGTGGATTTAAATATAATTTGTAATCCTTGTATGTGTGTCTTGCTTTTGGCGAGACGATTATTCATATGAACAAGTTACAAACTAGTTTGTACTATTCTTATGAACAATACCTTATGGTCACATTATGATGACAAATAAGTTATTCTCATCACTATGTTAATGATAATAGTTTAAACATTTATAAAGGATTAGAATGCTAAAAGATATCCAAAGTCTAATAATGAAATGACACTACAGTTTAAGTCATTTTGGTTATTGCAGGTTCTTTATGAAAGATCGGGGTCCTAGATGCATAATCTAGAGACTTTGCAAAACCATGCCTCCTGGGCAGAATGACTAAAACTCCGCATTCTGGTAAAATGGTGATATGCGAAGAAATGTTGAATCTTATACATAGGATGTATCGTATTTTCAACAAGTAGTGGAAATCATTAGTTAATTGTGGACTTAAGTGAATACGTGTATTTACTTAATGAAACATGAAGTTTGAAATGATTTGAATTGTTCAAATGAGTTCATAACTAAATGGGATATTGAATTAACTGAATTAACAAGTCTGTTCGATTTGATCGACATGACTAAGGTATTCAAGTTAAGTTTAGCATAAAAGGAACTTGTGAAAGATGTTTCACAAATTATGATAACTGGACGAATTCAAACCATGTTGAAATATCTAAACATCATAATCATTATGTATTGGATACATATGGTATAATATTATCTCTTATCAGGGTTATAGTTGTCGTTTAGAGTTAAAAGATCAAAATAAGCAAACACTCATTTGAAATACAAAGGAACATCTAAAGATTCATGAAAACAACACCATAAGTGTTATGGCATGTTCGAGTTTCTGGAGACTTCGACAAGTCGAAGTCATGGCGAATAAACAAGTCTTTGTAGAGTATTCTTAGGAAGCTATGAATGCATCTTCCACAAAGGGGCAAACATGTTGTTGTCCAAAGTTGATGTGTCTTGATGAAGATACAGGTGGAAGAAAGTAAAAGATCAAAACAAGGTATTTGACCTTATCTCCGAATTGTTGAGTGGCGCAGCGGAATTTGTTTCGTGAAACCAAACTCTGCAAATAGAGAAGAAACTATTGATAATGATCATAAAGTTTCAAGTGAATACTTTTACTAAAGAAAGTAGGATTCAACTATATATTCTACAAGTTTGTGGAATTATATTATTGATTCACTTGTCATGTTTTGAACAAGACATACCTACGAATTACAAAGAAGTGTGATCGACCTGAGTGCGAGAAATGACTATGAGTCATAAAATCCTATATTAAGTTACATTTAAGATTGCAAAGTAACATGTTACTTGATCTTATTAAAGTAAAGAAGTTTACTTGATACTTCTGAATGACTGCAAAGTCATAAGAAGGAAATGAAACTTAATGAATGACAAAAAGCTCGATTTGTCACAAGTTTGGACAAATTCAAGGAATTGACTACAACAGTAGTGATGCTTAAAGTCTTTTGGATTTACACTAAAATATATGGATATTGAAGTCTCGTAATTGGAATTCTCAAATTGATGATGATCAAAGAATTTTGGAATGTCCAAGATTATTGAGAGAACCTAGATTTGAGTGGGAGCAAATCAGCTTGGCTAATTCATAATATGTAGCTGACATATTTTGAGTGGGAGCTAAGTGAAATCCCTGGATCTCAAACATGAATGTCACATTTGAGTGGGAGCGTGAAATCATCCTGGGATATGTGGACAACATATGTGAATGATGTGATTGGTGTTAATAATATTTAAGTTAGGATGAAGTTGAAGTTATTAAACAATGAGATCTATCAAGATAGATTGGTGAGTTTAATAAACACTAAATGTCGAATGCTTCCTGGACTCGATTCTGAAAGATGTTCAGAATGTCCTAAGACAATGTTCTGAAGTAGCTTAGAATGGAACAAGGTGAGAAAGTAGTTCTTACTGTATGAAGCATTGAGTTACTATTGCAACTATGGTTGAAAGAAAGAGATGAGTTGCATCTCCTATGCCTTAGTCATAGGTTCTTCCATATAACCATGTTGTATACTCGACGTAATGTGACCCGAGGTTCTGGTTGGTAGGACAAAGTCTTAACTATAAGAACGTGTCTTTAAGTGATTCCTGAGTTGATCACTGAACCAGAATTAAGTTTATACTTAAATAACAAGAAGCAATGTAGGTGTGATAATTGCATTTCATGCACTAGGATCTACATAGATATAGAAGTATAAAAGGTGCATCTGATGTGATGTATAATGTTGTGGCGGGGCTAGTTCGCTTTTAACGTAGAATGATGTGTCCCAGGGCCCAGGGCCCATGAGAAAGCCCTCGAGGTTGATCTAACGTCACTGTAAGCTCCGGGAATCCGACCTCGTTCTACTGCCATGACTATAGTATATACACAAAGGATAGCAAAGTGTGTTTCGAAGTTTAGATGACAACAGTGAAAAACGACCGTCATCATAAACACTAGAAACAAAAGACTCACTTTGTCGCCAAACAAATACTTCGACCCATTATAAGATAATGGTGTGATTGTCAAAATTAGAAAGACATTAACGATTTGCAAAAGACATAATGATCTGGTAAAACAGAACATGTACATGACGTTTCCCATGAGCATGCATGATCTGTAAACGCATATGGTATATGGTTTATATGAGTAAAATGCGAGCTAGTTTATTTGTACTCTAGTGCAAGTGGGAGACTGAAGGAGATATGCCCTAGAGGCAAATAATAAATAGGTTTTTATTGTCATATCTCAATTAGTTTATAATAGTTTCATATTGTGCTATAACTGTGCCAAGTAGAAACATTGGTACAGGTGTGGTATGAAACAACCAAGTCCCTAGTAGCCTCTATTCATACTAGTTCATTGGTCACGAAGATGATCTGGGTTTCAAGATCATGGGCATTTATGCCGACTGACAACGAGATCATATCATTGGAGAATGATGTGATTGGACATTCCTCGAAGGATTGCAACACGATCAAGTCATCTAGTTCATTGTTGCAACATCTATACCTAGACTCCTTCTCCTTAGACCGTGAGCTCATATTACTCACTGTTTCCCTAGGTTGCTTAGACTGCATCAACCGTCATCTGGTAATACGGTGGCCATAAAGGTGTATGTTGGGTATTCCGAAGGAACAGTAGATGACATGTGACAGCAAGACCGGGATTTGTTCACCCACATGACGGGTAAAGATACATACGGCCGACTTGGTGAGATTACATCCATATATGTTGCAACATGTGACTAGGTCACGGGATGTAATATCACGGTAACAAGAAAACAGAACTTGTTGCGAACGAGATTGAACAAGGTATAGGATACCAATGATCGGATCTCGGACAAGTTGTATCGAGAAACAAAAGGAAGAGGATGCTACATTTAGACGATTCAAACGACATTGTCATCAGGAATGCATAGGGGTCACATGGATATCCCTGGTCCCTCTGTTGATCATTCATACAGATCATGTCTAGAGCATTCCCGAGCCGTGAGAGGATACACTTAAGGGTACGATGAGAGCGATCATTCATAAGATGGAATCATAGTAGAGAAAGAGATAAAGCCAGAATCGTTCCGCAGAGAGATCCGAAGTTGTTCGGAGAAAGAATAAAGGACCGGAAATGTTCCGCAGAAAGATCCGAAGTCGTTCGGAGGAAATCGAAAGAGAAACGAAAGGTGTTTCGGGTCAAGATGGATTTTGTAATATGAATTTACATATTAATTAGTGTAATTAATATTAAATATAATATTAAAATCTAATTTGAAGGGTTATTCCACTAATGGGCCAAACTTCCTAGGGAATAGGGCCCATGAGGGAAAACCAGAGGAGGGAAGGGCCAAGGGCCAAAGGGCCAAGGCCCAGGCGCCTTGAGGGGGCCCACCGGACTAGCCTAGGGCTGTGCGCGGGGTGGGGCCCACCTCTGGCCGGCGGCCCATGTGGCCCATGCGCCCGCTCCCCTCTCTCCCTTGTTTAGTCCCACATGGGAAACCCAAAGGGGAGGGCACACCCCCTCCCCCTATATAAAGGGGTTCCCATGGGTGGGATTAACACACCAATATTTGGATAAGTCCTTTGGTTGACTTTCTCCTTCTCTCTCCCTCTCTATGCCTTGTGACCATGGCCCCAAGTCTGGGCTGTGCGATCGAGGGACATCTGAAGTACGTCGTTGCATTGCAGGATTCCTAGCCGGATATCAACTTCCGCACTCCCGGCGGGATCGGGGAGCCGGAGGTCTCATCGTGCACCGGATGTGTACGAAGACACGAGGCGCAACACTTGGGGCGCTTAAATGTTGTGAGCCGGAGTTGTTGCACGATGAAGATGATGAAGAACAAGAAGGAGCAAGGGGTGACCTGCGAGGAGCTTCGCGACCTTGAGGTCGGCTACAAGTACGACTACATCAACCATGTTCCCCGCGGAATGTTAACCGCGTACGGTCTACAAGGGTATGTATTCTCTAAAGCATTGGCCGTTACCGCATTACTACATAGATAGATCCTAGGCTAGTTTCTGGGGTTTCAACGTAGAATTTTTTTTGTTTTCTACTCCGATCCCCAACACAAAGCCTATATATACTATGGTTCATCTATGTTGACCAACAACTTATGATAAGCAAGATAAACAACTAAGAGATATCAAGATAGATTACTTCAAGCACGAAGGCTATCACAATGTAAAATGCATAAGTAAAGAGCTCGGTTATGAAGATAACCAAGGCACGCGAAGACGACGATGTTTTACCGAGTTTCTCCCAATGAGGGAGTATGTCTCATTGGAGAGGTGGGCGGTACTAAGACCACCAACACCACAAGAGACCTCACCCTAGTCTCCCGAGCACCCGCCGCACAGCAAGCACCCGATCCACTATGGGACACTTTGAGTGTGGTCACCAAACCCGTACAAGATTGGGGCAATCTCCACAACTTAAATGGAGGCTCCCAATAATCACCACCAAGACCACTAACTTGAGAAGAGCTCCACAGCTTAATTGGAGGCTCCAACAACACACCACAAAGGCCACTTAACCGACTAGGGTTTCAAGAACCCAAGAGTAACATGCTTCTTGATTTCACCAACCAAATCCTCCGAGGAGAACTCAAACCGATACACCTAATGCAATGGCAAGTCCTTCACTCCCAAATTTTACCAAATCTACAGAAGCTATTGGGGAAATAAGAGAGGAAGAACACTAGAGGAAAACCACAAAAGTCTCCAATATGTTCCCCTCACTTAGAGGAGAGATGGATTTGTAAGATTGTAGATCTAGATCTCCTCTCTCTTTTCGCTCAAATGGATGCAAGAATCATGGGAGGGAGAGGGAGGAAGCAAGCTCAAGAGAACCAACAATGGAGGGGACAAGGAGTTCAAAAGGATAAAGTCCAATGAAGAAGAAGGGCCCCTTTTATAGGGGGAGGCTGAAAGCTGACCGTTGCATGCTACGATGAGCGGTACTACCGAACCTGACAGCGGTAGTACCGGATGAGTCCGGTACTACCGACCAGGTACCGGAGAGAGAAACCGAGCGAGCCAGAGAGAAAAATCAGAGGGGGCAAACAAGCTTAGTGGCCACCGGTAGTGTTGGGTCCAAGGGTGGTACTATCGCTTTCTGGTAGTTCTGGACCAAGGAGCGGTACTACCGCTGATCACCGGTAGTACCGGGTGGTGGTACTGGAGCCTCCAAAGGAGGATGCCTAGCTCGTGGCTAGGCTTAGATGTAACCGGTACCTACAAGCGGTGGTACCGCTGCCCGAGCGGTACTGCCAGACAATAAGTCTGGTACTACCGGTCACAACATGCAGAACTGGCGGCAGCAGCAAAACGCAAATAACTTGAGCAACCGAACTTCGAATCAGATGAAATCTATTTTGTTGGAAAGATAACAACATGGAGAATCCAAAAAATATTGGATACCACCAAGGGGAAATATCAAGAAATATTATGTGAGATACCTCCCTTGGTGAGGAGCCGGAAAAATATCCAAGATCAAAAACACAATAATATAGATAAAGGGGAATCCGTTTTTGATGAACTAGAGCTTGTTATGTTACCATAAGCTCTAGAATCTCACTAGTAAAAGATTCAAATAACAACCAAGAAATATGATGCTAAGTATGCAAAGGTTTGAGCTCTCTCCGAAAGGTACATCGAGTTACTCACTCGAGAGCCTCTCTTGATAGTACGACTATCCGGTCTCCCAACATAAGACCGGTAAAAGGGAAACCCTATCAAGATCATACCTTTGCCTTGAAAAATCCACTTGAGCATGATGTAGATGATCTTGTCCTCCTCAAGATGGAACATCTTTGTTAATTGCTCTTGCTCACGCTCACTTAATGAAGACTTGCGCCTTGCTCCCCATACACCATGGGGAAACCTCTTCTTAGCACTTGTCTTCATCGATCCATGATCACCGGGAATGGAAAGCTTCAATCATGTGATATTTTAGAGATGGCGCATCTTTAGCTTGCACATCATTTCTTCTACTACATTTGGTTGATGTCTTGAAGATACACATGAAGAACTCCATCTTCTTCTTCACGATACTCTTGATTTTCTTTTCTTTATTATTTTTCTTCTTTTCTTCAACCTTGAAGCCAACACATGGTCCAAGCGATGGCAACGGACAATTCCTACAAGTGCAACTTAATGCAATCATTAGCCCATAAAGATTATCATTAATTACCAAAACCACACATGGGGCCCACATGCTCTTTCAACTACACTACTACAACCATACATACGGTTGCGGTAGTGTAATGGAGCACAAATCTGTTTTTTATCCGTGAATTTCGGGATGTACTCGCTCGGTGTGATTCCACGTCAGTACTTAGGGTGGATTCTGTAAATTTTTCCCGTATATGTAGTGTTACTCCTCACCTACCCAGGTACTCCTAGGCTCCTCGGAAGCCATCTTCGAACTTCCTTCACAACGCACGTTGACGTCGCCCCGATGCAGTAGCCACCATAGGCCACATTGCCCACCCTTTCGCTAGCACCACGATGCCCACTGACACACACAATAGGCAACACGACACAATCGCATCCGCTGGGCACACAGGGTACCCTAGACGATGTTGAACATTACTAGGGGTTCATAGTAAGTAAAAACTATCATGAGTTGAAATACCGTGAACTGAATTGTTGGGATATTTATAGGTAGAAGAACCAGTACTAATTGAGTTTAATGTTATACTTAAGCCATCATGACTTTTTTCAATGCCGCTATATGAAGAGGCTTCGAGTCATGATCAAAAATTGGCTTGTCCTACCTTCTATTATCATCTCCGATTGGATGACAGAGCTATCCATTGGGTATTGGTGGACCAACGTGTCAATGAAACGCATCCCAAACCGTAAGGCCATGGCGTCCCTCACTATGCTCACCTCATGGACGATTTGGAATAAAACAAATGCAAGACTTCTCCGCAATAAATCCTCCCATTCATCTATCTTACTAAATATCATCATCAAGAATGAGGCAAAGTTTTGGGTCACCGAAGATGCCAAACAATTGAGTTTTGTAATATCGTTGAGAGTAGTACCTTGGTTTTTATTTGTTTGCTCAAACTTCTTGTCATAACTCTCTCCTTATTTAATGTATAAGACCAAGTCTTTTGACGAAGGATTGTTTTCATGATCCCACGTGAGTCTCACTTTCAAAGATCGAACGAGAGTTTATTTGTTCGACAAACTGCCGAGATCAGCAAGTTTGGATCAAAGAGACGGTAAATGATCATAAATGAGTTACCTCAGATTTTATCCATGCTGTGATCGAAAGATGATCGTACAAGTGTTTACAAGATAGATTTCCACAGGTTTATAAAGATACTTAATGAGAATATCTGATTCTAGGGTTTATGACTTAGAAACTAGTGTTGAAGTTGTGATCCAAATTCATAAAAGGCTAACTTATGTGCATGCCATCTGCACCGCTCGGTCTTCCTCTTCCTCTACGCCAAGTTAATTGCATCGATGACCCATCTGTCAAGCGAATCGAAGCCCTCTTATCTGCCTCCATCCACCGCCCGCCGTAGATGACCCCCTCGCCTCTGATTTGCGTCCGACCTCTCTGAGCTTCCCTTAACCTT
The DNA here is from genome assembly GCA_910589775.1 of Avena eriantha. Taxonomy (NCBI): domain Eukaryota; kingdom Viridiplantae; phylum Streptophyta; class Magnoliopsida; order Poales; family Poaceae; genus Avena; species Avena eriantha. The sequence goes on from OU342743.1 coordinate 138,959,440, forward strand.
CAAGCTCAACAGATGGTCCTCATGGAACTCTACATTCGTCCCCGCATGATCCGTGCGCCTCCGATCATCCTCGTTTGCCGCCGCGAGATGCACCGGTAGAGGTGATGGACGGGGAGAAGGCTCCCTTCTAGCACAACATCACGGTGCTGCCGCATCCTGCAGCTTCCATGTCGTCTCCATCATCTCGTGGGGGTCAGAAATTGTAGCGACTGCAGGGGAGCCTAGAGCGATAACGGTAGAGGTGATGGACGTGTAGAAGCCAGTGAGGGGTGGCATAGGAATTGGGGTGGCTAAGAGAGTCGGGGTGTTGTCAGGAAGGCCACCGTAGTGCCGCCGACGCTGGTGGTCTCGGGGGAATTCCAGTCTCGCGTGGGGAGAGAGATGACCTCATCATAATTTTTTATATCTTTTGGATTTTTTTGTGTGTTTTTAATGTGGCTCACAAGTCACAAGTGGGACCTATGTCCACATCAGCAAGTTCCCTAGGTCTGTTGCCATCTCAGCCATGACAAACGGTTTCCACCTGTCAGTTTTCATGTCAATTTTGCGTTCGATTTGTGTGTGGTGTTTTCTGTGACATCCTGGTAAAATGGGATGGTCTTTTGTCATGACAACTCGGACTCAGTAGCCAGCACGTCACTTTCCCGACACCGGTTGAACCATGGAGATCCGTTGGAAGCAAGTACTTACCGTCCCCATCTCATAGGCCCCACCTGCCTACCTACACCAACGTGAGCCGTACGTGTCGATCAATCAATCCCCACGTTCCAGCTTTCGAAGGAACAAAACTTTTGTAATGCCGAGACTAGAAATATTCAAAGCCGGCTGGCCCGTCTGAGTTCGTTTACACGTCAAACTCGCCGTCGGGCGCCCTCACCTTCCGCATCCCCCCTTTCTCCCCTTCCTACTCCTTCTCCCCCAACCCCCTCGCCTCGCAGATCTCGCCGCGCTCACCATTTCCTCCCCGCTCCTCCCCTCCCCAGACGCCGACGCCGACGCTCGCTCCGTTTCGGCGGGAGTCTCCACGCCCGTCTCCCAGGAGAGAGAGAGAGAGAGAGAGAGAGAGAGAGAGAGAGAGAGAGAGAGCCGGAGGGGCCTGCGCCTCCCCGACGGCTCCCCTGCTCCGAGCGTGAGGGAGAGGTACGGGCTGCCGATCCTCAGTGAGCGCCTTTGCTCTACCGGATTTCCGCTTCGCCTCCGAGGCGATTCTGATCGCGGGTCGGGAGGGCGGCGAGATCCCATTCCGCGGAAGCGGGACTAACGCAGTGAGGCTGATCCGCTGTCTGTCACGCAGGGTTCGCTCGAAGACGCAGGCGCCTCTGTGACAGCGTGCGCGCGCGGAGGCTGCGGGTCGGCGGCGAGATGAAGGGAGCGTCGTCCATCCCCGCGGTCGCCATCATGCCTTCGCCGCTCTTCCTCTGGCGCTTCAAGGTAGCCTTAGCTTAGCAGCAAGCATTTCAACTCCCGTACTTGACTGTGTAGGCCACCGCCCACCAGTGTGCACACTGGCTGTGTAGGCCATGTTTGTAGGAGGTGAACTAGTACCCTCTTCCGGCTGTACCCCCTTGGACAATACGATCATGGTTACCAAGTGAATTCGAGAAATGAGGGGGAACAAAGTGCTAAGCCCAACCGCCTGTTGTCTCCCTCTTTCCATGCCTTGATTGCATAAATCTTCCGATAGCGAGAAAATCATGCCATGTTCAGAACTCTCCGCTGGTCTAGGATGTGCCTTTGTTTTCCGTGATAGAACAGTAGGCCACTCTGATGTTAGTGCCTGCCTTGATATTTTCACATGACATGTTCAGGAAACACCTTCTCATTTCTTCATCGAAGATGAAATGGCCCTTTAGCATAGCCATTTTTAGTTGTACCGAAAGTACCCTGTTCACTTGATTTCTCATCTGTCTGTTCTGCATTCCGCCTCTCAAATTGCTTATGAATCTGTACCTCTTCCAGGTTATATTGTTTCTCCTATGGGGCCTATGCTGTTGCAAGGTCAGTGGTACTCTATACTTCATCATTTTCGTAATGTATGCACTGACCTTAATGTGGTGTTGTAATCGGTTATGCTCTTGCAACTGCAGATAGGGTGGGACTCGGTTATGAGAATGAGTGCTGATCTGAGAGACTTGTTTCTATACGAGGCTTTCTTGTACTATAATCCTCTCCTTCTGGTGGTGAGTTTCTCTGTTATTGTACATGTGGCGTACTCCACAGAAATTAAGTCATGCCTGTAATTGTGCCTTTTGTGTTTCTGTTGTAGGCACTGATGATTTGGTTGTGGGGAGTAAATTTATGGGTTTTCGCTCAATCATCAGTAAATTATGCAAGAGTGTTCGATCTTTCACAGACACATTTATCATACCGAGAAATATGGAGGGTAGGCATATTTCTCTTGTTTGCAATACCCATTTGGTCTCTTATTTGAATGCATTTGTACAAACGTGCCTATCCATAGCCTGTAAGCTTAGTGGACTAGTGATCCATATGCTATGTGCTGCATGCACAGTGATCCATACGTTATGCCCTGCCTGCATTATTAAGCAATTTCTGCAGTATATATGGTTGTTATGGTAGTTCCTGAATTCTTAGTTAAAAAGTCCCTAGTCCTTCCCACATTTGTGTGGATAGTGGTACCTAAAGCTCACAACAATTGATATTGTTTGTTCTGGGTCCATTATATTTTTGCAGTGCAATTGTACATAACATTTTTAAAGCAACCTTGTTTATCTTGCTTCTATGTAAGTAATATATGGTCCCTACTTTAGTTTCTTGATGAACATGCCTCACTGGGGTTAATTATTCTTGAGAATACTCTACTCTGCACCTGTTGCTGCACTTTCTACAGTCAAGTACCCATCGGCCCTCTTTCTGAACTTGACTCTTTTCTTTAACCTGTATCATGTTTTTTTTCCTGTCCATGTTCTTTTATATCAAAATGTATAATTTCTCATATTCCTCACTCTTGCAGATTATTCTGCTAAAGTAACACCTTTTCCTTTCCATTGGCAGTGTGCTACTTGGCTGACTTTGATTGTTCCAACAAGTATGACAGCTTACCTGTATTTGTATTCACATGGGGAAGTCTCCCTTGCTGCATCTCAACCAGTGTAATATCTTAAGCCCATTAAGTCGATTATTCTATGACTTGCTCATGGTACCTGTTGTGGCATACATTATGCTTGGTTATACTTGTGGTAGTATCAGAAATCAAATTCGTGCAAAAATATTCCCAGGGAACAGTATAATAGTAAGGTATTGTTGACATAATAAAGTGAGTCTCATTGACTATCTCTGAATATGTTCTTCCAATCGATCAATTGAACCTTACATCTTCATAAGATCAGAGGGGTAGTTTATTTCATTATACAATTTGATAGCACTGAATGTTAGGACAATTGCCTCTTTTACCCTTAAAGTAAAGTCTATTTTCCTCTAAGTGAATAAGTGGAATGAGTACACTAGTAATATATCTTAAGCAAAGCAATTAATGTATGTTCACCATACAAACTGCTGGTTTCTTTGTAATATTGAAATGAATTTGAAGTTCTGCATGATGCACCATCTACTTGTTCCTGCTTTCCCAAGTTAGAAACAAAAACATCCTGCATTATATTCTATTCTGATGCATTACTTATTTACTTTTCAAATGCTGGGTTATAAAATTGACATATTGTTCTGCCTTCCTGCAGGTTCTTTTGTATGCTATCCTTCTGATGATCCTCCTTTCTCCTTTCGATATGTTTTACTTATCATCACGTTTTTTCTTTCTGAGGACCACGTGGCGCATAATACTTCCATTGCAAGTAAGTTGTACAATTCGTCAGTAATGTTAAATATGTTTTGCTTTTAGCTATGATACAACTGAACAAAAAAAATTAGTCTGCATTGGCTACCTGATTGTTCTTTACTGTAGAACCAGTAAACCGGATCAATTGACATTTTGGATGATTTAATGTGCGCTTGTTCTGCAGGCAATTACATTCCCTGACTTCTTTATGGCGGATATTTTTACATCCATGTCAAAGGTACAGTCATTTTTTTGGCAGAAAGTTTGCAGTGTTTGAAGTCTTAGCGTATCGTTTTGTTTAACTACTCGCTGTTTTAGATATTAGTAGAATGTGGTTTTCATGCTTAATACTACTCCCTTCGTCTCAAAATAGATGTCGCAGATTTGTCAAAATTTGGATGAATCTAGACACTATTTAGTATATAGATTCATCCAAATTTTGACAAACTTGCGACATCTATTTTGAGACGGAGGGAGTACATTATTTTCTGTTCCTAGCTACATGAGCACGTGTGATGTACTATTACATAGTTTTGTAGAGAACTGTTTGTAACTTGTGGGTTTTCCTAAGTGAAGATATTCAGTTTGATCTTTCTACCGTTTTGCTTAGTAGTTGCATTGTTTGACAGGTGTTTTCAGATTTGGAACGTTCAGGTTGTCGTATGGTCCATCGTCAGGTTAGTGTCTTTCTCTTCCTTTGTTTCTGCTCACATTTTTTCCTCAGCAGTCTCCAGTTTTCTGGCAATGAACAGAGTGTGAAAACTAATCTTGTTCCTCTATAATGCCCTTGTTATTGTGATATTTTACAGGTTGTGACAATTGCTTGGTTTGAAGCAGATTCGATTTGTGGTAGCCACTCTGTTGCTATTCCACTAGTGCTGGTACTCCCTTATTTGTGCCGTTTCTTCCAATGTCTTAGACAGTACAAGGATACAAAGGAGAAGACTTGTCTTCTGAACGGTATTTACTCACCACCATTATTTTTTTTCTTAGACGTCATACATGTTTAATAAAATGTTAGAATAGCACAACTTGTAGTTTTTGATTGTAACTTAGGAACACTTCCTGGAATATCACTTACCAACATCTTTGTGCCAAATGCAGCACTCAAGTACTCGACAGCAGTCCCTGTGATTTTCTTATCAGCTCTCAAGTATCACGTGTTCCCTGACATGTGGACTAGCTTCTATCGCCCCCTCTGGCTTATTTCTAGTGTTGTGAATTCACTGTATTCGTTCTACTGGGATATAAATCGAGACTGGGACTTGAGGTGCCATTCTCTACAAAGTATCTTTTCTATCCTGTGGCTTTGCATATCTCGGTTGTTGCTAATGGAATTTTCTCTATCACTGCAGCATTTTAACCAGGATTTTCATGTTCAAGAACCCAAGTGTATTGACTAACCTTCTTTACGGCAGGAGCTGGGTACAAACTGGAACACATACATGCTTTTAGCTACTATACTCCACCTTCACAGCTTTTTCATTAATCCTTCCATGTTGCCCCTACAGGTATATTACTGGGTGTTAGGTAGCAATCTCGTTCTCCGCTGCACGTGGACATACAAGCTTTCGGCGCATCTCCGGCACAACTACCTGACAGTGTTTGCGATAACCGCCTTGGAGATGGTGAGGCGGTTCCAGTGGGTGTTTTTCCGCGTCGAGAACGAGTGGAACAAGATGACAGCCAAGCAGAATTTTGAAATGTCATCCGACATGCTGCCTTCGGAAGGAGATCGGCTACTGGATTCTAATAGTCATAAAGTGTGACCAGCATTAGCAATATAGTATTATTATTACAGTGCGATCCTCACCCATAATATATACCTAGAGCTCAAAAGGTCAAGTATACAAGATAGGTTTCCACACAGAAAGAAATTGTTGGCACCTGTGCCATCTGTAACACTGTTGAATCCCCACATGAGGTGTGCTTGTTGACACATGAAATGATGAAACAATGATGGCAGTGCCGAGATATTTATAATTTCCTTACATCTAAACGATCTGCATATCAAATACGAATATGAGTTTGATGCTTTATCCACATGTTCTTGCAATAATGTATAAATGCATCCATGTGTAAATCATCTTGTGCAAGTGGGACGAATTGTTTTCTTCATCGTCCGAGTGTTCGAAGCAGCACATCACATGCTCAAGTAATGGAAACAATTCCATGTAGCAGACGAGATAAATGGCTGGGGCCCGATGAAGTAACGGTTGCCCACTGAAACAACCAAGAAATTTTAATAGTCTGATGGTTGTCATGTTTGCAAGCAGTGTACGTACGTACTCAGTTGGTTGTTTAAACCTAGTTGCAGCCTGAATAAAAAGGGCAAGATGGAGTCCAGGACGGTATGCCTCCGTAGCATAGTGGTAGTGCGTTCCCTTCGTAAGGGAAAGGTCGTGAGTTCGATCCTCACCGGGGGCTGTATCTTTTTACAATGGAGTTCTTTTACCTCTTTAATATGGCTGGCTTGCTAAGCTGGTCAGACAAGCACGATTATCAGATTCCATTATAGGTCTAGGTCCTCATTTGATTGATATAAAGGAATCTTTGTTTTAATGATACTATTTTCTTGGTACAAGATGATATAGAACAAGTTGTCCACTAAAATATGATTCTTTATTTGTTTGAAGCCATGTCTGGTATAAAAGTTAATTATAGTAATAGTAAATTCCTCGTGGTGATTGAGGATGAAGATAAAGGTTTGTCGTATGCTGATATGTTTGGATGTCAACTCAGTTGTTGGCTATTCAAATATTTATTAGGCGTCTCTATGTCTGGATCCAGGTTACATGTTGTTGATTTGTTCCCTTTGTCTAAATTGAGAAAAAAACTTGATGGATGGGTTGGACACTCCTCATCGATTGGTGGGAGGCTGACTCTCATTCAATTCTCCTTGAGTAGTTCACTCATTTATCACATGTCCATTTACATGTTGTTAGACTCCAAGTTGGAGGATTTTATTAAAACTAGTAGAGGGCACGTGCTTTGCACGTGTGCATTGCTGTGTATGTTTATTACTTGGAAATAAAATAATTTTGGGATTGAAGCTACGGTATTGGCTTGTTAATCTTGTATAAATTATACTTATCTTATCAGATATTATCTTTTCAACCTACAGAATTCTGCATCTCTGTAAAATGTACTTACTTGAATTGATTTACAACATGATTACATAAGTGAAGAAGTATCAGAGTTTACCACAAAATGATGGGCGAAGTCCAATGGCTCAATGTATCTAGGAAAGCTCACTCCTGGATTTTCTTTTTGAGGGAAACCGGTGCTTCAATCATTAGGATAAGTTAGCCATGTCATGTACAGTCATCTGAGATTGAATTACAGGGGCATGACCTAGACAAGTTTCATTAATCCACTGAGATCTAACCAAACAAGCTAATTTAGCTCTTGTGCAGCTCTGTTGTCCTCCCTTCCACTCATCCCCACCTCAAAACTATTTAGTCGATATCCTTGTACAAGCTTTCCTAGGTGCGCACTGCAACTTCGTATGGCACCAAAACAGCAGCGTTGTCGTATTACAGAACTTCGTATGGCCTGAGCCTGAGACAAGTTACTAAAAAGTTTTAGACATGTTGCACAAGCCCGCCTACTACTATGATGTTTCTGTTGTATACTAAAACTGAAAGATGATGCATATGCCGTTTCTGATATCTTTCTCTTGCAATGGCTACCGTTCTCTTTTAAGCATGTTTCTTTCTGCTCATGTGACACTTGTGAATACATGTTAGCACAATGATGTCGCTTATGCCGCCCTACACTTTTGATCTCATAATTTGCAGCTTGATCTTCCAATGAAATTGTTGATAAATATATGCCAAATGGACTGATACTGAACCGAGTTCTGGCCTTTTGGACGACATGTGTCAGAAGCACCAATATCTGCCAATGTATTGAATGGAAAAGATTCAGCAACAGTGTAGAATGCAAAAGATTCAGCAATAGTGCAGATGGTATAGAGCGAAAAGTTGAATTGTCCACAACTTCCTTTCCTGTAATGTAGGTTCAGGTTTCACCTCTCAAATAATTATACCTTATATATAATGAGATAAACGAACATCCTAGTGCCATAATGTATATGTATTTATTAGTTCTTGAATCTAGCTGATGTGGCGTTGGTGTGTATTGCTACAACTTGCAGTGTTCTCACGTCTCGTTCTTTTATACTCACGATTCCTTTTCAAATAGGCTCCCCTTTGATCTGGAATCATTTGGAGATATCTATCTCGATCATGATAACTCTTACACCGAGAAGAACTCATTTGTATATCACCTCTGGTTTCAGTTAAAGCATGAATGTATATATAACAGGGAAAGAGATCAATAAGGATAATAATTAGATATCATAATAAATGCATTGGTTCCATTATGGTGAAGCTACAAAGTGGACATTTGTAACATATCTGAAAGGACCATGGCCTTCCAGCTTGTTGGATCTTACTGGATGGCTTATGGTGTTCTAAGCAAAAATTCAGATTTTAAGCATTAAGCCCTTTTCAGGTTGCAATAACAGAAAAAATCGCAAGAAAAACACTGATCTGGATTCGTTTTTGTTCAGGTAGCATTGCCTTTCATGTTTTACCAACAGTTGGCAGTTTGGACAAAACACGAACACCTTGCGTGCAAGAAAAAATAAATAAATCTTACATGGTTCAACCAGACCAATATGCAATTGTTGCGCGGTACTATAGTGACGTTTGATCACCTCTGACAAGAACAATCATTTGTGAAGCATTCTCATGCAAAAGAATCATCACAAATTTCACAAGCATTGGGAGAAAACGCAAAGCTTACTTATGAGGTGTTGCACTATGGTCAGCTGGTCATTGAAGGATGCCTAGATCCCATCGGACGAAATCTGGGAGGAGCAAAATCTTTTCAGCCTAGTGCGAGCCTGCAAAGAGATGGTGGTGGAGCTACAATCTGAATGTGCGAGACTGCGAGGCGACCTGAAGGTGTTGGTGGTGTTGGTGACCTGAAGGTCTGACGGGCGAGCTAGGGAGATTAGAGCTGACAAGCGATGAGGCGATGCTTCCGTGTGCGAAGCCCGTGACCGTGAGAAATCAAGCTGCTTCAAATTTAGCTAGAGGCAAGGACCGTGGGATGTGGAGTGTTCCAGAAGGACCGACAGACTCAAGTAGCTTGGCAGGATGGCGAATCCGGGCAAGAGCAACCGTTCGATTAACTGGAATTGACGGCCATAGATGAACTTCTTTTGCTAGTGGCGGGTAAACAAGGTGAGAAGAATCTAGATTCAAGTGTTCAAAAATTCATGTACTATAGTAGTAGAGATTATCAGAAAATTCTGCAGTAAGAAGAAGTATTACATGGTAAAGTGGAGTATGATTTGTAGACCTAGGAAGAAAGGAGGTTAGGGATAAAAAACTTATCTGCCTTCTCTATAAATGGTGGTGGAAGCTTGAGAATGATCAGGGCTGCTGAAGGGCTTGCTAAACTGGTCAGCATACAATGGAAATGAAGGCCTCTGGCAATCCTTGGCCAAATCAAAATACAAGATAAAACATGGAATCTATAGGGTATGTATGAAACAAGCTGACTCTGCAAATTGGAAAAAACTTCTAAAAGTTGAACAAATTTATCTAAATGGGAGAACAATGGTTGTTTGTTGGGGGGAGCGGGGGGGGGGGGGGTGTGATTTTTAGCATGATCAATGGTACGAGATAGGTTTCCACACGGAAAGAAATTGTTGGCACATGAGGTGCTTGTTGACACATTAAACAACGATAGCAATACCCAGATATTTAATTTCCTTACATCTAAACAATCCGCATATCAAATACTCCCCGTCCCAGAATAAGACTTGAGTTTGTATAAATTCACATGTATCTATATATTAGGCAAGTTTTATGGTCCTTTTACTGGTCGCATAGGGAGGACAAGTATGACTCCATCCAACGGCTCAAATAGATTAGGCCCAGCTGGCCCAGTAGCCATAATATTCAGAAAAAAATACATTTAGTTGTAAGAAAAAAAAGTCAGAACAACAACCGAACGAGTTCATCCTCTCCCGCACGCCGCCGCCGCCGCCTCCCCCACCTCCACCTCCCACACGCCCACAGGAGGAGGGACGCCGCCGCTGCCTCCTCCACCCCCCAACCGACCAGAAGATTCAAGAGTAGGGCATCCGCCGCCTCGTCCAGCTCCCTCTAGAGGGGTCGCCTCCCCCAGCTCCTACACGACCACAGCGCCGCCGCCTCGTCCACCTCCCACGCGGCCTGCCTGCAGGGATCAGCCGCCGCCACCCACATGACGCCCCGTGAAACCAGATCACTGGAAGGTACGTTAGGCATATGCAGAACATCCTCCATCGCAGGCACGCGATGCGATTGCAACCGCAGGTAGTCGTCCTTGTCACCATCATCTACTCACATCATGTGCAATTGTGCACCTATGCTGCTATTTGTTACTCACCCTAATACTATGTCGCCTCCAGCATTCTCTGCTTTGCTTCACCCTAGTACCGACACCAATCGAGCTTCAGCAAACAGGGTTCAGTTCGTGGATTTGCCAGTACCACCAATCCCTGCTCTCTCCCTCTCTCACAACTAGTCCACAGTATCCATCTTAGTTTTGATGTATTCATCTGTCTCATCACTAACGATGGTGGTCTGTCCTAGCTCAGTTGAATGTGTTGATTTCATCTTAAGTCCAATGCAAATTCTGAAGTCACAAGCTAGTTCTATCCGGCATGACCATTCATTTCAATAGATTTGTGCTGCTGTAAATAGAGGTCATGCATGCATGGTTGATATATAGTCAGATAGGATATGTTGTTTGGTTCACTAAATCATAATATTAGACTGCCTACCTTTTAAGTTTACCCATGTTTTACCTATCAAGCCGTGTCCATCTGCATGCAAAATGCAGTGTTCTGATCCAATACAAAAGAAAATATTATCGTACCTATATGTAACGAGCCATGGATGAAAAAGAGAAAATCTTTACTGTAAATTGTAAGCTAAATTGTACCCATTGGACTGCAAACATAATCACATAAGAGTGACACAATGTTTGTTATACCTATACTAGGTAGTGCTCATGCATTGGTTGTAGTATAAAACTTGAGTATGGCATACATGATTATGATATGGCAACATACAGTATTTATGTATGCCCTTTTTTAATTAGCGGTGGTATTTCTGAACTGTGCTTGTTTTTCATGGCAAGCTAATAGATTCCTATATGTCCATTATTTTGTTAGCCAGAATTACAAGGCTAGAAAATTTTACTTCCCCTAATCTACAAAAGTTTCATGGCGGTCGATGAAAGAGAATCAAACACAACATGAAAGTATATTTTAGTAATGTGCAGCAGATCAATTGTAGATCTTCTATATGTTTTGTCATATGAAACTGAAAATTTGAAACTTTCTCCTGATGCAGCAGAAGTTGTGGTTACCGGTGGCGCACAGCCAGAGACTGTCGGAAAGCGATGGCAAGGACGCTTGCGTCGATCGACGCTCCCTATGCAACCGACAAATCCTTCCTCTGGACGATAGATTTCTGAGATGAATTTTTTGTAAAATATATGATGTTTTGATATCTAAGATAGCTTGTTTAGTTTATGGATATCAGTTGTGAACTTGCAATCGTAGTATTAGACCTTGCAGAAATCTATGGATGTCAGTTGTAAGAAAACTTTTTCAGTTCGATTTGAACCGCAATTTTCATTGCTCGTAATGAAAATTTCTTGTATAGAATTTTTTCACTAGTTGTTATTGCCATTGCAAGGGTTTTAAATGGATATTAACTTTCTGCAGAAGTACATGCTAAGCAGATAAGGAGCAAGGCCTTTCTGATCACTAGATGGACACCCAACCAGCACTAGAAACATAGAAATTTTTCTTGTGAATTATCTAAAATCAAGATCAAAACACGTGGCCTGACATTGTATCAGAACTTTATTGTCAAGAACAAACGATGTTCTCGTGTTATATTTTAGTTGATCTTTTTTCCTAGCTCTGTATGTGTAAACCTTAGCCTAAGTAAATCATGTGTCATACTTCTGCTGTGTTTGTTCCCTATTTTGATGTTATTTTCACAGGGACTAACCGAACAGACCATCAGCCAGCCAGCAACACAGGAAAACAAGATACAAAGCGCTTAACACAGGAAACAAGATACAAAGCGCCTTGTGAAATCAAAGATGAAACTCTGGCAGGAAATCAAACATGCTCAGGAAGATGTAGAACGAAATACATTATTATGGATATGATAGTTGGAACATTAGTATCTCAACAAATTCCCAATCGTTTCAATCTAGCTAACAAGTCCAAGGAAACAATACAGTCTTTCCACCATATAGCACACACAAATTGATCGCCACGCTACCATTGCCTTATTTCTTCTAGAGCTTCCTCATGTTGAACTCCAGTTCTTTCCCCTCCAAGATGTACCTATAATTTACATAGAAAAATGTAAGTAGGTAATAATAAGAAAGTGTATCGCTGCTGCCTGCGCTGGCTGCGCGTTGTTGCGCGTGTACCGCAGCCGCCTGTCCTTCCTTTCAGTTTCAGTCCAAGAGATGTAGACAAACAAAGCAGCTCTTGATAGCAGCTATATGATTCCCAGGCATCCACGGTTACAAATCATCTAGTTAGAACTTAACACTTCTCCACTTTGTCCTATTTACTTGACACTTAGCTACATGATAATCAGTTGCATGGATTTTATAGAGGCTTTGTGTACGAAAATATACTGAAATTGCAGACAACATCTGCTTGCGAACTTAGCAATACATTTCTCACATTGTGTGGCATCATATTAGTTATTTCTTTGTCTTATACAAACTGATACACTGTTGGCCTATCTTCATTTGTCGCATGCCCCATATTATAGTAAAAGAAACTGATGGAAGATAATGGACAATGCCAGCTGTGTTCCTTGTGGAGAAGAAACTAAATTCTTATTCAGTGCTACTGTAATTTTCTCCTTATTTCACTTATCTAAATGGAAGATGAATTGGTCGATTATTTTTACATGCTAATACAATAGAAGGATCTATCAAATACTGTGGAGTGCATTATCTTTCGTCATGACCTTTGAATGTGAATGTTATTGAAGGTTTTTTCCATGGACACCTTTCATTCATGCTATCCTTTCTATTCATTTATCTTCAGAACTGATCCTGTAGTACTTGGTACAAATAATTCTACACAATGGGAATCATTACTCGAGTAACATACAAGACTAGCATGAACAAGAAAAGTGTAGAGTATTTCTTATATTTGCATTTCTCCTCTTCGTGTCTCTTACTGTGTGATATGCCATGAGCTATGTTTTTTTTAAACGATGAGCTATAAGTTTCTTGTAAACAGGTGGTCAGGTGCAAACGCTCAATTCTTGATGCATCCAAGCTCAGGTGGTCATCTGATCCAAAAGCAAGCAAAGGAGATACTAGTATATGATCAATCGTGGCGTGCAGATAGCCTTGCATCACATACATGCCCTACCTCTTTGACCTATGTAACATATAATGCAATTCTTCAACGGGTTGCAAGGCCAACAGTGTATCGACTTCATTTGGAGCTCTTGCGGTGACATGGATTCAAATTTTGTTTTCACATGAAAACGGCAAATTTTAAAAGTGCTGACCGCTCCGTTTAGTCATTTAATACTTTTTTGGTGGTAGCAAGTTCTGAAATTAAATCAAAAGGATATGCACGTTCTGTACGAAGTACTTATGATTCAATTTGAACCGATGTACCATGCACTTGTTCTATACAAAGATGGGTAATATCCTTCAGCAGATCAAAACACATAAAATCTACTCTGTTAAATTGGTTAAGTGCCATTTCCTTCAGAATGCTCAATTAATTTACTTTGTTATTGTATCTTTTAGGTACTCTAAGTGGTTGTTTGTTCACTGTTGTATATAGTTGGGCTGGTTATTCATCATTTCGAACTACCGGGCAAAATAATAATTGCTTCAACCAACAATGATAGAATGGTGTACTGACAAATAGGCTCAAGAGTCTATAGTGCAACTTCAGTATTCATTTCAGAATGTCATAGCACAAAACTTACATGGAGCCTGCCGGTGTCTTCTTAAGGGAGCTGGGACTCGCTGAGTGGTGCTGGATACCAGGCTGCTGCTACAGTCCAGGCACACCTTGGCGCTCATGGCCTCGCGCTTTTCCATGCCGGTCCAGGCAAACTTGCCAACCACCGCGAGCGCGACCATCCCCCACCCGCCACGCCCAGGACGTTGTCCACGTCGGTGTGCAGCCTGCTGGTGCCGAGTAGAGAGGAAGCATCAGCCCGGACACCAGCGGCGCCACCTTCTTGCCACGAACGGGCCGCTGGCAAGACCATGCTACTGTTGGGGGATGCGACGAAGAAGGCGTCATGGGGTCCTGGATCGGGGACGGGGCCGAGGGTCAGGGTGCTATGGGAGGGATGTGGCTAGGGTTGGGGTAGGAGTACGGGGCCAGCGGGTAGCTAGGTGGGGATCTTTCCTTCGTTAATGTCCGGAGCGGCGGTGGCGCCGGAGTTCCCCATCAGGAGATCGGCGGCGTGGAGGTTGGGCATGGAGGTCGGGAAAGAAACTGAGGTTTTTTTTTCTGTGAATAGTATCACACCGGCAAAAGAGTTGGGCTCTCTTGGGCCGGGGCCCGTGTACGTCCGGTGCCAATTTTCCCATCGCGAAGCCACCAGTATGAATCGTACTTGTGATGTTTTTGACACCAGTATGAAATAATGCGAGCCTTTGGATGGATAAAAAAGAATGGCTCCTATTCATTTAGGGGTACCACAAAAGAGCTCATATATTAAGACATGTCTAGATACATCACTGTTTAAGTAATGGAAAAAATTCCTTATAGTACATGGTCAAGTATTGGAAACAATTCCTTCTGGTAGTAGAAGAGATAGTTTCCTGTATTTTGGATAGAAATGAAGTGAATTTTCTCTCTTTCCATTGCACAGCACTACAACAGTAAACGTAGCACACGCCATGCAGTCTAGGCATTTGACCAGAAAACAAAACGTTATTCCTTGCATTCCAATGCCAAAAAAAGTGATTTTTAGTACATAGTGAACTAGTATCACTCCTACAACAAATACACAAGCTAGCACAAAATACATCAGGATGTACACCACGGAGACGCCGACAAGGGACAGGGAGAACGAGAAGGTCGGCCTGTCGGGGGATACTGTTTCCGCAGCTACGGTGACGCAAACACATCGTCGAGCCAGGCCACCGGCTGCTTGCCGTTGCCGTCCGCCTGCGGCACCACCAGGACAAGGAGGGAGCACATCGTGTTCTAGAGGCCGGTTGGCGCGCCTTAGGTGCCGGATGCCGCGTAGCACGACGTCCTTCTTCAGCGATGCCCTCGCGCTGGGCCCGGGCCAGTGCAGGTACAACTGGCTCATCACCCGCGCGTCGCCGTACTCTCCCTCGTTGTGTGTCACTGGGGACGGAGAAGAAGGGAAACTCTTGACATCCTGAACTCCATGGCAGGCAGGATCGATGGATCAGTCCTAATTCTTAAGAACTCAGAGAACTTAGAGCACACCTGGCCAACGGGCTGGCCTGCCACGCGTTGGCCCGTGTAGCTTGTGGGCCGGGCCGGGCCAGCACGGGGTCTGCCTCCCAGGCCTGGGCACGACACCAGCGCCAAACGGGCCAGCCCGTGGCACGCGGGCCCGTTAGTAGTTTTCTGCAAGCCTGCTCAAAACTGCCCTTAACAATAGTTGGACTCCTACTATAAGAACAAAGTTCCTGTGGCCTGTTGGTTAAGCACGGGTTGGGAAGGAGGGAGGTCTCGAGTTCGACCCCTAGTGTAGACTTTTTGCCTGCTTGGCCATGGACTCCGACTACGAGGAGATGTTCGCCATGTTGTTTAAGGAAGAAACCGCCGCGTGCACCGACTCTACATGCAGAGCAAAGCCGAAGCATGGAGGCTCGGCGAAGGGACGCCAGAAGTGCAAGGCAAGGCAACGGATAAAGGGCCACTACATGTTGTACATTGACTACTTCATCAACAACCCGTTGCATGAACATGCCGTGTTTCATCGCTATTTCAGGATGAGCCAAAAACTATTCCTCGAGATCATGTATACCATCTAGGAGTCCGATCCCTACTTCATATGCAAGAAGGACAGCACCGGCATGGTAGGGTTTTCCTTACCGCAGAAGTGCACGGTGACGATGAGGTTGCTTGCATACGGAGCTCTGAGGGACATAGCCGATGACTATCTACGGATGGCCGAGTCCACCCCCTTGATTGTTTGAACAAATTTTGTAGAGCAGCGGTGGTAGTGTTTGGGTCACTATACTTGAGATCACACACTACTGAAGACACTGCTTGGATCCTCATAGTCAATAAAATAAGAGGATTTCCTAAAATGCTTGGAAGCATCAACTGTATGCATTGGCAATGGAAGAACTGTCCATTTTCTTGGTAGAGAATATACAAAGACCACCAAGGAGGTTGTAGTGTGATACTCGAGATAGTTGCTATATATGATCTCTAGATTTGACACACCTTTTTGGGCATGACAGGATCAAACAACGACATCAATATCCTCCATTTCTCTACTGTCTTCGCCAAGTTTGTTCATGGTCATGCGCCCCTGGTGGACTTTAAGATCAATGGGCACCACTACAACAAGGGATACTATCTTACAGATGGCATCTATCCAAGATGGTCAATATTTGTTAAGACTATCTCAAGCTCCATGCTCCCCAAGCATTCCCAGTTTCCCAAGAAACAAGAAGCTTGCAGGAAGGATGTGGAGCGGGATTTTGGTGCACTCCAACAGAGATTTGTAGTTGTCCGGTTCCCAGCTATGACCTGGTCGAAAGATCGGATATGGAAAGTGATGAACTGTTGCGTGACCTTGCACAACATAATCATTGAGGACGAGTGGAAGCATCCAGTTGATGAGGTCGAGCAAGCGCAACCATACTATGAGCCTCTTGGAGAGCCTGATCACCAGGTGCCGGTATCGTGGGCTTCCTTCATCGCCATGCGTCAGGAGATCCGAGAGATGCATCAACAACTAAAGGATGATCTGGTTGAGCACATATGGATACGCAAAGGCAACACATAGTTTGTTGTTATTTGTGTTTCAAAGTTTGCTGAACTATGTCGAACTATGTCGTGTTTCATTTTATACCAACTATTGCGTGAACAATGCTTTGTATTCATTTTTTATGCCGAGCTATGTGATCAAAACTAAATTTGTGTGAATTTGAGCCGAATTGTGGTGAAATGTCGCCAAATTAGCCGAAAGTTCGCCTACCTAGGAACGCGAGTGGGAAATCGGTCATTTCCAAGCCGAAAGTTGCATCCATCTGACGATTTTTAGCTCCGGGTTTCGGTTTGGAAACGTCCGACGAGTGGAGGTGCTTTTATTTTGTTTGCAGAACGAGCGAGTGAGGGAAGTGTAAAGCGTGGGAAGGTCATCAGTATTTATAGACGGTGAGCTCAATTATGTTACTTACTCCGGTCCATATTAATGGGTTCAATTTTGTCTAAATACGAATATATCTAATCTAAATATTTAACTTGTTACTCCCTCCGTTTTAAAATATAAGATGTTTTAGCTTAATGAAAAAACTGTATCTAGACGTTTTTAGTATCTAGGTTCATTCCAAACCTAGATAAACCTAGACACTAAAAAGACCTAGATACACTTTATTCACAAAACGAAAACATCTTATATTTTAAAACGGAGAAAGTACACGTGAATTTAGATAAAGTCGACGACTAGTTAATATGTACCGGAGGGAGTAGCGAGAGGACATGGTTTCTCACATTTTGTTTTTACAGATGCATTCATGCATGGTAGTGAGAGATTACTTTGCCGAGCACATTGGTTTAAAAAAAAAGACTTTGCCGAGCACATTCCAGTGCCTGCTTTACCGCAAATCGATTTAATTAATCCGACGCAAAGAGGGTGATGACACGAGTAGGTATGTTGATGGAGATCCAGAATTATATTTCAGTTTGTGCGCTGGCTTTGCCGGTTTCGGTCTGGAAGGAAAGCCATTAGCGCGTGTGGCAGCAGTGAAAGGCTAGAATTTGTTCTGGATGCATCTAGAACCTGTTTGGTAACCAGGCATTTCTGCTGCCACGCCAGCGAAAACCATCGAGCGAGAGACGTCACCATACACTCACAGCTCGCCATGGCTTCCTACAAAAGACTGTGCAGCAAATTTGTACGGTAAATTAAAGACTTTTAGTTTGGCCAGGTCAATCAATTGGGGGAAGATGGACCTACTGTAATATTTTAAACAATGCGGCTACTACACTATACTGTAGTACTTCTTCCGTTTTAAAATATAAGATGTTTTAGCTTTATAAAAGAAGTGTATTTAGGCCCCTTTTATATATAGGTTCATTTCAAACATACATAGTTACACACTAAGGGCTTGTTTGATACTAGAGTTTTTGTGGGATTAGCGGGGATAATCCCAACAAACCCAAATCCCTACTTACTTTTAAAAATACACTTAGTACTAGAGTATTGAGCGATTTTAATCCCTGCTTATTCTCACTTTTTCTCAAATTTTAGTGTATTTTTCTCAATCCCTAATACTCTATCCATACCTAGTAGATTGTGGGTGGGGTTTATGGGGATTAGGTGAAGGTAGAGGTCTCACTCAATACTTTAGGAGAGATACACTTTATTCTTAAAGCTAAAACAACTTATATTTTAAAACGGAGGGAGTATATGGTTTCAAGAGAAGAGAGTATAGTTCCGAATCGAATCTCTTGTCTCGAATCGGGCACTGCTAGAATTTCGAATGAAAACGTAGAGAAGCAAAGCAACCCACCCGACCAAAACGTGGATTGGTCGGTGACTGCAGCAGTACGGCAACTGCTGCGGCGCAGTAAAACTTGGGGAAAACGACACAGTAAAACTGCACGATGGTATCAAGTGCACGCATGCAGACGCAGCGGCACGACAGCAGCAGCCTATCCTATCCTATCCGGTGTCGGTCATGGTTTCTGGCGGCAATTTTTTGGCCACTGAAAAAACCAAGAAAAATGGAATCCAAAACGAAATGGAGCCCTCTCTTGGGAGGGACCCAGAGGAATGATTTTCACCTCTCCTGTTTCTCGGAGAAAACGAAGTGATTTTTCTCGTGTCACAACATTAAATTTAGTACACAGTCCATGCAGGGTCTAGGCATTTGTTATTCCTTTTGCATCCATGAAAGAACACTCTCCGTTTTAAAATGTAAGATGTTTTAGCTCTATAAAATAGTGTATCTATACTAGTATATAGATATACTCTAAATCTAGATAAATCTTCATACTGGCGGAGCTTAGTGCATGGGGGGCCACCGTCCCCAAGGTCTGCACATGTATGAAGATTTTTTTTATGGAGAGACCTTAAATTAGTTAATTTTGTGTGTTTTGCCTCCCCATGAACATATATACTGCATTCCCCTCCCGCAAGCTCCGCCACTGAATCTTCACACTAAAAAGATATAGATATTCACAAAACTAAAACATCTTATATTTTAAAAGGGAGAGAGTAGTTTGTAGCACTCCTACAGCAAATACACAAGCACAGCAAACACTAGAATGTACAGCACGGGGATCGGAGACGCCGGAGAGGAAGAAAGAACAAGGTCCTGTCGGAGCGCTACTGTTTCCGCGCGCGGCTAGGGCGACGAGAAGGCGTCGTCGAGCCAGGCCGCCGCCCGCTCACCGTCGCCGTCCGGCTCCGACGCCGCGGCCTGCTGCACGACGAGGAGCGAGCGCAGCGTGTCCTGGAGGCGGTTGGCGCGCCTCCGGTGCCGGATGCGGCGGAGCACGGCGTCCTTCTCCAGCGCTCCCTTGCCGGGCCCCGGCCTGTGTAGGTACAGCCGGCTCGTGACACCCGCCGCCGTGTCGCCGTCGCCGTGGTCTCCCTTCGATGGGGGGCTCTTGGACACCCTGGACTCCATGGCAAGATGGACGGATGGATCTGACGACAGTCTTGTGTTCGAGCTAGTCTGGTTCTTGGGACTTGTAGAAAGAGTGGGTGATGACTGATGAGCGAGGAGTGTAAGTGTGGCGAAGTTGTGCGTATTTATAGAGGATTCGGGGAGCTCGATCATTATGTCTGTAGTTTAATTAAGCTCGAAACAGGTAGCTGGAGGACATGGTTTCACTCGTGTCAGGGCCGTTTGTTTTGCTCTTTTTTTTTGCACCAATGGCTGTTCACAGTTACAGATGGTGGTGCGAAGATGACTTGCCAAGCACATGCATTCCAGTGACTGCTTTACACAAATCACTGCAAATTAATTACTAGTAATCTGATGGAAAGAGGGTGATGACACGGGTAGGTATGTCGTCGATGACGACCCAAATATAGATTTTAGTACGTGCCCCAACTTTGCCGGTTTCAGTGTAAAATCAATAAGCTAAATTATCAGTTGAGGGCGCGCGCGCGCGAGAGAGAAAGGGGCAAACGGGCTGGTAACACAAGTCCTCGTGATTGACTAGGCGTGTCCCCGCAAAAAAAAAAAAAAAAAAAAAAAAGAGACTAGGCGTGACAGTGAAAGGTTGGAATTTATTCCCTTTGCGTCGGCCAAAACCACCTCTTTCTCTTTTAGGTCGATCGACGTCACCGTACACCCACAGCTCGCCATCGCTTCCTACAGGAAAGATCGTACACATCTGGTAAATTAAATACTTGTAGGCCTTGGTCAAGTCAATTAATTAGGGGGGAAATGATTGAGCTACTGCAAGTACTACTTCCCTCCGTTCACAAATACTTCACGTTCTGGTTTAGTCAAAGTCAATAAAGTTTAACCAAATATTTAGAGAAAAATATCAATATTTATAATATAAAACTATATAGTATTGGAGGTGGAGAGACATGAATGTGATAATTCTGGACATAATCATAATATTTTGGTCTGTCAAGAGAGGAAGTCCTGGGAATATGTCCCTCTGTTCTTTGGTAGCACATATTTTGATCAAGGGTTCCATTCTATTCTAGTGACTGAATCTTCTTTTCAGTTAATGGAGAACTGCAATTATGCTCATATCATGGTGGTTATGGGTGA
The DNA here is from genome assembly GCA_910589775.1 of Avena eriantha. NCBI lineage: Eukaryota > Viridiplantae > Streptophyta > Magnoliopsida > Poales > Poaceae > Avena > Avena eriantha. Next base: position 138,980,285 of record OU342743.1, read on the forward strand.
TGTGTCAGGAAAAGACTTGGAGAAAGTATTCCATTTATGGGCAGATGTTGTTGGTTCAGGATGGAGATTCAATGCTAGACCTATTAGTGATGTTGAATTTCTGATGAGATTTCCTTCTGCGAAATCCATTGAAGATTTTCATTTTGGCAAGGTTTTTATGAAGACAATCCGTGATGATGTGATCCAGATCTCTAAGTGGAATGGTGATCTAGAACCTGTTGATTGGCTGGAGGAGGCATGGTTTCGAATTGTTGGTATCCCCATGAAGTATAGAGAGAAGTCCACAGTTTTTTATGTTGCATTTGATAGGGAAGCCTTTGGCAATGGATAGGAATAGTTTGAGAAATCTGGCATATGTGAGGGTAAAGGTGGCTTGCCAAGATGTGACTCTGGTGCCAAACACAAGGAGAGGGGAAATGAAAGGGGGGATTTATGAATTCAAATATACAAGGATTTTTTTTGCTCCAGATGCTACACCAACCATACCTGTCTCTGTTGATGTGGGGGATGGAAATATTCAAACTGATCAGACCAGGCAAGATGCCAGTAGCAATAGACTTGTGTTAACTTTGATTACTATTGGGAGGACTGAAGCTGAGGTTGGTGTGGAACAGACATCCCAGAATGAAAATGCTAGAAACAACTATTCTCTAGATGATCTTCCATAGTGTGCTGCCTGGGAGAAAGGGAAAGGGTCTAGAGTTGAGTGTTAAAATTCTGGGAATACTAATGATATGTCTTTTGGTGCTCGGGTGGCTCAACTTTGGCCAAGTGGAGGATCTAGTGGTGGCATTTCAATTCGTGAGCCAGTTGATAATACCGTTGGCAATGTGTCTGAGGGTGGTGTGGTTGGTACAGACAATATCAGGCAACAGAGTGCCACTGCTGGGTAGACTCAGGAGCAGGTGATGGGGGATATACATATGGAGGTGGCACAAACTCTGGCTCCACAAGAAATTGGTGTTGTGGTGAACCCAGACGATCCAAATGGTGGTGGACAGACCTTTTAGGAGTTTGTGCAGGATCTGCTCCAAAACAAAAAAAGTGATAAGTATTATGAACACGGGAGACAATATGGTCATCTATTGGAGCAAACTAAAGAGGAGCAAGTAGGTGCTGAGAATGATAGTCATGTGGAGGAAAGTGATTCTGGCAACACAAATAGCTCCTCTGCTGAGAGTGGTGTTGATGAGGAGAGCAATCCCCCTGTGGAACATATACCTATGGCTGGGGTGGAGGTTCCTATTCAAGATCAGGAACAAGTGGTTGTTCAGGTAGGATCTTCTTAGCCAGAAAATTTATCCCAGGAGAGTCAGGGTTCACAACAAGAGAGACAAGAGCATGTTGCTGCTCAGGAGGATACAGTTTCTTATGCTCCACATATCAGAGTAAGTGAGAGGTTGGTTCATCCGGGGGGGTAATATGAATGAAAGAACCATGTTGCAAAGTACCCCAAGAGACCTGTCAGCTACTAATCCAACTTTTTATAACTCTTTTGCTACATTAGATGATGATGATGATATTATGAATAGGGCCTTGGAAATGGGTCAAAGAACATTTCATGGTTCCCTGTATTTTGTGTGTTAGATAACAATACCGTGGAGTTTCTAATGTGCACTAAGTATTACAGGAAAGCTTTTGGGTGTTTAGGGGCTAGATTATCCGCCCCCATCATGGTCCGGATAATCCGGCCTGACCATCTTGGCCAGGGCTAGCCGCGCGTGAGCTTCTGTCTATGGCGGATTTCCCCCCGGACAGTCCGGCTCTAGGGTAAATTTTCTCCCAGGACTAGATAATCCGGCCTTCCTCTAGGGCCGGATAATCCGGCCCCAGGGAAATTTCCCAAGGGAGCGTCTACGCGTGCTTCTATCTGGGGCCGGATTTTCCCCCCAGACAATCCATTGTTGGGGCGGAATTTTTCCCCAGCCGGATAACCCGGCCCTCCTCTTGGGCCGAATAATCTAGTCTCTAGGAGAAGATGCCAAGGACCACCTTGCGCGAGCTTTTGTTCGAAGCCGGATTATTTGTCGAATAATCCGAGTCTAGGGCGGAGTTTTCCCCAGGCCAGATAATCCGACCCTCACTTGGGTCGGATAATTCGGCCCCCAAAGGCTCCAACAGCTTAGTTGGGACAGGGGGTATAAAATCCACATCATCCCCTTCGGTCAGAACTCTTGAGTCATTCTAAAAAGATCAGATATGTTGCAAGAGCTCTCCCCCGAGTTCTCCCACTTCATCCACCCGAAGGCTTCGATCTTTAGGGGAATTGAAGGAGGAGACATTACGCATCGTCATCACGAATCAAGTGCTTCAACTCCTCTCCATTCACTTGGAGAAATCCTCGATCTAGTATTCTCGTTAATATCTAGATCTTGTGTTTTGTTATTGATAACTATTGTTCTTGTGGCAGCTTGTTGTCATCACCGGAGCCTCCAATTTTGTTGTTGAGTTGTGCCTCGCTAGTTGTGTAAAGGCGATGGTTCCCGCCTCGAAGGGTTCCTATAGTGGAAAGGTGGATCAGGCCTTTGGTGGTGAGATCCATCGGAGAACAGGGTGAGGCCTATTTTGGCGTGGTGGTCCTAGGCCCACCCCTCCAACGCAGATGTACTTCCCTTAACAAGGAAGAAACTGCGGCAAAACAAATCTTGTGTCTCCACGTGCTCCACTACGGTTTACTCGTTCCTCTATCTCACTCGCCTTTACTCGCTAGTAGTTAGGTTTGCATATAGGAAAATTCTATATAATAGTATATCTAGAGAATTTACCTTTTGTGTCAAGCCTAAAATTGAAAAAGCATTAACATTTGAAGTAGCACCTATTCACCCCCTCTAGGTTCCCATACGATCCATTTCAATTGGTATCAGAGCCCCGGCTCTTAATTCGGGCTTAACCGCCTAAGAGAAGTATGTGTACTAAGGAAAATGGGAATGAGGTTGTGGACAAGGTCACAATGGATGACCTCAAGACGTTGGAAACAACCTTGTTGAAATCCTTTGAGACCAAGATGGAAGAGATGCGGCAAATGATTGCTCGCCTCACATCATCTACAGCCCCATCCCCATATTCCTCTGAGTCCACCACTCCTCTATCTAAGGAAAAGGCTCACACCGGATCTAAGGAAGATGAAGTGGTAGGTGAAAAACATAATGGTTCCGCCTCCAAGAAGGGAAGTGGTAAGGAGGACTATAGTGAGGTTCCTCATATATATTCTCCCGACCCACCTATCCCTCATCCTCATATAAACAATAGGGGTGATCCATGCTTACTCAAGATGTTGAGCTCGTTGGGGAACCCCAAGAGGAAGGTATGATGAGTATAGCAACAAGTTTTCCCTCAGTTATCAAACCAGTAGGAGCAAGGAAACACCTCAAAGGACGCACTACCGGTGCTAGTAGCAACGTGGAGACCTGCACAACACAACCACAGAACTTTGTCCCTAACTTGCGATGAGGTTGTCAATCTCACTGTGTTTTGCGGAAAACAAAGGATTAAACGTATCGAATGGAAAGAAGTAAAAGTTTGCAAAAAGTAAACACAAAGCAGTAAACAATTTATAGATTGTATGTAAAGAAAAGGACCAGGATCCATAGTTCACTAGAGGTGGCTCTCCTTAGATAGATAACATGCTGGGTGAACAAATTATAGCGGGGCAATTGACAAACATCGAGAAAGCAATAGATGCATATACTAATCATCTTGACTCCTTTGAGATTCGATTGGGCATTACAACATTATACATAGACCGGCATCCAACTGCATCTATGACTAATAATCCACCTTCAGGTTATCATCGAACCCCCTCCAGTATTAAGTTGCAAGCAACAGATTATTGCTTTACGAAATGCGTGTAAAGTAAACAATACGATTGTTCTATGAACAAAGGATTGTTGTTTTATCCCTAGTAGCAACAACACATCTAGTACCTTAAAGATTTCTGTCACTTCCCCAGATTACCAGAGGCATGAACCCACTATCGAGCATAAATACTAACTCTTGGAGTTGCTAGCATCTACTCAGCCAAGATAGCTACTAATAATAGAGAGCATGCAAGATCACAAATAATAAAGACATGATAGAATCAATAATCAATCTGAAATAGCATCTCAATATCCATCGGATCCCCGCAAACACAACATGTATGATTACAAATAGATGATCTTGATCATGAATAGAGCTCACAAGATCTAAACATGGTAGCACAAACGAGAAGAACCAACCAGCTAGCTACTACATGGACCCATAGTCCAGGGATGAACTACTCACGCATCACACCAGAGGCAGGCATGGTGATGAAGGAGGCCTCCAGGGTGAATTCTCCCCCTCTGGCAGGGTGTCAGGAAGAGCTTCAGATCCCTCCCGATCTAGGGATGGAGATGACGGTGGCTACAGACTCTTTCGTGGAATTTTGATCAGGTACTTAGGGTTTCTGTATCGGAGGCAATATATAGGCGAAAGGGGAGGCCGAGGGGCTGCCCTAGGCGACCGAACCACCCCCTGGCGTGGGCCAGGCCTGGCCGCACAGTCAGGTGGTGTGGCCGGCCTTTGGCCCCTCTCCATCTCGTCTTCTGGCTCCATGTCCCCCTCGGTGAAATATTGACTTTCGCTTTTGTCCCATCCAATTCCGAGAATATTCATTTTCTGACTTTCTTGGAACCAAAAACAGCAGAAAACAGGCAACTGGCACTGTGGCATCTTGTTAATAGGTTAGTCCAAGAAAGTGTATAAAAAACTCCAAAGTGTGGACAAAACATAAGAAAATAGATATAAAACAAGCATTGAACATCAAAAATTATAGATACGTTTGCAACGTATCAATCCACCCAAGCTTACTGCATCTTCATTTAATCAATGGCAATTCTTAATGAAATCTCATGTATGCAGTTCGTCTATTGAGCTTTGGAGAATTATCGAAGATGGTCTTCATATTGGAGACCCCACCAACGTGACTAGGGGAGAAGTTGTGGATAGTCAACTGAATGCAACGGCTCTCCACATGATTCAGCTCGGAGTGGGTCCCAAGGACATGCCCCACATTGAGCACTTCAACACCGCCAAAGAATCTTGGGATGCACTCACCGACCTATTTATTGGAAAAGCATGAGAAGAAATAGGTATGATGCCCTTAGCAATGAAGCTAAAGGATTTTACATGTTGGATGGTGAAGACCATGAAGATATGTATAGAAGGCTCAAGGGCATTGCGACAACATTTAGAAAGCATGGAGCCACTCACATTGATGATGCTTGGATACAAAGGAAATATGTGAGTGCTCTAATGCCATTTGAGCCAACAGACTTGAAGAGCTTGCGGTAGACACAACTACCATCAAATGACTTCCAATGAAGTCATGCAAGAAATGGCATCATTCAAGGTTGTAGCTAAGAACACTGAAGATGCCTGTGCCCGGGCTATTGGAATGTAAAAGAGGGTCAATGTTGCTCTAAAGGGAAATGTTGTTGAACAAGATGAGGATGAAAGAGGATACGAGGGTGTATCCATGGGCTGTTCCAAGGAAGTCAAGTGTGCTCATGGTGAGTACATGGCTTTCTATGCAAGGAACTTTTGGAAGGATCCAACCAAGGCCAAGTCGGGACTTGAGCGCAAGAATGGGTCAAGTGGAAGAAGAGAGAATGGCCCAAAACTGAGAACATGCTATAATTGTGGAGATAGGTTACACTTTGTGGCTGAATGTCCATATCAAAGTAGAGAAGACAATGGTGGTAGGCTCATCCTTAAATAAAAGTCCAAGGCACCTCGAAAGAAGCCATTTATCAAAAATAATGGTCCTTACAAGAAGTAACCCAAGATTGTCTTGGTGCCACAAGAAGAATATTCCTCTGCAAGTGAAGACGACGAGGATGAAGATAGTTCTTGTGAGGTGGATGCTATAGCCACCACATCTACCCCGTCATCACTCTTCGACTCTCCAAACGAAAACATCATCAACAACAACGTCACTTGCCTTATGGCAAGAGGGTCCGAGGTATCATCTTCTATTTATTCATTTCCTAAGACTAACATAAATATGGATATGGATGTTCATACTAGTCTTAAGATAAAAGCAGAAGTTATTGCTTTGGAGAATTTTTTCACTAACTTGCAAGGTGAGCACAAACTTCACTTTGATGCTCTTATGAGTCAACTTGCTCATTCTGATGCTCTTCTCGAAGAAAAGGGTAGAATTGAAAGAGAAGACGGCTTGGAGATAGCCTCCTTAAAGAATGCCTTAGAAGAAGAAGAGGAAGCTCGAGTATCCTTGGAGGAGAAACTCGAGTCAATTGAGGAATCCCATGAAGAGGTTGTTTCCCAGCTCATGAAAGAACGTGACAATGCTCTTACTAAGGTAAAGAAACTAAATAAAGAAAAAGTTGAATTTGGGGTTGCTCATGCTAGACTCTCAGAGAAGTTTGAGAAACTTGAGATTGCTCACAAGGCATTGGAGAGTGAACATTCTACTCTAAATGAGTCTCGTGATCAGCTCCAAACTCAATTGGACAAGTATGATATGCCCATCACCTCCACTCTATCTTGTGGACATGAAGACTATTGAGGAAAATGCAAGGCTAAAACAAGAACATGTAAAGGGATATCAACATAAAGGTAAAGAAGTCCTAGATGAGGTGCTTAGCAAGAAATGGACAAACAATGGGAAATAAGGTCTTGGTTATGTCCCCAAGACAAAGAAGAAGAAGAAGAAGAAGAAGAAGAAGAAGAAGAGCGAAACTGCTCAACCAAAGACAAGCACCACCTCTAATGACAAGACTAATTATGATGGTTTTGCAGGGGCTAATAATCCTAATTATGAGTTATTTTGTAATAATCCTAATAATCCTAGCTATGTAGGTCCTTATGATAGTTACATTTCTTGGTCTATTTGGGTTCCCAAGACCCTTGTCACTAACATGAGAGGACTGATACGTTGCAAACGTATCTATAATTTTTGATGTTCCATGCTTGTTTTATATCTACTTTCTTATGTTTTGTCCACACTTTGGAGTATTTTTATACACTTTCTTGGACTAACCTATTAATAAGATGCCACGGTGCCAGTTGCCTGTTTTCTGCTATTTTTGGTTCCAGGAAAGTCATAAAATCAATATTCTCGGAATTGGACGGGACAAAAGCTAAAGTCAATATTTTACCGGAAGACACATGGAGTCCGAAGGAGAGACGAAGGGGGGACACACCACCCTTTGGAGCGGGCAACCCTAGGACGTGCCAGGGCATTGTGTGGCCCCCCTGGCCGGCGACCGACCTCGCCCCTTCGCCTATAAGAAGCCCGTGGGACGAAAACCCTAATCCGGGAGAGCCTCTAGCCACGAAAAGTTCCACAGCGCCGCCGCCACAGAAGGGGAGATTCGGGAGACAGAAAGTCTCTATTCTAGCACCCTGCCGGGACGGGGTAGTGCCCCCGGAGCCATCTCCTTCGATCTCCACCACCATCTCCATCGATCTCCACCACCATCTTCATCATCATTGATGATTCCCATGATGAGGAGGGAGTAGTTCTCTCTCAAGGCTAAGGGTTATATCGGTAGCTATGTGTTCATCTCTCTCTATGCATGATCATATTTTGATCATGAGCTTTGTAATCAAGTAGATGTACCTTGCTACTCAAGTGCTTTAATAGATCTCTGATCTCCCCATGTGTGTGACAATGACAGCGTGCACACCATGGTGGCACTTAGGCTAGAGATTACAAATACTTGTTATGAGTTATATTTGGAGTTGGATGTTTCTATGAAATTGTGGTGTTTGTTGGAACCATCTAGAAATTGTGGTGTTTGTTGGGTGTTTCTATGAGTTGATTGCAGGGTTGCTTGAGAGGGATACCTTTGACCACTTCCTCCTTGAGTTCGAGAAACTTTGGGTGATCCACTTAAGGGAAACTTGCGGTTGTTCTACAAACCTCTGCACTTGGAGGACCAACAACTATCTACAAGAATAGAAGTGCGTAGACATCAAGCTATTTTCTGGCGCCGTTGCCGGGGAGGTAAGGTAAAAGGTACTCACATCCTACGGTATGAGTACTCGAAGTTATTTCCTTTAGATTATGCAATTTTGTCTTTTTGTTTCTTGTTTTCACTAGTTAGGCTTAATGGAAAACAACAAAATTAGAGAGCTTTATAGTATTTATTAGGACATGAAGTGTTTGAAGAGAAAATTAAAAAACCTATGGAACTTTATTTGCATGCTAATAGCAATGTTGTTAGTATGAATTCTTTGGACACCATTATTGCTAATGCTGTGGAAAAGTCTAAGCTTGGGGAAGCTAGTTTTTATGAAAATGATCTTTTTAGTCCCCCAAGCACGGAGGAGAAAATTTACTTTGATGATACTATGCCTCCAATATATGATGATTACAATGATGAATATGATATTTTCAGTCCACCTACTATTGAGGAGAAAATTAATTATGATTACAATATGCCTCTTATATTTGATGATTATGGTGATGAGAATAATAATGATAGCTATTTTGTTGAATTTGCTCCCACTACAATTAATAAGAATGACTATGTTTATGTGGAGAGTATTAATTCTTTTATGCATGTGGCTCATGATAAGAATGTTTTATGTGATAGTTATATTGTAAATTTTATTCATGATGCTACTGAAAGTTATCATGAGAGAGGGAAACATGGTTTTATGTATCTCAATAATATTATGTTTCCCCTCTTTATGTTGAAAGTCTTGAAGTTGCACTTGTCTTGCTTTCCTATACTTGTTGCTTTGTGCTTTCATGACTTGTTTCTTTACAAGATTCCTATGCATAGGAAGTGGGTTAGACTTAAATGTGTTTTGAATTTGCTTCTTCATGCTCTCTTTTACTTCAATTCATATTTCTTATGTGAGCATCTTCTCAAACTATCATGCCTAACTTAAAGGCGTTAAAGAAAAGTACTTATTGGGAGATAACCAAAATGTTTTAGTTGAGTCTTGGAAGTTATTACTTCAGTAATAAGCTCTCCTTATCATTTTTGTGTGGTTTTTGTGCCAAGAGTAACCTATAATGAGAGAGAAGTAATGATTGGGAAAGTTGTTGTCACGAAACAGATTTTTGTGCTTCGCTGTAAAAATTCGTGAAAAATCTCTGTACGTCGGTTTGAGCTGTCATTTTTTGTGCTTCTGCCCCAGGTTGTTATCCAACTTTTGTTAGTTCAACACATTTCGATTTGAGCAACAGTAGGTCTTCGAAAAAATTGGTTTTTACCTGCTGGTCTGTTTTGATAGATTAATGCCATTATTTGCATTTGCCTCTTAACCTCTTTCCCTTTGAGTTCTCTTTGATCATTTGAACTTTTTAAAGGAAGTGCTACAGTAGGTTGTGTTTTAATGGAAGTTTTACTTCTGTTGAAACTAAACCAAAAGACTTATTATCTTGAATGCACTAATGTTGCTAATGAAGATTGTGTGAAATTTTGTATGAAGGAAATCTACAGGTGTAGGGAAAGAATGATGTAATGAGATGAAGAATGGACAAAAGCTCAAGCTTGGGGATGCCACCCCGTGTCACCCCAAGAAATATTCGAGAGGTACAAGCGTCAAAGCTTGGGGATGCCCAAGCCATCCCCTTCTTCATCAATAAAAATCTCAGGTCTTTCTAGACATTTCGGTTTTATTGTTTCATGCATTGTTGTGCTTTTCTTGGAGCGTCTTTGTTTTTTTTTTTAGTTTTCTTTTGCTTTGTTTGTTGCAATAAGTTGGTTGGATCCCAACACACTTCTTTTGGAGAGAGACACACCTCGTTATTCATTGCCTAGAACACTCTAGTTTTCACTCTTATTGTTCTATGAGTGTTCTCCTTTGCTAGCACTGCGTTTAGCTTTAGTTTTCGATTGGTGTTAAAAAGTTTCATGCTTATAAGTGGTACAAAAGGGAGCTTGTTTTGACTATGACTTAGACTTTATCATGTCATGCTTGATGCTTTATGCTTAGTGATTATTGCTGTAGCATGACTTGTTATAAACAATTGAGATTGCTTAATGTGCCTTGAAAGAATCATGCGTTGTTTTAGCATATTAAAGCATAGTATTGTGGTATTCTCCTTTGATGCTTTATTTTGGTTGACTTGGCACATGCTCACACCATGTTAAGACTATACCAAGTCACCATAGCCTTTATGATCCTTTAGTTTTCGACTTGTAATATCACTTTATGCTTTAATTAATAATGTTTTGTCGCTTTGCATGATTATGGCCATTATCGCTCTCTTAGTTGGTCGCTCCTAGTCTTTTTCTAGCCTCCATACCAAGTATGAGTTCCACTCATGCATCCAACTCTAAATAAAACCAAGTTATTCCAAAGAGTCCACCATACCTACCTATTAGCATTTGCTATTCTAAGTATATTCATGTTTTTATCTACCTTCTGAATTAAACTTGTTATGTGAAAATTAGTGATTAAAGCTCTCACGAACTTGATGGCACACTTTACTTTTCTTGCCCCTAATAGACTTGAACCATTATGTCATATATGTTGTATATGCTTGCACTTATACGTTGGGGATTAGCAGAACTATGTTGTTATGGGGAACGCTTTCAACATTTCACTTGTACATTGTACCTAGTTGATATCGTGCTCTTTTGTTTATGGATGTCGTCGATGTGAAATGAAAGGGGAGCTTGTAATTCAATGGAGTTATGTATGTGTGTTAGAGAAACGCCTGGGCCACTGGCCTAATCCATGCCTAATCATGGTGGAAACCTACAGTGTAACCATAATGAGCAATCTATGAAGCATTCTTCTTATAAAAAAGAGATAGAGATTGAGAAAAAGAGAAAAAAGAGATGAGAAAAGAGTAAAGAGAGAAAAAAACACCATTTTCCCATTGTAAATAAGAAGATTACTGAGATGCTTATTGTCTGCTTGCCTTGTCATTTTGATATGGGGATTCTTCCGTATCATCGGGCAAGGGGTACCGTGGTGGCGGTTCTCTATGATACACATGTACTTACTATGACAAGAACTTACCAGTAACTAAACTTGAGTAGTATGAGGAGCGGCCCTCGTATTCAAGGTACATGAGATTGCGAACTTATACTTTGTCAAGCATATACTCCATAGTTTGTTCACTTTAACCTTAATCACTTCAAGATGCTTATGATAGGGGCAATGAGAGCTGAAAGCTAATAAGTACCATAATTTTTGGAAGCTCTTTATGAGACTTGAATCCCTGCTTCCTGATACATTGCAAATGTATCTATAATTTTTGATGTTCCATTCTTGGTTTTATCCACTTTCTTGTGTTTTGTTCCAACTTTGGAGTACTTTTCATATGATTTCTTGGACTAACCTATTAACAAGAGACACAGTGCCAACTGCCTGTTTTTTGCTGTTTTTAGTTCTAGGAAGGTTAGAAAATGAATATTCTCGGAATTGTACAGGACAAAAGCCAAAGTGCCTATTTTTCCGGATGTCCTCAAGTGCTAGAATACGAGACGGAGAGGGGCCCGGGGGCCACCACACCACCTGGCCGTGCGACCAGGCCTGGCTCGCGCCATGGGGTGGTGTGGCTGCTCCCAGCACCCCCTCGGCCTCTCCTTCCGCCTATATATTGCCCTCGAGACGAAAACCCTAAGGCCCGATCAAAAATCCACGAAAGAGTCTGTAGTCGCCGTCATCTCCATCCCTAGATCGGGAGGGATCTGAAGCTCTTCCCGGCACCCTGCCGGAGAGGGGAATTCACCCTGGAGGCCTTCTTCATCACCATGCAAGACTCCGGTGTGATGCGTGAGTAGTTCATCCTTGGACTACAGATCCATGTAGTAGCTAGATGGCTGGTTCTCCTCCTTTGTGCTTTCATGTTTAGATCTTGTGAGCTCCGTTCATGATCAAGATCATCTATTTGTAATTTTGCATGTTGTGTTTGCGGGGATCCGATGGATATTGAGATGCTATTTCAGATTGATTATTGATTCTATCATGTCTTTGTTATTTGTGATCTTGCATGCTTTCCGTTGTTAGTAGCTATCTTGGCCAAGTAGATGCTAGCAACTCCAAGAGTTAGTATTTATGCTCGATAGTGGGTTCATGCCTCTAGTAATCTGGGGAAGTGACAGAAATCTCTAAGGTACTAGATGTGCTATTGCTACTAGAGAGAAAAGAACAATCCTTTGTTCATAGAACAATCGTATTGTTTACTTTACACGCAGTTCGTAAAGCAATAATTTGTTGCTTGCAACTTAATACTGGAGGGGGTTCGGATGATAACCTGAAGGTGGATTATTAGTCATAGATGCCGTTGGATGGCGGTCTATGTATAATGTTGTAATGCCCAATCAAGTCTCAAAGGAGTCAATATGATTAGTATAGCATGTATTGCTTTCTTGGTGTTTGTCAATTGCCCCGCTGTAATTTGTTCACCCAGCATGTTATCTATCTAAGGAGAGCCACCTCTAGTGAACTATGGATCCCGGTCCTTTTCTTTACATACAATCCACAACTGTTTACTTCTTTGTGTTTACTTTCTGCAAACTTTTACTTCTTTCCGTTCAATACGTTTAATCCTTTGTTTACCGCAAAACACGGTGAGATTGACAACCTCATCGGAAGTTGGGGACAAAGTTCTGTGGTTGTGTTGTGCAGGTCTCCACGTTGCTACTAGCACCGGTAGTGCGCACTGCCAAAGCTCAGCTTAACACCTTTGGGGTGTTTCCTTGCTCCTACTGGTTCGATTAAACCTTGGTTTCATAACTGAGGGAAACTTGCTACTGTGCTCATCATACCTTCCTCTTGGGGTTCCCAACGAGCTCTGCATCAACACCGCCATCAAGCATTTTTCTGGGCACCATGCATTGAGCCATCAAGCATTTTTTGGCGCCGTTGCCGGGGATCGAAGAAGAAACTCCCACGTCAACCACACACCATAAAAATACATTTTTCTGGCGCCGTTGCCGGGGAGTCAAGGACATCTTCACAAGGGGAGTCCCTCATAACCAATCTCTTTACTTTGTTGTTTTTGTTTTTCTTAGTTTTCTTTTTTGCTTTGTTTGCTTGTTTTGTTATCAAAAACACACAAAAAAATTAGTTTTACTAGTTTGCTTTCTTATTTGAAAAACACACAAAAAATAGTTCATATCTTGAGTGCCACTATGTCTAGCCTTGCTCCAATCACTATGTCACCCGAGGAAATGACTTTCACTTTTAAACAAGGAAATTGAGGAAAGTTTTAAGGAAGCTTGGTCTAGAATCTCCGATCTACATGAAAAAACTGAGCCTAAAATGACTCAAAGCTTGTTCCTTAGCAGTTTTTACCTTGGAATTGCTCTTTGCTATAGATATGCTTTAGATGCTATTGTGGGAGGAGATTTCCTCCAATGTAATGAGGATGATGCTATTAATGCTATAAAGAAATTGATCCTCACTTACAATATGCCTAACCAAACTGATATTATTTCGCAAAAATATTTGCTAGGTTGAACACTCTTGAGGCTAGCATTACTAGCTTAGAAATTTGCTATAATACGCTTAGGGAGCATCAAAATTATGTTCCAATAAACTCTGAACCATCAAAGTGGTTCCCTACAGTAAATATTGAGATGAACACTGAGACTTTTCAAGCTCGTTGTGATATCATGTCTAAATTCTGCCTCCTGCCCAAAGATATTTATAAATCTCTGAATACTTGGGGGCTTATTGAAGGAGGAAAAGAAATATCTCTTGCTAATAATACTACCATATTACCTCTTGGAATAGCTGAAGGAGTGTTTACAAAGATCCTTGGGAAAATGATTTCTACTGATTATCTTGTTATTGAATGTGCAGGAAAATGACAAATTACACTTGGAAGGTTCCTATTAAAACTCCTTGGAGCAATAATAGATGTGGGAAAGGGAACCATGCACCTTTCTTCTCCACCAAAAAATCATATTTTCCCCAAGGTTAAGAATAAAAATAAAAGAGGCAAGGGCAAGAAAGTTGGTTTTAATGCTTCTTCATTTGAGAACACTTGATTCTTTCTTGCTTCTTATGCCTAACTTAAAAGCGTTAAATAAAAGTACTTATTGGGAGATAATCCAAAAGTTTTAGATGAGTCGTGGAAGTTATTACCTCTGTAATAACCTCTACTTATCCTTTTTATTTGCTTTTTGTGCCAAGAGTAACCTCTAATGAGAGAGAAGTAATGATTGGGAAAGTTGCTGTCCCGAAACAGATTTTTGTGCTTCACCATACAAATTCGTGAGAGAGCTCTGTATGTAGGATTGATCTGTATTTGTTTTTGCTTATGACCCAGGTTGTTATATAACTTTCATTAGTTCAACACTTTTTGATTTGAGCAACAGAAGGTCTTCTAAAAAATTCGTCTTTACCTGCTGGTCTGTTTTGACAGATTTCTGCCATTTTCTGTATTTGCTTCTTGTTGGTTCCTTCTTGAGTTCTTTTGGGGAATTGAGCTTTTTGAGGGAAGTGCTACAGTATCTAGTGTTCTAATGGAAGTTTATTTGGTGTTAGAACTGAACCTTAAGACTTATTTATCTTGAGTGCACTAATGTATAAAGATTGTGTGAAGTTTTGTATGAAGGAAAAATTTCAGGTGTATGGAAGGAATGAGTAATGAGATGAAGGATAGACTAAAGCTCAAGCTTGGGGATGCCACGCGTGTCGCCCCAAGAAATATCAAAGAAGTACAAGCGTCAAAGCTTGGGGATGCCCAAGGCATCCCCTTCTTCATCAATAAAAATCGCAGGTTTCTTCCAAACACTTCATTTTTATTGTTTCATGCACAGTTGTGTTTTTCTTAGAGCGTCTTCTTTTTCGTTTTCGTTTTCGTTTTGGTTTTTGTTTTCTTTTGTTTTCTTAGTTTTCTGAATAAACTGGTTGGACCCCCTCTTTCATACATTGGTTTGCAAATGGTTTGGTTTGGAAAAGAGTAGGAAAGTTCATGCTTATGTGGTAAAAAGAGCTCGTTTTTGACTGTGGCCTATGCTTTGTCATGCCATGCTTGATATTGTTTTGGCTTTATTCTTAGTATTCTTTGCTGTATCATGACTTGTTATAAACAATTGAAATTGCTTAATGTGCCTTGGATGAATCATGCGTTGTTTTAGCATATTAAAGCATAGTATAGTGGTATTCTCCTTTGATGCTTTATTTGGGTTGACTTGACGCATGATGACACCATGTTATGACTATCTCAAAGTCACCATAGCCTTTATGATCCTTTAGTTTTCAACTTGTAGTATCACTTTATGCTTTGATCAATGATGTTTTGTCACTCTGCATGATTATGGCCATTATTGCTCTCTTAGTTTGTCGCTCCCAGTCTTTTGCTAGCCTCCACAACAAAGTATGAGTTCCACTCATGCATCCAACTCCCTAAACCAAGTTACTCCAAAGAGTCCACCATACCTACCTACTAGCTTACGCTATTCCAAGTTTATTCATGCTTTTGTTTACCTTCCAAACTAAACTTGTTATGAGAAAACTAGTGATTAAAGCTCTCACGAACTTGATGGCACACTTTACTTTATTGCCTCTAATAAAATTGAACCATTGGGTCCTTCTTTGTTGCGTATATGCTTGCGCTTTATAAGTTGAAATTAGTAGAACCATGTACCATGGGGAACGCTTTTAACATTGCACTTGTACTTTGTACCATGTTGATATCATGTTCTTTTGCTTACGGATCCCGGCGGTGTGAAATAAAAGTGGAACTTGTAAGATCATGGAGTTTGTATGTGTGTTAGAGAAACTCCTGGGCCGCTATCCTAAGCCATGCCTAATCATGGTGGAAACTTGCAGCATCACCATAATGAGCACTCTATGAAGCATCCTCAATAAAAACCTATGCAAATAGCAAATAAAAAGATCGCTGAGATGCTCATTGTCTGCTTGCCTTGTCATTTTGATTATGTGAAAGCTCCCGTATCATGTGCAAGGGGTACCCTGTTGGCGGTTCTTAATGATACACATGTACTTACAATGACAAGAGCTTACTCGTGAATGAAGTTGAGTAGCATGAAGATCGGTCTTCGTAAGTAAGGGGCATGACATTTCAGTTTATAACTTGTCAAGCATATCCTCTTAGTTGTGTCACTTTAACCTTAATAACCTTCAAGATGCATATGATAGGGGCAATGAGAGCTGAAAGCTACAAGTACCATAATTTTTGGAAGCTCTTTATGAGACTTGAATCCCTACTTCCTTTTACAAAAGCTTTTCTTCCACCATTACATTGAGTCTCATCTTTATGCACTTACTTTGAGAGCATAGTGGCCATTCTTAGTTCTATGTGCATTGTCCCATGACTAGTTGATTAATGCATAACTTGTTATTGCTTGTTTTAAACTATTTTATCTAGTCACTCTTATGAACTTTGAAGGTGTCCTATGAATTTATATTTGCTACTCTATTGAGGGACAAGTTGAATACTATTATGCTATGTTTTCTTTATGTGAAACAAACAAACATCTTGCAAAGCATTGTTATTCATGAATCTTTTGTTTGTGCCTTTTCATGTTGCATCATAGTTTCTTTGTCTTATTGCTAGAACTTTGTTTTTCATGTTATGATTGAAGTACTATGATCCCAGCTTTCAATGTTTTGCAAATACTTTGATCAAGTCTTTGATGGTGCATGTCACCTCAAAAATTATTATTTCTTTTTATCACTTACCTACTCGAGGACGAGCAGGAGTTAAGCTTGGGGATGTTGATACATTGCAAATGTATCTATAATTTTTGATGTTCCATGCTTGGTTTTATCCACTTTCTTGTGTTTTGTTCCAACTTTGGAGTACTTTTCATATGATTTCTTGGACTAACCTATTAACAAGAGCCACAGTGCCAGCTGCCTGTTTTCTGCTGTTTTTGGTTCTAGGAAAGTTAGAAAATGAATATTCTCGGAATTGGACGGGACAAAAGCTAAAGTGCCTATTTTTCCGGATGTCATCAAGTGCCAAAATACGAGACGGAGAGGGGCCCAGGGGGCCACCACACCACCTGGCCACGCGGCCAGGCCTGGCCCGCGCCAGGGGGTGGTGTGGCCGCTCCCGGCACCCCCTCGGCCTCTCCTTCCGCCTATATATTGCCCTCGGGACGAAAACCCTAAGGCCCGATCAAAAATCCACGAAAGAGTCTATAGCCACCGTCATCTCCATCCCTAGATCGAGAGGGATCTGAAGCTCTTCTCGGCACCCTACCGGCGAGGGGAATTCACCCTGGAGGCCTTCTCCATCACCATGCAAGCCTCCGGTGTGATGCGTGAGTAGTTCATCCCTGGACTATGGATCCATGTAGTAGCTAGATGGCTGGTTCTCCTCCTTTGTGCTTTCATGTTTAGATCTTGTGAGCTCCGTTCATGATCAAGATCATCTATTTGTAATTTTGCATGTTGCGTTTGCGGGGATCCGATGGATATTGAGATGCTATTTCAGATTGATTATTGATTCTATCATGTCTTTGTTATTTGTGATCTTGCATGCTTTCCGTTGTTAGTAGCTATCTTGGCCAAGTAGATGCTAGCAAGTCCAAGAGTTAGTATTTATGCTCGATAGTGGGTTCATGCCTCTAGTAATCTGGGGAAGTGACAGAAATCTCTAAGGTACTAGATGTGATGTTGCTACTAGGGAGAAAACAACAATCCTTTGTTCATAGAACAATCGTATTGTTTACTTTACACGCAGTTCATAAAGCAATAGCTTGCAACTTAATACTGGATGGGGTTCAGATGAAAACCTGAAGGTGGATTATTAGTCATAGATGTAGTTGGATGGCGGTCTATGTATAATGTTGTAATGCCCAATCAAGTCTCAAAGGAGTCAAGATGATTAGTATATGCATGTATTGCTTTCTCGGTGTTTGTGAATTGCCCCGCTGTAATTTGTTCACCCAGCATGTTATCTATCTAAGGATAGCCACCTCTAGTGAAATATGGATCCCGGTCCTTTTCTTTACATACAATCTACAACTGTTTACTTATTTGTGTTTACTTTATGCAAACTTTTACTTCTTTTCATTCGATACGTTTAATCCTTTGTTTACCGCAAAACACGGTGATATTGACAACCTCATTGCAAGTTGGGGACAAAGTTCTGTGGTTGTGTTGTGTAGGTCTCCACGTTGCTACTAGCACCGGTAGTGCGCCCTGCCAAAGCTCAGCTAGTAACACCTTTGGGGTGTTTCCTTGCTCCTACTGGTTCGATTAAACCTTGGTTTCATAACTGAGGGAAACTTGCTGCTGTGCTCATCATACCTTCCTCTTGGGGTTCCCAACGAGCTCTACATCAACACCGCCATCAAGCATTTTTCTGGGAGCCGTGCATTGAGTCATCACTTCCTTCTATGAAGGACTTTCTTTTACTTTTATGTTGAGTCTCCATCTTTTATCTTTATGCACATATTGAGAGAGCATAGTGGCCATTCTTAGTTTAATGTGCATTGTCCCAAAACTTGTTGATTGATTCATAATGTTGATATTGCTTGTTCTTAAACTATTTGTATCTATTCACCCTTATGAACTTTGAAGGTGTCCTATGCATTTATGTTTTGCTACTCCATGAGGGACAAGCTGAATGCCACTATGCTATGTTTTCTATATGTGAAACAAACAAACGTCTTTCAATGCATTGTTATTCATGATCTTTGTTTGTATCCTTTCATGTTGCATGCATAGTTACTAAGTCTTATTGTTAGAACTTAATCTTTCATGCTCATGTTTAGAGTACTTTGATCCTAGCTTTCAATGCTTGCAAATGGTTTGATCTTGATTGTGATAGTGCATGTCACCTAAAAAATTATTCATTTTATCACTTACCTACTCGAGGATGAGCAGGAGTTAAACTGGGGGATGTTGATACGTTGCAAACTGATGACCCACAAGTATAGGGGGTGTATCTTAGTATTTTCGATAAGTAAGAGTGTCGAACCCAACGAGGAGCAGAAGGTGCTGGCTAGTGGTATGGAACAGGAATTCTCAGCAAATACTTAGCAGACGGATTTTTAGGGGTTTTCGATAAAGCAAATAAACAAAGTACGAGTAAATAAAAGACAGTAGGAATAAATGCAGCAAGTGGCCTAATCCTTTATGCAGCAAAGGACAAGCCGGATGTATTACTTAAGATGACCAAACATTCTCGAGGACACATGGGAAGACTGTCAAGTGCTTTCACTTCATATAGTCGATTAATCTTCTTTAGCTTGCTAAGTGTTGTGTGGGTGAACCTGTGCTAATGTACCGACCTTCCTAGGACTAATATATACTTGTGATTATACCCCTTGCAAACATCCGTAAGTACAAGAAATTAATTAAGGTAGAAACCTAACCACAGCTTTAAACTCTAAGACCCTTACGTCTCTTGTGCAATGGTTTCCTAACGGGGGTTCAGGTTTCTGTCACTCCGGCAACCCCTACGATTAGTAGCCAAATACACAATGCATTCCCCTAGGCCTGTATAGGTGAAGTGTCATGTAGTCGACGTTCACATGACACCACTAGAAGAAGTACACCACAACTTAAATATCAAACTATTGAATCTTTCTCAACACAACTCCACTACTAACAACATGACTTCTCCCATGTCCTCAAGAACAAAACGAACTACTCACAAGACATCATATGGATCATGCTCAGAGATGGAATAATGATGTATAACAATCTGAACATAAACAATAATTAAATGGTTCACTCAATAACATCAACTACAAAGAGTAATCAACACTGGGAAAGTTTCCCCTAAGAACTATGCAAGATTCAACCCAATTGTTACAGCAATATGGAGATGGTGATGAGGGTGCTGATGGTGATGATGGTGGTGCTGATGATGATGATCCCTATAAAGTCCAGCTTGATGGTGGTGTTGATGGCGACGATCTCCCCTCTCCGGGAAGAAATTCCCCCAGCAGAAATCTCTCTGCCGGAGAGATCTTTCTTTCTCGGTGTTTTCCACCCTGTAGAGGCGGCGAAATCTTTCTGTGGTCGCTCCCTGAGTATTAGGGTTTCGGGAGGATTATATACGCCAGAGGGGAGAGCCAGAGGTGGGCCAGGGCGGCCACACCACCTGGTGGCACGGCCTAGGGTGGCCCGCGCCAGGGGGTGGTGTGGCCCCCCTGTGGCCCATCTCCACTCCTCCTTCTGGCTTCCTTCGTCTTCTAGAAAAATAGGATTTTCCGTATATTTTCCCCGATTTTCTGATCTTCACGAATTTTGCCTCCAAACAACACCTATTAGTCAGAATCCTGACTGCAGCAGTCCATGCTCCAAAAGTCTTCAACCATGCAAAAACAGATGAAATAACATAAGTATCACCTCTTAATATGAAATATATCAATGAATAAAAGTGAATTATGACATAGAATAGTGATGCAAAATGGACGTATCAACTCCCCCCAAGCTTAGACTTCGATTGTCCCCAAGCGAAACTGAGCTCAATAAACATGGCCTCAGGTTTATGGAGTGAAGTGTCGATAAAAGAATACGGACAAGAAGCATCACATTCATCAATACATAGATCATAATAGAAGACAACTCACTATTATATAACTCAACTTGCAATGAGTAAAGGAAACACAATAAAGATACTTAAAGTAAATCATAATTGGTAATGGCAAACTTAGCTCTTGGTCGAAGAATAGTTGATAATTTGCTGGAGTTCACAAACAACTGGTTTTCGATGATAGCTTTCAAGGTAGTAGACACCAAGATAAGAGCAATGTGCAAACACAAGGAACATATGAAACATGATTGAATAAATCATCATATGAATGAATGAAACACATCAACTCAAAATACTTGCTGAGATAGACGGGAGTAGGTTTACTTACTCAACTAAAAAGTAAAAGAAAGTCCCTTCGCAGAGGGAAGCAGGGATTTCAAGTTTCATAAAGAGCTCCCAAAAATTATGATACTTATTAGCTTTCAGCTCTCATTGCCCCTATCATAGGCATATTTAGGTGATTAAGGTTAAAGTGACACAACTAAGAGGATATGCTTGACAGGTTATAATTTGAAATCTCATGCCCCTTACTTACGAGTACCGAACCTCATGCTACTCAACTTTAGTCACGAGTAAGCTCTTGTCATTGTAAATACATGTGTATCATCGAGAACCGCCAACGGGGTACCCCTTGCACATGATACAAGAGCTATCCCATAATCAAAATGACAAGGCAAGTAGACAATGAGCATCTCAGCGATCTTTTTATTTGCTATTTGCATAGGTTTTTATTGAGTATGCTTCATAGAATGCTCACTATAGTTATGCTGCAAGTTTCCACCATGATTAGGCATGGCTTAGGCTAGTGGCCCGGGCATTTTTCTAACACACATATAAACTCCATGATCTTACAAGCTCCCCTTTTATTTCACACCGCCCGGATCCATAGGCAAAAGAATCATGATATCAACAAGGTACAAAGTACCAGTGCAATGTTGAAAGCGTTCCCTATGATACATGGTTCTGCTAACTTCAACTTATAAAGCGCAAGCATATACGCAACAAAGAAGGACCCAATGGTTCAAGTTTATTAAGTGCAAGAAAGTAAAGTGTGCCATTGATACATTGCAAATGTATCTATAATTTTTGATGTTCCATGCTTGGTTTTATCCACTTTCTTGTGTATTGTTCGATCTTTGGAGTACTTTTCATATGATTTCTTGGACTAACCTATTAACAAGAGCCACAGTACCAACTGCCTATTTTCTGCTGTTTTTGGTTCCAGGAAAGTCAAAAAATGAATATTCTCGGAATTGGAGGGGACAAAAGCCAAAGTGCCTATTTTTCCGGAAGTCATCAGATGCCAGAATACGAGACGGAGAGGGGCCAGAGGCCGGCCACACCACCTGGCCGCGCGGCCAGGCTGGGCCCGCGCCAGGGGGTGGTGTGGTGGCCCCTGGCACCCCCTTGCCCTCCCCTTCCGACTATAAGATGCCCTCGGGACGAAAACCCTAAGGCCTCGATCAAAAATCCACGAAAAAGTCTATAGCCGACGTCATCTCCATCCCTAGACCGGGAGGGATCTGAAGCTCTTCCCGGCACCCTGCCGGAGAGGGGAATTCACCCTGGAGGCCTTCTTCATCACCATGCAAGCCTCCGGTGTGATGCGTGAGTAGTTCATCCTTGGACTACGGATCCATGTAGTAGCTAGATGGCTGGTTCTCCTCCTTTGTGCTTTCATGTTTAGATCTTGTGAGCTCCGTTCATGATCAAGATCATCTATTTGTAATTTTGCATGTTGTGTTTGCGGGGATCCGATGGATATTGAGATGCTATTTCAGATTGATTATTGATTCTATCATGTCTTTGTTATTTGTGATCTTGCATGCTTTCTGTTGTTAGTAGCTATCTTGGCCAAGTAGATGCTAGCAACTCCAAGAGTTAGTATTTATGCTCGATAGTGGGTTCATGCCTCTGGTAATCTGGGGAAGTGACAGAAATCTCTAAGGTACTAGATGTGTTGTTGCTACTAGGGAGAAAACAACAATCCTTTGTTCATAGAACAATCGTATTGTTTACTTTACACGCATTTCGTAAAGCAATAATCTGTTGCTTGCAACTTAATACTGGAGGGGGTTCGGATGATAACCTGAAGGTGGATTATTACTCATAGATGCAGTTGGATGGCAGTCTATGTATAATGTTGTAATGCCCAATCGAATCTCAAAGGAGTCAAGATGATTAGTATATGCATGTATTGCTTTCTCGATGTTTGTCAATTGCCCCACTATAATTTGTTCACCCAGCATGTTATCTATCTAAGGAGAGCCACCTCTAGTGAACTATGGATCCTGGTCCTTTTCTTTACATACCATCTATAAATTGTTTACTGCTTTGTGTTTATGTTCTGCAAACTTTTACTTCTTTCCATTCGATACGTTTAATCCTTTGTTTTCTGCAAAACACGGTGAGATTGACAACCTCATCACAAGTTAGGGACAAAGTTCTGTGGTTGTGTTGTGCAGGTCTCCACGTTGCTACTAGCACCGGTAGTGCGTCCTGCCAAGGCTCAGCTAGCAACACCTTTGAGGTGTTTCCTTGCTCCTACTGGTTCGATTAAACCTTGGTTTCATTACTGAGGGAAACTTGCTGCTATGCTCATCATACCTTCCTCTTGGGGTTCCCAACGAGCTCTACATCAACCACGCACCAGCACTTTTCTGGGCGTCGTGCATTGAGCCATCAAGCATTTTTCTGGCGCCGTTGCCGGGGAGTCAAGGACATCTTCACAAGGGGAGTACCTCATAACCAATCTCTTTACTTTGTTATTTTTGTTTTCCTTAGTTTCTTTTTGCTTTGTTTGCTTGTTTTGTTATCCAAAAAACACAAAAAAATTAGTTTTACTAGTTTGCTTTCTTTATCGAAAACACACAAAAATTAAGTCTCCTTTAGTTGTCACCTCTTCCTTAGCTCACCATGTTGATCCCTAAATTCACTCTGAAATACCTTTCAATTGGTAGTGGATCTATAATTGGGAAAGATAATATTGAAGAATTCTTTAATCATGGTAGCAAACATGAAGATACTGAGGATAGATCCCTTGTAGAACTTGCTCCAAATTATGAGATTGTTGCAGCTTCTTTAATTCGCATGTTAGAAGCTAGGTTTGTTAACCTCAACCCCTTAATGCAAGTAATGTTTCTTAAGCTTAAAGAAATTGAAGACCCTGAAAAGAGGAATTTTATTCTAGAAACTTTGTTTAAGGAGTTCTATGATGTTGCCAAGGAAGCTAGGAAAGTCTTTGAACATTTTAATATGATAGGCTATGTGTAGATGTTGTTGGTACACGAGAAAAGATGAACAAAACCGAACCTAATGGGGAGGAACCTAAGATACGAATACCCTTTAAACTAGTAGCAATACATGATGCCATAGAAAAGAATCTTGATTGGATTGTTCCTACAAACCCTTTTGATGAGAATAGTGAACCTAAGAGCATTGAGAGAGGATCCTCTAGAACTTATTTGGATGATATACCTTGCCTTGTTGAAAATATTTCCGGTATTGATCTTAATGCTTCTTCATTTGAGAATAGTTGATCCTTTTTCTTGCTTCTTATGCCTAACTTAAAGGCGTTAAAGAAAAGTACTTATTGGGAGATAACCCAAAAGTTTTAGATGAGTATTGGAAGTTATTACCTCTGTAATAACCTCTCCTTATCCTTTTTATTTTCTTTTTGTGCAAAGAGTAACCTCTAATGAGAGAGAAGTAATGATTGGGAAAGTTGTTGTCCCGAAACAGATTTCTGTGCTTCACCGTAAAAAATCGTGTAAAATCTCTGAACGTCTTTTTTAGGCGTGAATTTTTGTGCTTCTGACCCAGGTTGTTATCTAAAGTTTGTTAGTTCAACACTTTTTGATTTGAATAACAGAAGGTCTTCCAAAAAATTCGTCTTTACCTGCTGGTCTCTTTTGACAGATTTCTGCCATTTTCTGCATTTGCTTCTTGTTGGTTCCTTTTTGAGTTCTTTTGGAGAATTGAGATTTTTGAGGGAAGTGCTACAGTAGCTAGTGTTCTAATGGAAGTTTATTTGGTGTTGTAACTGAACCTTAAGACTTATTTATCTTGAGTGCAGTAATGTTGCTAATAAAGATTGTGTGAAGTTTTATATGAAGGAAAATTTCAGGTGTATGGAAGGAATGAGTAATGAGATGAAGGATGGACTAAATCTCAAGCTTGGGGATGCCACGCGTGTCACCCCAATAAATATCCAAGAAGTACATGCATCAAATCTTGGGGATTCCCAAGGCATCCCCTTCTTCATAAATAAAATCCCAGGTTTCTTCCAAACGCTTCATTTTTATTGTTTCATGCACAATTGTGTTTTTCTTGGAGCGTCTTATTTTTCATTTTCGTTTTGGTTTTTCGTTTGCTTGGTTTACTTAGTTTTATGAATAAATTGATTTGACCCCCTCTTTCATACATTGGATTGCAAATAGTTTGGTTTGGTTTGGAAAAGAGTAGGAAAGTTCATGCTTATGTGATAAAAAGAGCTCATTTTTGACTGTGGCCTATGCTTTTTCATGCCATGCTTGATATTGTTTTGGCTTTATGCTTGGTATTCTTTGTTTTAGCATGACTTGTTATAAACAATTGAGATTGCTTAATGTGCCTTGGATGAATCATGCGTTGTTTTAGCATATTAAAGCATAGTATAGTGGTATTCTCCTTTGATGCTTTATTTGGGTTGACTTGGCGCATGATGACACCATGTTATGACTACCTCAAAGTCACCATAGCCTTTATGATCCTTTAGTTTTCAACTTGTAGTATCACTTTATGCTTTGATCAATGATGTTTTGTCGCTCTGCATGATTATGGCCATTATTGCTCTCTTAGTTTGTCGTCCCCAGTATTTTGCTAGCCTCCACAACAAAGTATGAGTTCCACTCATGCACCCAACTCCCTAAACCAAGTTATTCCAAATAGTCCACCATACCTACCTACTAGCTTATGCTATTTCAAGTATATTCATGCTTTTGTTTACTTTCCAAATTAAACTTGTTATGAGAAAACTAGTGATTAAAGCTCTCACGAACTTGATGGCACACTTTACTTTTCTTGCCCTTAATAAACTTGAACCATTGTGTCTTCTATGTTGTATATGCTTGCACTTATTTGTTGGGGATTAGCAGAACCATGCTTTCATGGGGAACGCTTTCAACATTGCACTTGGTACTTGTACCTAGTTGATATCATGCTCTTTTGTATATGGATGTCGTCGGTGTGAAATGAAAGGGGAGCTTGTAAGTCCATGGAGTTATGTATATGTGTTAGAGAAACGCCTGGGCCGCTGGTCTCATCCATATTGACATGGTGGAAACCTGCAGCGTAACCATAATGAGCTGTCTATGAAGCATTCTTCTTATAAAAAAGAGAGTCCTATATTGAGAAAAAAGAGAAAAGAGAAAAAAAAAGATACTATGAAAAGAGGAAAGAGAGAAAAAAGCACCATATTCCCATGGTAAATAAGAAGATTGCTGAGATGCTCGTTGTCTGCTTGCCTTGTCATTTTGATATGGGGTTTCTTCCGTATCATCGGGAAAGGGGTACCCCGTTGGCGTCCTCTATGATACACATATAGTTACAATGACAAGAACTTACCGGTGACTAAACTTGAGTAGCATGAGGAGCGGCCCTCGTATACATGGGACATGAGATTTTTGACTTATACTTCGTCAAGCATGTGCACCATAGTTTGTTCACTTTAACCTTAATCACTTCAAGATTCTTATGATAGGGGCAATGAGAGCTGAAAGCTATAAGTACCATAATTTTTGGAAGCTCTTTATGAGACTTGAATCCCTACTTCCTTTTACAAAGGCCTTTATTCCACCATTATGTTGAGTCTCCACCTTCTACCTTTATGCACTTACTTTGAGAGCATAGTGGCCATTCTTAGTTCTATGTGCATTGTCCCAAGACTAGTTGATTGATGCATAACTTGATATTGCTTGTTTTAAACTATTGTATCTAGTCACTCTTATGAACTTTGAAGGTGTCCTATGCATTTATATTTGCTACTCTATTGAGGGACAAGCTGAATACTATTATGCTATGTTTTCTTTATGTGAAACAAACAAACATCTTGCAAAGCATTGTTATTCATGAATCTTTTGTTTGTGCCTTTTCATGTTGCATCATAGTTTCTTTGTCTTATTGCTAGAACTTTGTCTTTCATGTTATGATTGAAGTACTATGATCCTAGCTTTGAGTGTTTTACAAATACTTTGATCAAGTCTTTGATGGTGCATGTCACCTCAAAAATTATTCTTTCTTTTTATCACTTACCTACTCGAGGACGAGCACGAGTTAAGCTTGGGGATGTTGATACATTGCAAATGTATCTATAATTTTTGATGTTCCATGCTTGGTTTTATCCACTTTCTTGTGTATTTTTCCAACTTTGGAGTACTTTTCATATGATTTCTTGGACTAACCTATTAATAAGAGCGACAGTGCCAGCTGCTTGTTTTCTGCTGTTTTTGGTTCCAGGAAAGTCAAAAAATGAAAGATCTTGGAATTGGACGGGACAAAAGCCAAAGTGCCTATTTTTCCGGAAGTCATCAGATGCCAGAATATGATACGGAGAGGGGCCAGAGGCCGTCCACACCACCTGGCCGCGTGGACAGGCTGGGCCCGCGCCAGGGGGTGGTGTGGTGGCCCCTGGCACCCCCTCAGCCTCCCCTTCCGACTATAAGATGCCCTCGGGACGAAAACCCTAAGGCCCCGATCAAAAATCCACGAAAGAGTCTATAGCCGCCGTCATCTCCATCCCTAGATCAGGAGGGATCTGAAGCTCTTCCCGGCACCCTGCTAGAGAGGGGAATTCACCCTGGAGGCCTTCTTCATCACCATGCAAGCCTCCGGTGTGATGCGTGAGTAGTTCATCCTTGGACTACGGATCCATGTAGTAGCTAGATGGCTGGTTCTCCTCCTTTGTGCTTTCATGTTTAGATCTTGTGAGCTCCGTTCATGATCAAGATCATCTATTTGTAATTTTGCATGTTGTGTTTGCGGGGATCCGATGGATATTGAGATGCTATTTCAGATTGATTATTGATTCTATCATGTCTTTGTTATTTGTGATCTTGCATGCTTTCCGTTGTTAGTAGCTATCTTGGCCAAGTAGATGCTAGCAACTCCAAGAGTTAGTATTTATGATCGATAGTGGGTTCATGCCTCTGGTAATCTGGGGAAGTGACAGAAATCTCTAAGGTACTAGATGTGTTGTTGCTACTAGGGAGAAAACAACAATCCTTTGTTCATAGAACAATCATATTGTTTACTTTACACGTAGTTCGTAAAGCAATAATCTGTTGCTTGCAACTTAATACTGGAGGGGGTTCGAATGATAACCTGAAGGTGGATTATTAGTCATAGATGCAGTTGGATGGCGGTCTATGTATAATGTTGTAATTCCCAATCGAATCTCAAAGGAGTCAAGATGATTAGTATATGCATGTATTGCTTTCTCGATGTTTGTCAATTGCCCCGCTGTAATTTGTTGACCCATCATGTTATCTATCTAAGGAGATCCACCTCTAGTGAACTATGGATCCCGGTCCTTTTCTTTACATACAATCTATAAACTGTTTACTGCTTTGTGTCTACTTTCTACAAACTTTTACTTCTTTCTATTCGATATGTTTAATCCTTTGTTTTCCGCAAAACACGGTGATATTGACAACCTCATCGCAAGTTGGGGACAAAGTTCTGTGGTTGTGTTTTGAAGGTCTCCACGTTGCTACTAGCACCGGTAGTGCGCCCTGCCAAGGCTCAGCTAGCAACACCTTTGGGGTGTTTCCTTGCTCCTACTGGTTCGATTAAACCTTGGTTTCATAACTGAGGGAAACTTGTTGCTGTGCTCATCATACCTTCCTCTTGGGGTTCCCAACGAGCTCTACATCAACCACGCACCAACACTTTTCTGGGCGCCGTGCATTGAGCCATCAGCCATCAAGTTCGTGAGAGCTTTAATCACTAATTTTCACATAACAAGTTTAATTTGGAAGGTAGATAAAAACAAGGATTTACTTGGAATAGCAATAGTGCTAATAGGTAGGTATGGTGGACACAAATGGCATAGGTTTTGGTTTAAGGAAGTGGATGCATGTCCCTCTCAGTACAGGTTTTTGGCTAACAAGGCTGGGTAGCAAGTATAAGAGTTGAAGGAAACAAACAAACATACAAGTGATAAAAAACAAACATGCAATATTTCGTGGAAGCACAAAAGATCTTAAGTAGAGAATACTAAACTTATGAGCAAATCAAGAAAGAAATATGATGAAATTATTTTTCTTTAGAGTACTTTTATCTTTTTCATTCAACTCACAAAAATAGTGTTGCTACTGACCGAGCTAGGTTTGCCAAAACCAACTAAATTAACTCAATGATCCCAAAGTGATACCAATACTAACAACAAGATCAATCATATAACCACGAATTGGAAACTAATATAAGATATGCAAAAGAGTAAATGATAGAACTTGTCATTATATTCCATAACGGCCACTCACACCAAGGGATACATATCTAACAAGAGAGGGGACACTTCCATAACACAAACCATCATACATGATAACTTCTCTATTCATGATATGACTTTACTAAAAAGGTAAAAAGACAGAAGATAGTGATGTGATACCGCGGCACTCCCCCAAGCTTGGAACAAACCAAGGGGATGCCAAACCTGATGATGAATTACTCCTTTGGTGGTGGTGGTATCCTATCGTCATCGTCCGGCTCCCAGGGTAAAGGCTTCCCATCAACAAAGGACATCGTGGTCTCCAGCATCCTGAAACTTGTAGCAGCACTTATGCGTTTAAACCTAACCTCATACTCACAGTTTTGATTTTGAACATCATAGAGCTGTGCTTGCAGTTCGTTGGTCGTTTGGCGGAGTGAGAGGACTTCATCCTTGAGCTCAGCAGTCTCCTTTTGGTGCTTGGCGATGAGTTCGGAACAAATCTTATGGATGATATCCACTTTGCGTTCCGCCATCTTCTTGTACCTAAAGACTTCTTGCTCCAATGCTTCCATCCTGTCTTCCAGACTTCCTTCACCTTTAGGGCCTTGAACCTCTTTTATCCATACCTCCCCATCTTCAAGCAACAACTACTTGGGATGAATGTTCAACTCTCTCATGTAGGGGTTGATGATATCCGTAGAGGAATCTTCCTTGTCTAACCTAGAGGAAGACATAGTAGCTCCAACTCTAGGACTCTACCTGTTAGAAACAGATCGAAACAAAAACACGACGAGAACAGGATATACGAACCTCGGAGGATCCAGGGATTATATATTATGAAGTTTCACAACAGAAGGAAGGTATTGGGAGAAAACGGGTCGGAGACAGAGTTCGGGGTGGCCACACCACCTGGTGGCGCGACCAGGGGTGGGCCCACGCCACAGGGTGGTGTGAGCCACCCTGGCTCCGTTTCCGTCCCTCTTTTGCTTCATAGCTTTCCTTATTGACTAAAAACTTCAAAAATATAGTTGGATAGTATTTTCGCGGAACTTTTCTTACCAGAACTGTTACCTATTTAAAAACGGAGTCTGCAGGTCTCTGAATTTGGTCTTTGATAAATTTTTCCGGAGTTATAACTTGAAAGGCATCAACATCTTCATTGTAAGAATCTCCAGCAATATAGTGCTTAAGTCGCTGCCCATTCACTACTTGTGTAGTATTATCTTTTAAAGAAGAAATTTTTATTGCTCCTGAACGGTACACTTCTTCAATAACGAAAGGTCCTTCCCATTTTGACAGTAGTTTTCCTGCAAAAAATCTAAGACAAGACCTATACAATAGAACTTTCTCACCAACAAGAAATTCTCTCTTAAGTATTCGCTTGTCATGCCATCTTTTAACTTTTTCCTTAAAGATCCTAACATTCTCATAGGCTTCACTCCTCCATTCATCTAAAGAACTTAAGTCAAATAATCTGTTTTCACCAGCGAGCTTACAATCTCTGTTGAGTTCTTTAACTGCCCAGTAAGCTTTGTGTTCTAATTCTAAGGTAGGTGACAAGCTTTCCCATAAACCATTTTATAAGGAGACATCCCCATAGGGTTTTTGTAGGCAGTCCTATAAGCCCATAAAGCGTCATTCAACTTTTTAGCCCAGTTTTTTCTAGATCTATTAATAATCTTTTGCAAGATGGATTTAATTTCCGTATTTGATAACTCTACTTGCCCACTAGTTTGGGGGTGATAAGCTCAAGCAATTCTATGATTAACATCATATTTAGCAAGGGTTTTTCTAAAACCACCATGAATAAAATGAGAACCTCCATCAGTCATGAGATACCTAGGAAAGATAACATCCTTAAGCATTTTTAGAGAGGTCTCCCCATCAGCACTCCTCGTAGGGATGGCTTCTACCCACTTCGTAACATAATCAATGGCAACAAGAATATGATTATAACCTTTCGATGGAGGAAAAGGACCCATAAAGTCAAATCCCCAGCAATCAAAGGGTTCAATAATTAGAGAGTAGTTCATAGGCATTTCATTGCGTCTAGAAATATTACCCACACGCTGACACTCATCACAAGATAAAACAAATTTTCTTGCATCTTTAAAAAGGGTAGGCCAGTAGAAACCTGATTGTAGCACCTTTTGCGCAGTTCTATCTCCTGCATGATGTCCTCCATAAGCACTACCATGACATTTACGCAATATCTCCTTTTGTTCATATTTTGGAACACATATTTTCATAATACCATCCACTCCTTCTTTATATAAGTGTGGGTCATCCCAAAAATAATGCCTAAAATCATAAAAGAACTTTCTTCTTTGCTGAGCTGTAAAAGTTGGAGGCAAATACTTGGAGACAATAAAGTTAGCATAATCAGCATACCAAGGGCTCCCTCGCGAGCTTACCCCTACCACAGCCAACTGTTCATTTGGGAAACTATCAGTAACAGGCATAGGATCAAAAGAGATGTTTTCTGATTGAGATAAATTATCAGCTACAGGATTTTCAGCACCTTTCCTGTCTACAATATGTAGATCAAACTCCTGTAAGAGTAGTAACCATCTAATAAGCCTAGGCTTAGCATCTTTGTTCGTCATAAGGTACTTAATAGCAGCATGATTAGTATGAATAGTAACTTTTGAGTCAACAATATAAGGTCTAAACTTGTCACAAGCAAATACGACGGCTAGGAATTATTTTTGAGTAGTGGCATAATTCCTTTGAGTAGCATCAAGAGTCTTACTAGCATAATGGATAACATTTAACTTTTTATCAATTCGTTGCCCAAGGACAGCACCTAAATCAAAATCACTAGCATCACACATTATTTCAAAGGGTAAGCTCCAATCAGGTGGTTGAACGATAGGAGCTATAGTTAAAGCCTTCTTAAGAGATTCAAAAGACTCCTTACAATCATCATCAAAAACAAAGGGTACATCTTTTTGAAGAAGATTAGTGAGGGGTTTTGATATCTTAGAGAAATCTTTAATAAACCTTCTATAGAAACCAACATGACCAAGGATACTACAAATACCTTTGATGTCTCTTGGGCAGGTCATTTTCTCAATTGCCTCGACTTTATGTCTATCCACTTCTATGCCTCTTTCGGAAACCTTATGCCCAAGGACAATCCCTTCATTAACCATGAAGTGGCATTTCTCCCAATTAAGAACAAGATTAGTTTCTTCCCACCTCTGCAAAACTTTATCAAGGTTGTGTAGACAATTATCAAAAGAAGTTCCATAGACGGAGAAGTCATCCATGAACACTTCCACAATTTCCTCACAAAAACCATGAAAGGTAGCATACATGCATCTTTGAAAAGTAGCAGGAGCATTACATAAACCAAAAGGCATACGTCTATAAGCATAGGTTCCGTAAGGGCATGCAAAAGTAGTTTTTTCTTGATCTTGTTGTTTAACAGCAATTTGAGAGAAACTAGAATATCCATCAAGAAAACAAAAATGGGTCTTTTTAGACAACCTTTCTAACATTTGATCAATAAAAGGAAGCGAGTAATGATCTTTCTTAGTAACTTTGTTAACTTTCCTAAAATAAATTCACATCCTATAACCAACTACTATTCTTTGGGAAATGAGCTCATCATTGTCATTAGGAACAATGGTAATTCCTCCTTTTTTAGGAACACAATGAACAGGACTAACCCATTCACTATCAGCAATAGGGTAAATAATACCAGCATCAAGGAGTTTCAATACCTCATTTCTTACCACCTCCTTCATCTTAGGATTTAAATGCCGTTGGTGCTCGACTACTGGCTTTGCATCTGGTTCTATATTGATAGCATGCTGACATATAGTAGGAGAAATCCCTTTTAAATCGTCCAGAGTATAGCCCATAGCCCCTCGGTGTTTCTTCAAAACCTCCAATAATCGTTCCTCTTCCTTCCCTGAAAGTTTAGAGCTAATAATAACAAGATATATCTTTTTTATCATCAATGTAAGCATATTTAAGATCGTTAGGGAGAGGTTTTAGATCGAAGACCGGATCCTTTTTAGGTGGCAGCGTGGTACCCAAGTCTTCTACAGGCAAGTTATGCTTAAGCATCTTGGGTTGACGATGAGAATCTCGTCAATCTCATTCCTTTCTTCCATGAAGATCTCACTTTCGTGGTCTTCCATAAATTGCTGCAAAGCATTGTTAGGAGCAAGAGAAATAGACGCAAGTTGTTCAACTCGAAAATCCTCAATATGGGTTTCATTTTCACAAGGTTCTTTAGTAAATTTTGAAAAGTTAAACTCATAAGATTCCCCATCAAACTTAGTCAAGATTTTCTCCCTCTTGCAATCTATAATAGCTCCACAAGTACTCATGAAAGGTCTACCAAAAATGATGGGATAAGCTTTACTAGCAGTTGAACCAAGTACTAGAAAATCAGCAGGATATTTAATCTTACCACAAAGAACTTCTACATCCCGCACAATACCAATTGGAGAGGTGGTTTCTCTATTAGCAAGGTGAATAACTACATCAATCTCTTCCAACTCGCAGGGACTGATTTCATGCATAATTTCTTTATAAAGCTCATAAGGAATAACACTTGAACTATCACCAATATCACACAAACCATAATAGCAATAATCACCAATTCTAACAGAAAGCATAGGGACACTAGCCTTTTTAGTTCTATTGGGATGTGAGACAATATTAGAAGCATCCTCACAAAAGACTATGTGCCCATATTCTACACTTTAGTGACAAGGTCTTTAACAATTTCTACAACAGGTTCAATGTTTATTTGTTCATCGGGTTTTACAGTCCTCTTTTAACTTTTAGTGATTACACTAGTTATCATGGGATGATCCTTTACCTTATCTAGGAAGGGTATCTTCTCGATATAAGGTTCATATAAGATGTGATCAATAGTGCAATACTCAGCACTCCCAACAGGAACACATTCAACAATATCTTTATAAGGTGCATGGTACTTGTTCCATCCCTTTTTTGGAATTTCAACATAAGAAGCAAAAGCCTTAAAGCAATTTGTAATAACTTCTAAATCAAGACCATAAGCATTACTAATATTTTGAAAGTCATTAGTTCCCATAAAAGATTCAATGCATTCATAATGATAATTTATACATGACTTTCTACCTTTGTCATTCTCCCAAGCTTCAGCATTGTCTTGAATACGGTCCAGAAGATCCCATTTAGCTTCTTCTTCCATGCAAGTGAATGATCCAGCACAAGAAGCATCCAATAAATCCTTATCATGAAGAGAAAGCCTTGCATAAAAGTATTGATAATAATATTATTGGGGAGCTCATGAATGGGACATTTGAGCATTAGTAACTTCAATCTCCCCCAAGCTTGAGTTGTACTCTCTCCATCAAGAGGCCAAAAGTTGTATATTTGATTCCGATCTTTATGAATCTCACTAGGAGGATAAAACTTTGAATAAAAGAGAGGTGCTATTTCCTCCCATTCAAGAGCTTGACCATTCTTCAGCAGCTTATACCATTCCTCAGCTCTTCCTTTCAGCGATAATGAGAATAACTTCTTCTTAACTTTATCTGTAGTAATACCTGCACACTTGAACAACCCGCATAATTCGTGTATAAAGAGCAAATGATCACCGGGATGGACAGTTCCATCCCCAACATAGTAGTTATCCATAACATGATCAATAATTCTTGTAGGTATTTTAAAAGAATCATTTTCAGCAGGTGGTGGTTCATCTACTACCTTAGCAGTACAGCAGTAAACAATACTCAGCGAATTATCCCAGTAACAGCAGTGCCAACATCTACTACGTATCTATAATTTTTGATGTTCCATGCTTGTTTTATATCTACTTTTTTATGTTTTGTCCACACTTTGGAGTATTTTTATACACTTTCTTGGACTAACCTATTAACAAGATGCAATAGTGCCAGTTGCCTGTTTTCTGCTGTTTTTGGTTCCAGGAAAGTCAGAAAATCAATATTCTCGGAATTGGACGGGACAAAAGCCAAAGTCAATATTTTATCGGAAAACACATGGAGTCCGAAGGAGAGACGAAGGGGGGCCACAGGGCGGCCACACCACCCCTTGGCGCGGGCAGCCCTAGGTCATGCCAGGGCATGGTGTGGGCCCCGTGGCCAGCCACCGACCTTGCCCCTTCGCCTATAAGAAGCCCGTGGGACGAAAACCCTAATCCGGGAGAGCCTCTAGCCACGAAAAGTTCCGCAGCGCTGCCACCACCAAAATGAAGATTCAAGGGACAAAAAATCTCTGTTCTGGCACCCTGCCGGGACGGGGTAGTGCCCCCGGAGCCATCTCCTTCAATCTCCACCACCATCTCCATCGTTCTCCACCACCATCTTCATCAGTGTTGTTGATTCCCATGATAAGGAGGGAGTAGTTCTCTCTCAAGGCTAAGGGTTCTACCGGTAGCTATGTGTTCATCTCTCTCTATGCATGATCATATTGTGATCATGAGCTTTGTAATCAACTAGATCTACCTTGCTATTTAAGTGCTTTAATAGATCTCTGATCTCCCCATGTGTGTGAAAGTGACAGCGTGCACACCATGGTGGTACTTAGGCTAGAGATTACAAATACTTGTTATGAGTTATATTTGGAGTTGGATGTTTCTATGAAATTGTGGTGTTTGTTGGACCATCTAGAGCTCAAGGTAACAATGTGGGGTTACCTAGATGGGGAAAGCGAACTTTGAGGAGTGTTGTTATAGCCCTACCATGGATTAGAGTGTCCAACCGGAGAGTTGTTCAGAGTAGTATCATGAAGAGAAGATATTTATATGAGAGTGTTCTCTAGCGAAAGTATGATCCCTAGGCCTTGTTTCTAAACATTGAAACACCGTTTGCAACTAGATCTGTTACATGTTTGACTGCTTCCATATTTTTGCCTTTAGTCTTTTCCTCCCGTCAAGCTCTTTTCTGGCACTGTTACCACTTATAATTATCCATACCACTTGTATTTCACTATCTCTTTGCCAAACTAGTGCACCTATACACCTGACAAGTGTATTGGGTGTGTTGGGGACACAAGAGACGTCTTGTATCTTGATTGCAGGGTTGCTTGAGAGGGATACCTTTGACCACTTCCTCCCTGAGTTCGATAAACCTTGGGTGATCCACTTAAGGGAAACTTGCTGTTGTTCTACAAACCTCTTCACTTGGAGGCCCAACAACTGTCTACAAGAATATAAGTGTGTAGACATCAAGGACCCATTGAAAACTGGGTACCTAAAACCAAGAAGTAACTTTCTTGCAGGGCTATGCTTCTAGTGGGTCTATATGGGTACTCGATAGCGGGTGCACTAGTCATATGACCGGAAGCAAGGAGATCATCTCGGAGATGCGACCAAACCATGATCACATAACCGTCTCCTATGGTGACAAGTCAAAATCTGAGGTATTGGGTTATGGCAAAGTTGTGGTTGCTCACGATATCTCTCTCATGGACGTCATGCTTGTTGAGACCCTCGGTTACAATTTACTTTCAGTTTGTTCCCTTGGTAAGATGGGCTTTGCAGTTTTTATTGATGCTGATTTGGTGGTACTCTTGTGGAGCAAGTCTCTAAAGGTCGCTTTCATGGGATATGTCGAAAATGACCTGTACGTGGTGGACTTTTCAGGGAAAACCACTACAGGCCCGATGTGTCTTTTCGGAAAGGCTGACGCGGGTTGGCTATGGCATCGCCGACTAGCCCACGTCATTATGAGAACTTTGAAAAGTCTCCACAAGGGTGTCCACATCCTTGGACTAAAAGAAAATGTTTCCTTTGCCAAAGATCGTGTTTGCAGGGCTTGTGTTGAAGGAAAAATGCATGATTCTCCCCATCGAAGGAAGACCATTATTTGATCAAAGAGGATTTTGGAGCTCCTCCATGTGGATCTCTTTGGTCCTCCATCTCATGCAAGTCTCGGTGGGAAGAAATATTGCCTCGTGATTGTTGATGATTACTCAAGATACACATGGGTCTATTTCTTCAAGTTGAAGAGCGAGACTCAATAAATGGTTATCGACTTCACCAACGAGGTTCAACGTCAACACAATGTCCCCATATTGGCAATAAGAAGTGATAACGGCTCCGACTTCAAGAAATACACCTTAAATGAATTCCTAAGTGAAGAGGGCATAAGACATCAATATTCCACTGCGTACACCCCTCAACAAAATGGTTTTTCCAAGAGGAAGAACCGAACCTTAATGGATATGGACAGATCTATGCTAGCTGAGTTTAAGTTTCCTTATAACTTCTGGGCTGAAGTAATCTCTATTGCATGCCATTCATCCAACCGGCTCTATCTCCGAATATCTTGGACAAGACTCCATATGAAATACTTACTGGTAACAAGCCAAACATCTCTTACTTCCGGGTATTTGGTTGTAAGTGTTTCTTTCTCATTAAAGGAGTTCGTTTATCTAAATTTGAGTGTAAGGCTTTAGAAGGAATTTTTGTTGGTTATGGTGCCGAATCAAACACTTATAGAGTCTACAATAAGCTCTCCGGAAATGTTGTAGAATCTTGTAGTGTGGTGCTCGAGGAAAATGATGGCTCCCGTGCGGGGCAAGTTGATGTTTGTGATGCAGATGTTGAAATACCCCAAGATGCCATAAGAAGAATAGGCGTGTGATTTTCTGCCCCATTGAGGAACCCCTTGTGGCGGATCGGGAAGGACAATGCTCTACTCAAGTAGAGCCCTCATCGACACAAACATAACATGCTCCAACCATTGGAGAAACTTCTACACCAACCACACAAAATGCTGAAGATCAAAATGCTCCTGAAAGCTCCAGGCCGGATTATCTGGTGGACACCGGATTATCTGGCCAACCCTCCTCAACTTGCAGAAATGATCATCATGTCGAAGATTCTGCTGCAAGTCCCAGGCCAGATTTTCCGGGTGACCCCGGATTATCCGGCCACTCTCTAGTTCGAGCAAGATCCAGTCCAGCATGTGAAGATGCTTCAAGTTCTCCCAGGCCGGATTATCCGGCCTCACCCTCAGCCGGATTATCCGGCCCTGAGCCTGAAGAGCAGCGACCTCCTATTATGGCTGTTGATCAACATCGAGGGCAAGATTCATCATCTCCTATCCCTGCTAATCAAGCTGAAGATCAAGGCCAAGCCAATGATTCCAGCGAAGACTCAAATGATGAAGTGATTCCCCCAAGCGACAACAAGCTTATTGAACTTCGTCGCAAAGCTCGTGCAGATAGGAACCTTGAGTTAAGGGGTCACACTCTTGACAAAGTTGTAGGTGATCTTCGACGAAGGGTATCCACAAGAAGGGAGTTGGCAAGTTTCGGTGAGCATCAAGCTCATATCTCAATGGTGTAACCCAAGAAAGTGTTTGAAGCCCTTGAAGATCCGGACTGGGTTGTTGCTATGCATGAAGAGTTGAATAACTTTGAACGCAACACGGTTTGAAAATTAGTGGGGAAGCCCAAGGATTGACGCAATGTTATCGGCACATAATGGATATTTAAAAATAAGCAAGATGAGAATGGCATTATTGTGAGGAACAAGGCAATACTCGTGGCACAAGGCTATTCCCAAGTTGAGGGCATTGACTTCGGCGAGACTTATGCTCCAGTGGCTCGTCTTGAGTCCATCTGTATCCTTCTTGCTTATGCTGCTCATAATAATTTTAAATTACAGCAAATGGACGTTAAGAGTGCTTTTCTTAATGGTCCTCTACATGAGTTGATATATGTAAAGCAACCCTCAGGATTTGAGGATCCTAAGTTTCTGAACCATGTCTACAAACTCGATAAGGCACTCTATGTCCTTTAACAAGCCCCATGTGCGTGGTATGAGGACCTTAAAGAGCTTTTGTTAGACCATGGCTTCAAAGTTGGGCAAGTCGATCCCACTCTTTTTACTAAGAAGGTCAAGGGGGGGCTCTCTATATGCCAACTATATGTAGACAACATTATCTTTGGCTCTACTAATAAAGCTTTTAAGGATGAATTTTCAAAGCTTATGACTCACAGGTTTGAGATGTCTATGATGGGGGAGTTACAGTTCTTTCTTGGATTCGAGATCAAACAACTTAGAGAAGGAACCTTCATCAATCAAGCAAAATACATCCAAGACATTCTCAAGAGATTCAAGATGACGGATCTTAATGGCGTCGCCACTCTGATGCAAACAAAATGTCACCTCGAACTTAATCCCCATGGTAAAGATGTGGACCAAAAGGTATACTGGTCCATGATTGGCTCTCTTATTTACCTCTATGCATCTAGACCCGATACCGTGTTGAGTGTAGGTGTGTGTGTGCAAGGTATCAAGTAGCTCCTAAAGAATGCCACTTAGTGGCGGTCAAGAGGATCTTCCGATATTTGGTTCATTCCCCTAATTTTGGTCTATGGTATCCCAAGGGCTCCAATTTCTCTCTATTGTGGTTATACTGATTCAGATTGGGTTGGTGATAAGGATGACCGAAAATCAACTTCTAGAGCTTGCCAGTTCTTGGGAAGGTCTCTAGTATGTTGGTCTTCTAAAAAGCAGAATTGTATATCTCTCTCCACCTCCGAAGCTGAATATGTTGCTACTGCTAGTGCTTGTACCCAGTTATTATGGATGACGCAAACTTTAAAGGAATACGGTGTCAATTGTGACAAAGTGCCTCTTTTACATGATAATGAAAGTGCAATCAAAATTTCATACAATCCGGTACAACACACAAGGACGGAATCATTTTATTCAGGACCATGTAGCTCGAGGCGATATTGATCTATCTTTTGTGAGCACGAAGAACCAACTTGCTGATATTTTCACGAAGCCACTTGATGAAGCAAGGTTTTGTTACTTGAGGAATGAGCTAAATATCGTTGATTCAAGGAGCTTGTCTTGATTACCCATGCACTCACTCTTACATCTCAGTCTTATTTGGTCTAGGTGTGGGCATGGATATAGGGGGAGTGTGGTCCTAATTGTTTTGGCTAACCCTCCCCCATAATGCTGAAAGCAAGTCAAATCATTTCTCTTAATATCATTTTGTGATATGTGAGCTTATTGATGAGCATTGGTCATGAACCCAAGATATATCTTCGCGGTGTCATACCATACACTCCAACAAGGTGGCCTCGGCCACCGCCCTCTTCCATGAGAAGAGTTGGATTTATGTGGATCTTTTTGGCTGTTTTTGCTCATCTCATGTTCTTATGGGAATCACACTCAATTTTGGCCTTTAGTTGATTTGATTCTTGCAATTTTGAGTGTGTAGTATGATGACCCACAAGTATAGGGGGTGTATCGCAGTATTTTCGAGGGAAGTGAAACCCAATTTATTGATTCGACACAAGGGGAGCCAAAGAATATTTATAAGCCTTAACAACTGAGTTGTCAATTCAGCTGCACCTGGAAACAATCTTGCTCACAACAGTTTATCAGTAGCAACAGTTTTGTAGTAGGAATAGCAAAGAAGCAGCAGTAGTAAAGTAAAGACAGCAGTAACAATAGCAGTAAATAGTAGGATTCGAGTGCGGTAGGCATAGGGATAGATGGACGGGCGTTGCATGGACAAGACAATTCATATAGCAATAAGAACACAGGGCAATTGCAGATAAATAAGATAAAGCATCCAAGTACTAGATAATCCTAGGCATGTGTTCCATATATAGTCATACGTGCTCGCAATGAGAACTTGCACAACATCTTTTGTCCTGCCAGCCCGTTTGCAGCGGGGCCGCAAGGGAACTACCGGCAATTAAGGTGCTCCTTTTAATAGAGCACCAGATCAAAGCATTAACACTCCGTGAACACACGTGATCCTCACATCAAAGCCATTCCCTCCGGTTATCCCGATTTCTGTCACTTCGGGGCCATTGGTTCCGGACAACAACGTGTGTATACAACTTGTAGATAAGACCATAAACAATACTATCATAATGAATCAATAGCATGTTCAAATCTGAAATCATGGCACTCGGGCCCTAGTGACAAGCATTAAGAATAAAATGTCGCAACAAAGTCATAAAGTACCAATAGAAGATACTAGGCACCATGCCCTAACAATCTGATGCCATTACATGAACAATCTCATCCAATCCCTACCATCCCCATAGCCTACATTGGGGGATTACTCACTCATAGATGGGGGAAACATGGATGGTCGATGGAGAAGCGATGGTGATGATGACGACGATGATCTCCTCCAATTCCCTGTCCCGACAGGGTGCCAGAACGGAGTTTCTGGTGCTGTTTCGTGGAATCTGGTGGTGGCAGCGGAGCGGAACTCCTTCTAGAAAAACGTCGACCCCCCAGAGTTTTTAGGTCAGAAGGCTTCTTATAGGCGAAGAGGGAGACCGAGGGGGTGCCTGGGGGCCCACACCATGCCCTGGTGCGGCCTGGGGGGACCCGCCCCTGGGGGCGGGGTGTGGCCAGGCCCTAGACCTCCTCCGTCTCGTATTCTGGCTCCATGAGTCTTCTGGTAAAATAGGCACTTTGGCTTTTGTCCCGTCCAATTCCGAGAATATTCATTTTCTGACTTTCCTGGAACCAAAAACAGCAGAAAACAAGCAGCTGGCACTGTGGCTCTTGTTAATAGGTTAGTCCAAGAAATCATATGAAAAGTACTCCAAAGTGTGGACAAAATACAAGAAAGTGGATAAAACCAAGCATGGAACATCAAAAATTATAGATACATTTGCAATGTATCAACATCCCCAAGCTTAACTCCTGCTCGTCCACGAGTAGGTAAGTGATAAAAAGAAAGAATAAGTTTTGAGGTGACATGCATCATCATAAACTTGATCCAAGTATTTGTAAAACATTCAAAGCTGAGATCATAGTACTTAAATCATAACATGAAAGACAAAGTTCTAGCAATAAGACATAGCAACTATGTTGCAACATGAAAAGGCACAAACAAAAGATTCATGAATAACAATGCTTTGCAAGACGTTTGTTTGTTTCACATAAAGAAAACATAGCATAGTGGCATTCAGCTTGTCCCTCATAGAGTAGCAAACATAAATGCATAGGACACCTTCAAAGTTTACACGAGTGACTAGATACAAATAGTTTAAAACAAGCAATATCAAGGTATGCATCAATCAACAAATCTTGAGACAATGCACATAGAACTAAGAATGGCCACTATGCTCTCAAGAAAGTGCTCATAGAATGTGTGGAGACTCAACAAGGAAATGAACAGGTTTTGAAAAGTTTGAAAGGCTTCCAAATGCTGAAAGTATGGTACTCATTAGCTTTGAGCTCTCATTGCCCCTATCATAAGCATCTTTAAATGGTTAAGGTTAAAGTGACACAACTAAGAGGATATGCTTGACAAGTTATAAATCAAAGTCTCATGCCCTTACTTACAAAGACCGACCCTCATGCTACTCAACTTTAGTCACGAGTAAGCTCTTGTCATTGTAAGTATATACGTATCATAGAGAACCGCCAACGGGGTACCCCTTGCACATGATACAGGAGCTATCCCATAATCAAAATGACAAGGCAAGCAGACAATGAGCATCTCAGTGATCTTTTTATTTACTATGTGCATAGATTTTTATTGAGGATGC
Organism: Avena eriantha; assembly: GCA_910589775.1. NCBI lineage: Eukaryota > Viridiplantae > Streptophyta > Magnoliopsida > Poales > Poaceae > Avena > Avena eriantha. The sequence goes on from OU342743.1 coordinate 139,022,710, forward strand.
TTCATAGAATGCTCATTATGGTTATGCTGCAAGTTTCCACCATGATTAGGCATGGCTTAGGCTAGCGGCCTAGGCGTTTCTCTAACATACATACAAACTCCATGATCTTACAAGTTCCACTTTTATTTCACACCGCCGGGATCCATAAGCAAAACAACATGATATCAACGAAGTACTAAGTACCAATGCAATGTTGAAAGCGTTCCCCATGATACATGATTTTGCTAACTTCAACTTATAAAGTGCAAGTATATACGCAACCAAGAAGGACGCAATGGTTCAGGTTTATTAAATGCAAGAAAATAAAGTGTGCCATCAAGTTCGTGAGAGCTTTACTAACTAACTTCCTCATAACAACCAAACATTTTATTCGGAAGAAAACAAGGCATATTGAATATGCACGGAAGTAGCACATGATGCTAATAGGTAGGTTTGGTGGACACTTTGGCAATATTTGGTTTTAGGGAGTTGAAAACATGAGTAAAACATACTCAGTGAAAGTGAAAGCTAGCAATAGTAAGGGAGCGACAAACGAGAGAGCAATAATGGCCATAATCATGTAGAGCGACAAAACATCATTGATCAAAGCATAAAGTGATACTACAAGTTGAAAACTAAAGGATCATAAAGGCTTATGGTGACTTGGGATAGTCATAACATGGTGTGAGCATGTGCCAAGTCAACCCAAATAAAGCATCAAAGGAGAATACCACAATACTATGCTTTAATATGCTAAAACAATGCATGATTCTTCCAAGGCACATTAAGCAATCTCAATTGTTTATAACAAGTCATGTTACAGCAAAGAATACTAAGCATAAAGCCAAAAAAATATCAAGCATGGCATGACAAAGCATAGGCACAGACAAAAACAAGCTCTCTTTAACACTTAAGCATGAACTTTCCTACTCTTTTCCAATCCAAACCAAACTATTTGAAAACCAATGTATGAAAGAGGGTGTCCAACCAATTTATTCAGCAAACTAAGGAAACCAATCAAACGAAAAACCAAAACGAAAATGAAAAAGAAGATGCTCCAAGAACAACACAACTGTGCATGAAACAATAAAAATGAAGTGTTTGGAAGAAACCTGGGATTTTTATTGATGAAGAAGGGGATGCCTTGGGCATCCCCAAGATTTGACGTTTGTACTTCTTGGATATTTCTTGGGGTGACACACGTGGCATCCCCAAGCTTGAGCTTTAGTCCATCCTTCATCTCATTACTCATTCCTTCCATACACCTGAAATTTTTCTTCATACAAAACTTCACACAATCTTTATTAGCAACATTAGTGCACTCAAGATAATAGGTCTTTAGGTTCAGTTATAACACCAATAAAACTTCCATTAAAACACAAGCTACTGTAGCACTTCCCTCAAAAATCTCAATTCCCTAAAAGAACTCAAAAAGGAACCAACAAGAAGCAAATGTAGAAAATGGCAGAAATCTGTCAAAACAGACCCACAGGTAAAGACGATTTTTTTCGAAGACCTTATGTTGCTCAAATAAAAAAGTGTTGAAGTAACGAATGTTATATAACAAACTGGGGCAGAAGCACAAAAAATCACACCTCAAAAAGACGTTCATATATTTTACACGAATATTTACGGTGAAGCACAAAAATCTGTTCGGGACAACAACTTTCCCAATCATTACTTCTCTCTCATTAGAGGTTACTCTTGGCACAAAAAGCAAATAAAAAGGATAAGGAGCGGTTATTACCGAAGTAATAACTTCCAAGACTCATATAAAACTTTTGGGTTATCTCCCAATAAGTACTTTTCTTTAACGCCTTTAAATTAGGCATAAGCAAAAACTAAAATGGATAGAATAGAAGTAAGCGGAGATAATCATGGTGAAAACATTGTTTTGTTCAATGAAATCCTTTCGTTAACAAGGTTGATCAGGTCTTGTTACCAAAACAATTTCATATGAGACAAAACTTTGTATTCCACTAATGATTATGTTACCTCAACTTTGATAGCAATGGTCCCAATCATAATAGTTTCAAATTTTTCTCTTGGTATGGGACAATATATTTCTCCAACTTGAATGCCCTCAACATGTTCAATTTAATTCAAATCATAAGTCCTTTCAATCTTCTTGGGGAAATAGACAGTATGTTCCTTGTCATTAACATTGAAAGTCACCTTTCCTTGATTATAATTAATAACAACTCCTGCAGTATTAAGAAAAGGTCTCCCAAGAATAATAGACATATTATCATCTTCAGGCATAATAGTTTGAGAGGATGCTCACATAAGAAATATGAGTTGAAGTAAAAGAGAGCATCAAGAAGCAAATTCAAAGCACATTTAAGTCTAACCCACTTCCTATGCATAGGAATCATGTATGCAAATAAATTCACAAAGAACAAAGTGACAGGCATAGGAAGATAAAACAAGAGTAACTTCAAAATTTTCAGCACATAGAGATGTGTTTCAATACCATGAAAAATTCTACAACCATATTTTCCTCTCTCATAATAATTTTCAGTAGCCTCATGAATAAACTCAACAATATAACTATCACATAAAGCATGATTTTCATGATCTACAAGCACTAGAGCTTTATTATAAACATTTTCAAAAGGATCCTCAAGAACATAACATTCATCCACCTTTGGTAAGCATGGGGGACAATCAAATAATGTAAGGGATAAAGAGTTACTCTCATTAGAAGGTAGGCATGGGTAGCTAATCCATTCTTCCTCCTTTTGTTCATCACTCTCCTCCTCTTTTTCATCTAATGACATTTCAGGTTCATCAATTTCTTCTTCCATAGGATCCTGCAAGGCATTAGTCTCTTCCATTTGTGGAAAGCATCTATTAATATATTCAAGAATATATCCATTTTCTTCCTTGTAATTATCAAAGCAAAATTTAAGTATACCATAAACCTCATATTTATAAGGTGAATCATCAATATTTTCAAGCAAACTAGCAAGTTCAAATGCACCCTTCCAAGCAAAAAATTCTTCAATTTGTTCCACATCATAAGAGTCATAATTTCCTTTAACATAAGAAGATATGGTAACATTATCATTATACTCACATTGAAAAGGGAGGTGTTTATACCTCTTACAGCAACAAGATTTATCAAAGCAATAAGTAACATTATAACTAGAGCACACGTTTCTAGCAATGGTATACAATTTATCAATTTGTTCCCATAAGTGTTTCCCTTTTTGTGACAAGCGGTGTTCTTTATAATAATATTTTTGATCTTCCGTGAACCTACCTTGCCAATAAGATTCAGTTTCAAAGAAAACAACCATTGATAGAAAGCATGATAAAGCAAGAAAATAACAGACCAATGAAAATAACAACTAGAGTAGGAACATTTTTTTTTGTAATTTTGATAAAGAAACAAGCAAACTAGGTGGAAATAAACTAAGCTTGAACAATAGTGATTCCAAGTGAACTTGATAAATAAAGCTATGCTCCCCGGCAACGTCGCCAGAAAATAGTCTTGATGACCCACAAGTATAGGGGGTGTATCGCAGTATTTTCGAGGGAAGTGAACCCAATTTATTGATTCGACACAAGGGGAGACAAAGAATATTTATAAGCCTTAACAACTGAGTTGTCAATTCATTTGTACTTGGAAACAATCTTGCTCATAGCAGTTTATTAGTAGCAACAGTTTTGTAGTAGGAATAGCAAAGTAGCAGCAATAGTAAAGTAAAGACAACACTAACAATAGCAGTAAATAGTTGGATTCGAGTGCGGTAGGCATAGGGATAGATGGACGGGCATTGCATGGACAAGACAATTCATATAGCAATCAGAACACAGGGTAATTGCAGATAAATAAGATAAAGCATCCAAGTACTATATAATCCTAGGCATGTGTTCCATACATAGTCATACGTGCTCACAATGAGAACTTGCACAACATCTTTTGTCCTACCAGCCCGTTTGCAGCGGGGCCTCAAGGGAACTACTAGCAATTAAGGTGCTCCTTCTAATAGAGCACAGGAGCAAAGCATTAACACTCCGTGAACACACGTGATCCTCACATCAAAGCCATTCCCTCCAGTTATCCCGATTTATGTCACTTCGGGGCCATTGGTTCCGGACAACAACGTGTGTATACAACTTTGAGATAAGACCATAAACAATACTATCATAATGAATTAATAACATGTTTAGATCTGAAATCATGGCACTCGGGCCCTAGTGACAAGCATTAAGCATAACAAGTTGCAACAAAGTCATAAAGTACCAATAGAAGATACTAGGCACCATGCCCTAACAATCTGATGCCATTACATGAACAATCTCATCCAATCCCTACCATCCCCATAGCCTACAGTGGGGGATTACTCACTCATAGATGGGGGAAACATGGATGGTCGATGGAGAAGCGATGGTGATGATGACGGCGATGATCTCCTCCAATTCCTCGTGCCGGCAGGGTGCTAGAACGGAGTTTCTGGTGCTGTTTCGTGGAATCTGGTTGTGGCAGCGGAGCGGAACTCCTTCTAGAAAAACGTCAAACCCCCCAGAGTTTTTAGGTCAGAAGGCTTCTTATAGGTGAAGAGGGAGACTGAGGGGGTGCCTAGGGGGCCCACACCATGCCCTGGCGCTGCCTGGGGGGACCCGCGCCTGGGGTGTGTGGCCTGGCCCTGGCCCTCCTCTGTCTCGTATTCTGGCTCCATGAGTCTTCCGGTAAAATAGGCACTTTGGCTTTTGTCCCGTCCAATTCCGAGAATATTCATTTTCTGACTTTCCTGGAACCAAAAACAGCAGAAAACAAGCAGCTGGCACTGTGGCTCTTGTTAATAGGTTAGTCCAAGAAATCATATGAAAAGTACTCCAAAGTGTGGCCAAAACACAAGAAAGTGGATAAAACCAAGCATGGAACATCAAAAATTATAGATACATTTGCAATGTATCATAGTACCATCTCAGTTTGGTTCTATTAATCCCAAGTATTTCCCTACCCCTAAGCCATCTCTTCTTGCACACAAGTCCTTTGTTCACCTTGTGGGGGTTTTGCTCGGGGACGCGCGGGCCTGAATCTGTGTGTAACAGAATTTCAGATTTTAGGCCAGATTATCTGGCCCAAGTGTAGGCCGGATAATCAGGCCCTGGCGGCTGCAGTCTTTAAGGTCTGGGATCAGGGGGAAGGGCTCATAACGAGAAGAACTTCTCCCCTGACCCTCTCCACCTCCCCAGCCGCCGCCTGCCGACACCCACCCTCCTCAGAGCCTCTCCGGTCGCCGGATTCTCCGGGCCTCCCTGGATCTTCTTCTTCGCGGCTCCGGGTACCTTCTCATCCGTGTTCTTCCTCCAATGAGTGAGGGTAACTCCCACTCTCCCCATCTTTGGCTTGATGTGTCACTTGTTGGGTGGAACGTTGTCTAGAAGGTTGTTGTTTCATGTAGAGATTGTAGTCTTGTAGCCTCTAGGCCCGATCTACGTTTTTGCATCCAATCTAGGCGATTCTGAAATTTTCTGCCAAGGCCGGATTTTCCGCCCCTAGCTAGGCCGGATTATCCGGCCTGATAGAGTAAAATCTGCTTCAGTTTCGAATGGATTTTGTGCATTGTGTTTGATTGGACTATGGATTGTTTGCCTACTATTTCTACATTCTATCTTGGGCTTATGTGTGTGCTTATCCCCATGCTATCCATCTTTCTCATTTCACAGGTGGTTCCAGTGTCTCCAAGACCTACAAGCGCCATCCTCGTGGTCTTTATTTCAGGGAAGACAGTGAAGGTCGTACTATGGATGAAGTTGAACTAAGGAGAAGAAAGAAAGAGGCTGACCGCATGGCTGAGCAGGAAAAGAGGGATAGAACCAGGAAGGGTGTGTCCAAGAGGAAGGGAAAAGAGCCCAAGATTAACTATAAGATGCTGGATCCTGTTACTTACTCTTCTATTCGTCACCGTGATCTGTTTGCTGAGTTAGCACATGATACTGAGCTGGGTGACTCTCGTTTTTGGTGTGCTGAACAAAAGGGTATCTATGAAGATGTTTATGCTCGGCAGAAGATTCGGCCTATGCATCCTCTCATTATTGTTGTGGCCATGGAAAAGCCTCACCTTGTTGATGCAATGTATATGTCTGAATGGATGGGGCTGCACCACCTCATGGCTCTTCAATGCTCCTATGATTCTGAGATTGTGAAGTAGTTCTTCTCCACCTTGGTTATTTGCGGTGATGAGCACCACACCATGAAGTGGATGACCCGTGACAGGCCTATGCAAGCTGATTTTCATGTTTTTGCTGGGGTTCTTGGTTATTCCTTCCGCAATAGGGACCGTGCTAGTGGTCACCGTATCATCACCCAACTCAAGCCCAATAAGGAAGCAGTCCTCTCTCCGTGCACAGTTGACAATGGTATTGTGGGAACCTTTGCTGGTCTTTCTCCAATATATGCTAGCTTGGTGGGTCTGTTCAGTGATTCTATCACCCCAAGTGGAGGAAACAATGACAGTATATGTGGTCACCTGGTTCAGCTTATAGCCTTTTCTCATGAGGTTGCATCTAGTGAGGATGAGTCCGTTAATTACAAGCTGGATCTGATGGACTTTATTTACCATGAGTTGATTGATGCCATGTTCAATAGGCTCTCCATCCCATATGCACCCTACATTATGATGCTGATCAAGCACCTGATTGCCACTGAAGAATTTAACATTGATGTTGAGCACAAGGCGAAGAAGATCTACACCAAGGTTAGGAAGACCTCTCACCCATCTTCTGCTCCTGAGAGTCTCATGCGGGATGCTTGTGTCAGTGCTCGTAGGCCCCAGTGCCTCCTATTGCTCGGGAGATCAATCAGCTGAATTGGTTCCAACGGAACATTCTTTGCATGGGGGTGGACACTTGCAAGGGACAGTATGAGGCGTACAAGCAGCGCCACGAGATGGCTCACACTCAACAGCTCATTTTCCACCATGTGTTTGGAGCATCAGGCGATCCCCCTACTCCTACTACACCCACACCATATGCTCGGTGGAATTCTTCTTCTAGGCTTAACTATGGAGATATTGAGCGTCACCTATTTCCTTCCGCGACCACTGCTGATGATGAGGAGGATGACACCGGGGAGCTTGAGATGAGGACAATACGGGGACGAGGACGAGGATGAGGACTATGAGTGATCCCTTGGGGCGTTAGCATTGCTCTTCTTCCTTTTTGGTGTCTCGATGCCAAAGAGGGAGAAGTAGTTCTATTATGTCTCCGAGGATTTGCATGGGTCGGGCGCAAGCATTTGCACTTTGTCTATTCGTCGTTTTCTCGCTTGTGCCCATTTAGCATTGAACCTTCATTTGTGATTTGCTTTGTATGAAACGATGTGTTTGTGTGGCTCTGGATTTATCTCCTAGATTACTCCTATGGATTCATCTATCATATTCTATCATATTGGATATCTAGCTCGAGGAAGGCGTTTATAATGGCTATCACATTGGTTATACTGGCTATCTTGAGGACGCCTCTCTCTCTCGGTGGTATGATTATGTTGTTTATATTCCAATGAAATAGGCTCGTACCTATTTGTATTCAAATGCAAATTTTTAGATGCACACATTGAGGGGGAGTCTCTTTCATGCATTTAATGTTGGTGGTCATGTGAGCTTTCTTGCAAATCCTAGTAATGTCATCTAACACCAAAACGGAGGAGATTGAAAGAACATTTCATGGTTCCCTATGTTTTGTTTAGATAACAATACCGTGGAGTTTCTAATGTGCACTAAGTGTTGCAGGAAAGCTTTTGGATGTTTGGGGGCCGGATTATCCGCCCCTATCATGGGTCGGATGATCCGGCCTCACCATCTTGGCCAGGGCTGGCCGCGCATGAGCTTTTGTCTGGGGGCGGATTTTCCCCCGGACAGTCTGGCTCTAGGGCGGATTTTCTCCCAGGACTGGATAATCCGGCCTTTCTCTAGGGCCGGATAATCCGGCCCCAGGGTAATTGCCCAAGGGAGGTCTGTGCGTGCTTCTGTCTAGGGGCGGATTTCCCCCGGACAATCCGTTGCTAGGGCGGATTTCCCCCCAGCCGGATAATCCGGCGCTCCTCTTGAGCCGGATAATCCGGTCCCCAGGAGAAGACGCCAAGGACCGCCCTGCGTGAGCTTCTATTCGAAGGCGGTTTATTTGCCAGATAATCCGAGTCTGGGGCGGAGTTTCCCCAGGCCGGATAATCCGGCCCTCACTTGGGCCGGATAATCCGGCTCCCAAAGGCTCCAACTACTCAGTTGGGATAAGGGGTATAAAAGCCCCATCATCCCCTTCGGTCAGAACTCTTGATTCATTCGAAAAAGATGAGATCTATTGCAAGAGCTCTCCCCCGAGTTCTCCCACTTCATCCACCCGAAGGATTCGATCTTTGGGGGAATTGAAGGAAGAGACATTATGCATCATCATCACGAATCAAGCACTTCAACTCCTCTCCATTCACTTGGAGAAATCCCGATCTAGTATTCTCATTAATATCTATATCTTGTGTTTTGTTATTGATAACTATTGTTCTTGTGGCAGCTTGTTGTCATCACGTGAGCCTCCAATTTGGTTGTGGAATTGTGCCCCGCTAGTTGTGTAAAGGCACCGGTTCCCGCCTCGAAGGGTTCCTATAGTGGAAAGGTGGACCATGCCTTTGGTGGCGGGATTCATCGGAGAACAGGGTGATGCCTATTGTGGTGTGGTGGTCTTAGTACCACCCACCCCTCCAATGTAGATGTACTTCCCTTAACAAGGAAGGAACTGCGGTAAAACAAATCCGTCTCCGCGTGCTCCACTATGGTTTACTCGTTCCTCTATCTCACTCGCCTTTACTTGCTAGTAGTTAGGTTTGCATATAGGTAAATTCTATATAATAGTATATCTAGAGAATTTACCTTTTGTTTCAAGCCTAAAATTGAAAAAGCATTAAAATTTGAAGTAGCACCTATTCACCCCCCTCTAGGTGCCCATACGATCCATTTCAATGGGTGTGGATCCTTCTTCTTTATCTCTTGAGTTTATTAGTTCCCTAAAAGACATAGAAATTTCCAGACATAATTTAGCTGGAAAAAAAAGAAAGTACAAGAAATGGTAGAATAGGACATGCATGTTGAGTTCCTAGGATGGAAGAGTGATCATGAAGAGGAAGAGGAGTTTACTCCAGTGATGTCTAAAAAACAAAAGAAAAAGAAAAAGTTAGTTGGTTTTGCTGGAGGCAGTCAATGTAAGTTAAAGGCGACTGCTGTGAAAGTTAACAACTACCACCCTATGAGTGGGGTTGTAACTGGAACAAGAGAAAGAAAAAAGAGTATTATGATAGGTGGTATTCTAAATTGCAGAGGGATTGGTAAGAAAGGATGAGCTCTTATCTGACAAACTTAATGCAGCAAGAGCAACTGGATTTTATAGGGTTGCAGGAAACTATGAAGAAAGATTTTTCTACTTCCTGGAGTTGGTTGCCATCTGTTGGAAAATCTGGAGGTATTCTGGGGGGCCTAAGATCCTCCATATTGGATAATTGTGGATCATCTATGGGGAGATTTCATGTCGAGATAAAGGTGTTTGATATAAAACTCCAGATACATTGGCATCTGGTGGTGGTTTATGGTGCAGCTCAGGAAGAGCACAAGGAAGCTTTTTTAGTAGAGTGAGCTGATATCCGTAGAGATCAATCTCTTCCCTTGCTGCTGGAGGGGATTTCAACATCATGAGATTTGCTTCTGAGAAAAACAGGAACCATGTCCTAGGTACACGGAGCCATGTGTTTGACAACATCATCAATACCTATGGTTTGAGAGAAGTACAGATGTCAGGTGGACAATATACCTTGTCAAATAATTAGAGAATTCCCATTTTAGAAAAACTGGACAGGATTCTCATTTGTAAAAATTGGGAACATATTTTTCCTTTGGTTACTGTACACAAACTAACCAAGGAGGTTTTTGATCATAGTCCTCTGATTATTGATACTATGGAAGGACAGACTGGTGGAAAAAAGAGTTCAGGTTTGAAAAAGGGTGGTTAAAAATCCTGAGTTTTTGCATAGAGTTGAAAAAATTTGCAATAAGCCTGTCAGATGTAGAAATAGTTGGGACAGATTGCAGAGGAAATTGAAAAATGTTAGGAATGATCTTAAAGGTTGGGGTGATCATATTAGGGGGCAGGAGAAGAAATTGAGAAAGCAGTTAACTGATGAATTGCAGGAACTTAAAAGCATTGAGGAGTTGATCTTGCTTAGTAAAACACAACAAATTTGCAAAGCCCAAGTTCAGCAGCAACTCTTTGAATCTATGAAAAAGAGGAACAATATTGGCAATAGAGATCCAGAGATTCGTGGCTCTTAAAAGGGGATAGTAACACTGAATATTTTCATAGGGTGGCTAATGGGGTTAGAAGGAAGAAAATGATTTATTTTATGCAAAGTGAAGGTGGTGAGATCAAAGGGACCTATGATCTCTTGAATCATGCCACTAATTTTTACAAAAAATTGTTTGGCCCTGCTGATGGTTTTGTCATCAGGCTGTCTTATGATAATTGGGAAAGTTGGAAAAAACTGGATGAATATGATAGAGAAGAGATGAGCAGGCCTTTCACAGAGGAGGAAATTAGAAAGGTGGTGGATCAGATGGAAAAGAATAAGGCTGGTGGTCCTGATGGTATACCGGTAGAGTTCTATAAACTCTATTGGAATTTAATCAGGGGTGATGTTATGGAAGTTTTGCTGATTTTCATTTACACAAAATTTATCTGAGTAGTATCAACTATGGCACAATTACTTTGATACCAAAGAGTGAGGATGGTGATGTTATACAGAAATTCAGACCTATTTGTCGGTTGCAGGTGCTATTTAATTTTTTTACAAAAACTCTCACTATCAGAACTGAGCATGTAATGCATAAGTTGATAGATACCTATCAGACTGCTTTCATCAAAGGGAGATACATTTTAGATGGGGTCACCCTTTTGCATGAGATTCTGAAAGAATCCAAGGTACAAAAACAACAAGGGGTAATCTTAAAGTTGGATTTTGAGAAGGCATATGACAAAGTCAACTGAAATTTCTTGTTTCATTGCTGCAAGCAGAAAGGATTTAGTGATGATTGGTTGATTTGGTTGAAGAGTGTTGTTACAATGGGAACATTGAATGTGAGGGTGAATGGTGAAATTGGTCCTTATTTTGGGAGTTATAAAGGAGTCGGGCAGGGAGATCCTTTCTCTCCTTTCTTGTTCAATATGGCAAGAGATTGCTTGGCTAAAATGGTGTTGAATGCCCAGGCAGGTGGACTCATAACTGGTTTGTCTGACAATATGTTTGACAAAGGAATTGCTATTCTACAATATGCTGATGACACTATTTGGTCATCAAAGATGATGTGGAGGGGGCTAGGAATCTGAAATTACTTTTGTATCTCTTTGAAGCTATGTCTGGTCTGAAAATCAATTTTGGAAAAAGTGAGGTGCTGATGATTATAGAAGATGATGTAAAACTGGAGATGTATGCAGATCTGTTCAACTATCAAACTAGAGAATGGCCAATCAAATACCTGGGCTTGCCTGCTTGTAGTAGAAAGTGCTCTGTAGCTGAGTTAAAGTTCATTGGAGAGAGACTGGGTAAGAAGATGGATGGTTGGATGAGAGGTGCTCTTTCTGTTGGAGGGAGATATGTCAAGATTACTTCCTGTGTGTCAAGTCTAGTTGTTTACCCTATGTCTCTGTTTCTTCTCCAACAGAACAAATGTGGAATAAATAGGGAAACCCACCAGATCTTTCTTTTGGTATGGTAAATCAGGTAGGAAAAAGTATCAACTGTTGAAATGGAATTATATCTGCAGGCCTAAAGAAAAGGGTTGTTTAGGTATAAAAAATATAAGGATTTTTAATATTAGCTTATTATGTAAGTGGTGGCGGAGGTTGGAAGTTGAAGAAGGACCTTGGCAAGTTTTTGTGAGAAGAAAATATCTGGGTAGTGGGGGAATTTTTTTCTGTGAGACACAAACAGTCTGACTCTGCTTGTTGGTCTGACTTGCTGAAAGTAAAAGACATATACCTATCAGGTAGAAGAATGATTGTTGGAAATGGTCTGAGGACAAATTTTTGGGGAGACGCCTGGTGTATGGATGCCCCCTTGAAAGTCATTTTCCCGGAACTATTTGATATTTGTTGTGATCAGAATGTATCAGTTGCTGTACTGGCTGTGAGAAATTGTCACTGCTCTTTCAGGAGGTGGCTGGGTGGTGACAAGCAGGAACAATATAACAGGTTGCAGGTGATTGTAAATGGGGTTACTTTGTCATCTGAAGTGGATAGACCTAGGTGGCTGTGGAATAAAAATGGTATTTTTACTGTGAAATCAACTTATAATCATCTATCCAACATGGGTGTGGATAGGAGCTTTAAGCATTTGTGGAAGGCTAAGATTCCGTTGAAAATCAAGATATGATTGTGGCTTATCTGGCACAATGCCATACCCACAAAAGATAATATGAAAATAAGAAAGTGGAATGGTGATACGAAGTGCAATGTGACCAGGAGGAGTTTATTGGCCATCTCTTCTTTACCTGTGGGGCTGCAAAATATGTGTGGGGGGTAGTAGCGAAATTAGTGGGTGCTGTGAATAGGCCTAGGTCCTTTTCGCAGTACTTCTGGTAGATTCCACGGTATCTTGGTGTTAGTCGTAATATTCAGATTACAGCCTTAGCATCCGTTTGTTGGGCTATTTGGAAACTCAGGTATAGGGCTTGTTTTGAGCTAAAGCTGATTAGCTCCCATGTTGATCTAATTATGTTTGCCTGTGTTTTTTTCAAATATTGGGCAGGCCTTCACAATGAGGATGAGAGGGAGGCACTAAGGAGTGGTGCTGAAGTCCTGCAAAGGAATGCTCTGGCCGATGCTGAGGCCATGGATACAACCCCAGTTTCGCTTTTGGGATTGCCATCTACCAGCCGGAAACATGCAAGATCACCAGAAGATGACGAGAAGGAAAATTGATAGTCTTCTCGATGGGTGAGAAAATAAGAGCATGAAGGGAGGGAGGAGCGAGCGAGTTTTTTGGATGCCTTTTGAAAAACTTTGCTTGATGATGCTTTGGATATCCTTTTGTGAGGGGAGAGTGGTCCATACTTTTTCTTTCAGTGTTTTGTTGTCTCTGTGTAAACACTAGCGTAATGCGGTGGCTCTTGCGTCTCTCTCTCTCCAACCCCCTATTTTCTTCAGGGTTCTGTTTGTATATAGTAGGTAGCTCCGGGAGCTTGAAACCTGTGGATCTTTGTGGTGGACGTGTGTGATCTGTTCCGTTATCTGACGATAGTGGAACCCGGTCCCTATGTTATGGGGATTGTATGGAAAAAATAGTATTGAAATCTTCATAAAGTATATTTTCATATTATATGTATTTGCAATGATCGATATTAATAAATTTTGTAATATTTTTGGTCAGACTTAAAGTATGATTTTTGACTAAATCCAGAATACGAAGTAAATAAGACCGAAGGGAGTATTTTACTACTGCTAGTGGTACTCCTATACTACTAGTAGCAGACACGATGGTTTTAGTTAAAGAGATGAAGTAATTTCGAATCGAATCTACTGTGTGGAACTGGGCACATAGCAAGGTAACCCACCGACCAAAACGTGGATTTGTCGGTGAGATCACTGCAGCAGTAGTACGGCACCGGCCGCGAGCCAAACATGCGAGAAACGAAACGACGCAGTAAAATTGCAAAAGTAATCAGGTGCACGCATGCAGAGGCCCAGCAGCATCCTGTCCGTTCTGACCCACGGAGACTAGGTCCGTGTCACGTTGCTGATGGTTTCTGATGAAACAAGACTGGCACGTGTCAGTGTCACATGTTTGCTGCTGATGCTGCGGCTGCGGATGATACTGATATGTAGCCACCGACTAGATACTACCTCCGTCCCTGCAAAGCTTAATCAAGTTTTTCTTTAAATATTACTATTTATAATATAAAATCATATCCTTTAGTACAGCATGAAACACATGATATATCTATATAATAATCATAATTCTTCCTAGTTTTTATAAAAATTATAGTCAAACTTTCGTAGCCTGATTTTTCAAAATAAAAAATAAGGCTTAACCTTTGGGACCAAGGTAGTAGTGGCCACGAGTAGGCATACTCTTGGAGTATGCCGTAGGTAAAAAAACATTAAAGACTGGAAAAAAATTATCGCGCTAAGCGAATCTCTAGCGGGCCTGGTCTAACATCGCGTTGTCCAAACGTGAAGGGACGTAGCCTAGTGGCGAGATCCAAACAAACTAAGTACAACGTAAATTTGAGTCGTCTTTGCATCAAGCCGCACAACACGAGTCCGACCGTGTCGGCCTTCTGTCCTCTACCGGTCCGCCAGCCAGTGCCTCAACACCGCACTATCTCAATTCCACTTTCATATCAAATTTTCCTGGCGCTAAAGCCCTAACCAGCAATGGAGGATGTCGTCATCGCCGTCACCTCCCCCAACAAAGTTGTCACCAAGGCCAAAGGGAAGGCCCTAATCATGCTGAAGGAGCTAACAACAGAGGAGCCGCAAGAGGAGAGCATGAAGCGCGCCGATCAAAGAGAAGCGGCCAAGGCACGGGCGGCCAAGCATCGCAGAAGCGAACCGTCCGAGCTCGTCGTCGCCCTTTAGGCCAAGGCTAGCGTCGAGGTCTCGGCCAAAGTGCTCGCCTCCTAGGCCCTTCTATACATGAAAAAAGAGATGCTCACATAAGCCTTAGCCCTAGATGGCGACAACGTCATTGTTGGAGCATCATCGACAAGCTCGACGTCGTCCGTCTGCACATGACCACCTCTTCACCGTCGGTCGCATGCCACATCAGCGGAGGGGGCTACACTCTCGTTCTGCACGTCCAAGTGCTCTCCCGATCAATGTCGTTATTGTAGATCGTGTCGATGGCGGACGAGCCTACCGTCAACCTCAAAAGCACCCAGAGCCGGCAAGCTGACGCATGACCATAGGAATGGGCCATGCCGGATCCCGACGGCGAACATGCCAGCGCCCGTCATGTTCGATGATTTACCGCACCAGGAGTCGATTAGGGAGGACGAGGATGGGGACGAGGTCGTCTTGCAGGAGATGGTCAATGAGGCAAAATCTCTAGACGACGAGCCTAAAGGAAGACACTCAACAAACTGTGGTCAATATCAATGGTGATCCATTAATTGGGCGTGATGATAATCCTTTGTATGCCGATGGAGGGAGGCAATGGATGTTGATATCCGATGGCGCAGTGCAAAATAAGAAGAGCTAAAGGACTGGGTCTACACTGTTTGTGATACATGGATGACAATTGGACAAGATCCAATTTGCGGTGCCGAGGAAAAGGATCAACATATTGGTTGAGGATGGTCAAGTACTTCCATTAGTGCAATAAGTTCAAGCTCTACCCCATCCATAGTGATAAAAATGACCTTTATCTTCAAAAGATATGAGGTTTCATCAATGCGGAGTTCAACAAATTTTGCGGTGCCCATGAGCACATGGAGGCTCATCCCATGAGCGACATCGACGTTGGGGACATGGTCATATCTTGTCCATTTTGGTTCACATATATTGCGAATGTAGTATATTATGTGGATTCTCATTCTTTTGTGTAGGTACCCCAAACTATGGATTACTTCAAAGAGAAGTATGACAACAAGTCATTCATGTTGACCCATTGTCGAATGATGATCAATAAATGTCTAAACTGGAAAGGAGCTATGCACTTTACCAAAAGAGTCTTGATGGCTCGAAAAGTGTGGGAGTGAATCATTGGTCATCGAACATGACGAGGATGGACCAAGCATGGGTAGCCCAGGCAATGGTCATGTCGTTCGGCCAAGAGGCCACAAGTCCACCAAGCATGATCTCAATCGCCAAGCCACATCACTTGCATTGCAAGAGACACTGAAGGGATTGATAAAGAGGAGGCAAATGTCAAAAGGAAAGAGAGGCGACACAAGAAGAAAGAGGCTACCATTGAAAGCTTCTTTGACCTCACAAAGAGAACTCTTGAGATTGAAGAGGCCAATGCTAGGTAAAGAGTATGGAGGCCAAGGCCAAACTCATGGCCGAGGAGGACAAAATCATCGTGCTAGACTTGAGCATCTTGAATTCGGCTCAAAGGGCTTGGTTTAAAAAAATCAAAATGATATCCGTGAGCTCTAAGCCTGATTTGTTCGATGATATATCTTATTTTTGGCATTACGTATGAAACTTATGTTCGCACTATGATTTAATATTATGGCGTGTGAAGTCAGTGATACGCTAATTAGTGGTAATTTATTTGCTAGTGAATTTATTGTTGTTGTCATTTTCATATGTAACATTTGAGAAAAACTAGCCAAAATGGCCTGGGCGGACCAAATAGGTCGTGTCGCAGTGGCACCTCCACCGAAAACTGGCCAAGGCCAGACAATGGCCATTTCCTTGTCTGAGTCTGGACCCATACAAACCAAATCGGATACATCTCATATACAAAATGGGACGTCTCGCTGGAGATGCCTCGACCGAACCATGTCAAACACGAAACGTGGTTGTTTTGGTCTGTCTAGTCCGTTTGGGTCTTGTACAAATGATTAGGCGCCGCGATAGCGGCGATTTACAAAGCGTAGTACAAAGTTGT
This sequence comes from Avena eriantha, assembly GCA_910589775.1. NCBI lineage: Eukaryota > Viridiplantae > Streptophyta > Magnoliopsida > Poales > Poaceae > Avena > Avena eriantha. Next base: position 139,039,295 of record OU342743.1, read on the forward strand.
GCCGAGAAAGCCTAGAAGCTAGGTAAAAAAAATTGCAGATACTTTTTGCTTGTGCCGTTCAAGAAAAAACCGCCACGTGAGAGGGGTTATTTTGTAGTGATAGAAAGTCTCACTTATTGTTTGATTTATTGTTTGCAGACTTATTTTTTATTGGTAAGTGTAATGTTATTGTATTAATTAGTTTCCACATTCCCTTTTGACTAGTTGGCATGCAATGTTACCTACTCGCACTATGAATAGTGGGACGATTAGAAGTAAAAATAACTTTAGGCTAGTCATAGTGAGTAGTATCAATGCTAGTATCATGCGTTTGATATCGGTGCATAATATTATTTATAATGCATGTAGTATCATCATATTTATTAACCTCAATGCAAATTTTTGTATAAGACCTATTTGACATTAGTATTTCTAGTTTTTCTATGCATGAGCAATTAGGACCGTTGTTATTTTTATTGCAGATTGTCAATGCAATGTATTAATTATTAGCATTAGATCATACAATCATTAACACAAAAAGAACAATATAATGTTTTTTGTCCACATATTTTCCTTTTAAACATAAGGCCTTAGACCAGCTTTAAATTAATAAAGCCACCAACGGCAGACACAAACGTGCTTACAAACAACTCGCATGAGCAGGCAATGCAAGCAAACTAAAGATCGAAACAGGAACACCACTTGGATCGCCTACACCACAGCTAGACATCGAGGAGAGCACCAGGAAGGCAGTGAGAGCTTGGGGAGGCCACCGGAACGTGTCGACGACCGCACCCACCGGGCAAAGCTAGATCCACTCTCCACCGTCTCCACCTCCGAAAATAGATCCCTTGTCCCTCGCCTTGGATCGATGGGTACCGTACCGTAGGAAGGCGAAGGAGTTCCCCCAAGAACACAGCGGACCCGAGGGAGCTAGACTGCTACATGGCCACATGGGACGCCATCAAAGACGCCAGGGAGCTTCACCGAGACCACCACCATCACCGGAGCAACCACCACATCAGACCGAAGCTGCAGGAAGAAGACGCAGCGAAGAAGAAACGACAGAAGAGGGCACAACCCACCCCCACGGATGGACAGGACCACCATAGCATGGCCGCTCGCCAGCCCAGTGTCGCTACTGCCATAAAGGGGAATCCTTTCCCCTTTCACCCAAGCTCGAGGGCGTCGCCACCGGCAAGCAGGAGCAATGGAGCGACAGAGCATCAAACCAGCACCTGCTAGACAACACAGGGAAAAAGCTTCCCCGAATAGAGCAAGTCGCCATGGCCACCTCAAACCACCATTGTTCACCCACCTCTAGAGTTCCCAAGACAACGCCTTCAGGAAGGGTCGGGTCCGATGTTGTAACACCGCCGCCGTCCGCAAGGAGAACACAAGGCTTTTGCCACGTAGAGGAGGGTAGTGAGAGTGGTACCTCGACTAGGCCTTCAAGAAGGAGCGTGGCGCAGACGGCGTTGTTCTCGTCGTGGTTGGCCAAAGGTTTCCCCCGGTACCACCAGCCTGCACCACCTACCTACCCAACACCTAAATCCGGCGGCCGAAACCACCGAGCTCCAGATCTGCCAGGGGACGAACAAACCAAGGAAGAGGAGGCTTCATCTTCAGCTATGGCAACCGGTCCGGCGGTGCAGACCGGTGCCGCGACCCTCGACCTCCGTCACTTCGCCGCCCGCGCGGCCGAGCACGACAGCCAACACGCAACCACGGCCGCCGCCCTGGCTCCCAGAGCCCCCACCGAGTCGGCCGCCGGCAGGGAGAGCCCACCGAGCAGCAGCCACGGCCAAGGCGAACCTCGCGCAGCGGTCCTCCACCTAGTCGCCGCGGGAGGAGCGAGGGCCAAGATCCCGGCCGCCCCATTCACCGGCGCCGCGTGCTTAGACGACCGCGCCTCTGAGGGCGACGAGGAGGAGGGTGGCGGCGGAGAGCGCTATGGTTCGCTCCCTCGGTCGCCAGGAGTGGGTGACACGAGGAGAGCGGTCTTCACACTCCGTCTTGTTTTGTCCTCTACTCGTCTGTCCCCACATATTTTCCTTGCAACTGTGGAATTGCATTTCTTGCAATCATCTTGTGCCATAGAACACTCAGCGCTTAACCAAAGTGCAATGCACAGCGCATCCTCAAGAAACGAAAAGCTATCTTGTTTATCATAGTATATTACTGGCAGAAGCAGACAAGTATAATTTTGACAAGCAGAGTATTCCTTGGTATGCCATATAACATATACGTACTCCCTCCGACCCATCGGATGCATCTAGGTTAGATATTTAACTAGATATATATGAATCTAAACAAACTTGAATCAAATAATATGGGTCGGAGGAAGTAATTAATTTGGCAAATCATTTCCACACGGATAAACTCAGCTATCCTTGCATCTATGCAATGATTCAGTGTTGCAAATAAGCAATAACAGAGACGCAAGTCCTCCAAAAATAAATACAGACAACACTACAACAGACACAGGTACACGCGCATCTACGGTGACGAGAAGGCGTCGTCGAGCCAGCCCGCCGGCCTCTCGCCGTCGGCGTCCGGCTCCGGCACCGCCACCTGCTGCTTCTGCAGGACGAGGAGCGAGCGCAGCGTGTCCCGGAGGCGGTTGGCGCGCCTCCGGTGCCGGATGCGGCGGAGCACGGCGTCCTTCTCCAGCGCCCCCGCGCCAGGCCCAGGCCTGTACAGGTACAGCCGGCTCGTGACACCAGCGGCCGCGTCGCCGTCTCCCTCGTCGTGCGCCACCGTGGGCGGGCGCGGGGAGGATGGGGGACTCTTGGACATCCTGGACTCCATGGCAAGATCGATGGATGGATCTGACGATGGTCTTGTGTTGCAATTACTAATGTGCAAATCTTTGAGAACTCTCGAGAGCTTAGTTTGTGTGCAGAATGTGCGAGTGAGGGGAGTGTAAACGGTGGTGAGGTGGAGCGTATTTATAGATGGTTTGCGTCAGTCAGCTCAGTACACTCTTGCTTGCATAGAAACAGGTAGCCGGAGGACATGGTTTCACTTCACGTTCAGGGCCGTTTGTTTTGCTTTTTTGTTTATCATTTTGCACGAGTGACTGCTCACTTGCGTGGTGAGCCGTGAGATGGGACGACTCGAGTGGCCGCTTTAGCCAAATCACTCACAGATATTTAGTGTCTAGATACACTATTTTTCATAAAGCTAAAACATTTTACATTATGAAACGGAGGATACATCAATTTCAAATAAATTTCTGGCATCTATTTTGACACGGAGGGTAGTAATCTGACAGAAAGTGGGTGATGACACAACTTAATTAGGTATGCATGTGTCGCGGAGCACATTCGTGCGCCAGCTTTTGCCGGTTTCGGTCTGGAAAGGCTACAAGTCGTCGAAGCCTTTGATGCTTCAGACGGTGTGGAATCCATTAGTTCGGTCCATGATGGATTCAGTTAACGAGATGCTGTAATTTCGAATCGAATCGCTTTTGTCAGGACCTGGACACGTGGCAGAGTAGCAGCACAGGTAACCCACCGTCCACATCTTGGATTGGTCGGCGACTGCAGCCATGGACCTCCTATCGCACGCTGTAGTAGTAAAGTTAACTTGGGGGAAACAACAACGAAGGTAAAAAATGTAGGATGACGGAATCAAATACTGTACAGGCATGCGGCGGCAGCGGCAGCCACCTCTCTCATAAAGTTGGAGCGGCGGTCTGGAAAGTGGTCTTGGTGGATAGGTTTTGGTGGGATTCTGTCAAAGTCTAATTTTTAGTTCATTTGTCAAATTCTAGTTCAAAATTATACTTAAAATCTGAATTAGAATCTATCAAAAGAAGTAAAAGTTAGATTTTGATGAGATCCCAATTGACATCCTAGTTTTCACACAAAATGTTACGGTTGGCATATGTGCTACCAGCTGTAACTCTTGAATCTTATAGGAGGTGTTTGTTGACACACAAACTTTTAGTACTAGTATTTATTTTACATCTTGACAAGAACTATTTGGACATCTACGGATATCCACATATGAGTTTTGATGCATCTAAGGATGATGATTTTATCCAGAGTTAATGGTATTCGTATGAATATGGACACACTTTTATAGTCACAGTAATATCCATATTTTACTCGTTAAGTCGTGCGCAAGACATGTGTATAGTCTTATAACCGTTGGTATACCCATACCCATGTGGATCTTACCCGTGAAGTTTCAACCTATGCAACCAAATTGCCTTGTAGCACAAGGTTGAGTAGATTGTGATCTCTAAATTTTGAAAATTTTGTATATGTATAAATTTATGCCCATTGACTACACGGGTGTGGATATTGTACTGCTCTACACTAGATATATTCTATCCATCGGAATCATTAGATGCATTATCCTTTAGTTTCGTGGATTCTTTAGATGCATTATCCTTTGGTTTCTATTCTCCTTGATACTGTTCAAATGTATTTGTAATCATCTTGTGCAATAGCAGAACAATAGTTAACGCTTATCCACGATTTCAACAGGGATGAATTGCAATTTTTCTTCGTTTCAGAGTACGAATTACAGTTCCGCACAGCCGGTGCTCAAAAAACTCATCGGTTCATTTTGCTTGTTGTGTATCATATGCCGAAGCAGACAAGATTGCTTTGCCGAAGCAACGGAATACAAATCTTGCTAGAATTGTCGCTGAAATGGATGAGCACTAGATACATCCGATCCAGCGGCAATTAATATATGGATTCGAGGAAGTACCGTAAAACATCTAACTAATTTAGTACTGTACTAAATCGTTTGAGCACAATCCAGACTCAATTATTCATTGTATCTAGTTACCAAACAACTATTTCCTCCATCCCAAAATATAAAATATTTTTGCTTTTGTGAAACGAGTTGTATCTAGATGACTTTTAATATATAGGTTCACTCTGAATCTAAACAGTAAAATGTGCCTAGCTAGATGTATTATTTTCATAAATCTAAAACGTCTTATATTTAGGGACGGAGTAAGTGATATAAACATACTGATTGAGTAGTACAAAATTACAAATACGCAAGCTGAAATCCTCTAAAATAATGGACTACAGAACAAACAGAAGCACACATCATGCTCATCTACTTCGCATGCGGTTGTTCCTGGACACCGTCCAAACGTGGGTGACCCAGACGGAGAGGGGCACTGTTCCCACGGCTACGGCGACGAGAAGGCGTCGTCAAGCCACTCCGCCGGCCGCTCCCCGTCGCGTTCCGGCTCGGGAGCGGCCTGCTGCTGCTGGACGAGGAGGGAGCGCAACGTGTCCCGAAGGCGGTTGGCGCGCCTCCGGTGCCTGATGCGGCGGAGCACGGCGTCCTTCTCCAGCGCCCCCGCGCCGGGCCCGGGCCTGTGCAGGTACAGCCGTCTCGTGACACCCGCCGCCGCGTCGCCGTGGTCTCCCTCGTCGTGTGCTGCCGGAGGCGGAGACGAAGGACCGCTCCTGGACATCCTGGACTCCATGGCAAGATCGATGTAGCGACGAGAAGGCTGCTGCTTCGACTTTGTGTTGGATCTAATTTCTTGAGTTATTGAGCACTGGCCTCGAGAGCTTCGGTTGCACAGCGAGTGATGAGCGAGTGAAGGGGTGGAGGGGGAGATTTATAGACGGTTTCGAGGAGTATTATACTCGTATGAAACAGGTAGGTGGATGACATGGTGCTCTTCACGTGTCAGTGCCGTTTGCTTTGATTTTTTAGCAGCTCTAATGGCTGCTCGCAGAATCACAGATGTTGCTCGATGACTTGTCGAGCACATCCCAGTGACCGCTTTACGCTAAATCACGGCAGGTTAATTAGTACTCTGACGCAAAAGGGTGATGCCACGAGTAGGTATGTCGACGACGAGCCAAAATTAGGTTTTAGTTCGTGCCCTGCCTACGCCGGTTTCGGCCCGAAATCCAATCAGCTCAGCTACTCCCTCAGTCTCGAATTAGATCTCATATTTATAAGTTTTACATGTACTTAGACACGTTTTAGTGTACTCTCTAGTATCTAATTCGAGATTGAGGAAGTAGTAATAACACAAGTCCTCTAAGAGTATAGGATATGACGTAACCATCTCGCTTAGGGTCTCCTTGCTCCGGCGGTGGCGCCCGCGTCGCCCCGTGAGATCTACTGGCTCTCGCATCGGAGTACGCTCCGGACTCCTATTTCTCACTTATTCTTGTCCGGGCCCTGCTTTGTCTGGACCTTTTCCTCCCGCAACCCTCTGGTCAGAGAAGGAAATCGATCTAGGGGTTTTGATGGCGGAAACAGCTGAATCTGGTTCGTCTAGCTCGGCCATGGCAGGGAAAGAAGATGAGATCGGTAATTTTCTTAGCCACCTGGAGCTGAACGAAGATGAACTTGATGACGTCGTGATTGGAGTGGAGGATGCCAGGACCTACCAGGACGACGCCCGCTGGCTGGCGATCGGGAGGGTCCTAACATCCCGCAGATTCAGCGCGGAGGCGCTGTTTGAGAAGTTGAACAGTATCTGGAACCTATCGCGCGATCCAATCTGTCGCGAAGCGGGGGAGAATCTCTTCATCTTTCAGATGCATTGCCTTGGAGACTGGAAGAAGGTCGTGCACCAGGGGCCATGGACGTTTCGAGGCTTTGGGCTCCTTGTGGAGGACTACGACGGCCTGAGTGCACCCGAAAATTTTGTGTTCAATGGCATGCATGTCTGGGCTCAGATCCATGGGATACCGGAACTGTACTGGAAACCGGAGGTTGTGGACAATCTTGCTCATAAGATAGGGAAAGTGAAGGAAGTGCAATTGGCTCCAAAATTGTTCTTTGAAGGCAATTATGTGCATATTCGCGTCCGAATAAACACTGAGAAGCCCCTGATGAGGTTCGTCTCCCTCACTGTACCAGAGGGAAAGCAGAGGCTCATGGTTAAATATGAGAAACTTCCGTTTTATGCAAGCGATGCGTGCTCCTTGGGCACGACCATGAGGAGTGTGGTGATGGTGTTTGGGAAGTGCAACAACTAAAGTTCGGTACCTGGATGCTGGCAGTAAGGCGATCCAATATACCGACCCAAGCCCCTCGGCGTTTCACCCCAAGAACTCTGGTCTCTCCAAGAAAAGATCATCAGATGAGGCAGCGTTGGACAAAGATGTAGACCTCGATGACACGGGCACCCCGATGAAAACGTCAATGGCTGAGCAAGTATCAGAAGGAAAAGGCGATGAACATCCCAAGGCTGTGTTGAATAGGAAACTGGACATGAATGCTTCAGGCGAGATCTCCAATTCTGAGGGCCCAACTCTCGTTGACCCTAATACTTCTAAGAGCATTCCTATGGAAACTGGTGATGGCCTTGCTATACCCCCTCCTCCTCCGGGGTATACTGATCCATGAGAGCGCTCGAAAATCCGAAAGGTCTCAAATACTTCCAACACCGATGACTTGGCAACATCGGCGGCCTCCCTTGGGGAGGACCGCCAGGCCCAATGATGACATTAGGCTGGAACAGCCGTGGGGTGGGGCAACCTGTGACTGTTCAGGAACTTGTCTGCCTGGTGCAGACATATAAGCCCAGCCTAGTTGTCATTTGTGAAACTAGGCAAAGTAAAGAGCGTGTTGAAAATCACCGTTTCAGAATTGGTATGAAGGAGTGCTTCCAGGTTAAAGGTGACGAAAAGGGCGGGGGTTTGGCCCTGTATTGGACAGAGGACGTGACAGTGGATCTTTTGACGTTCGGTAAACACCATATTGATGTGCATGTGAGTGGAAGTCCCTATGATCACACGTGGTGCGGTACTTTTATCTATGGAGAGCCGAAGGCGGGCGATCGCCACCTTATGTGGACGACGCTTCGGCAAATCAAAAATCATTCAGATAAACCTTGGTTGATGCTTGGCGACTTTAATGAGGCTATGTGGCAGGAGGAACACTTCTCCCGGACTGCTCTGTCGGAACGGCTAATGATGGATTTCAGAGAAGTACTCTCTCACTGTGACTTGCATGATATTGGTTTTGTTGGAGCTCCATGGACTTTTGATAACAAACAAAAAGGGGACCGAAATGTCAAAGTACGGCTAGATAGAGCTATTGCCTCTCCTGCATGGTCCGCTATCTTCCCGGAACATAGACTACGCCATATTGTATCTACTCGATCTAACCATTGCCCTATCCTCTTGTCGATTGAAGAGGCAAGCAGCTGCAGAACAAGTAAACTAATCAAAAGATATGAAATTGTATGGGAGCGTGAGCCTTCTCTCGCGGTGGCTGTCGAGGAGGCGTGGTCACGCCGGTTACCAGGGAGACCTGGGAGATGTTGCTTCTTCTCTGCGATCAGTAATGAACAATCTACAAAAGTGGATGCAAGTAAACTTCCGTTCGGTGCCTAAAGAATTGAAAAGAAGCAGGCCTTGCTTGATAACCTGTGCCAGTGAAATGATGATGCAAGTATTGAAGCTAGCATTGGCCTTGAAAAGGAGATGGCCGAACTACTATACAGGGAAGAGATCATGTGGATGCAATGTTCTAGAATCGCTTGGTTACGTGAAGGAGACTGGGACACAAAATATTTCTATAGGCATGCATCCTAGAGAGGTCGCAAAAATAAAGTAAGAAGGCTAAAATGTGAAGATAGCACTTGGACAACTGATACAGTGGAGATGGAGAACATGACGCGTGATTTTTTCCAGCACCTTTACACTCAGGAGGACAACATTAATCCATCCCTGGTCCTTGACACCATGAAGCATTGCGTTGATGCAGATATGAATGAGAAGCTATGCGCCCCTTTCACAGAAAAATAAATAAGCGATGCCCTTTTTCAAATTGGACCGTTAAAGGCGCCAGGGCCAGATGGTTTCCCGGCTCGCTTCCTGCAGCAAAACAGGGACCTGATGAGAGATGAGCTTGTACAAGCGGTGCAGTGCTTCTTTGCCACTGGTGTCATGCCTGATGAGGTTAATGACACATCGATAGTTTTAATTCCCAAAAAGAATGACCCGGAGGCATTGAAGGATTTCCGTCCGATAAGTCTCTGAATGTTATTTTCAAGATGGTCTCAAAATGTTTGGTTAACAGATTGAGACCTATTCTCCAGGACATCATATCACCAACTCAGAGCGCATTTATTCCTGGTCGTCTTATTACGGATAATGCCCTGATGGCCTTTGAATGCATTTACTCTATTCAGACAGGCTCTGCAGCTCAGAAGAACTTTTGCGCATTGATACGTCCAAAACGTATCTACTTTCCCGAACACTTTTCCTATTGTTTCTCCTCTAAACTTGTGTGATTTGGATGTAACTAACGCGGACTGATGCTGTTTTCAGCAGAATTTCCTTGGTGTCTACTTTTTGTGCAGAAAATCAACTATCAGGAAAAATCCCAGAAAATATGCCAAAAATCCTATTTCACCCGAAGACTCCAGGAGCCAGAATACGAGACGGAGAAGAGCCAGGGGGTGGCCACACCACCTGGTAGCGTGGGCCAGGCTAGGCCACGCCAGGGGGTGGTGTGGGCCCCCTAGTCACCCCCTCGGTCTCCCTCTTTGCCTATAAGGAGCCTTCTGACCTAAAAACTCCGGGGGGTTTGACGTTTTTCTAGGAGTTCCACTCCGCCGCCACCACCAGATTCCACGAAACAGCACCAGAAACTCCGTTCTGGCACCCTGCCAAGATGGGGAATTGGAGGAGATCATCGCCATCATCATAACCATCGCTTCTCCATCGACCATCCATGTTTCCCCCATCTATGAGTGAGTAATCCCCCGCTATAGGCTATGAGGATGGTAGGGATTGGATGAGATCGTTCATGTAATGGCATCATATTGTTAGGGCATGGTGCCTAGTATCTTTTATTAGTGCTTTATAACTTTGTTGCGACTTGTTGTGCTTAATGCACTAGGGCCCGAGTGCCATGATTTCAGATCTAAACATGTTATTGATTTATTATGATAGTATTGTTTTTTGGTCTTATCTGCAAGTTGTATACACACGTTGTTGTCCGGAACCAATGGCTCCGAAGTGACAGAAATCGGGATAACCGGAGGAAATGGCTTTGATATGAGGATCACATGTGTTCACGGAGTGTTAATGCTTTGCTCTGGTGCTCTATTAAAAGGAGCACCTTAATTACCAGTAGTTCCCTTGAGGCCCCGCTGCCAACGGGATGGCAGGACAAAAGATGTTGTGCAAGTTCTCATTGCGAGCACGTATGACTATATATAGAACACATGTCTAGGATTATCTAGTACTGGGATGCTTTATCTTATTTATCTGCAATTGCCCTATGTTCTGATTGCTATGTGAATTGTCTTGTCCATGCAACGCCTGTCCATCCATCCCTATGCCTACCGCACTCAAATCCTACTGTTTACTACTATTGTTACTGCTGTGTTTACTTTACTACTGCTGCTACTTTACTATTTCTACTACAAAATTGTTGCTACTGATAAACTGCTGTGAGCAAGATTGTTTCCAGGTGCAGCTGAATTGACAACTCAGTTGTTAAGGATTATAAATATTCTTTGGTTCCCCTTATGTCGAATCAATAAATTGGGTTTCACTTCCCTCGAAAATACTGCGATACACCCCCTATACTTGTGGGTCATCAAGACTATTTTCTGGCGCCGTTGCCGAGGAGCATAGCTTTATTTATCAAGTTCACTTGGATTCTCTATTGTTCGCTGCTATCCATTCATCATGGGGAAGTCTCGTGATGGCAAATTTCCTATTTTACCATCCATTACAAGAAGACGTACGGTTCTGAAAACCTCTACTGCTCTTGATTCACCGTCTGTTATAAGTAAGCTCGTTACACCACCACATATACATGCTACACACACTGCTACTACTGCTGAATCTGAAACTTCCGATGCTTATGATGTTGCTTCTACTGTTCTTGATAAGAGTGGTTCATTAGGTCCTTTTCTAGATGCTACGATTGCTAGAACTATAGCTAGAAATACTTAAACTCCTAATGAAGACACTACCACACCTGTTAGTTCACCTGAGTCTAGTGAAAGTTATGATATTGAAGATGGTTATGTTGAGATGACCGATGAATTTATTAAAGAACGTAAAAACACCCATGATAGGAGCGCTGCTAAGAGTCTCCTTGAGAGGCGTACTATTAGACCCAAATTATCTCATATTGCTAAGTTTGCTGCTTCTCTCATAAATATTATAGATGAATATTATGATTTCTCTCTCGATCTATCTTACATAACTATTGTCGAGAAATAACCTTTTTGTGGGACTAAGAATGAAAGTGCGGTAGCACATATGAATGAACTTTCTACCATGAGTGGCTTGTTTTATGATGATATTAAGATGCATACTTACTTTGTTGCTACGATTTTCCCTTTTTCACTGAAAGGAGAAGCTAAAACTTGGTTGAGTAATTTACCTCCTGGATCTATTGATAGCCCCGAGTGCTTGATTAGTACTTTCCTGCAGAAATATTTTCCTCCTAGTGCTAGACATGCTATTTTGCAGGAACTTTTTGATTTTAAACAGGGAGAAAAAGAGGTATTGCCTGAATCTTGCGCAAGGTTTTGTGCTTTGATTCATGCACAAGCTAGAAGTCCATTACCTAAGAATGAGCTTCTTGATATATTTTATAATGGACTAACCGAGGAATCTAGGACATACCTAGATAGCTGTGCTGATTGTGTTTTCAGGAATAGGACTCCTAAGGAAGCTGAGGAATTAATGGCTAAAATAAGTAAGAATTATGAAGATTGGACTCCTCCTAAACAAGCTATACCTGAAGTAATTGTACCTGAACCTACTATTCTGGTGCCTATTCCAACATCAAAGAAGAGGTGAGTTATTGAATTAAATGATGAAGTGATGAGGGAAGCTAAGAAATGTCTTAAGGAGAAGGGAATTAAAGCTACAGATGTCAAGAATTTACCTTCTATAGAAGAATTATGTAAGCCTATTTCCTACTCATCCACTATTGAGGTACACACTCTCCAACACTTTGATGAAGGTGATATCCCCTACTGTAAACCTCCTGATCAATGCTTAGAATAATTCGATATCTTTATTGTTAAGCAAGATAATTTTAATAAAAGGGTGCAAAATCATCTAATGGAAAACACTAGAGCTATTGTTGAGTTGAAAGATATTGTGGAAAGAACCTCTAATGATGTTAAAATGATTGTTAAACACTTTCAAATGGTTCAAACTCAAATAGATCAACTCGTTAAAGTGCAAAACGACTTGCTAGTTAATGCTGCTAAAGAAAAACATGCTTATGAAATTAGAACTAGAAGTGGAGCTACTACCCAGGATCCTCTATATCCTGAGGGGCATCCCAAAAGAATTGAGCAGGATTCTCAACAAGCTGAAAATAGTGGTTCTACTCATAAGAAAAGGAAAAAGAAGCATAAAACTGTTGTAGAACCCTCTGAACCTGTTTTAGATCCTAATAGTATATCTATCTCTGATGTTGAAACTGAAAGTGGTAATGAAGAAAATGAAGTTCCTAATGAAGAAAAAGTTGAAGAAGAACCTGAAAACCACACTAAGAATACTAAATACACTAAAGAAGATTTTATTACTAAGAAACATGGTAGTGAAAGAGAACCTTGGGTCGAAAAACCTATGCCCTTCCCTGATAAGAAACACAAGTCAAAGGAAGATGAACACTATAATAAGTTTTGTGAGTGGATGAAACCTTTATTCTTGCAAATTCCTTTGACTGATGCTATTAAATTGCCTCCTTACTCAAAGTATATGAAGGATATTGTCTCGAATAAAAGGAAGATCCCTAATGAAGAAATTTCTACTTTGCTTGCTAATTATTCCTTCAATCGTAAGGTTCCTAAGAAACTTGGAGACCTAGGGATTCCAACTATCCCTTTCTCTATTAAGAATAGTTATGTTAGAACTGCTTTGTGTGATTTGGGAGCTGGAGTTAGTGTTATGCCTTTCTCTCTCTATAAGAGGCTTCAACTAGAAAAATAATACCAACTGACATATCTTTGCAAATGGCTGATAAATCTACCACTATTCCTGTGGGTATATGTGAGGATGTACCTGTTCAAGTGGCTCATAATTTCTTGATATTAACTGATTTTGTTGTGCTTGAAATGCTTGAAGATGATAATATGTCTATTATTCTTGGGAGACCTTTTCTTAATACTGCAGGAGCTGTTATCAATTGTAATCAAGGAAAGGTGACCTTCAATGTTAATGACAAGGAACATACTATCTATTTCCCCAAGAACATTGAAAGGACTTATGGTTTGAATTCAATTGAACATGTTGAGGGCATTCAAGTTGGAGAAATATATTGTCCCATACCAAGAGAAAAATTGAAACGATTATGATTGGGACCATTGCTATCAAGGTTGAGGTAACATAATAATTAGTGGAATACAAAGTTTTGTCTCATATGGAATTGTTTTGGTAGCAAGACTTGATCAACCTTGTTAACAAAAGGATTTCATTGAACAAAACAATGTTTTCACTATGATTATCTCCGTTTATTTCTATCCTATGCATTTTAGTTTTTTGCTTTTGTTTAGCTTTCTTTTTGTTGTTGGTTGCTTGCATATTAGAGTGTCTTAGAACTTCTGTAGTTCTAGCCTTGTTTTGTCATTGCATCTTTTCCAAAAAAAAAAACTGTCTGTCAGAAAATCATTCTTCTATGCTTGAAAATGCCCAAAAATAAAGTATCTCGAAAAATTCCAGAAAATTCATATTAAATTTTTGCGTGAAAAAGGGGCAGACAAGTACCTGGGAGGTACCAGGGGGACCCACCAGGCAAGCACACCACCTGGTGGCGTGGCCTGCCCTAGGTGGCGCCATGCCCTGGTGTGGGCCACCCCTGCCCCCCACTAACTCTCTCACGTGCCACTTTCTTCTCTCTCCTGAGTAAGCTCCAGTTCATTGCTCAAAATCATGTTCTTGCTTAGCTTGCTCTCGATTTTTTCGATCTCCTTGCTCAGCCCATCTTTCTTGCTGAAATTTGGAGCATTTGTTCCCTGGTATGTGACTCCTCCCCTTGTCCAAGTAGATTTGTGTTTAGTGGATTATATATTGAGTATTTTTCTGCTGTAGCTGAGTGGTTATGAGAGCTTGTAAGCTTGTTTGATGCTTAGAGATATAGTTTTGATGCATGTTTAGGCCTCTTACAAGTCCCTATGAGTAGAATCCTTCATTATATTTACTTTACAATCACTTGTTTAATAGGTGTTTAAATTTCAGATTAGAAGATGAGTGAACACCACCTAAACCAACATGAGCTTTGGGTGCCTAAGGTCATGAAGGTCCACCGGGAGTAGGAAGTTTTTCCCTCCATTTATCCATGCTCTGAGTTCATGAGAGCTGCAGGAATTCTCCAAGATTTCCACACTTTGGTTTCTAATGCAGGGTTAGAGCACCTTTTGGAAGATGAACCTTATCAATTTGTGAAGCTAACCATGTCTGTGGTGCAGAACTTCCAATTTAGTCACTCTTTGCCTAACCCCATGGTCTATTACAAAATTTACAATATTGCTGTTGACCTTTCTCTTGATGATTTTTATGCAGCTATTAAGGTACCTCAATGGGGATCATGTAGAAAGATTAAGGAGAGACCTGAACCACTCATGGATTTATACGCAGAAATTTGCCAAGGGAGCAGCTTCTCGAAGGAGAGTGGAAAAATCTGTAACATTCATCTTCCCTCCATTCGCTACTTTGCCTACTTTATTGCCAAGTGTGTTCTTGCTAGGAAAACTACCAATAAGTTATCTTCGTTTGATCTAGCATTTATCTCTGTTGCTCTTAAATGAGATAGGTCTTACAACCTAGGTGCTTTGATAGCTTTCCGTCTTGCTGCTAACCGTGAGAAAGGTGGAATTTGTGGAGGCCTCATTGCTTCTCGTTTACTAGCATTGCATGGTTTAGTGCCTCATCATCTAGACCTACAGTTTCCCATAGAAAGGCTTGATCTTAATTCCATGATACAACATAAATTTGTTTTCTCTTGGGCTAGTATGAGTGAGTTATCTTATGAAATAACCTTTCTCAAAGCTCGTTGGAGAAAGAGCAAGTCAGAGCGTGTTGTTCTTTTGCCTACACCTGTTTTGTTTAACCTTGATAACAGGGAAGGATGGTCCCTCACTGAGGAGAAGCTTGACACGTACTTGGGAGAGCTCTCCCAATAGGAGCATGACACTAGAAGGGAGGTCATGGATGATTCGGTCCAGCCCTCGAATGAGGGAGAGTCTTCATATCAGCAGCCTGCTTATGATTGGGGAGATTCTTCTTCTTCCCATGGGCCCAACTACGACCATTCTTATCAAGATCCGCCTGCTTGGAACCCCTATTCGTACATGGATTGATACCCACTTAGGCCAAAAGCCTAAGCTTGGGGGAGGTACGCCGACACCACACTCATCGCCATATCATGTTGTGTCGGTACTTTGTATATTCATGTTTTCGTTCTCTTTTTAGTTTTCGTTCTTCTTTGCTTTTGCTTTCTAAAACCCAAAAAGACCAAAAATATTTCTGTTGTTTCTCTTTGGTTTGCCTTTTCTTTTTGCCTTGGTTTGTTTTTCTCTTTTTTTGCTTTGTTTAAACTATTCGAAAAAACCAAAAAGATTTTGCTTTGCTTGTTTTTCCTTTTGGGTCTTGTTTAAAAATCGAAAACACCAAAAATATTTGTCGTTCTTCTTTGGTTTTGTGAGTTTGTTGTAGGGTTCAGCAGTCCTCAGTGGAATATTGGTTTCATATTATTATTCAAGCCACACAAGTGAAGAGCAATAATGAGGATTAATGACAACTTGAGGCGTGGTAAGAGGCTGGTAACAAACTCTATTTGTTTTCATTTTTGTACATATACTCATCACTGTGGGCATGCTTAGCCCGTTCATGTAGGGTGTATGTTTTCTTTGGATGCTTAGTAGTTCTTGCTTTCTTATGATTAGCTCCAGATCGTTAATAGTTTGTAGCATGTCTTATGAATGTTTGCTTGCATTGCTCTATTCATAAATTGGTATGACACCGTGGTATCCTCCTCTAAATGTTTCATTTGAATTGACTTGGCACATGTTCACGCATGCACATGAATGTAATAATCAGTTAAGCCTCGATGAATTATTTTGCCTTGAGGATCTTGAATCACTTTCATGCCATGAGTAGTCCTGTTTTGTTGCAAGCATGATAATGACAACTATTGCTCTCTCGTTTGTCGCTCCTTACTATTGCTAGCCTTCACTTACACTGAGTGTTTTACTCATGTTTCCAACTCCCGTAAACCAAATATTGCCAAAGTGTCCATCATACATACCTTTTAGCATCATTTGCTACTTCCGTGCATATTCAATATGCCTTGTTTTCTTCCAAATAAAATGTTTGCTTGTCATGAGAAAGTTAGTTAGTAAAGCTCTCACGAACTTGATGGCCCACTTTATTTCCTGCACTTAATAAACCTAAAGCATTATGATTCTCCATGAAAGTTATATGCTTGCAAATTATAGGCTGGGGATTAGCAGAACCGTGCTGTCACGGGGAACGCTTTCAACACTTGTAAATATATACCCAGTTAATACCTTGCTCTTTTGCTTGCGGATATCGTTTGTGTGAAATAAAAGGGGAGCTTGTAAGTCCACGAAGTTATGTATATGTGTTAGAGAAACGCCTGGGCCGCTGGTCTAATCCATGCTGACATGGTGGAAACCTGCAACATAATCATAATGATATCTATGAAGCATTCTTCTTATAAAAAAGAGAGATATAGCTATTGAGAAAAAAAGAGAGAGATTTATGAAAAGAGGAAAGAGAGAAAAAAGCACCATTTTCCCATGGTAAATAAGAAGATTGCTGAGATACTCATTGTCTGCTTGCCTTGTCATTTTGATATGGGGATTCTTCCGTATCATCGGGCAAGGGGTACCCCATTTACTGTTCTCTATGATACGCACATACTTACGATGATAAGAACTTACCGGTAACTAAAGTTGAGTAGCATGAGGAGCGGCCCTCGTACTCAAGGGACTTGGAATTTTCAGTTTATAGTCTGTCAAGCATATAACTCAGATTGGACCTCACTTTCACCTTAACCACATTAAATATGCTTATGATAGGGGCAATGAGAGCTCAAAGCTAATGAGTATCATACTTTCAGCATTTGGAAGCCTTTCAAAATTATTCAAAACCTTTTCCTTACATGTTGAGTCTCCATTTATTCTTTGAGCACCTTCTAGAGAGCATGGTTGTCATTCTTTGTGCTTGTCCCATTACTTGATTATTTGTGTTATGACTTTGATGCTTGTATCCTTGATATCTTTACTTCTAGTCGTCACCTGAACTTCAGAGGTGCCTTGATATTCATAATCAAAGGCAAGCGAGATACCACTTTATCATACCTTCATAGCTTGCAATGCCTATTAAGTAAACTTAGTTGCATACTCTTTATTATGAACTGTCTAAGTAGTTGATCACATTGCTGAGAATCTTTACATCATATGAAGCAAATGTGTTCATGAAAGTTCTTTTATCGCACTCAGTTTTCAACTGAATTGCTTGAGGACAAGCAATAAGCTAAGCTTGGGGGGCGTTGATACGTCTAAAATGTATCTACTTTCCTGAACACTTTTGCTATTGTTTCTCCTCCAAACTTGTGTGATTTGGATGCAACTAACGCGGACTAACGCTGTTTTCAACAAAATTGCCTTGGTGTCTACTTTTTCTGCAGAAAATCAACTATCACGAAAAATCCCGGAAAATATGCCAAAAATCCTATTTCACCCGAAGACTCCAGGAGCCAGAATACGAGACGGAGAAGAGCCAGGGGGTGGCCACACCACCTGGTGGCACGGGCCAGGCCAGGCCATGCTAGGGGGTGGTGTGGCCCCCCCAGGCACCCCCTCGGTCTCCCTCTTCGCCTATAAGAAGCCTTCTAACCTAAAACTGCGGGGGGTTCGACGTTTTTCCAGAAGGAGTTCTGCTCCGCCGCCACCACCAGATTCCACGAAACAGCAGCAGAAACTCCGTTCTGGCACCCTGCCAGGACGGGGAATTGGAGGAGATCATCGCCATCATCATCACCATCGCTTCTCCATCGACCATCCATGTTTCCCCCATCTATGAGTGAGTAATTCCCCATTGTAGGCTATGGAGATGGTAGGGATTGGATGAGATCGTTCATGTAATGGCATCAGATTGTTAGGGCATGGTGCCTAGTATCTTTTATTAGTGCTTTATGACTTTGTTGCGACTTGTTGTGCTTAATGCTTGTCACTAGGGCCCGAGTGCCATGATTTCAGATCTGAACATGTTATTGATTCATTATGATAGTATTGTTTTCACTAGGGCCCGAGTGCCATGATTTCAGATCTGAACATGTTATTGATTCATTATGATAGTATTGTTTTCACTAGGGCCCGAGTACCCGAGTTCTCATTGCGAGCACGCATGACTATATATGGAACACATGCCTAGGATTATCTAGTACTGGGATGCTTTATCTTATTTATCTACAATTGCCATATCTTCTAATTGCTATGTGAATTGTCTTGTCCATGCAACGCCCGTCCATCCATCCCTATGCCTACCGCACTCGAATCCTACTGTTTACTGCTATTGTTACTGTTGTCTTTACTTTACTACTGCTTCTACTTTGCTATTCCTACTACAAAACTGTTGCTACTGATAAACTGCTGTGAGCAAGATTGTTTCCAGGTGCAGCTAAATTGACAACTCAGTTGTTAAGGCTTATAAATATTCTTTGGCTCCCTTGTGTCGAATCAATAAATTAGGTTTCACTTCCCTCGAAAATACTGCGATAAACCCCCTATACTTGTGGGTCATCACACATATAAGCTGTACATGGCCAAGGCTTGTGACCGTGTTGATTGGGGTTTTCTCGAAGGGGTTTTAGCGAAGTTGGACTTTCATAATCAATGGATTCGGTGGGTAATGGCATGTGTTACAACCGTATGCTACTCAATTCGCTTTAACGGACACATGTTGAACTCCTTCACCCCGTCTTGTGGTATTCGCCAAGGTGATCCCGTTTCGCCGTATCTCTTCTTATTTGTTGCTGATGGTTTATCCTGTCTTATTCGTAAGGAAATTGAGACGAAATCTTTGAGGGAGTTTCCTATATGCCGCAGGGCTCCTGGTATTTCTCACATGTTATTCGCGGAGGACAATCTTCTGTTCTTTGAAGGATCGGTGGAGCAAGCTACTGTAATCAAATCCATCTTGGATCGTTATGAGCAAGGCACTGGGCAGCTAGTTAGTCTCGGCAAATTCTCCATCATGTATTGGGATAGGTGCATGTCTGCGGTGCAAGCTGAGATCAAAGAGATTTTAAAGTATGATACAAATTGCTTTGAAAAGAAATACCTTGATTTGCTGGTACCGGAAGGAAGGATGAATAAAGGAAAGTTCAAATCCACTAAAGGAAAATTCTCAAAGCATGCCATCAACTGGTCTGAAAAATACATGTCGCCAGGGGCGAAGGATACCCTCATTAAGTCACTCCTCCAGTCCATCTCAATATATGCAATGGGTGTCTTCAGATTTGCAGCCGGTCTTGTTGAGGAGCTTGAACAAATCATTCGCAATTTCTGGTGGGGTGACAAGGTGAACAAACGGAGGATGCATTGGTTATCCTGGGACAAAGTTGCTTGGCCCAAAGCTCATGACGGTGCAGGATTTAGGGACCCTCAGATCTTTAATCAGGCGCTTCTTGCACGACACGCCTAGCGCCTCCTCAAAGTCCCTGACAGTCTCTGTGCCCGACTACTCAAGGCGAGGTACTACCCATCGGGAAACCTGCTAGACACAGCGTTCATCAAAAATCATTTGCGCACGTGGCCGGGTATTGTCCATGGTCTTGAGCTTCTGAAGAGGGGGATAAACTGGAGAATTGTCAAGGTTCTAGTGTTAAAATCTATAGCGACAATTGGCTTCCTAGAGAGGGCGCCCTTCAGGTTGATGGTAAGAAGGGGCACTCTCGGCGGAAATGGGTCTCTGAACTGATATACCGAGGTACCAGAACATGGAATGAGACTGCTGTTCGGGAGTGTTGTTTTCTCCATGACGCGGCAACTATCCTTAATATTAAACTCCATGGTCGTGCGGTGGATGATTTGTTGCATGGAGTGGAGAGAGCAACAGAACTTTTAGTGTTCGGTCGGCATATCACATTGGGATTCAACCGATACTTTAGAAATTAAGTGGAGGGCAATCCAGCTCGGAAGGTTCAGGTGAAAGGAAAATCTGGGACCTTATTTCGAATGAAAATGTTCCCCCTAAACTTTGAGTTTTCGCTTGGCGGGTGGCCTCGGATTCGCTCGGAGTGCACCTCAATCTTAGTAGACGTATTCCCAAAGTTGACTCTACGTGCACGATATGTGGGCAGGCTGATGAGGACTCCCACCACGCGCTCATAACCTGCACTCTTGCTCGTGCTCTCAGGGCGGAGCTGCGAGCTCATTGGAGCCTTCCGTGCGAGGCAGCATTCCTCAACGAGGGCGACAAGTGGATCTTTACACTTCTGGGCAACTCATCAAAGGATCAGAGACCGAAATTTATCTTTTTACTGTGCGTACTTGGCATCATCGGAACAATATTATTCATGAGGATGGTAAAGCCTCGGTATCTGCCTCTGTTCCCTTTCTTGTTAACTATTTACACTCATTCACAGGGGAAGGAGGAGGAGATGCGTGCGGCAACGTAGCCTGGTCACCTCGTTTTGCTGGTGCTATCAAAGCTAACATGGATGCGGGGTGGGACTCAACCTCAAAGAAGGCCGGCATCGGTGTTATCATCCGTGATCACCAAGGTCGACCAATCCTCTCCGAATGGAAATGCCTCCCCTCCTATGGCAGTGCGGAAGAAGCTGAGGTTGTTGCATGCCTTGAAGGCCTCCGCCATCTCATCAATCTACAACGGTGTCCGGCCACTCTGGAGTCTGACTGTTTACGCGCCGTTCAAGCTATTTCTTCTTCGGATGACGAGTAATCCGCATGCTGGGCCTTGATTCTGGATGCGAGAGAGGCTCTAAAGATCCAAGACGATATTTTTATAATTAAGGTAGATCGCGTAAGCAATGGTGTGGCTAACGTGTTAGTCCAGCTAGGTAAATCCGGATGTCGGATATTTTACGTGATTCAGCCCTGGACTGCGTTCGGGACTTGATCACTCTCGATTGTAAGAACACATTGTAAACACTCAGGGGCAACAAGTTTCTTACGCACTTTTTTCCTTATCAGGATACCTAAGGGGACTGGAGGTTTTTAATGAGACGGCATGTTTGCTCAATTTATGTGATCTTGCTAAAAAAAAACAAGTCCTCTAAGAGTGACAGTTGGTTACGACCTACTCCCTTTGGTTAGGTAAGAACACATTTCTGGGAAAATATGCATAGCAGCGAAAACCACCTTTGGTCCGAGCGAGATCACTGTACACAGACCGCTCGCCATGGCTTCTTAGAAAAGATTGTTTACATCGTCATAATTTAAAGACCTGTAGTTCGGCCAAGTCAGTTAACTAGAGAGGAATGGTTCTACACGTAACAGTTCGGCTGTAGAAGCACGATACTTTTCACGGTTTCAGCTAAAGAGATGCAATAATTTCGAACCAAACCGCTTGCCATGACCAGTTGGACACGTGGCGAAGTAGCAGCACCGTCTAACACGCCATCCAAATCTTGGATTGGTCGGTGACTGCAGCCAGGGACCTCCTGTTGCGGGCGACAGTAAAACTTGGGGGAAACGACACATTTTTTTTTTACTGGAATGGCCGACGCGCGGGAGATGACGGCAATGGTCGACGGCGGCTGCGGACGGCGATGGTCGACACGGCGGCGATCGACGGCGGCTGCGGCCAACGGCACGGGAGATCGATGACAGTGATGGTCCGGCGGTGATGCACGCGGACAGCCTGCCGGCGTCATTGGGATCCTTGGGACGGCGGCGTGGCGTCGGGACTTAGCAGAATGCTAGATGGGGGAAGGAGAAGGAACGGCGCCCGGTTATATACGGGAGGACCTTGGCACCAACCGGGACGAAAAGATCTTTAGTCCTCATTGGTGGCATCAACTAGGACGAAATACCAGAGCATACGTCTCGGTTGGAGCCACCAACCGGGACGTATGATCTTTTTTCTGGCCACCTAAGCGACGCGCGCAGAGGACCTTTTGTCCCGGTTGGTGGTACCAACTGATATGTCTATTTTGCATAACTATTCTATATCATAATTTACTGTTATCCATTGATATATTTCATATTAAGAGATGAAACTTATGTTATTTCATTTGTTTTTGCATGGTTGATGATTTTTGGAGGATGGACCGCTGAAGTCAGGATTTTGATAGAAAAGGCGCTGTATGGAGGCAAAATTCGCGAAGATCAGAAAATTTTAAAGAATACATGGTAAATCCTATTTTTCTAGAAGACGAAGTAAGCTAGAAGGAGAGCGGAGATGGGCCATAGGGGGCCCACACCACCCCCTGGCGCGGGCCACCCTTGGCCGCGCCACCAGGTGGTGTGCCCACCCTGGCCCACCTCTGGCTCTGCCCTTTGGCATATATAATCCTTCCGAAACCCTAAGACTCGGGGGACCACAAAAATATTCCGCCACCTCTACGGGACGGAAAACTAAAGAGAGAGAAAGAGCTCTCCGGCAGGCAGAAATCTGCAGGGGAAATTCCTTTCCGGAGAGGGAAGATCATCGCCAACAACACCATCATCAAGCTGGACTTCATCAGGATCATCATTACCATCATCTCCACCAGCACCATCATCACTACTCCATACCGCTGTAACAATTGGGTTGAATCTTGCATAGTTCTTAGGGAAAACTTTCCCGGTATTGATTACTTGTTGTAGTTGATGCTATTGAGTGGAACCATCGAATTATTGTTATGTTCAGATTGTTGCTTACCATTATTTCATCTCTGATCTTGATCCATATGGTTTGTTGTGAGTAGTTCGTTTAGTTCTTGAGAACATGAGAAAAGTCATGTTATTAGTAGTAGAATTGTGTTGAGAAAGATTCAATGGTTTGATAATTAAGTTGTGGTGTTATTCTTCTAGTGGTGTCATGTAAACGTCGACTACATGATAATTCACCTTTATGGGCCTAGGGGAATGTATTGTGTATTTGGATACTAATCGTAGGGGTTGCCGGAGTGACAGAAACCTGAACCTCCGTTAGGAAACCTTTGCACAAGGGAGTGTAGGATCTCAGAGTTTAAGGCTGTGGTTAGGTTTTTATCTTAATTACTTTCTTATAGTTGCAGATGCTTGCAAGGGGTATAATCACAAGTATGTATTAGTCCTAGGAAGGTTAGTACAGGTTCACCCACACAACACTTATCAAACTAAAGAAGATTAATCAATTATATGAAGCGAAACCACTTGACAGTATTCCCATGTGTCCTTGAGAACGTTTGGTCATCTTAAGTAATACAACCGGCTTGTCCTTTGCTAAAGAAAGGATTGGGCCACTTGCTGCAATTATTATTGTCTTTTATTTATTCGCACTTTATTTATTTGCATTATCCAAAACCCTAAAAATCTATTTGCTAAATATTTACAGAGAATTCTTGCTCCAAGCCACTCGTCAACACCTTCTGCTCCTTGTTGGCTTCGACACTCTTAGTTATCGAAAATACTACGATACACCCCCTATACTTGTGGGTCATCAAGACTATTTTCGGGCGCCGTTGCTGGGGAGTGAAGCGCTATTGGAGAGTGGAACTGGTAAAGGAAACTTCTACTGCGAGTATTGTTTATTTCTGTTAGTTACTTTGTTTCAATATGGATAATTCTCTTAGTTTCTTATTTTGTAATGCTACTACCATGTAACATCCCATCATTAGAGATTAGAAATAAGCTGAACACAGGTGTGTGCATTGCATTCATGCATAGAAAATCCAGATAATTTTCGCGATTTTAAATAAAACTTGCCAAAGTGATTGAAGCTTCTCTTAACTTGGTGCAACTGAAGTAGATCATTAAGTTGACTGCGATAAGTTTCAATATGACCTTTGCTAAAACCTTATCTTTGGGTAATATAATTTGATCTAAGAGTAGATCAAATGAAATAAAACTAAGTCACAACACACTACTTAATAAGGAATACTAGATCTTCTAGAGATCATTACATGGTACAACTTAAGGATGAATACTTAATGTTCTAAAGATGATATCAAGGTATTATCTACCACAAATCTTGAATGGTAAGTTAAGTACATAAGTTAAGTAAAAGAAACTCTATAGCTAAATCTTGAAGCACTTGATTGCCATGGGTACCATGGTAGTTCTTAAATATTAACTCTTATCACAAATAGAATAGAAAGAGGATAGTCAAGCCAAGACCATCCAGCATATACTCTTAATATGATATTGAGAGGTGACATTTCTATTTAACCAAGTCCTAGTGTCTATTGATCATCAATGTGTGTGATCAATTTCGGATCTAGAACTTATTGACTCATAGTCTTGACCTAGCACTTGTTAACCTTTAGCTTTGATCTATTGTATTGACCTTCCAAGAACCTCAAGTAGATTAATAATAAGGAGTTAGTTATAATAGAGTTGCCATCATCAGTGGGATGTGATCCTTAGTGGAGATC
Source organism: Avena eriantha (assembly GCA_910589775.1). Lineage (NCBI taxonomy): Eukaryota > Viridiplantae > Streptophyta > Magnoliopsida > Poales > Poaceae > Avena > Avena eriantha. The sequence continues at coordinate 139,063,823 of OU342743.1, forward strand.
AAACCATTTGATGCTGGAGGAGTTAACTCACTCATGAGTTAACTAGAAGCAGTACCTAAACTCAAGGGTTGAGCTAGTAATTGAGGAGCTATGAGCAAGATAGTAGTACTAGAATATCCAATGATAATCTTGTTAGGACAAGTGGATATAGACTTAGAGTAAGCTTGCTTAACAATATAAGTCTATAGAGATATTAGTACAAGTTAACTACTTAGTTGAGTATAGATATTGATCAGACAATTAGAAGCCTAAGCTTAGTTTGATCAAAGGATGGTGGTCATTATTCTGAAGTCACTTGAGAATAGATGACTAGGTGTTGAAGAAGAGTTGTGGGTATACCAAATTAGGTAAATCCTAGTAAGCTGAATCATCTAGCTTGATCATGAGAAGTCAAGCTAGAGTATAATGAAGTGTATGACATAAGTTGTAGGAGTAGTTGGAAGTATAATAATTAACGAAGGTATTACAAGAACAAAATTGTATTATGGGAGTAGTACCATACCTATTTTAGAGGATTGATGTCACATGTGATATGGAGAGGATTGTAATATTGCAAGCCTTAGAAGTAGATGCAAGGTAGATATGAAGGAGTTTATGGAATGAAGTTAATAATAACTACTTTAGTGTAATTATCTGAGAGGTAGTTTAGAGATGTAAGTTATATATAGAAGAATGAAGAATGAGACTTATTGAAGTGACATGACCATGTCATCATATGATGATGGATATGGCGGAGTCAGATGATTATCTTATTCAGGAAGATGTGATATTTGTGAATAAGATAAGAGAGAGAAATAGAATATTTAGGAAAGGAATTCCATATCTTAAGATAACCTTAGTGAGGTATTAAGGATAGGAGTTCTTTAGAAGCCTTACCCCTTGATCCCAAGCAACATTCATAAATACACAAGTGTGTAGGGTATGATCTAAAGTTACCGAAGAATGGTATTAGAAACCCTAACATGAATGTTGCTTAGCATTTAGATCACATGCATTACATGAAAGGAGATTACTATTCAAGATTATGTAATAAACCTCTATTAAGGAAATCAATCACACTTTATTAGGGAGTGCACAACTAGTTAAGATATTGATCCATGCCTACTATGAAAAATAATAAAATGTTTATGAAAAATTATAATGGAATTGAGATAAAGGAAATTCCAACTTTATATAACATTGGAATTTAAACCACTATATTATAAACCCAGGGTTTAATATCTGTGATGTATTTACATAATTCCTTTACGAGGATTAGTGTGAAAGATTTTATGTACAAAACTAAATCATTACCATTAAAGATTATAAAGTATAAACAAATCGTGTTTATAAGGCTTTTGGATAAAGAACAAAAAAATATTAAACCTTAAGGAATACATGTAGTCATCAATGAAATATTTTTCTAATAGTTAAAATTTATGAAAAATCATGAAAAATATAATAACCACTTAGTCTCAAAAGATTCTGAAGTATTTTATTTGTTCATAAAATTTTGGAAACTTTAAACATTGAGAAAACCAAAATTGAGATAGTTCTGTAAAAATAGATAATAGAAACAGAATTAAGAAAAGAAAAAGAACAACCAGGCGTAGGCCCACGACCCAGGTCATCTTTACGCTACCTTACGCCCACGTGCACCCTCTAGAGCGTCCTACTCGCTTGGCCAAAGCCCAGTACCAGCCCAGCCCAAATAACGTTTCGTCAAGCTTATCGTCGTCATCCACCTCTCGCTGTCGCCGAAGCAGCTGCGTGGCGCGAGCACCGGCACTCGCCGGCGTCAAGATCCACGTTGTTGTCGCTCGGGGAGGATAAGGAGGCCACCCCGACGCCCTGGCTCATCCTCATCCTCACTTTCTCTCTCTCGTGCTCGCTCTCTTCCTCTCTCTGCCACGAGGGGGCAAAACCTAGCTCTGCGTCCACCTAAAATCGACGTCACTACGGCCTTCCCGTGCCCCGGTGATCAAGCTCGGAACACCGCCGTGTTCTTCTGCATCCGATAGCTGGAGGAATCGAGCCGGGGTTCTCGAAATCGAGCCCCACAGCCGCTTCTTCCCGAACTCCGACCGAGCGCCGTCGAGACCATGCCATCGTCTCCGCCCTCCACTACTACATCTGAGGCTACCAACGCATCAAGGGCAAGCTTGTGAGTATTCCGGTGCCCTCCAATCGCTCTCTCTTGCCCTGCATCGCCCTGTCGTCGTAGACCGCCGAGCACCGCCGCCAGTCATCGCCATTGTCGATGCTCCGGTGATGGTTCAAGTGCGAGACCACCTTAGCTAGGGTCCCGTTGCTCCCCTTGTTCGAACGCACCGCTTTGCGTTGCTCCTGATGCCATATTCTGGCGTCGCCGCGGTACTCCGGCGAGGTGACGTCAGATACCGGTGATATGACGTCATCTGGACCGTGTCCTAGTGTTGACCAGTCCAGGTCCATGTGGCTTGTCGAGGTGGCCTATGACCCATCTGTTTGTGACTTAGGCTAGGGTTAGTGCTAGTATAAAAAGTATTATCTGTTTAGTAAATAGATAAAACCAAATAAGTTTAATATAAATATAATTTCCAGGAATTTAATAAAATGGTTAAATATTATAAATTCAATAAAGAAAATGTATATTATATATCAAAATGTTCATAAAAACAAACTCTATATTATAAGACCATTATCACATTTTATTCTCCAACTTAAAAAAATATAATAATTACTATTAGTATATAAGCTATTTGGGATAAATCTTAAATAAGGTTTTTACTATTTAAAATCCATAAAAAAATAAATATAATCTATCAAAAATCTTAAAAAACAAAAAAAGGATTATAAATTTATTTTATACCTTTTTTATCACTTAACCAATATTTATTAGGTATTTATAAAGTGATAAAACTTGTAAAAATCATATCTTATTATTTAAAATTCACAAAAATACTTATAATATACGAAAATGATCACAAAAATGAGATCTACACACTAAAAATATCAACTCATACTTTTGAAGTAAAATAAAAGATAAAGGTCTAAGGTTAATAGTCTGTTGCCAGGGGGATAGCTGCCCCCCGTAGATGTCATCCATCACGCATCTTCGGGATATGTGCTAAACTAGCTTAAGAGGAATAATGCATTAACCCATATGTAATAAAACTGATAGAGAACATCAGTCAGATCGTAATGAGTATCGAAACAAGAGCATAGACAAGTCTTCCCTGCAAACACATAGTTTTTTCAATATACTTGTACTGGTAATAGTGCAAGCAAGTGGACTATACGAGCCAATCAATGCACTACTTTTCCACCGGAAAAATCAACCTGTGACTGACTTCCATGCTGACATATACTGTATTGCATCACGAAAAAATAAAACCATGGCAGACTTTTGCCATTACATAGCGATGTCAAGCAATGATAGACAAAGTTAGGTAATATCAGACAATGATAAATCAAAGTATCGCTCTAATTTCTAATTAGTACACAAGTATTTGTTTTGGTGTAACAATGATAATCAGTATGAGAGCATCTCATAGTGTAATAAGCGCCAAGCTTCATTTGCCGCGATACGACACTCTTTTTTGGACAAAGAAAGTAGATATTATGATTAAGTATTTTAGTCTATCAAAACATATTCTTATATTTAGAAGAAACGGGTGTAATACTAGCTAAACACGGACAGTATATTCAGAATAGAAGGTACTAAATAGTGCTAAGTGTTAGCTATATGTATGTATGTACTAGCTAAACACAACTACTACATACGGCCCAATGCATTTCACTACACGCCAATGAGATTGGTCAAATCATGCATAGATAATAGAGAACACTATGCACTTTTACTTACATTACTCTTTCTCCTAAAACTACACGACAAGTAGACACTGCAACACACCTCAACAATGTTAGACCTAAGACACATCTAAATGTAGATTAACATAATTATAATCTTATTCCAGCTAACCGCGGTCAGGTCTATACACACATCTCTATGTACATCATACGGTTGGCAAGAGGGGGGCAGCTATCCCCCGTGGCAGCAAATCCACACTCAAAGGTCTAATAAATCTTATTTAAACACTTTTATTTTATTTTAATTCATTTAACATATATAAACCTTTACTATTACCTTTAGTATTGTTTGTTTAAAATCTAAAAATGTAATAGCAAGTCAATTAATGTTAAGTGAAGTTTAAATAGGTAAAACCATTTTAAAAAACTATCATCTCAAATTAAGGGTATTTTAGTTTTCCTAAAAGCTTCTTACCAATTATAAAATCAACTAAAATGGTATATTATTTATCACAAGAATCCTATGCACTTGTAACATCACCAAACTTTTATTTACTAGTTCCTTCACCAGTTTGAGAAAACCACTTAAAGATTTAAACCAAATTCCAAAGTAAGTAAAGTAATACCTATTATTTACTTGTTAAATATAACCATTAATTTCTAAGATAAATAAGTAAATACATCCACTTATACTATGATTGTTTAATGTAGTAATGTCTTCCTTTTTAATAACTTTAGCTAACAAGAAAACCTTAAAGTGTTAGCTTTAAATTTAAATACTTTTTACTTCGTAAAGTAATATTTTTCTCAAAAGTTATTATTTTAAGAAACATTAAAAGTAATCCTTAAAACACTTCTTTAAAAGGTCTAATTGATTCATAATCTTGTTTAAGCAATATTTTAGATACATAACCCATTTGAGTGCTTTAGTATTGCATATTACTTGTTGTATTAACTTATTGTTTCACACACACTCTCACAAGCCTTAATAAGAAGCACAAGTGTGAATATGAGATAAAAGTGCAACACATTCTAAAGAACTCATTCCCAGTTTCCAAACCCTAGATCAGATACGACTATTCCGGGGTTTCGTGTTTCTCAAATTGCATTACATTACTTATGCATCATTGTATCCTGCTTCTTTAAACATTAGTCCTTACCGAACCAATGATGCTATTTACATAATTTGGATCTTCTATTGTCTTGAAGACCGTGAGTGCATAATCTTACAATCACAAAAGGCAAGTTCACAACTTGCTCATGTCATTTGATTATTTTCTATCAAATGCTTGTAACTCAACTGTGTCATCACCTGCATTTCAAAAAGTACAGAAAACACTATTTTCATAATAATATGATTATGGATTATTTACCAGATGGTAATAATCTACTGATACAGTTCTAGTGGTAAAGGAACATAATATCTAGGACTTAACAACCAATGTCGCCAGTGATTCTAGCGCCGTATATTATGCATCAACCATAAGACTTGGAATGGGACGGAAAAGTCAGCTGTATCTTCTCCCTTTCATATGGAGGCAAGATGACCTTATCGTGACGTTGGGATTCCCGGTGTGGATCCAACATATGGGTGGGCACCCTTAGGCCCCATGATTTTGGTGTCTAGATTATTTATGAGTGGCTGCCGAAGGTATAGTCGAACCTTTTATGGAGCTTGCCAGGGGCATCATCAACTCATAGAGTCTTCGGGAACTCACCAGGGTTATAGCTTGCCCTAGTTGGAGGCTTAACGGAGGTGTAGTAAGCCCCGAAGGATCGTGCAGACATATGGGATCACGGAGAGGGCAATGATTGGCTTGGATCTTAGACTGGGCCCCATACCAAGGAAGTATGGACAAGCTCATGACTTGGTTGTGCAACAAGGCTAAGGTCTCTTGTGGGAAAAGTGATGCACCTCTACAGAGTGTAAGAATTGTGACATGTTACTCCCTGTTCCAGGAAGGAGCTACGAACGCGGTAGGAAAGGAACTCCATGAAGTTCTGGTCAACCTGTGAAGGCTGTCAGACATAGTTTTTAGAATAAAAGCAACCTTTGAAGAAATGTTTACGAAAACCTGCATTTCCTACGACCTATGGTCCGTGGCTTTAGAGATAGTGCATCATACACTCCTTTTTAGTGAACTTGCTGAGTACGCTCCTACTCAACTGTACCTTCTTAACCCTTGATAGGTTCTAAGCCATTGAAGACGACGTCAACATAAATTCCTACTCAAGAAACCATCAGCAAGAATTCAAGTTCTTCAATAAAGTCAATGAAGTCAACATATACATTAGCTGATGTGTAGATAAAGTGTCGGTTTAGATAGGAGTAGATTCTCTAGCCATAAAACCTAATTCTGTAGAGCATTGCAATAGCAGCAATGGCAAGCCAAATAGTTTAGATACTAGTCTTAGTTACTAGATAGTTCTGAGTTATTATTTCTGGTTCTGCTTTGTAAGAAGTTCTTTCTCTCTCTTTAACATAGAGTGTTCTCTGGATATTTTGTAAAGAGTCAAGTTGTAATCTATAGTCATGTCTTGGACCTGCTGTGTTTCTGTTGTACCACTCTGAGGGATGTAATACTAGTGAACGATGTTTCATTGGTGTTATGTCAATGACTATAGTGTACTACATCATGTAGTGGTATGCTGGGTCACCGCATACTACTGCTAAGGTAGTAGATGAACCACCACCTGCTGAAAATGATACTTTTAAGATACCTACAAGAATTGTTGATCATGTTATGGATAACTACTATTTTGGAGATGGAACTGTCCATCCCGGTGATCATTTGCTCTTTATACACGAATTATGCGGGCTGTTCAAGTGTGCAGGTATTACAACAGATCAAGTCAAGAAGAAGTTATTCTCATTATCACTAAAAAGAAGAGCTGGGGAATGGTATAAGCTTCTGAAGAATGGTCAAGCTCTTGAATGGGAGGAAGTAGTACCTCTCTTTTATTCTAAATTTTATCCTCCTAGTGAGATTCATAAAGATCAGAATAAGATATACAACTTTTGGCCTCTTGATGGAGAGAGTATAGCTCAAGCTTGGGGGAGATTGAAGTTACTAATGCTCAAATGTCCTATTCATGAGCTCCCTAATAATATTATTATCAATAACTTTTATGCAAGACTTTCTCTTCATGATAAGGATCTATTGGATGTTTCTTGTGCTGGATCATTTACACGCATGGAAGAAGAAGCTAACTGGGATCTTCTAGACCGTATTCCAGAAAATGCTGAAGCATGTGAGAATGATAAAGGAAGAAAGTCACGTATAAATTATGATTATGAATGCATTAAATCTTTTATGGGAACTGATGACTTTCGTGTTATTAGTAATACTTATGGTCTTGATTCTCAAAGTATTGCAAATTATTTTAATGCTTTTGCTTCTTATATTGAAATTCCTAAAAGAAATGGAATAAGTATCATGAGCCATATAAAGATATTGCTAATTGTGTTCCTGCAAGAGATACTAAAGTTTATACTACTAATCATATGTTACCCGAACCTTACATTGAGAAAATGCCTTTCCCAGTCAAGGTAAAGGAGCACTCTATGATAGCTAGTATGGTTAATGAAAGTACAAATAGAGCTGTTGAACGTGATGAACAAATAGCCGTTGAACCTGTAATAGCAAATGGGAAAGACTTTATCACTAAATATGTACAAGATAGACACACTATCCTCTTTAAGGATACTCCTAATAGTGTTTCACAGAGTAGAGTTAGGAGAGCTAGTGTCCCTGTTTTTTCTGTTAGAATAAGTGAGCATTGCTACAATGGTTCATGTGATAGTTATATCGTTAAATTTATGCACGATACTGAAAGTTACTATGAGAGAGGGAAAATTATTATTATTATGCATCTCAATAATATTAAGTTTCCTCGCTTTATGCTGAAAGTCTTTATGTTGTACTTATTTTGCTTTCCTATGCTAGCAGCCTCTGGTTTCAACAATTTATTTTCTTACCAAATTCCATTGCATAGGAAGTGGGTTAGACTTAAACATGTGTATATTTGCTTCTTGATGCTCTCTTTTACTTCAATTCATATTCTTATGTGAGCATCATTGAAATTGTCATGCCTATCTTAATGGCTATAAAGAAAGAGCTTTTTGGGAGACAACCCAATATATTTTTGCTTTCAGTTTGTTTTTGTTTATTTGAGTCTTGGAAGTTATTGCTTATGTAATAACCTCTCCTTATCTTTTTTTGGTTTTTGTGTGAAGATCAGCCTCTAGTGAGAGAGAAGTAATATTTGGGGAAGTTGCTATCCCAAAACAGATTTTTGTGCTTCACTATAAAAAATCGTCAAAAAATCCCAAAACGTTGTACTGATCTGTAATTGTTTGTGTGCATGCCCCATGTTATTATTTAAATTTTGTTAGTTTTGCACCTTTTGATTTGAGCAACAGAAGATTTTCGAAAAAATTGATCTTTACCTGCTGGTCCGTTTTGACAAATTTTTGCCACTCTTGCATTTGCCTCTGAAATCGATTTCCTTTTTGAATTCCTTTTGTGCTTTCGGAAGGAGTTGCTATAGTAGCTTATGCTTTGATGGATTTCAGTTAAAACCGAACTTAAAGGTTTATTATCTCGCATGCACTAATGTTGCTAATGAGAATTGTGTGAAAGAAATTTCCAAGTTGTAGGAGAAAATGGTGTAACAAGTGGTGAATGGTTAGAGACTCAAGCACTATATTTCTGGAGATTCTTACAATGAAGATATTGATGCTATTCAAATGGTGATGCTAGAAGAATTTATTAAAAGCCAAGTTCAGAGACCTACAGAGTCTATTTTCAAATAGGCAACAGTTCTGGTAAGAAAAGGTCTGTGAAAAATCTGTCAATTTATATTTTTGCAGTTTTTATCTAGCATGGAAAGCAATGAGTAGAAAGAGGGATGGAAACGGAGCTTGGGTGTCTCACACCACCCCGTGGCGTGGGCCCACCTGGCCGCACCACCAGGGGGTGTGGCCACCCCGGAGCCCGTCTCCGACCTGTTTTCTCCCAGTATTTTCCTTTTGTTGTCAAACTTCGTAATTTATAATCCCTTGGATCCCCCGAGGTTCATATATCGTGTTCTCATCATGTTTTCGTTTCGATCTGTTTCTGTTAGGAACTATTCTTAAAGTTTAGAGGCACAATGGTCTCCGCCAACAATACGGGCAAGGAGCTTGCGGAAGATGATCTCCAAGACCTTGATCAGGAGGAGGAGATCGAGAGTGAAGTTCAAGAAGAGGCAAAGGAAGCACCACCATTACAAGTATTTGAGTGGTGGAAAATCCCTCCAAGTTTAAAAGGACTGCACAGATGTCGACTGAAGGGAAGGTTCCGCATCATGGCTTGGCTTCACGGGCACCTCCTCCACGCACCAAGAATCCCTTCCATACCCTTATCCATGAGCAACAATTCAAGAATTTGCCCAAGGAAAAATTACCCTCCAATTGGGATATGCCTCGTTCTAACCATGCATGAAAAGAAGACTTCAAGGAGGAAGAGTGGGGAAAGAATCGCAAGAGCTGGGATTCATAGCCCAACATGATCATGAACCGTACTAAGCACAATTCGGAGTTGATTCGTACTCTTACCTTCGAGATTGAGTATTTGAGGTAATTGATTGGAAAGCTCATTGAGAGAACACCACCACCACCGAAGGAGTAATTCGTCATCAGGTTTTGGCATCCCCTTGGTTTGTTCCAAGCTTGGGGGAGTGCCACGGTATCACATCATTATCTTTTATCTTTTTACCTTTTTAAGTAGAGTCATATCAGGAACAGAGAAGTTATCATATAGGATGGTTTGCATTATGGAAGTGTCTCCCCTCTTGTTAGTTATGTATCCCTCGGTGTGAGTTGCCGTTATGGAATATTAATGAGAAGTTCTATCATTTACTTTTTGTACATCTTATATTAGTTTTCAATTTCTGTTATATGATTGATCTTGTTATTAGTATTGGTATCACTTTGGGATCATTAAGTAAATTTAGATTGGTTTTGGCAAACTTGGCTCGGTTAGTAGCAACACCATTATGATAATTGAATGAAAAATATAAAAGTACTCTTAAGAAATATAATTTCATCATCTTTCTTTCTTGATTGGCTCATAAGCTTAGTATTCTCTAGTTACGATCTTTTGTGCTTCCAAGGAAGATTGCATGTTTGTTTTTATCACTTGTATGTTTGTTTGTTTCCTTCAACTCTTATGCTTGCTACCTAGCCTTGCTAGCCTAAAACCTGTACTGAGAGGGAATGCTTCTCGTGCATCCAATCCTTAAACCAAAACCTATGCCATTTGTGTCGACCATACCTACCTATTAGCATTATTACAATTCCAAGTAAATTCATGTTTTTATCTACCTTCCGAATTAAAATTGTTATGTGAAAATTAGTGATTAAAGCTCTCACAAACTTGATGGCACACTTTACTTTTCTTGCACTTAATAAACTTGAACCGTTGTGCCCATCTATGTTGCGTATATGCTTGCATTTTGTAAGTTGTCAATTAGTAGAACCATGTTATCATGGGGAACACTTTCAACATTGCACATTATTTAGTTGATATCATGTTCTTTTTCTTATGGATCCCGACGATGTGAAAGGAAAGGGGAGCTTGTAAGGCTCATGGAGTTCGTATATGTGTTAGAGAAACGCCTGGGCGGCTAGTCTAAGCCATGCCTAATCATGGTGGAAACCTGCAGCATAACCATAGTGAGCAATCTGTGAACCATCCTCAATAAAAAAAGAAAAAAACCTATCAAATAGGAAAAAAATAAGACTATGCAAATAGGAAATAGAAGGAGCATTGAGTTGCTCATTGTGTGCTTGCCTTGTCATTTTGATATGGGGAATCTTCCGTATCATTGGGCAAGGGGTACCCCGTTGGCGGTTCTCTATGATACACATGTACTTACAATGATAAGAACTTACTTATGACTAAAGTTGAGTAGCATGAGGAATGGTACTCGTAAGCAAGGGGCATGAGATTTTCATCTTATAACTTGTCAAGCATATCCTCATATTTGATCACTTTAACCATAATCACCTAAAGATGCTTATGATAGTGGCAATGAGAGCTGAAAGCGAATAAGTACCATAATTTTTGGAAGCTCTTTATGAAACTTGAAATCCCCGCTTCCCTCTACGAAGGGCCTATATTTTACTTTTTAGTTGAGTCAGTAAACCTATTCCTTTCTATCTTAGCAAGTATTTTGAGTTGTTGTGTTTCAGTCATTCATATGATGATTTATTCAATCATGTTTTTTATGCTCCTTGTTTTTGTGCACTGCTCTTATCTTAGTGAGTACTACTTTGAAAGCTATCATTGAAAACCCCATTATGTTTGAACTCCTGCAAATTGTTAACTATTCTTTGACTAAGAACAAAGTTTTCCATTACCAATTATGATTTACTTTGTGTATCTTTATTGTGTTTCCTTTACTTATTTCAAGTTAAGTTATATAATAGTGAGTTGTCTTCTATTATGATTTGTGTATTGATGAATGTGATGCTTCTTGTCCGTATTCTTTTATCGACACTTCACTCCATAAACCTGAGGTCATGTTTATTGAGATCAGTTTTCGCTTGGGGACAAGCAAAGTCTAAGCTTGGGGGGAGTTGATATGTCCATTTTGCATCTGTTTTTGCATGGTTGATGACTTCTGGAGGATGGACCGCTGAAGTTAGGATTCTGATGGAAAAGGCACTGTTTGGAGGCAAAATTCGCGAAGATCAGAAAATTCCAGAAAATACATGGAAAATCCTATTTTTCCAGAAGACGAAGGAAGCCAGAAGGGGAGCGGAGATGGGCCACAGGGGGACCACACCACCCCCTGGCGCGGGCCACCCTTGGCCGTAGCACCAGGTGGTGTGGCCACCCTAGCCCACCTCTGGATCTGCCCTTTGGCATATATAATCCTCCAGAAATCCCAAGACTCGGGGGGCGACCACAGAAAGATTCCACCACCTCTGAAGGGTGCTGACTCGTGTAATAACGAGCTCGTTGGGGAACCCCAAGAGGAAGGTATGATGAGCACAGCAGGAAGTTTCCCTCAGTTATGAAACCAAGGTTATTGAACCAGTAGGAGCAAGGAAACACCTCCAAGGTGTTGCTAGCAGGACTTTGGCAGGGCACACTACCGGTACCAGCAGTGATGTGGAAACCTGCACAACACAACCACGAAACTTTGCCCCCAACTTACAGTGAGGTTGTCAATCTCACCGGTTTTGCTGAAAACAAAGGATTAAACGTATTGTGTGGAAGAAAGTAAAAGCTTGCAGAAAGTAAACAGAAAACAGTAAACAGTTGTAGATTGATGGTAAAAGAAAGGACCGGGGTCCATAGTTCACTAGTGGTGGTTCTCCTTAAGATAGATAACATGTTGGGTGAACAAATTACAGCGGGGCAATTGACAAACATCGAGAAAGCAAACATGCATATACTAATCATCTTGACTCCTTTGAGATTCGATTGGGCATTACAACATTATACATAGACCGTAATCCAACTGCATCTATGACTAATAATCCACCTCCAGGTTATCATCCGAACCCCCTCCATATTAAGTTGAAAGAAATAGATAATTGCATTACGCATTGCGTGTAAAGTAAACAATACGATTGTTCTATGAACAAAGGATTGTTGTTTTCTCCCTAGTAGCAGCAACACATCTAGTATAGAGATTTCTGTCACTTCCCTAGATTACTAGAGGCATGAACCCACTATCGAGCATAAATACTAACTCTTGGAGTTGCTAGCATCTACTTGGCCAAGATAGATACTAACAACAGAAAGCATGCAAGATCACAAATAACAAAGACATGATAGAATCAATAATCAATCTGAAATAGCATCTCAATATCCATCGGATCCCCGCAAACGCAACATGTAGGATTACAAAGAGATGATATTGATCATGAACGGAGCTCACAAGATCTAAACATGATAGCACAAAGGAGAAGAACCAGCCATCTAGCTACTACATGGAACCTTACTCCAAGGATGAACTACTCACGCATCACACCAGAGGCTTGCATGGTGATGAAGAAGGCCTCCAGGGTGAATTCTACCCTTCGGCAGGGTGCCAGGAAGAGCTTTAGATCCCTCCCTATCTAGGGATGGAGATGACGGTGGCTATAGACTCTTTCGTGGAATTTTGATCGGGTACTTAGGGTTTCTGTATCGGAGGCATCTTATAGGCGAAAGGGGAGGCCGAGGGGGTGCCCTAGGCGGCCACACCACCCCCTAGCGCGGCCAGGCCTGGCCCGCGCGGCCAGGTGGTGTGGCGACCCTCTGGCCCTGCTCTGTCTCGTATTCTGTTTCCGTGTCCCACTCGGTGAAAAACTGACTTTAGCTTTTGTCCCGTCCAATTCCGAGAATATTCATTTTCTGACTTTCCTAGAACTAAAAACATCAGAAAAAAGACAGCTGGCAGAGTGGCATCTTGTTAATAGGTTAGTCTAAGAAAGTGTATACAAAGTACTCCAAAGTTGGAACAAAACATAAGAAAGTAGATAAAACCAAGCATGGAACATCAAAAATTATAGATACGTTTGCAACGTATCAACATCCCCAAGCTTAACTCCTGCTCGTCCTCGAGTAGGTAAGTGATAAAAAGAAAGAATAATTTTTGAGGTGACATGCACCATCATAAACTTGATCAAAGTATTTGTAAAACATGATAGATGGGATCATAGTACTTCAACATAGCATGAAAGACAAAGTTCTAACAATAAGACATAGCAACTATGTTGCAACATGAAAATGCACAAACACAAGATTCATGAATAACAATGATTTGCAAGACGTTTGTTTGTTTCACATCAAGAAAACATAGCATAGTGGCATTAAGCTTGTCCCTCTTAGAGTAGGAAACATAGATGCATAGGACACCTTCAAAGTTCATAAGAGTGACTAGATACAAATAGTTTAAGAACAAGCAATATCAAGTTATGCATCAATCAACAAGTCTTGGGACAATGCACATAGAACTAAGAATGACCACTATGCTCTCAAAGTAGGTGCATAAAGATAGAAGGTGGAGACTCAACATAAAAGTAAAAGAAAGGCCTTCATAGAAGGAAGTAGGGATTCAAGTCTCATAAAGAGCTTCCAAAAATTATGGTACTTATTAGCTTTCAGCTCTCATTGCCCATATCATAAGCATCTTGAAGTGATTAAGGTTAAAGTGAACAAACTATGGAGTATATGCTTGACAAAGTATAAGTTGGAAATCTCATGTCCCTTGAATATGAGGGCCGCTCCTCATGCTACTCAAGTTTAGTTACTGGTAAGTTCTTGTCATAGTAAGTACATGTGTATCATAGAGAACCGCCAACGGGTACCCCTTGCCCGATGATACAGAAGAATCCCCATATAAAAATGACAAGGCAAGCAGACAACGAGCATCTCGACAATCTTCTTATTTACCATGTGAAAATGGTGCTTTTTTCTGTCTTTCGTCTTTTCTCATATCTCTTTTTTTCTTTTCTTTTACTCTCTTTTCTCAATATCTGACTCTTTTCTATAAGAAGAATGCTTCATAGATAGCTCATTATAGTTACGCTGCAGGTTTCCACCATGACAGCATGGATTAGACTAGTGGTCTAGGCGTTTCTCTAACACACATACATAACTCCATGGACTTACATGCTCCCCTTTCATTTCACACTGATGACATCCATAGACAAAAGAGCATGATATCAACTAGGTACAAAGTACAAGTGCAATGTTGAAAGCGTTCCCCATGACAACATGGTTCTTCTAATCCCCAACATATAAGTGCAAGCATATACAACATAGACGACACAATGGTTCAAGTTTATTAAGGGCAAGAAATGTAAAGTGTGCCATCAAGTTCATGAGAGCTTTCATCACTAGTTTTCTCATAACAAGTTTAATTTGGAAGGTAGATAAAAACATGAATATACTTGGAATAGCAAATGCTAATAGGTAGGTAGGTGGACTCTTTGGAATAACTTGGTTTTAGGAGTTAGATGCATGATTGGAACTCATACTTGGTTACAGAGGCTAGCAAAAGACTGGGAGCGACCAACTAAGAGAGCAATAATGGCCATAATCATGCAGAGTGACAAAACATCATTAATCAAAGAATAAAGTGATATTATAAGTAGAAAACTAAAGGATCATAAAGTCTATGGTGACTTTGGATAGTCATAATATGGTGTGAGCATGCTCCAAGTCAACCCAAATAAAGCATCAAAGGAGAATACCACAATACTATGCTTTAATATGCTAAAACAACGCATGATTCTTCCAAGGCACATTAAGAAATCTCAATTGTTTATAACATGTCATGCTACATCAAAGATCACTAAGCATAAAGCCAAAACAATATCAAGCATGGCATGACAAAGCATAGGCCACAGACAAAAACAAGCTCTCTTTACCACTTAAGCATGAACTTTCCTACTCTTTTCTAATCCAAACCAAACTATTTGAAAATCAATGCATGAAAGAGGGGGTCCAACCAATTTATTCTGAAAACAAACAAAACCAAGAAAACGACAAACCAAAACAAAAACAAAAAATAAGACGCTCCAAGAACAACACAACTTTGCATGAAACAATAAACAATAAGTGTTTGGAAGAAACCTGGGATTTTTATTGATGAAGAAGGGGATGCCTTGGGCATCCCCAAGCTTTGACGCTTGCACTTCTTGGATATTTCTTCGGGTGACACGCGTGGCATCCCCAAGCTTGAGCTTTAGTCCATTCTTCATCTCATTACATCATTCCTTCCATACACTTGAAATTTTTCCTTCATACAAAACTTCACACAATCTTTATTAGCAACATTAGTGCACTCATGATAATAAGTATTTGGGTTCAATTTAAACACCAATAAAACTCCCATTAAAATACAAGCTACTGTAGCACTTCCCTCAAAAATCTCAATTCCCCAAAAGAACTAAAAAAGGAACCCAAAAAAAGCAAATGCAAATAATGGTAGAAATCTGTCAAAACAGACCAGCAGGTAAAAACCAATTGTTTCTAAGACCTTCTGTTGCTCAAATCAAAAAGTGTTGAACTAAAGAAAGTTAGATAACAACCTGGGGCAAAAGCACAAAAATTCACGTATCAAAACGACGTACAAAGATTTTACACGAATTTTTACGGTGAAGAACGGAAATCAGTTTTGAGACAGCAACTTTCCCAATCATTACTTCTCTCTCATTAGAGGTTACTCTTGGCACAAAAAGCAAATAAAAAGGATAAGGAGCGATTATTACAGAAGTAATAACTTCCAAGTATCATCTAAAACTTTTGGGTTATCTCCCAATAAGTACTTTTGTTTAACGCCTTTAAGTTAGGCATAAGAAGCAAGAAAAAGAATCAAGTGTTCTCAAATGAACAAGCATTAAGACTGATACCGGAAATATCTTCAACAAGGCAAGGTATCTCATTCCAACAAGTTCTAGAGGATCCTTTCTCAATGCTCTTGGGTTCACTATTTTCATCAAACGGGTTTTCAGGAACAATCCAATCAAGATTCTTTTCTATGGCTTCATGCATTGCTACAAGTTTAAAATGTATTGGTATCTTAATTTCCTCCCCATTAGGTTCGGTTTTGTGCATCTTTTCTCGTGTACCAATAACATCTATGCATGAGCCTAGCTTATTAAAACGTTCAAAGACTTTCTTAGCTTCCTTAGCAACATCATAGAATTCCTTAAGCAAAGTTTCCAGAATAAAATCTCTCTTTTCAGGGTCCTCAATTTCTTTAAGTTTAAGAAACATTACTTGCATTAAGGGGTTAAGGTTAACAAACCTAGCTTCCAACATGTGAATTAAAGAAGCTGCTACAATTTCATAATTTGGAGCAAGTTCTGCAAGGGATCTATCCTCAATGTCCTCATGCTTACTAACATGATTAAAGAATTCTTCAATATTATCTTTTCCAATTATAGAGCCACTACCTATTGAAAGGTCTTTCAAGGTGAATTTAGGGATCAACATGGTGAGCTAAGGAAGAGGTAATAACTATAGAAATACTTAATTTTTGTATTTTCAATAAAGAAAGCAAACTAGTAAAACTATTTTTTGTGTGTTTTTGATAAAGAAACAAGCAAACAAAGCAGAAAATAAACTAAGCAAAACAAATAAAACAACAAAGTAAAGCGATTGGTTATAGGGACTCCCCTTGTGAAGATGTCTTTGACTCCCCGGCAACGATGCCAGAAAATATACTTGCTGACTCGTGTAATAACGAGCTCGTTGGGGAACCCCAAGAGGAAGGTATGATGAGCACACCAGTAAGTTTCCCTCAGTTATGAAACGAAGGTTATCGAACCAGTAGGAGCAAGGAAACACCTCCAAGGTGTTGCTAGCTGGACTTTGGCAGGGCGCACTACCGGTGCCAGCAACGACGAGGAAACCTACACAACACAACCACAGAACTTTGCCCCCAACTTATAGTGAGGTTGTCAAAGGATTAAACGTATTGTGTGAAAGAAAGTAAAAGCTTGCAGAAAGTAAACAGAAAACAATAAACAATTGTAGATTGATGGTAAAAGAAAGGACCGGGTCCATATTTCACTAGTGGTGGTTCTCCTTAAGATAGATAACATGTTGGGTGAACAAATTACAGCGGGGCAATTGACAAACATCGAGAAAGCAAACATGCATATACTAATCATCTTGACTCCTTTTAGATTCGATTGGGTATTACAACATTATACATATACCGTAATCCAACTGCATCTATGACTAATAATCCACCTTCAGGTTATCATCCAAACCCCCTCCAGCATTAAGTTGCAAGCAACAGATAATTGCATTACGCATTGCGTGTAAAGCAAACAATACGATTGTTCTATGAACAAAGGATTGCTATTTTCTCCCTAGTAGCAACAACACATCTAGTACCTTAGAGATTTCTGTCACTTCCCCAGATTACTAGAGGCATGAACCGACTATCGAGCATAAATACTAACTCTTGGAGTTGCTAGCATCTACTTGGCCAAGATAGCTACTAACAACGGAAAACATGCAAGATCACAAATAACAAAGACATGATAAAATCAATAATCAATCTGAAATAGCATCTCAATATCCATCGGATCCCCACAAACACAACATTTAGGATTACAAATAGATGATCTTGATCATGAACGGAGCTCACAAGATCTAAGCATGATAGAACAAAGGAGAAGAACCAGCCATCTAGCTACTACATGGACCCGTAGTCCAAGGATGAACTACTCACGCATCACACCGGAGGCTTGCATGGTGATGAAGAAGGCATCCAGGGTGAATTCTCCCCTCCGGTAGGGTGCCGGGAAGAGCTTTAGATCCCTCCCGATCTAGGGATGGAGATGACGGCAGCTACAGACTCTTTCGTGGAATTTTGATCGGGTACTTAGGGTTTCTGTATCGGAGGCATCTTATAGGCAAAAGGGGAGGCCGAGGGGGTGCCCTAGGCGGCCACACCACCCCCTGGCGCGGCTAGGCCTGGCCCGTGTGGCCAGGTGGTGTGGCGGCCCTCTGGACCCTCTCCGTCTCGTATTCTGGCTCCGTGTCCCCCTCGGTGAAAAACTGACTTTGGCTTTTGTCCCGTCCAATTTCGAGAATATTCATTTTCTGACTTTCCTGGAACCAAAAACAACAGAAAACAGGCAGCTGGCACTGTGTCATCTTGTTAATAGGTTAGTCAAAGAAAGTGTATAAAAAGTACTCCAAAGTTGGAACAAAACATAAGAAAGTAGATAAAACCATGCATGGAACATAAACAATTATAGATACGTTTGCAACGTATCACGGGGTTGAAAACTGCAACGAGAGAGAGAAAGAGCTCTCTGGCAGAGAGAAATCTGCCGGGGAAATTCCTTCTCGGAGAGGGGAGATCGTCGCCAACAACACCATCATCAAGCTGGACTTCATCGGGATCATCATGACCATCATCTTCACCAGCACCATCATCACCACTCCATACCGCTGTAACGATTGGGTTGAATCTTGCATAGTTCTTAGGGGAAACTTTCCCGGTATTGATTACTTGTTGTAGTTGATGCTATTGAGTGGAACCATCAAATTATTGTTATGTTTGGATTGTTACTTACCATTATTTCATCTCTGATCTTGATCCATATGGTGTCTTGTGAGTAGTTCGTTTAGTTCTTGAGGACATGGGAGAAGTCATGTTGTTAGTAGCGGAATTGTGTTGAGAAAGATTCAATGGTTTAATAATTAAGTTGTGGTGTTATTCTTCTAGTAGTGTCCTGTGAACGTCCACTACATGATACTTTACCTTTATGGGCCTAGGGGAATGCATTGTGCATTTGGCTACTAATCGTAGGGGTTGCCGGAGTGACAGAAACCTGAACCCCCGTTAGAAAACCTTTGCACAAGGGAGTGTAGGATCTTAGAGATTAAGGTTGTGGTTAGGTTTTTTATCTTAATTACTTTCTTGTAGTTGCGGATGCTTGCAAGGGGTATAATCACAAGTATGTATTAGTCCTAGGAAGGTCAGTACATTAGCACAGGTTCACCCACACAACACTTATCAAACTAAAGAAGATTAGTCAACTATATGAAGCGAAAGCACTTGACAATATTCCCATGTGTCCGTGAGAACGTTTGGTCATCTTAAGTAATACAACTAGCTTGTCCTTTGCTAAAGAAAGGATTGAGCCACTTGCTGCAATTATTATTATTGTCTTTTATTTACTCGCACTATATTTATTTGCATTATCCAAAACCCCTAAAAATCCGTTTGCTAAGTATTTACAGAGAATTCGTGCTCCAAGCCACTCATCAACACCTTCTGCTCCTCGTTGGGTTTGACACTCTTACTTATCGAAAATACTACAATACACCCCCTATATTTGTTGGTCATCACCAACCGGGACTAAAAGTCCTTTTTTCAAATGTTTTCAAACTTTTTAGATGTTCTAGCCTTATTTCTTATTTAGATGTTCAAATTTTAAATGGTTTGTATTTGAAAAAACTTTCTGTCCTATAAAATAATTATTCAAACTATTAAATTTACCGAGGATGATCTCCCTCGGCGATGTAGCGCATCACACCGGCGATAGTACGGTTCGCCCACCACAGGCGACGACCGGCTACGTTGTGGTTCACCGGGGGCAGGCCATCACCCTCGTACCTGGCGAGCTCCGTTTCCTGCCGGTTAGCGAAGAAGGCATTCTAGGTGTCGTAGCTGTCGGGATCCCAATGGGGTTCCATCCGTTGCTCTGGTGTGAGATCTAGGTAGAAGTGGTTCCTGATGGCCGCCTGTCGGGCAAAACCTTGAGGCACAGGAGGGACAACAACTCCTCCACTGCTCAGTATCCAGTCAGTGAGTAGCCAATAGCCCAATGGGCATGGGTAGCTAGAGGCGCAGAGCGCCTCGGTCTCCTCGAGTGTTAGAATGGCCCAGTATGCGGTGTCCATTGTTATGAGATAGGAATGTGTGGATAACCATGGCGTGGTCGGCTTATATATAGAGGGAAAGGGTGGGAAAACATGGAGGGAAGCGGTGGGAAATGGTGGGAAATATCTTTAGTCCTGGTTAGTGACTCCAACTGGGACTAAAAGGCAAGGTTAGAGGAAATGGCGGGAAAACATAGCAGGAAGTGGTGGGAAATGGCTGGAAATATCTTTAGTCCTGGTTAGTGGCTCCAACTAGGACTAAAAGACCCGGTTAGAGGGAAAGAGCGGGAAAACATAGAGGGAAGCGGTGGAAAATGGCTGGAAATAACTTTAGTCCCGGCTAGTGGCTCCAACTGGGATTAAAAGGCCCGGTTAGAGGAAAAGGACGGGAAAACATAGCGGAAAGTGGTGGGAAATGGATGGAAATAAAACTTCCTCCTGCAACATTGTTCGCCATCCAAGATGCACATGCATGCACAATATGGGCACAATATCACACACTATGCCTCGATTCTGCACATAACACTGGTCATTTGGACCGAAAGCCATGAAACCTCGAACATGATAGGTCATTTTGTGAAGGTTTTTTTTGAGACATAATCAATATACCGATTTTGGTATTTTTCCTTACAACTATGTCACATAATATGACACCACGTGAAGGATTTACATTGTTCAGACTGTTTTTGAATTTCGTTTGCCCGTTTCAAAGGTAACCCGTTTCAAACTATCGTCGAAACGACGGGCATAAAGATAGGAGGCGAGCATCTCAAAACTTGCATTGGATCTCTGAAGAAACATCACATTGTGAGTCTAAAATGATTTTTTTTTTCAAAAAAATCATGAGCATTAGATCATGTACCTGTAGTTCAAACTGGACTCACTTCCTACCGATTCGGCAGACATTTGTCTTTTTCTCCAAGGGTGGACGGAAAGGTTTTAAAATCCACGGTGGGGACATTGTTCATATAAGGTGGTCTAGTATTTTTGAAAAATGGGGTGGTAGCATTTTTATTTAATGTTTGGTGTTGCTTCACAAAATGCCTCGATTTTGGCACTCGGAAAATAGAAAATGGCTTTTCCATGCGAAGAAAAATAAAACTTCCTCGTGCAACATTGTTCGTCATCCCAAGATGCACATGCATGCACAATATGGGCACAGTATCACAAACTATGCGTCGATTCAGCACATAACACTGGTCATTTGGACCGAAAGCCATGAAACCTCGAACATGATAGGTCATTTTGTGAACGTTTTTTGAGAGATAATCAATATACCAAGTTTGATATTTTTCCTTGCAACTATGTCACATAATATGACACCACGCGAAGGATTTACATTGTTCGAACCGTTTTTGAATTTCGTATGCCTGTTTCAAAGTTCACCCGTTTCAAACTACAAGTACACAATGGTGGGCATGAAGATAGGGGGTGAGCATCTCTAAACTTGCATGGGATCTCTGAAGAAACATCACATTGTGAGTCTAAAAATGATTTTTTTTCAAAAAATCATGAGCATTAGATAATGTACCTGTAGTTCAAACCGGACCCACTTCCTAACGATTCGGCAGACATTTGTATTTTTCTCGAGGGGTCGAAAGAAAGGTTTTAAAATCCCCAGTTGGGACATTGTTCTTGTAAGGTGGTCTAGTATTTAAAAAAAATGGGGTGGTAGCATTTTTTATTTAACGTTTGGTGTTGCTTCACAAAACACCATGATTTTGACACTCAGAAAATAGAGAATGGCTTTTCCATGCAAAGAAAAATAAAACTTCCTCCTGCAACATTGTTTGCCATCCCAAGATGCACATGCATGCACAATATGGGCACAGTATCACAAACTATGCCTCGATTCTGCACATAACACTAGTCATTTGGACCGAAAGCCATGAAACCTCGAACATGATAGGTCATTTTGTGAAGTTTTTGTTGAGATATAACAATATACCGAGTTTGGTATTTTTCCTTGCAACTATGTCAAATAATATGACACCACGTGAAGGATTTACATTGTTCGGACCATTTTTGAATTTCGTATGCCTGTTTCAAAGTTTACCCGTTTCAAACTACAGGTACACAATATGAGGCCATGAACCCATCTTGGCGTATGTCCCTTGCTTATGATCGCTTCGGCCATAACCATGGAGCATCTTTCTTAGTTAACGGGATGCTCGGGTCAGTTTTCACTTTGAAGGGTGGAGTTTCATCAAACTTATTATAATCTTCTGAGATGTCTGTCTTGTCCTCGACTCCCACGATGTTTCTTTTCCCTAAAAGAACTATGTGACGCTTTGGCTCATCGTGTGATGTATTCGTTTCCTTATTTTTTTTCTTTTTTCAGTATGGAGGACATGTCCTTCACATAGAAAACATGAGCCACATCATTGGCTAGGACGAATGGTTCGTCTCTGTAATTAAGATTGTTGAGATCCACTGTTGTTATTCCGTATAACTGGTCTACCTTTACCCCTTCTCCATTCAGGTTGATCCATTTGCACCGAAACAAAGGGACCTAAAAAGAAACTCCATAGTCAAGTTCCCATATCTCCTGTATGTAACCATAGTATGTGTCCTTTTACCCATTCTTGTCGGTTGCATCAAAGCGGACATCACTATTTTGGTTGGTGCTCTTTTATATCTTGTGCGATTGTGTAAAATATATTCCCATTTATATCATACCCTTGGAAATTCAATATAGTATAAGATGGTGACCCGGCCAACAAGTAGAGCTGATCTCTAACAGTGGTGTCATTCATGAGATGTGTTCTCAACCAACTGCCGAAAGTCTTCATGTGTTCATCTCTAATCCTGGAGTCAGGCTTTCCCGAGTTGTTGGAGCGTACAATATTCTTGTGTTCCCCAATACACGGAGCTGCCAAGGTGGAATTCTGTAGAACCGTGTAGTGTGCTCGAGTAAAATATTGTTTGTCCCTACATATCATTCCTTTCTTTCCCAGCGTGCCTTTTCCACTCAATCTCCCCTCATACCGCGATTCAGGAACACCAATCGGCTTAAGGTCAGGAATAAAGTTAACATAGAACTTAGTGGCCTCTGTTCCATAGCCCATGGAGATGCTTCCTTCTTGCCTAACACGGTTATGAATATATTTCTTTAACACTCCCATGAACCTCTCAAAGGGGAACATATTGTCAGGTTCGCAACATAGAAAACAAAAAATTCCTACGATGAGAACTATACGCCAAGATCTATCTACTAGATACAAGCAACGGGTGGATATACATCCATAGAGAACTTACCCTCGAAGACAACAAAGCTTTGTTGACGAGTTGGAACTCGTGGATGATGTAGTCGTATGCTTGCCGATCTCAAGATCATGTGGAAGTCCTAGCGCCGCAAATCAGAAGCACATCCATCCACGCACACACGTTCAGGCCACCGAACAACCTCCACCTCCTCGCTCCAGCGAATTAGCGGAAGCAGCAACTCCTTCCAGAGGCAATGCCACCGGGAACATGTATCTCGCTAATCCGAGACCATGGGGAATATATCTAGAGGGAGAGAGAGAGATCCTTCACGAGGAGGTGTGCTTTGTGAGGGAGGAGAGGGGGGCTCCTCCCCTCCCATGGCCGGCGCCCATGGGGGTGCCCCTACCTCTTCCTCATTCATGTGGTGGAAGCTCAACTCACATCAATTTAGCCTCCACTCAAAGTTCCACTCACATGCATTAAATTTCCACCAAATTTAATGCAACTCTCATTTAATTAAACTCTTTTATTTATTTTATTCAAAATTTTGTTAATTTCTTTAATTAACAAACATTCACATAAAACCCTTGTAACATTTCAATATCACATGCAGAACCAGTTTCTGCAATTTCACCCGAAACAATTCCGGTTTCCATCGAAATAATTCCAGCACTTTGCAATTCTTTCATCTGAAACATATGTGCTCCAAAATGGTGTTTGGCAACCCTTAAGTGTGTCACCCTATAGTTCATGAATAATGCAGACATGCTTGAGACTCCTCTCAAATCAATAATCAGAAGCAGGACCTGGAGATCCATACTGACTCCTGCACATTCAACGATGACTTCTGTGATCGTGAGAACCTTTAACGCTAGTAATTTAATCCCTTTGTATCCAAATACCTAGTTTGATCTTATTAGCATCCTTAGGATCGAAAAAACCCTTAGGTTGTATCATATACAACTCTTCTTCAATATTACCATTGAGGAACGCAGTTTTGACATCCATCTGCCATATTTCATAATCGAAATATGCAGCAATTGCTAACATAATCCTAACTGACTTAAGCATTGCTACGGGAGAGAATGTCTCATTGTAGTAAACTCCTTGAATTTTTCGAAACCCCTTTGCGACAAGTCGAGCCTTATAGGTGGTCACATTACCATCAACATCAGTTTTTCTTTTGAAAATCCATTTATTCTCAACGGCCTTTCGATCGTGAGGTAAGTCCACCAAGGTCCAAACTTGGTTCTCGTACATGGATTCCATCTCGGATTTCATGGCTTCTAGCCATTTTTTGGAATCCGGGCTCATCATCGCTTCTTCAGACGTCGTAGGGTCATCCATTTCATCAACCATGAAATTCACAATAGGATTTCCGTACAGTTCAGGAGCTGCACGTGTTCTGCTTGACCTGCGAGGTTCGGTAGTGTCCTCTTTCGGAGTTTCATGATTATTATCATTAGCTCTCTCTTCATCAGGTGAAGTCAACTCTGAAACAATTTCCGGTGTTGCGCCACTCGCCATTTCATGAAGAGAAGATTCATTCATGAAGAGAAGATTCAATAACCTCTTCGAGTTCTACCTTCCGACTACTTACACCTTTCGCGAGAAACTCCTTCTCAAGAAAGGATCCATTCTTGGCAACAAAAACCTTGCCCTCGGATCTGTGATAGAAGGTATACCCAATCGTTTCTTTAGGGTATCCTATGAAGACACATTTTTCCGCTTTGGGTTCGAGTTTATCCGGCTGAAGTTTCTTCACATAAAGATCGCATCCCCAAACTTTAAGAAATGACAACTTAGGTTTGTTTCCAAACCATAATTCATACGGTGTCGTTTCAATGGATTGAGATGGTGCCCGATTTAAAGTGAATGCAGCAGTTTCTAGTTCATAACCCCAAAATGACAGTGGCAAGTCAGTCAGAGATATCATAGATCGAACCATATCCAATAAAGTACGATTACAACGTTCCGACACACCATTACATTGTGGTGTTCTGGCGGGCGTGAGTTGTGAAACTATTCCATAGTCTTTCATATGTGTGCTAAACTCGTAACTAAGATACTCTCCTCCATGGTCAGACCGCAGAAATTTGATCTTTTTGTACGATGATTTTCCACTTCATTCTGAAATTCTTTGAACTTTTCAAAGGTTTCAGACTTACGTTTCATCAAATAGATATACCCGTATCTACTCAAATCATCCATGAAAGTAACAAAATAACGATATCCACCTCGCGGCGACACACTCATTGGTCCACATACATCAATATGTATGATTTCCAATAAATCTGTTGCCCGTTCCATTGAACCGGAAAACAGTGTTCTAGTCATCTTGCCCATAAGGCATGGCTCACATGTATCAAATGATTCAAAATCAAGTGATTCCAAAAGTCCATCAGAATGGAGTTTCTTCATGCGTTTAATGCCAATATGAACTAGACGGCAGTGCCACATATATGCAGATATATCATTATCATGTTTAATCCTTTTAGCATCAACATTATGAATATGCGTAATACTACTATCGAGATCCAACGGAAATAAACTATTCATCATAGGTGCATTACCATAAAAGATATCATTCATATAAATCGAACAACCATTGTTTTCAGATTTAAAGGAATAACCACTTCGCATCAAACACGATCCGGATACAATGTTCATTCTTAGTGCAGGCACCAAATAACAATTATTTAGATTTATCACTAATCCGGATGGCATATGGAGAGGCAGCGTTCCGACGGTGATCACATCAACTCTTGATCCATTGCTAACCCGCGTCGTGACCTCATCCCTTGCTAGCTATCGCTTGTTCCACATCCCCTGAATCGAGTTACATATATTAGCAACCGATCTCGTATCAAATACCCAAGTGCTACTACGAGTACTAGTCAAGTACACATCAATAACATGTATATCACATATACCTTTGTTTCCCTTGCTGGCCTTCTTGTCCGCCAAATACTTGGGGCAGTTGCGCTTCCAATGGCCAGTCCCCTTGCAATAGTAGCACTCGGTATCAGACTTAGAGCCAACTCGGGATTTCTTTTCAGGTGCAGAAACATATTTGCCGCCCTTCTGTCCCTTCTGTTTGCCTTTCTTATCTTTCTTGAAACCGGTGGTATTATTGATCATCAACACTTGATGTTCTTTCCTAATCTCCACTTCTACAGTTTTAAGCATTGACAGAAGCTCGGGAAGAGACTTCTTCATGCCCTGCATGTTATAGTTCATCATGAAGCTGTTGTAGCTAGGTGGTAGAGATTGGAGAACACGATGTATGCCTAGGTCAATGGGAATCGATATTCCCAAGGACACAAGCTTATTGGCGTACCTACACATTTTGAGTACGTGCTCACTAACGGAGCTGTTCTCCTCCATCATGCAGCTAAAGAACTTTTCAGAAGCATTATAACTCCCTACGACCACATGGGTATCGAAAATCATTTTCAATTCTCCCATGGTATCAAAAGAATTGCCATTTTCGAAAAGCTTGGCGTACCTAGACATTCTTTTGCTCTTTAGAGGCATCAGGAGCTGGTGGGGGGCCTAGCGGCGCTTCTAGCACATATTGCTTTTGTGTAGAAGTGAGGAGAATCCTCAAATTCATAGCCCAGTTGGTGAAGTTGCTACCAATCACAGCAAGTTTCTCTTTCTCCATGAACACATTGAAATTAAAAGCAGGTGGTGCCATCTACAACAGAATTTGTAAAGTTTATTTAGACTAAGTTTATGATATATTGAGTTCAACTAATCCAAATTACTAATGAACTCCCACTCAAAAACGACATCCCTCATGTCCTTTTGGTGATTACATGAACCAAATCCACTACACCAAGTCCGATCATCACGTGAGTCGGTGTAGCTTCAAAGGAGAGCATCTATATGGGCATCATATCAATTATATGACTCATTCTTAACATTTCGGTCCGTGTTCTGAGGCCATGTCTTTACATGCTAGGCTCGGCAAGTAAGAACCTTAGTACTCGCGTGTGTAAAACTGTCTTACACCCGTTGTATGAAAGCGTAGAGTTGAGTACACCCGATCATCACGTGATGTCTCGAAACACGATCCATAGAACGGTGCATACTTAAGGAAGAACACATTTTATCTTGATATTTAAATGAGGGATCATCTTACAATGCTACTAATAGCGCCAAACTAGCAACATAAGATGCGAACATCAAATGTGTAAAGTGGGATGATATGGTCCATGCATTTGATCACCATCATATGCATCGTGGTATGATCTCTATCATTCCTTTGTGTGTAAGGCCAAGGTCTATGGAACTTACACGTTAAGTGTGTTGTAATAGTATCTACCATACATCAACTTACAATATTACCATATCATGACACTAGCCCAGCAACAATCTAAACTAAACGGCTCTAATTTATCCATTGCAAGTTTTACGTGGCTTAGGGCTTTCAGAGATAGAATCGGTCTTACCTATGAACATGGAACCACAACGATGATAACCAAGTTATTAGAAACTCGTTGTAAATCAGATATTGACTATAGTAGGATAGAAAGACACCCGCCAACCACTTATGCAAAACTAGTCCGGGCCGCTTCATCCCACTATGCCACCAATATCCAAAATACTTGAAAGAAGCAATAACATGATCATCATCGCCCACATATAAACATATGTGTACTACCCATGCAAAGAAATACGCATAGATCAGGCTCTGATACCACTGTTGGGTTCACAACATAGAAAACAAAAAATTTCCTACTATGAGAACTATGCGCCAAGATCTATCTACTAGATACAAGCAACGGGTGGATATACATCCATAGAGAACTTACCCTTGAAGACAACAAAGCTTTGTTAACGAGTTAGAACTCGTGGATGATGTAGTCGTACGCTTGCCGATCTCAAGATCGTGTGGAAGTCCTAGCGCCGCAAATTAGCAGCACATCCGTCCTCGCACACACGTTCAGGCCACCGAACAACCTCCACCTCCTCGCTCCAGCGAATCAACGGAAGCAGCAACTCCTTCCAGATGCAATGCCACTGGGAACATTTTTGTTTTGTGGGAAATCAAGCGACATCATTCTGTCAGGCATTTCTTCGAACACCTAATGTGCATATAAAAAAACTAGCACACACACACACACACCTCACACTTTCCAACAAGAAAATCAGAGGGAGGGGCTGGCTGGGGCGGCGTAGTTATAAGGAGGATTATTCGTCCCGGTTCGTATTACAAACCGGGACTAAAGGTGTGCGGTGGACCACGTGTCTGGCGCATGACCTTTAGTCCCGGTTCGTAATACCAACCAGGACGAATAGTCCCTTACGAACCGGGACATATGCCCCCGGCTCCCGTGCGATGCTTGGGCCGCTCGAACCGGGACAAATGCGAGCATTAGTCCCGGTTCGTGATGGAACTAGAACAAAAGGTGTAGGCCGCTCCGAACGAAAGGTAGCTTTTTTACTAGCATATGTGAAAAAATATCCCCTCATCTTCGTATATATAGGTTTTCCTACTGGTCCATGTGTTATATACACGGCCGGTGTGTTACCAGTGTACATATATCGCCAACTCTTTTCTCTCCAAAGGAAGTTTATATTGGCATGTTTAATTGGTACTAGGTTGAAGTTACAGCAGAAATAATTATATAAGTGGGATATTTAGGACCATATCCATACAAGGTAAAATGGATATATTGACTACCACACAAGAGTAAAATAATTCCAGGAAAACCCGAATAATACAAATATGATTCCATATTTTTATTATGTCATACAATGAGCATAGAAAAATACATCAAAAATGCAAAAAGAGTTTGTTGATATTGAGCCTCATGCCCTGTTATTTTCATCTTCTAGAAAGGCTTAGTCCACATATGAGATATTGCAAGTTCACTTGTGCATGTTTATTTGCTGAGGTCTTATGCGGTCTACAATGTTGTTGTTAGCCTTCAGCGATCATAGATTTATTTAGTGATACTTAAACACATGTG
Organism: Avena eriantha; assembly: GCA_910589775.1. Taxonomy (NCBI): domain Eukaryota; kingdom Viridiplantae; phylum Streptophyta; class Magnoliopsida; order Poales; family Poaceae; genus Avena; species Avena eriantha. The sequence continues at coordinate 139,093,182 of OU342743.1, forward strand.
CTTTGATATTTCACCCATGTACTTTATCTTCTTGCATGCACCAGTCCAATTTATACAACAACATCATTTTTGTAGGTTAAGCAAGCATTTTATTGAACTTTTACATGTCCATAATTCCCCCATAAGGTTTTATGATCTGCTCTACCAGCCTTTACCAGAAGTCTTCGAAGCTCTCCACCGAGACGACAACTTCAACATGATCTTGAGGTAAAAACTGCCCGCGTTAGCTGTATGTGAGGTGTCGAATCGTTGTTCTCCATATGCAAACTAACTATCACCTCGTCTTGATGATGATTTTGGTACCGATCATGTTTTATATGTATGGTCAGTGTGTTACCAACGTATACGCACTAGTAGAAACCGGGCAATTTGCCCCGGTTCGTAAGGGCCTTTAGCCCCGGATTTCGAACCGGGGCTGCAGAAGCGGGAGTAAAGGTCCAAGCTTTAGCCCCGGTTCAGTTACGAACCGGGGCTAGAGGTCCAACCACGTGGCCTGCTAGGCGCGCTGGGCGGCAGGACATTTAGCCCCGGGTCGTGTTATGAACCGGGACTAAAGGTTCCCTGCCGTGGCAGCATTTTGGGCCATTTGGCTGCCGCGGCAGGGGATGGGGTTTTAGGGTTTTGTGTTTTTCTTTTTATTTTGTGTTTTGTGTTCAATTATTTTTCGTTCTGTGTTTTCATTAGAAACAAGTTTTCGTATACATACAGAATGCTACTACACAGTACTTGGCCACATTGACGCAATATATAATATAATTACTCTTACAAGCATATATGGAGTCCCAACAAGGTCCAGAGCATGTCTATTTGATTACATGGAGATCATTACATGGATGCTTTAGGGTCTACTTATACAGTATTCTCCGCGTGGGTCTATGACCTCGTCCAAAAAAATGCAGCAAATTCCTCTTGGATTGCTATTAGGCGGTCCTCTGGTAGGAGCTTGTCCCGCATCGTGTCCAACTATGTAAAAAGGAGATCGTATGGATTAGACTCAACACGATTTTTTGTAATAAAAATAAAGGGTGAATATATTGTTTACTTACTCGAACATTTTCCGAGGGCTTCTCAATACTGATGCGAATGAACTCGCACACGTAGAATCCACATAGATTAGTTCCCTGTGGCTGCCTCGCGCACTTTACAAGAATAGAATTTAATCAAATAATAACGCTAGCATGATAAATGCACATAAACTAGAATTAAATAGATACGCAGACTTAGCTCGTACTACTTATAGAGAGTGATTTAAAAAATAGCTCCTCACGCCATTGACCGCGGACATATTTCTTGAACTGTGTCCAAACCCTACCCGACAAAGAAAATTAATGTATGAGTTAATAACTACTTGATATCCCAGAAAATGAATGAAAAAAACTGATATAGTGCGATAATGGTTGAAATTACCTCTGGAGCGCATCGATAATGATGCGGTAGTTTTCAATGTCTTTGTTTAGTGAGTCCATGATGTGAACTCTTCCCATGTCAAGTGAAATGCTTAGAAGAATCCAGTGGTACCTACGCAAGGTTTACATACGTCAGTAACTCATCATTTACACTGAACATCGAGTAAGGAAAAGTTAATGTGTACAAAAGCTCACTTGCCGTCGTGGTAAGGAAATAGTATTTTGTTACAGAAATGCTGTTTCGTGAGAAGCCGCAACAAGTTGTGCTCGGTCTCTAGTGGTTTATCCTTTAGTATAGACCCATGAACTCGATGTGGGTCAATGTACCCAAATCCGTTGATAGCCTTTCTTTTACAATCGAGCATCTTCATTCTGCATTATTATATATAGCGTACAAAAGAACATAGTGAGTATACTTACCGGCAATGAATTGAAAAAGCTGAGATAGAGACCTAATTACATAAATAAAGTAATCACTTACAAACAATACAAACTGAGGATAGTTTTGTCGAGTTCCTTTAGATTGAATAACTGAAATAATTCTGTAAATTCAATAGGGACCCCGTCTTCAATGAAAATGCGATTTTCGAACTTTCAGTATGAGTCAATTTCGCTGTTCTTTTGATGCTTTCATGTACCATTCATGGAATCGTCGCATTTGTGTTGGCATATCCCGAAGCCTCTCAAAACTGACCAGAGGCTCCCCGTTAACAAATTTGGGTGCTACCTCAGCCTTGGGCATAACGCCGTGAATAATTTCATGAATAGGCATACCACATTGCTCGATCAATATCCTAGCCGTTTCCGGATCCATAGGTTCTTCCTCATATAGTTGAGGTTTGGGTATGTTCACCTGGAGTGGGGGGAGCGATTGGTTTGCTTGTTTCCCCAGCTGGGGAACATCTCTTTTGGTTCTTCGGCTACCACTCGATTGTTTTGCTTGTTTCCCCAGCTGAGGGATGTCTGTTCTGATGCTTCCGCTACCACTCAATTGTTTTGCTTGTTCCCCCTACTGGGGAACCTCTTTTTTGCTGCTTCCTCTACCGCTTGATCTCTTTTGTTTCAATGTGTTCTGAAGATATCGTGTATAGTCATCTGGCGCATTTAACTGAGCTTGGGATGGCTGTGTCAGTAATTTCCTAAAGTGCTCCTTGGTTTCCGGTTTTATTTGGACCTCTGGCTCAGGTTGTTTCTTTTTAAAATGAGCATCCACTTCGGCACGTATGACCGCGTCGGTCTCCTCATCGGTCAGGTCATAAGCCCTCTTGGGAGGAACCGGCGGTACTCTTGGGAGGGGCGACAACTGTCGCTCCGGGCGTTGGTTATCGCTCGACGGAGCGGTGGTATTCTTCCGCTTTTGCCCCTTAGTGGGTGGAGGCCGCTACGTAGATTGAGATGGACTCGTGTTGGGGTCATGGATTGGACTATTACTGGGAGGAGACGGTGCACTTCGAGGTGGACTTGGAGGAGACAGTGCACTGGGAGGAGACGGTTGCCTTGGTGTCGAGCCTGGAAACTTGATGTATTCTTTTTCCAAAGAATGAAGCCACTCGTGACTTCTCGTAGTGTCGTCTCCCCTTCACCTCCAAGGATGTCAAGCTGTAGTGACTAACACATAGGTAGAATTTCATCCACACGGACACGAGCATATCCAGCTGGAACCGGATTGCAATGGTAGGTCGCTCCCGGTGCAGAAGGTAAAGAAAAGCCGACCGCCACCTTCATGGATATATTCTTCAGTTCAACATGCAGCTCACAACTAGTCTTCTCCTTAATTGCATCCACGAGGTACACATCCATCATTGCATCATTACCATGGCCATCCGTGGAAGCCACGCTGCTTTTCCATTGCGATGGACCGACCGTACTGTCCGGTGTAGGATCTTGCTGTCGGAGTCCTTTAAGTTCATTAAGCTCTTGGCGATACTCCTGCAGCGCAGCTTCAAACCTCGCGAACCACTTCGTATCCTCCTCTTTTTGCCGCTTTGTTCTTCTCGATCGGCTTCTGTACGTGTCACGGTGCTCGGGAAACCCGATAACCCATGGATAAGAAGGTCCGAACCCTCTTGTTCGTCCAGCCTTTTCAAGATTCCCAAGAGCCTTTGTCAGCTCATCATTCTCTCTGTCAGGAACAAACGTTCCCTCTTCAACCTCTTTGATCACTTTAACAAGTTCTTTCTTGGGTCTAGAAATTTCTTCGGCTGCAACAATCTCGCCTGTTTCTGGGTCTAATGATGCCCCATGCCCGAATACCCAATTTCTTGACCTCAAGGGCCAACTAGACGTAGCTGGAGTGACCCCTTTAGCCTCTAGGTCAGCCTCAGCTTTATCCCACTTAGGCATGGCACTCCTGTAGCCACCTGTGCCCATATGATGGTGATATTTCTTTTTGGCTGCATTTTCCTTATTTTTTGCTGATATTGCCTTAGCTGGTGCTGAGGTCTTGTATTCCACAAATGCGGCCTAGTTATCCTGCTGCAACTCTAGTGGGCCAACGAATGGAGGAGTTGTTTCCTTCAATACATACTTGTGGTACAATCTTTTTTTCCATTCCTTGAATAGTTCGGCCATCTTCTTAAGAGCAAAGTGCTTGACTTTCCTCGTCATTTGGTGTGTGAGCTCATCAGTCTCCAAGACAGGTAGGGTGAAATGTGCCATGAGAGAATTCCACATTGTATCTTTCGCTCTGTCATCTACAAAACTAGCCCTAGCTGGATCCTTTTTCTTTCCTGGCTTGTTCCAGTTTCGCGTGGTGATCGGGACTTTGTCTCTAACAATCACTCCGCATTGACTTGTAAATGCATTCGCAACTTCTTTGGGCTCCAGCGGTTGACCCTACGGAGAGACTAAGTCAATGCTGAAACGGACATCAGCGGGCAACTTGTGTGTCGGGCCTCTTGTATTTGTAGAAGATTGGCCGGAAGCGGGGGTCTAAGAGAAGAAACATTCGTCAGTACATATATACGAATCAATTAGTGCATCTATACTAGTGAACCATCGATAGAGGCTTTATATACCTTGACGGAGTTTGTCATTATTATGGTGTCTTCACCATGGTCTCCACGATGGTCAGCACCATCGTCTCCACTATTTGGTCCACCATCGTCTCCTCCAGACAAATTAAGATATTCGGAGCCATCATAATAAGACCCCCAGTACCCTCATCTATCATGTTGAGAAGATCCTCTTCATTCTGTCTACCGTCCATAGCTTAACTAGTACAAAAAATAATATTACATTAAGTAAAAGAATATTACAACTGCGACAACTCGGATATAGTACTTAGTGATTAAGATAAATTACAATAATATAAGATAAAGTACATTATTAATACATCACCGGAGAATAGCTCGGGTGCATTATAGGATAAAGTATAAGATAAAGTACATTATTAATACATCACCGGAGAATAGCTCGGGTGCATTATAGGATAAAGTATAAGATAAAGTACATTATTAATACATCACCGGAGAATAGCTCGAGAGAAGAGGGTCTTCGTCTTTTTAGGTATATGAAAAGCCAGTTGACATGCGATCCATCAAGGACGTAGTACTTCTGCCTGAGTTCCTCTTGATCAGTTAGAAAATGGGCGCAGCGAAGCCAATCTAACTTAGTACCATCAAACTAAGGGAACTTCTAATTTCAAGGCGCAGCGAAGCCAATCTAACTTAGTACCATCAAACTAAGGGAACTTATAATTTCCTCTTCTTTCCTTGAATTGCTTGCCAAAGCCAATACTCCTGCATAGAAATTCAATCCCTCACTCTTATGGTTTTCCTTAACAATATCAACCTCCGGGGTGAAGGTATGAGCTGTGAGATTGGACTCGCTTCGAAGGCTAGCCTACCAAGGAGGTATGGATCACTTTAACTTCACGTCTTGGCCATTAGATTTATGAACGACATGACTCAGTTGGTTTGGATCGAGTCAAAAAGCGAGAAGACTCGTTGCTGGAACCTAGAGCACTGGCTATTGCTTTCTTTTTGACCTTTTGTTGAGTAATTCCATACCTTCCACCCAATTTCCCAGAGATTGTTTTTCCGTTCAAGGGATCGTAGGAGAAATAGTGATAGTTAGCATTGTCGGTTCTCCCAAGTGCAGTCGGGGTTTCGCGATGTTGCAATTTGACCTTATCATGTGGGAGCACACCTCAGTTTTCCATTCAACATTATAGATAGCCTAGGATACGAATTCGATTCCCGAGGACATAAACATATCGTCTTGTTCCTTTGTTGCTCATACCTCTCGGAATAGCTCTAGTGTATCCTATGGTTAAAGAGAGAAATATTTATCGGAAGCGGCTGTTAAGGGGGTAAGTGCACTCGTACTAATGGGGGTGAAATTACTTGGATTTCTTTGCTTTGCCCGGTGATGAGGGTTAAACTCATCAATGCCCATTGTTATAGACTTGGGTTTTGGAGAAGGAGGGAACGCTGGAGATCGCGGAACGGCTAACAGAAAAACACACAGGGAAGCAAGGTTTACCTAGATTCAGGCCTCGTAGAGGACCCTACTCCTGCTTGTCTGCTCTTGATTGATGAAGGATCCGAAGGATTGCAATGTCGCCGATGGCGGTGTATGCGCATATGTGAGATCCAGGCACATGGCTTAATAGGATTGATAGGATACCCATATCAACAAGTTGCAACTTCTTTTCCGGAAGCTCATTTGAAAAGAACTCTAAGGTTAAGCGTGCTTGGCCTAGAGCAATTCTAGGATGGGTGACCGACTGGGAAGTGGGTAACCGGGTGCGCACGAGTGAGGAGAAAGTGCGCAGAAAAGACTAGTGTTGGTCTGTGGGGCCAGTCTAGATATCCTATTAAGCTGCCAGGAGTGACACCCCCCGGGCCCAGGAGTTGACAGGGTGTTACAAGTGGTATCAGAGCCGACCCTTGCGATTACACAGGTGTGTGCGGGTTAGTGGCGGGACATGTGGAGCATGGCGCGTGTGGCCCGGAGTGGACACGGCATGGCACATGTGCCGACACTAGACGGACAGATGCGTGCCAAGAGGGAATGTTCCTAGGGTGTGCTTGATCGATGAGGGCATCGATCTTCTAAAGGGTGGGTGTATGTGAGATCCAGGCACATGGCTTAATAGGATTGATAGGATACCCATATCAACAAGTTGCAACTTTTTTTCTGGAAGCTCATTCAAAAAGAACTCTAAGGTTAAGCGTGCTTGGCCTAGAGTAATTCTAGGATGGGTGACCGACTGGGAAGTGGGTAACCGGGTGCGCACGAGTGAGGACAAAGTGCGCAGAAAAGACTAGTGTTGGTCTGTGGGGCCAGTCTAGATATCCTATTAAGCTGCCAGGAGTGACACCCCCCGGGCCCAGGAGTGGACGGGGTGTTACAGCATATTAGATCTGGCGGGTTTTGTCTAGATCTATTGTGTTGTATATATTGTAGGAGATCGTAGATATATCTATTGGAGGAGTCGCGATTGAGAGGTTGCCTTCTCGTTGGACCCTCCTAGCCTTTATATATGGGGAGGCTAGGTCTCAGGTACCAATACGAGTTGGTTACAAGTTAGATTCAAACTCTAGTCTTCGACTTCCTTGTCTTGTGCGTTTGGAGTCTGTGTCCATATGGGCTTCATACCACTCGAACGTCATAGGCACCATGGATCTTAGCAATTTGTCGAGTGGGCCTTCCATCGAGCCGCACCAGGTAGGCTGTAGTTGAGTGCCTATTGGGCATACCCATGTCAGTAGCCCCCGAGTGTCCATGTGAATCATAGATTCGGGTGGAGACTCAGAAGTCTTGATCTTCGCATTAGGATGTTGAAGTCGACAATTGTGTTGAGTTGTAAAGTAAGATTCTGGTGCGAATTGAGTCGACACTTTTGCATTATATGCTAGGCCTTTTCGTTAGCCTGATTACCCTTAGTCTCAGTACCTTGCCGAGGCACTCGGAGTTCAAGGATTCGACAGTCAGGCAGAATCAGCTACTCGGGCTGTCGCGTATGAGGTGCTCGAGTGCGTGGAGTCGACGACACATTAGGTTACTCCAAGAGGGCGCAACCCCCGAGTGTTTCGAGTGCGAGTTACAAAAAATCAGCTCTAAGTAGAGGGAAACTTAGCTTTATTGGTAGTTGCCGTGGTGAATGAGGCGCAAGATCTGATGCGATCGGCGGGTCGAGGGAGTCGAAGATAGTAGCGGCTCATGGTCGCGGGAGTCGAGGGAGCCCTCGAGTCACCCGATCTGAAGACCGCAGCAGGTCGTTGAAGTTGAAGACCGCGGTGGGTCGTCGGATTCGAAGTACGGGTCGCTGTAGAGGAGGGAGCCCCCGAGTCGCTGGAGCTGAAGATCGCAGCGGGTCTCCGGAGTCAAAGACCGCACCGGGTCACCGATGCCGAAGGCGGTAATGGGCCTCGTGGCGGAGTCGAAGACCGCAACGCGTCACCGCAGCCGAAGACCGTAGCAGGTCGCATGATGGAGTCGAAGAATCAGTAGGTCGGCAGAGTCGAAGAAGCCCCCGAGTGTTGAGTCAGTGTGGTTGATGTAGTAGAGGCGGCATTCGAGAGCCGATGCGGTGGACCGGAGTCGACGCGATAGCGGGTCGCCAAAGCCGATGGCGGCAGCGGTTTGTTGCAACCGAATATCGTAGCAGGTCACCGTATCCCCGGGGTCGCCGAAGCCGAAGAGCGCAATGGGTCGCGCAGCGGAATCGATGCATCCCCCAGGCGTAGAATCAGTGCGCTCTGACGGGGTCACGTGAAGAAGTTGACAATGCTTGAACTCAAACCGCTCGGAGTCACGGGCAGTCGCCGGTCCTGAGTGCTTGTTGATGTGTCGGCTGGGTCGATATACCCGATAAATTTTTGCACCTACATATGTATATATGTACCAGATTTTGCGATGATCTTGATAGCATTTTACTATAATGACCAAGTAGTACTCGTATTTGTCATGAGCAACTCTCCTTTTTTTGTGCATGCAATATCCCGACTCACGAGGATGTGACTCACGTAGTCTGGATTTCTTTGTCTCTTCAGTTTTTTTGTTAGATGCCTTTGTACGTGAAGTTGCACATACAAACTGCCTTGTCTTGTCCCGGATTAACACGATGGATGTCCAAACTGAACTGGGACACTCCTACCAATAATTGTATGGAGCATATTCCTTCCTTTGAATTTAAACCCACGTCACGTCGTTGGTCTGTGACGAAGAACAATCGTGGCCGTGGTTTGTATTTAACCGCAAGGACTGAGTTATCTTTTGTTGAAACTCTTTCGACTTGTCCGCAAGGACATGAAGCATCAATTCCGGTCGGTCTCAGCTATTCCTCAGACAGAAAAGACAGCAGGCTAGAGCCGGCTCAGCTCCCATGCTGACTCGAAGAAACCTTCGGGTGCGTGAGGCATGTGTGATTGTGATGAACATGTCTTTTTGATCGACTTTCTCGTCGTAGATTTCTTCTTTGTTGAATCCGTCGATCTGACTTGAAACTGGACGACGATGAAAAAGCTTGCCGATGTTGGCCACCGCCGAATATCATGGAAATTTCGATCTTGTACATCCGATTGGAGCCGATGAATCGTAGATTGCTGACGATGGAACCGTCGAGATCGCAACATCAGCGCGCCCAGTTCCCACAGACGGCGCCAATTGACGAGGGTTAAACTCATCAAGGCCCACTGTTATGGACTTGGGTTTTGGAGAAGGAGGGAACGCTGGAGATCACGGAACGGCTAACAGACAAACACACAGGGACGCAAGGTTTACCCAGGTTCAGGCCTCGTAGAGGACCCTACTCCTGCTTGTCTGCTCTTGATTGATGAAGGATCCGAAGGATTACAATGTCGCCGATGATGGTGTATGCGCATATTAGATCTGGCGGGTTCTGTCTAGATCTATTGTGTTGTATCTATTGTAGGAGATCGTAGATCTATCTATTGGGGGAGTCGCGATTGAGAGGTTGCCTTCTCGTTGGACCCTCCTAGCCTTTATATATGGGGAGGCTAGATCTCAGGTACCAATACGAGTTGGTTACAAGTTAGATTCAAACTCTAGTCTTGAGACTTCCTTGTCTTGTGCGTTTGGGAGTCCGTGTCCATATGGGCTTCATACCGCTCGAACCGTCATAGGCGTCATGGACCTTGGCAATTCGTCGAGTGGGCCTTCCATCGAGCCGCACCAGGTAGGCGGTAGTTGAGTGCCTATTGGGAATACCCATGTCACCCGGTCTGCCTTCGCTTCGTGGAGCTGAGGAGAAGATCAATTGGCTCAGTCGGAAAGGTCATTGGGTCGTCTTTGGTAGCTAAAGCTAAACTTGTAGAAAGCTAGGAGAAAAAGCAAATTCCATGAATATGGATAAGAAGAAGTCTTTGGGCTAGAGCGCCCTAAAGAAGGCGAAAGTTCTGACTTGCCAGCATTGGGAGGTATTTTCTCTCCTCTAGCTTTGTGCAAGCCTTTTGAATCGACAGTAGATTGGGCTTCATAGCTACTTTCATTCTAAAGAAGAATATTAGTCAATATACAGTTCAACTTTTTTTTGCCATTTTCAAATAAAAATGCATTACAGAATGAAAACAGTGGATCTCTCGACAATCTTGGGTACACAGACGAACCATTCCTCCTAGCCAATGGATTAGTCATAATCATGTCTAGCCCTATAGTACACAGCTTCAGGGTCATCTTCTGAATCATCTTTATCGTCGTCTCTATGGCATATTCCGGGGATCCTTAGCCCTTCCTCGTCTTGTGCATGGGGGAACCGGGGACCATCAACCATGGCATATTCCGGGGTACCTTCACTCCGATCTCGGATTCACGACGTGCGGGAAGGGGGCTCCCGAATTATGACGCTGCTACGTCCACGACCTTCACCACCGCCACCCTTCTTGTGGCTTTGCAGCGGGTGCAAGTGTGGGTACCGTAGGCGAGGATGATCTCCCTCGGCGATGTAGTGCATCACACTGGTGATAGTCCGGTTCACCCACCATAGGCAACGATGGGCTGCGTTGTGGTTCACCGGGGGCGGGCCATCACCCTCGTACCTGGCGAGCTCCCTTTCCTGCTAGTTACTGAAGAAGGCATTCCAGGTGTCGTAGTTGTCGGGATCCCATAGGGATCCATCCGCTGCTCCGGCGTGAGTTCTAGGAAGTTGTTCGTGATGGCCGTCTGGCGGGCGGAACCTTGAGGCATAGGAGGGACAAGAACTCCTCCAACGCTCAACATCCAGTCAACGGGCAGCCGGTAGCCCCGCGGGCATGGGTAGCTAGAGGCGCAGAGCGCCTCGGTCTCCTCGAGTATCAGAATGGCCCAGTATGCGGTGTCCATTGTTGTGAGAGAGGAAGGTGTGGATATGTGGATAGCCATGGTGTGGTCGGCCTAGATATAGAGGGAAAGGGCGGGAAAACATGGCGGGAAGCGGTGTGAAATGGCGGTAAATATCTTTACTCCCGGTAGTGGCTTCAACTGGGACTAAAAGGTGAGGTTAGAGGGAAAGGCGGGAAATCATAGCGGGAAGCGGTGGGAAATGGCTGGAAATATCTTTAGGCCCGGTTAGTGGCTCCAACTAGGACTAAAAGTCCTGGTTAGAGGGAAAGGGCGGGAAAACATAGCGAGAAGCGGTGGGAAATGGCTGGAAATATCTTTAGTCCCGGTTAGTGGCTCCAACTAGGACTAAAAAACCCGGTTAGAGGGAAAGGGCGAGAAAACATAGCGGGAAGCGATGGGAAATGGCTGGAAACAAAGCTTCCTCCTGCAACATTGTTCGCCATCCCAAGATGCACATGCATGCACAATATGGGCACAATATCACAAACTATGCCTCGATTCTGCACATAACACTGGTCATTTGGACCGAAAGCCATGAAACCTCGAACATGATAAGTCATTTTTGTGAAGGTTTTTTGGAGACATAATCAATATACCGAGTTTGGTATTTTTCCTTGAAATCTATGTCACATAATATGACATCACGCGAAGGATTTACATTGTTCGGACCGTTTTTGAATTTCATATGCCCGTTTCAAAGTTTACCCGTTTCAAACTATGGTCAAAACGGTAGGCATGAAGATAGGGGGTGAGCATCTCTAAACTTGCATTTGGATCTCTGAAGAAACATCACATTGTGAGTCTAAAAATGATATCTTCAAAAAATCACGAGCATTATATCATGTACCTTTAGTTCAAACTATTCCCACTTCATTCGGATTCGACAGCCATTTGTCTTTTTCTCAAGGGGTGGATGGAAAGGTTTTAAAATCCCCGATTGGGACATTGATCATGTAAGGTGGTCTAGTATTTTTTTTTAAAATGGGGTGGTAGCATGTTTTTATTTAACGTTTGGTGTTGCTTCACAAAACGCCCCAATTTTGGCACACGGAAAATAGAAAATGGCTTTTCCATGCGAAAAAATAAAAATTCCTCCTACAACATTGTTCTCCATCCCAAGATGCACATGCATGCATAATATGGGCACGGTATCACAAACTATGCCTCGATTATGCACATAACACTGGTCATTTGGACCAAAAGCCATGAAACCTCAAACATGATAGGTCATTTTGTGAAGGTTTTTTGAGACATAATTAATATACCGAGTTTGGTATTTTTCCTTACAACTATGTCACATAATATGATACCACGTGAAGGATTTACATTGTTCGGACCATTTTTGAATTTTTTATGCCCATTTCAAAGTTTACCCATTTCAAACTACAGGTATAAAATTTGAGGCCGAAAAGAGTTGAACTAGAGGTACACAATATGAGGCCATGAGCCCATCTTGGCGTATGTCCCTTGCTTATGATTGCTTCGGCCGTAACCATGGAGCATCTTCTTTACTTAATGGGATGCTCGGGTCAGTTTTCATTGTGAAGGGCGGAATTTCATCAAACTTATTATAATAGTCTGACATGTTTATCTTGTCCTCAACTCCCACGATGTTTCTTTTCCCCGAAAGAACTATGTGATGCTTTGGCTCATCGTGTGATGTATTCGTTTCCTTATTTTTTTTTCGTTATGGAGGACATGTCCTTCACATAGAAAACCTGAGCCACATCATTAGCTAGGATGAATGGTTCGTCTCTGTAACCAAGATTGTTGAGATCCACTGTTGTCATTCCATACAACTGGTCTACCTTTCCCGTTCTCCATTTAGATTGATCCATTTGCACCGAAACAAAGGGACCTTAAAAGAAACTCCATAGTCAAGTTCCCATATCTCCTCTATGTAACCATAGTATGTGTCATTTTGCCCATTCTCATCGATTGCATCAAAGCGGACATCACTATTTTGGTTGGTGCTCTTTTTATCTTGGGCGATTGTGTAAAATGTATTCCCATTTATATCGTACCCTTGGAAATCCAATATAGTAGAAGATGGTGACCCAGCCAACAAGTAGAGCTGATCGCTAACAGTGGTGTCATTCATGAGATGTGTTCTCAACCAACTGCCGAAAGTCTTCATGTGTTCATCTCTAATCCTGGAGTCAGGATTTACCGGACTGTTGGAGCGTACAATATTCTTGTGTTCCCCGATATACGGAGCTTCCAAGGTGGAATTCTGTAGAACCGTATAGTGTGCTTGAGTGAAAGATTGTTTGTCCCTACATATCATTGCTTTCTTTACCAACATGCCTTTTTCACTCAATCTCCCCTCATGCCGTGATTCAGGAACACCAATCGGCTTAAGGTCAGGAATAAAGTCAACACAGAACTCAATGACCTCCTCTGTTCCATAGCCCTTGGAGATGCTTCCTTCTGGCCTAGCACGATTATGAACATATTTCTTTAACACTCCCATGAACCTCTCAAAGGGGAACATATTGTGTACAAATACATGACCGAGAATGGAAATCTCTTCGACTAGGTGAACCAGAAGATGCGTCATAATATTGAAGAAGGATGGTAGGAACAGCAACTCAAAACTAACAAGACATTGGACCACATCCTTCTGTAACCTTGTCAGAATATCTTGATTGATCACCTTCTGAGATATTGCATTGAGGAATGCGCATAGCTTCACAATGGGTTCTCGAACATTTTCTGATAGAAGCCCCCTCAATGCAATCGGAAGCAACAACGTCATAATCACATGATAGGCATGAGACTTCAGGTTTTGGAATTTTTTATCTACCATATTTATTATCCCCTTTATATTAGATGAGAAGCTAGACGACACCGTGATACTATAAAGGACTTCAAAAAAGATTTCCTTCTCGCCTTTCGTAAGAGTGTAGCTGGCAGGACTTAAGTGGCGCCCTTTATCCGTCTTGTTCTATGGATGCATGTTCTGTGGGTCTTTCATATGTTGTTGGTCCTCCCATGCTTCTGGTGTATCTTTTGTCTTCCCATACACGCCCAGGAAGCCTAGAAGGTTCACGCAAAGATTCTTCGTCATGTGCATCACGTGATTGAAGAGCGGACCGTAGGAATTTCCAATAGGGTAGCTCCCAAAATATTGATTTCTTCTTCCACATGGGCGCGTGTCCGGTAGCGATGTTGTTCGGAACATATTGACCACCGGGGCCCTTTCCAAAGATTACTTCTATGTCCTTAACCATACCACATGGGCGCGTGTCTGGTAGCGATGTTGTTCGGAAAAAATTGTTGTACCCAAATTGCGAAGATGGCAGCACAAAGCTCGGTACCACACTGGAATTGCTGAAATGGAAGGCAGAGACTGGTTTATCTGACAAGGGATTTGAGAAGTTACTGAAAATAATGAAGCCGAAGCTTCCAAAGGATAATGAATTGCCCGAGAGTATGTATGAAAAAAAGAAGACTCTCTGCCCTCTATGATTAGACGTGGAGAAGATACATGCATGCATTAATGACTGCATCCTCTACCGCGGTGATGAGTACGAGAATTTAGATAAATGGCTGGTATGCACTGCACTACGGTATAAGATCAAACGAGATGACCCTGGTGATGTTGATGGCGATGACAAGCCCCCCGGAAAGAGGGTTCCTGCTAAGTTTATGTGGTACGCTCCTATAATAGTAAGGTTAAAACGTCTTTTCAGAAACAAAGAGCATGTCAGGTTGTGGCGGGGGCATAATGAAGACCGTAAGAAAGACAGGAAGTTGAGACACCCCGTTGATGGGTCGAAGTGGAGAAAAATCGAGAGAGAGTTGGAGACACCCCAGTAGGGAGGTCAGGATTCTTCCGGTGATCTGCCTCACCTTTAAAATGCTTGCCTTTCTTTCTTACTTGATGATTGGTTGGAAGAAATCGATGATTCCCGAGGTACACAACCTTCTTACATTTATTCAAATATGTAGCTTCAGTATCATCTAAATAGTGTGTGCATGCCTTGTATCCCTTGTTTGTCTATCCTGAAAGGTTACTAAGAGCAGGCCAATCATTCATGGTTATGAAAAGCAGCGCTCGTAGGTCAAATGGCTCCTCTTTGTTCTTATCCCACACACGTACACCTGGTTTTCCCCACAACTATAAGAGTTCTTGAACTAATGCCGTTAGGTACACATCAATGTCGTTGCCGGGTTGATTCGGGCCTTGTATGAGCACTGGCATCATAATGAACTTATGCTTCATGCACAACCAAGGAGGAAGGTTGTAGATACATAGAGTCGCAGGCCAGGTGCTGATACTACAACTCTGCTCCCCAAAATGATTCATGCCATCTGTACTTAGACCAAACCATAAGTTCCTCGCGTCACCTGCAAAGTCCGGGAACTCTCTCTCGATTTTTCTCCACTGCGACCCATCAACGGGGTGTCTCAACTTCCTGTCTTTCTTACGGTCTTCATTATGCCCCCGCCACAACCTGACGTGCTCTTTGTTTCTGAAAAGACGTTTTAACCTTAGTATTATAGGAGCATACCACATAACCTTAGCAGGAACCCTCTTCCCGGGGGGCTTGTCATCGCCATCAACATCACCAGGGTCATCTCGTTTGATCTTATACCGTAGTGCAGTGCATACCAGCCATTTATCTAAATTCTCGTACTCATCACCATGGTAGAGGATGCAGTCATTAATGCATGCATGTATCTTCTCCACATCTAATCCTAGAGGGCAGAGAGTCTTCTTTTTTTCGTACATACTCTCGGGCAATTCGTTATCCTTTGGAAGCTTCGGCTTCATTATTTTCAGTAACTTCTCAAATCCCTTGTCAGATAAACCAGTCTCTGCCTTCCATTTCAGCAATTCCAGTGTGGTACCGAGCTTTGTGCTGCCATCTTTGCAATTTGGGTACAACAATTTTTTGTGATCCTCTAACATGCCCTCCAACTTCAACTTCTCCTTTTCTGTTTCACAGTCTCACTTTACATCACAAATGACCAGACCAAGATCATCAGCAGGCTCATCTGATGCCCATTCTTCACCTCCTTCTTCTTCATTTTCTTCCATTGCAGTATCACCGTATTTAGGGAACATAGGACAATAGTTGTCATCATCCTCTTCTTCTTCATTGTCTTCCATCATAACCCCTCTTTCTCCGTGCTTGGTCCAGCAATTATAACTGGGCATGAAACCTCTCCGAACTAGGTGGCCGTGAATGATTTGCGTGGAAGAGTACTCCTTGATGTTCCGACATTGAACACATGGACAACACATAAAACCATTCTCTTTGTTTGCCTTAGCCACATCGATAAATTTATCCATGCATTGAATGTACACGGATTCATGTCGGTCACCGTACATCCATCCCGGACGGTTCATCTGCATCATATAATTAAGTTTACCATTATTACAGGACATCATGAATAGTGAAATGACCACTTTACATCGACACATGCATTGTGCCATTGACAGATGAAAGGATAAGGTTGCTCACCTCTATCGTGGGGGAAAATAAAGAGGAGAAAGCTTAAGTGTGGCTCGGGCACCTCATATCATTTTTGTTTTGTGGGAAATCAAGCGGCATCATTCTCTCAGGCATTTCATCAAACACCTAATGTGCATAGAAAAAAACTAGCACACACACACACCTCATACTTTCCACCAAGAAAAATCAAAGGGAGGGGTTGGCTGGGGCGGCATAGTTATAAGGCAGATTATTCGTCTCGGTTCATATTACAAACCGGGACTAAAGGTGTGCGGCGGGCCATGTGTCTGGTGCATGACCTTTAGTCCCGATTCGTAATACCAACCGGGACGTATGCCCCCGGCTTCCAGGCGATACTCGGGCCGCTCGAACTGGGACAAATGCGAGCATTAGTCCCGGTTCGTGGTGGAACCGAAACAAAAGGTGTGAGCCGCTACGAACGAAAGCTAGTTTTTCTACTAGCATATGTGAACAAAATATCCCCTCATCTTCGTATATATAGGTTTTCCTACTGGTCCGTGTGTTATATACATGGCCGGTGTGTTACCAGTGTACATATATCGCCAACTCTTTTCTCCTCAAAGGAAGTTTATATTGGCATGTTTAATTGGTACTGGGTTGAAGTTACATCACTAATAATTATATAAAGCGGGATATTTAGTACCATATCCATACAAGATAAAAATGGATATATTGACTACCACAAAAGAGTAAAATTATTCCAGGAAAACCCAAATAATACAAATATGATTCCATATTTTTATTATGTCATACAATGAGCATAGACAAATACATCAAAAACGCAAAAAGAGTTTGTTGATAATGAGCCTCATGCCCTATTCTTTTCATCTTCTAGAAAGGCTTGGTCCACATATGAGATATTGCAAAACTCCTATTTTAATAGAAGACTCACGGAGCCAGAAGATGAGACAAAGAATGGCCACGAGGGGCCCACACCACCTGGCCATGTGGGCCAGGCCAGGCCGTGCCAGGGGGTGGTGTGGCCGCCTCGGACTCCGCCTCGACCTCTCCTTTCGCCTATATAAGCCCTCTGACCTAAAACAGACTGGGGTTCGACATTTTTCCAGAGAGAGTTCCGCTGCGCCGCCACCACCAGAAACCGCGATTCGGAACCAGAAACTCCATTCTAGCACCCTGCCGGGACGGGTAATTAGAGGAGATCATCGCCATCTTCATCACCATCACTTCTCCATCAATCGTCCATGTTTCCCCCATCCATGAGTGAGTAATCCCACGCTGTAAACTATGGGGATGGTAGGGATTGGATGAGATCGTTCATGTAATTGCATCAGATTGTTAGGGCATGGTGCCTAGTATCTATTGTTAGTGCTTTTTGATATTGTTGCAACTTGTTATGCTTAATGCTTGTCACTAGGGCCAGAGTGCCATGATTTCAGATCTGAACATGTTATTGATTCATGAGGATATTATTGTTTATGATCTTACCTGCAAGTTGTTTACACATATTATTGTCCGGAAACCAAAGGCTCCGAAGTGACAAGAATCGGGATAACCGGAGGGGATGGCCGTGACATGAGGTTCACGTGTGTTCACGGAGTGTTAATGCTTTGCTCTGGTGCTCTATTAAAAGGAGCACCTTAATTGCTAGTAGATTCCCCTGAGGCCCCGCTGCAATGGGCTGGCAGGACAAAAGATGTTGTGCAAGTTCTCATTGCAAGCACGTATGACTATATATGGAACACATGCCTATGATTATTTAGTACCTGGATGCTTTATATTATTTACCTGCAAATGCCCTATGTCTTGATTGTTACATGAATTGTCTTGTCCATGCAATGCCCGTCCATCCATCCCTATGCCTATCGCGCTTTAATCCTACTATTTACTGCAATTGCTACTACTGTCTTTAGTTTTACTAATGCTATTACTTTGCTATTACTATTACAAAACTGTTGCTACTGATAAACTACAGCGAGCAAGATTGTTTCTAGGTGCAGCTGAATTCACAACTCAGTTGTTAAGGCTTATAAATATTCTTTGGCTCCCCTTGTGTCGAATCAGTAAATTGGGTTTTACTTCCCTCGAAGACTGTTGTGATCCCCTATATTTGTGGGTCATCAAGACAATTTTCTGGCGCTGTTGCCAGGTAGCATAACTCTTTTTATCAAGTTCACTTGGGATCATTATTGTTCGCTGCCATCCATTCATTATTACCATCCACTACAAGGAGAGGTACAGTTCTGAACACCTCTGTTGCTCTTGATTCACCATCTGTGGTAAGTAAGCTCATTACACCACCACCACATACACATGCTACACATACTGCTACTTTTGCTGAATCTAAAACTTCTGATACTTATGATGTTGCTTCTACTGTGCTTGATAAGAGTGGTTCATTAGGTCCTTTCCTAGATGCTACGATTGCTAGAACTATAGCTGGAAATACTAAAACTCCTAATGAAGATACTACTACACATGTCAGTTCACCTGAATCTAGATAGAGCTATGATATTGAAGATGGATATATAGAAATGACTTATGCATTTATTAAAGAATGCCAAAACACTCATGGTAGGAGTGCTATTAAGAGTCTTCTTGAGAAACATACTGTTATACCTAAATTATCTCCTAATGCTAAGTTTGCTACATCTCCCATAAACATTAAAGATAAGGATTATGATTTTTCTCTTGATTTATCTTACATAACCATTGTTGAGAAAGAACCTTTTTGTGGGACTAAAAATGAAAGTGCTGTAGCAGATATGACTGAGCTTTCTACCATGAGTGGCCTATTTTCTGATGATATTAAGATGCGCACCTACTTTGTTGCTAAATTTTCCCTTTTTTACTGAAAGTAGAGGCTAAAAATTGGTTTAATAATTTATCTCCTGGATCTATTGATAGCCCTGATTGCTTGATTGATACTTTCTTTCAGAAATATTTCCCTCCTAGTGCTAGACATGCCATTCTGCAGGAACTTTTTGAGTTTAAACAAGGAGAAAAGGAGATATTGCCTGAATCATGGGCAAGGTTTTGTGCTTTGATTCATGCACAGCCTATGTGTCCGTTACCTAAAAATGAGCTTCTTGATATATATTATAATGGACTAACTGAAGAATCTAGGACATACCTGGATAGTTGTGCTGATTGTGTTTTTAGGAAGAGAACTCCCAAAGAAGCTGAGGAATTAATGGCTAAAATAAGCAAGAATTATGATGACTGGACTTCACCTGAGTCAACTCCACCTGAGTTAACTGTGCCTAAACAAACACCAACCCGAAAGAAGAGGGGAGTGATTAAACTAAATGATGAAGTAATGGCAGAAGCTAAGAAATGTCTTAAGGAGAAGGGTATTAAATCTGAAGATGTAAAGAATCTACCTCCTATAGAAGAGTTATGTGAGCCAATTTCCCACTCACCCACTATTGAGGTACATTTTATCCAACATTTTGATGAAGGTGATATTCCTTATTATAAACCTCCTGATTAATGCTTAGAAGAATTTGATATCTTTGTTGTTAAGCAAGATAATTTTAATAAAAGAGTGAAAAATCATTTAATGGAGAATTCTAGAGCTATTAATGAATTGAGGGATGTTGTGGGAAGAACCTCCAATGATGTTAAAATGCTTGTTAAACATTTCCAAATGGTTCAAACTCAAATTGATCAGGTTATTAAAGTACACAAAGATTTGCTAGTTAATGCTTCTATAGAAAAACATGCTTATGAAATTAGAACTAGAAGTGGTGCCGCCACTCAGGATCCTCTATATCCTGAGGGGCATCCTAAAAGAATTGAGCAGGATTCTCAACAAATTGAAAATAGTGGTACTTCTTCTAAGAGAAAGAAAAAGAAACATAAGACGTTGTAGAATCTTCTGAACCTGCTAAAGATCCTAATAGTATATCTATCTCTGATGCTGAAACTAAGAGTGGTAATGAGAAAAATAATGCTCCTGATAAAGAAGAAATTGAAGAAGAACCTGAAAGGAACACTAAGAATGCTAAGTACACTAAGGAAGATTTTATTGCTCATAAACATGGTAGTGAAAGAGAGCCTTGGGTTCAAAAACCAATGCCTTTCCGTGATAAGAAATACAAGTCAAAGGAAGACGAACACTATAATAAGTTTTGTGAGTGGATGAAACCTTTATTTTTGCAAATTCCTTTAACGGATGCTATTAAATTGCCTCCTTATTCAAAGTATATGAAGGATATTGTCTCTAATAAAAGGAAGATCCCTAATGAGGAAATTTCTACTTTGCTTGCTAATTATTTCTTTAATGGTAAAGTTCCAAAGAAACTTGGAGACCCAGGGATTCCAACTATTCCATGTTCTATCAAAAATAGCTATGTTAGAACTGCTTTGTGTGATTTGGAAGCAAGAGTTAGTGTTATTCCTTTTTCTCTATACAAGAGACTTCAATTGGAGAAACTAATACCAACTGATATATCTTTACAAATGGTTGATAAATATACCACTATTCATGTTGGTATATGTGAGGATGTTCCTATTCAAGTGGCTCATAATTGTTTGATATTAACTGACTTTGTTGTGCTCGAAATGCCTGAAGATGATAATATGTCTATTATTCTTGAGAGACCTTTTCTTAATACTACAGGTGTTGTCATTAATTGTAATCAAGGAAAGGTAACATTTAATGTTAATGACAAGGAATATATTGTTTATTTCCCCAAGAAGATTGATAAGACTTATGGCCTAAATTCAATTGAAAATATTGAGGGCATCCAAGTTGGAGAAATATATTGTCCCATACCGCGAGAAAAATATGAAACTATTATAATTGGGACTATTGCTATCAAGGTTGAGGTAACATAATCATTTAGTGGAATGCAAAGTTTTGTTTCATATAAAATTGTTTTGGTAGCAAGACCTGATCAACCTTGTTAGCAAAGGGATTTTAATGAACAAAACAATGCTTTTTCACCATGATTATATTTGCTTACTTTTATTTTATCCATTTTTATTTTTTTTCTTTCAGTTAGTTTACTTTCTATTGCTAGTTGCTTGCATATTAGAGTATCTTAGAACTTCTGAAGTTTTAGTTTTGTTTTGTTATTGCATCATTCCAAAATTATCTTTCTACTAGAAAATTATTCATCAATACCTGGAAATTGCTAAAAAATAAAGTTTCTCGAAAAATTCTAGAAAATTCATATTAAATTTTTACGGCAAAAGAGGGGCAGAGAAGTACCTGGAGTGACCCAGGGGCCCCACCAGACAGGCACACCACCTGGTGGTGCGGCCACACCAGGGGCGTGCCTGGCTATGGTGTGGGACACCCCTGGCCCTCCACTTATTCTCCTACCTGCCACTCCTTTCTCTCTCCCGAGAAAATACCAGTTCATTGCTCAAACTCGTCTTCCTTCTATTCTTGCTCGCGATTTTCGATCTCCTTGCTCAGCCCACCTTTGCTGCTGAGATTTGGAGCATTTGTTCTCCGGTATGTGACTCCTCCGTTTGTCCAAGTAGATTTGTGATTAGTGGATTATATCTTGAGTATTTTTCTACTATAGGTGACATGTTATGTGAGCTTGCATGCTTGTTCAATGCTTAGAATTTGTTCAGATGCATGTTTAGCCCTCTTACAAGTCACTATAAGTAATTCCTGATGGGGATATGCCGAATGGGTTATGCCTAGTAGGAGTTCCGATCGGGCCAAAGGCCTCGCGATTGGGCCTGTAGGACTGCGGCAGGAATGCGACTAAGATGAAGGCCTGGCGATTGGAGACTAGAGGCCTTGAAGCGTACTTGAAGCCTAGTCGGATTAGGTCAAAGCCTCCAAATCCATATCTTGTTCGGTTGTAAACTGTAAACCGTAGAGTGGTGCCCCTATATAAGCCTCCCTAGGGTAGCTTGAGGACTTACGTTCCATCATACACCCCTTCAAGCGACTCGCTGCTTAGACGCCGAGCTCGCCACCCCTAGAACTCGCTCTCCATCAATCTAATCTATCAGGAGTAGGTCTTTACCCTCCGGGGGGGCGAACCTGGGTAAATCCATGTGCATCCGCCCCTATCTCGCACCGCAGATGGCCGCCATCTCTCGCCCCCGATTCTATCAATCGCTGCCTATGGCAGCGACTACCGTGGCTATTTCCACGATAGTGGCGCCCATCGTGGGGCCTAGCCGGACTGGCCTAAGTTCTGCAGTGAGACCCTACTCGCCAATCGATCGGTCGATTGCCACCAGCCGCATGATAGCTAGTGGCGGGATCCTTTAGATCCTGCGCAGCAGCTACATCCTGGCGTCGCGCCCGATCACCCACAGCGCGGTGATGCCGGTCGGCACCATCAATCTATTAGTCGTCTTCACCAACACCGTCGACCCGGCGGCAAGAATGATCATCGGCAGATCGCCGCCGTGCCGCGATCTACTCTCGGAGGAGCAGGTCCGCTCCATCAGCCGCCTTGCCACCGAATACGACTCGGTCACCAGCAACACGGTCGGGACCAATGCCGCCACGGATGACGCGACTCTCCACGATGACGCCGACTCTGCGACCCCCACCTTGTTCGACGGATCCATCACCGCCGCCTCGCAGGAAGGCTCCATCACACGGGTCTCCAACCCTGAGGACTTCAAGAACTCCTCCATCCTCGGGATCTTCGACTGCGACTCCGGCTCGGAATCCCTAGAGGACTTTCGCGCCAGATCCAATGGCTTCAACGCGATCTACATGGTGGGCAGCATGGTCGCCCCGCTAGATCCATGCTCCATGCTGATCCCACCAACCGCCACGGCCACGGAGGTGGAGGAATCCTGCCTGCGACTGGAGGAGGCGCAGCGCAAGGAGCTAGCCGAGCGCAAGAAATTCCGCCTCGAGCAAGCAACAGCGCAGGAGTTTTCGCTCTACCACCAGCGCCGCATCAGGACCCGCCTGAACTCCAACGTCCAGGGCCTTGTCCTGAACTTCAACAACGAGAGCAACCCCGCACACGTGGCCGAGCGCGAGTACTGCGAGAACACACCACCAGGTGGCAGCAACTGACCACCACCCGGCGCACCGACGACCGGGGCCCCACCGCTACCCATTGGTCGCGCGTCCCCACTGGACCAACCATCGATCATAATCTCGCCACAAGCCCGCGACGCTAACGGGCTTCCACTGTACTCCACTCCAATGGACAACGTCATCGCGGCCGACGCCGCAGTCGCCCACCTCGACGTCCAAGGGGAGGGCGTGCTACAGATCCAATACACCAAGGCCCTGATGGGTTCGTAGCATGGAAAACAAAAAATTTCTACCGCAAGAACGAACAAAACCCAGATCTAATCTAGATAAAATCCAAGATCTAATCTATTAGACATGTGCAACGAGATCGATAGGAACTAACCCTCGTAGATCCGAAAGCGTTAACGAGATTAGATCTCGTGGTTGATGTAGTCGATCACTTGCCGATCTCAAGATCGTGTGGACGATCCTTCCGGCGTCGCGTTCCGGCAGCGCTTCCGCAGTCGGTCAAGTGGACGATCCTTCCGGCGCCACGTTTCGGCAGCGCTTCCGCAGTCGGTCACACGTGCGGAGTCGAAGCAGACCTTCCTCTCCTCGTTCCAGCGAGCAGCGGAGGTAGTAGATCTTCTCCACGGAATCACAGCAGCATGACGGCGTGGTGGTGGTGGTGGAGTAGAGAATTCTGCAGGGCTTCGCCTATGCCTGTGCAGAAGAAAGGAGGAGGAGAGAGGCGGCAGAGATTGGGAGTTATGGAGGAGGGCCAGGAGGTGGCGCCCCTGCCCCTCTATTTAAAGGGGGGAGGGCGCCTTGGGGAGGGGGAGTCCTAGTAGGACTCCCCACCTCCTAGGCCGGCGGATTGGGGAGGGGGGAGGAGTCCTCCTCCCCCACGAGTCCTTGATCCCTTCCTTGGTTTTCAAGCAAACTCCAAGAAACCTTCCCGAACCTTCCGGAACATTCCGAAACCTTCTAGAATCCTCATACAAACACTCCGGAACATTTCCTAACTCAGAAAATGATCCCCTATATATGAATCTTATTCTCCGGACAATTCCGGATCTCCTCGTGATGTCCCGGATCCATTCCGAGACTCCGAACAACATTTGGTCTCCAACGCACATTCCATATCTACTTAAAACAACTTCGAACCTTAAGTGTGTCACCCTACGGTTCGTGAATATGTAGACATGACAGAGACACATCTCCTATCAATAACCATCAGCGGGACTTGGAGATCCATAATGTCTCCCACATACTCAACGATGACTTCGTGATCGATTGAACCATTTACATACGAAACCAATTCCCTTTGTCACACGATACTATACTTATCCGAGGTTTGATCGTCGGTATCTCCATACCTAGTTCTACCTCGTTACTGATAAGTACTCTTTACTCGTTCCGTGATATGTCATCCCTTGTGACCCAGTCACATGCTTGCAAGCTAACTAGATGACATTCCACCGAGAGGGTCCAGTGCATATCTATCCGTCATATGGATGGACAAATCCCAATCTTGGTCCATGCTCTTCAACACATACCTTCAGAATACCCAATGACACCTTTATGACCACCCAGTTACGAAGCGGTGTTTGATGTCATCAAAGTACCCATCCGGTGATGGTGATTAACACAAACTCATGGTCGAAGGATTAGGTTACTATGTATTTAAAAGCTTATAGCAATACGAACTTAATGACTTGATCTTATGCTACGCTTACTATGGGTGTATGTCCATCACATCATTCTCCTAATGATATAACCTTGTTATTAATCACATCCTTATGTCCATGATCAGGAAACCATGATTATCAATCAATCAACAAGCTAGTTCAACAAGAGGCTTACTAGGGACTCTTACATGTTTACAAAACACACATGTATTAGTGTTTCCTAATAATACAATTATATCATGGGATGTAAACATTCATCATAAACACAAAGATATAATAATAATCACTTTTATTATTGCCTCTTGGGCATATCTCCAACAGTCTCCCACTTGCACTAGAGTCAATAATCTAGATTACATGGTAATATACCGAACACCCATGGCGTTCTGGTGTTGGTCATGCTTTGACCTAGGGAGAGGTTTAGTCAACGGATCTGCCACATTCAGATTAGTGTGTACTTTGCAAATCTTTATGTCACCATCTCGGACATACTCACGAATAGCGTGGAAACGTAGCTTGATGTGCTTCAGCTTGCTATGTGACCTTGGCTCCTGTGCATTAGCTATGGCACCTGTGTTGTCACAGTAGATGGCCATCGGGTCCAACGCACTGGGAACCACGCCAAGTTCAGTAATGAATTCCTTCATCCACACGGCTTCTTGTGCAGCCTCTGAAGCAGCTATGTATTCCGATTCAGTTGAAGATTTCGCCACAACGCTTTGCTTTGCACTCCTCCAGCTCACTGCAGCACCATTCAAAATAAATACGTATCTCGATTGTGACTTCGAGTCATCTGGATCGGTGTTCCAACTAGCATCGGTGTAACCGTTTACAACAAGCTGTTCATCACCTCCATCAGAAAGAACCATATCCTTATGAAGACGCATTTCTCCGCTTTGGGTTCCAGCTTATCAGGTTGTAACTTCTTTACATATGCTTCGCAACCCCAAACTTTAAGGAACGACAACTTAGGTTTCTTACCAAACCACAATTCGTAGGTGTTGTTTCAACGGATTTAGATGGTGCCCTATTTTAAAGTGAATGCGGCTGTCTCTAATGCATAGCCCCAAAACGATAACGGTAAATCTGTAAGAGACATCATAGACCGAACCATATCTAAGAGAGTTTGATTACGACGTTCGGACACACCATTACGCTGTGGTGTTCCCGGCGGTGTCAACTGCGAAAGTATCCCACATTTCTTTAAATGCATGCCAAACTCATAACTTAGATATTCACCTCCGCGATCAGAACGCAGAAATTTAATCTTCGTGTTACAATGATTTTCCACTTCACTTTGAAATTCCTTAAACTTCTCGAAAGTTTCGGATTTATGTTTCATAAAGTAGACATACCCATATCTACTTAAGTCATCCGTGAAAGTGAGAACATAACGATATCCACCACGCGATGCTACACTCATTGGTCCGCACACATCAGTATGTATTATTTCCAATAAGTCTGTAGCTCGCTCCATTGTACCAGAGAATGGAGTCTTAGTCATTTTTCCCATTAGACATGCTTCGCATCTTTCAAGTGATTCAAGAAGTCCATCTGAATGGAGTTTCTTCATACGCTTCACTCCAATGTGACCAAGATGACAGTGCCACATGTATGTAGAATTATCATTCAATTTTATTCGTTTAGCATCTATGTTGTGGACATGCGTATCACTACTATCGAGATTCAGTAAGAATAAACCATTCATCTCAGGTGCATTACCATAAAAGATATTACTCATATAAATCGAACAACCTTTATTCTCGGACTTAAAAGAGTAACCGTCTCGCAATAAACAGGATCCAGATATAATGTTCATGCTTAACGCAGGCACCAAATAACAATTATTCAAATTTAAAACTAATCCTGAAGGTAGATGTAGAGGGAGCGTGCTGACGGCGATCACATCAACCTTGGAGCCATTTCCAACGCGCATCGTCACCTTGTCTCTCGCCAGTCTTCGTTTATTCCGCAGCTCCTGTTTCGAGTTACAAATGTGAGGAACCGAACCAGTATCAAATACCCAGGCACTACTACAATTACTAGTAAGATACACATCTATAACACATATATCAAATATACCTTTCTTCTTGATGTTGCCGTTCTTCAGATCCGCCAGGTACTTGGAGCAGTTACGCTTCCAGTGACCAGCACCCTTGCAGTAGAAGCACTCAGTTTCAGGCTTAGGACCAGCCTTGGGCTTCTTAGCAGGTGCGGCAGCTTTCTTGCCGTCCTTCTTGAAGTTGCGCTTGTTCCTAGGCTTGCCCTGTCTCTTGAAATTTGTGGTCTTATTGACCATCAACACTTGGTGCTCCTTTTTGATCTCCACTTCAGTAGTTTTCAGCATGGATGGCAGTTCAGGCAACATCTTGTTCATGCAGTGCATGTTGTAGTTCATCACAAAGTTCTTGTAACTTGGTGGCAGTGATTGGAGGAGACGGTGAATCCCCAATTCATTAGGAATCGATATTCCCAACTCATGGAGCTTCTTTGCGTACCCAGACATGGTGAGAACGTTCTCGCTAACGGAGCTTCCCTCTTCCATCTTACAGTTAAAGAACTTTTCGGAGGCCTCATAGCTCTCCATGGCCGCGCGAGTCTCAAAAATTAGCCTGAGCTCCTTAATGATCTCGAACGGGTCGTGGTGCTCAAAACGCTTTTGGAGCTCTGCTTCTAAACCGTACAGGATGGCACACTGAACTGTGCAGTAATGATTTTTCCGAGTGGCGTAAACATTCTTTACGTCATCGGTGGCATCATCTGCAGGTGGGTCACCTAGCGGTGCTTCGAGCACATAGGTCAACTGACCAGCCCTGAGGACGATCTTCAGTCCACGGAACCAGTCCGTGAAATTGCTTCCATTCTTAAGCTTTTCTTTCTCTAGGAACGCATTGAAATTAATGGAGGGGGTCGCCATAATCTACAACAATTTGCAAGTAGTTTAGACTAAGTTTATGACAAATTGAGTTCAAATTTAATTCTTAAACTAACTAGGTGAACTCCCACTCAAAACAACATCCCTCACATTGTCTTAGTGATTACACGAACCAAGTCCACTACACCAAGTCCGATCTTCATGAGAGAAGATATAGTTTCATTGGCGAACAATCTTCATGTTCATCATATCATTTATATGACTCATGCTCTACCTTTCGGTATTCCGTGTTCCGAGACCATGTCTGTACATGCTAGGCTCGTCAAGATAACCTTAGTTTCGGCATGTGCAAATCTGGCTTGCACCCGTTGTACGCACACGTAGAATCTATCACATCCGATCATCACGAGATGCTTCGAAACGACGAGTCTTAGCAACGGTGCCAACTAAGGGTGAACACTTTATTACTTGATATTTAGTGAGAGGGATCATCTTATAATGCTACCGTCGCGATCTAAGCAATACAAGATGCATAAAGGATTAACATCACAGGCAATTCATAATTAGTGTGATATGATATGGCCTTTTCTTCTTGCGCCTTTGATCTCCATCTCCAAAGCACGAACATCATCTCCATCATCACCAGCATTGCGTCAAGGTCAGTGGCGCCGCTTCATGGTTGTCCATCATCACTAGCAACTATTACAACTACTTGGAATAAAGCTATTACAAGATGAATAGACACGCAGGTCTTAATAGAATTAAAGACAACCATTAGGCTCCTGCCGGTTGCCATATTACAACAAGGATCATTGCATGCATCAAATACAATCATAATCACATGATGGCCATATCACATCACAAAACCCCTGCAAAAACAAGTTAGACGCCTCTAATTTTCTTTGCATGTTTTACGTGGTTTGGGGCTTTCGCATAAGACCGATCTTACCTACGAACAAGAATCACAACGTTGATACAAGTGTTGTCAGATGCTCATTGTAAATTGAATCTTAACTATGGTGGGAGAGACAGACACCCGCAAAGCCACTTGTGCAAAGCAAGTTGCACGTCAAGCGTGGAACAAGTCTCATGTACGATGACATGTAATGTTAGCCCGAGCCGTCTCATGTAAGATGCAAAGTACACGCTAAGACACCGACAACAAAAGCATCAACGCACACAAAAACATTGTGTTCTACTCGTGCAACAGATCTACGCATAGATACGGCTCTGATACCACTGATGGGTTCGTAGCATGGAAAACAAAAAAATTCTACCGCAAGAACGAACATAACCCAGATCTAATCTAGATAAAAGCCAAGATCTAATCTATTAGACATGTGCAACGAGATAGATAGGAACTAACCCTCGTAGATCCGAAAGCGTTAATGAGATTAGATCTCGTGGTTGATGTAGTTGATCACTTGCCGATCTCAAGATCGTGTGGACGATCCTTCCGGCGTCGCGTTCCGGCAACGCTTCCGCAGTCGGTCAAGTGGACGATCCTTCCGGCGCCACGTTTCGGCAGCGCTTCCGCAGTCGGTCACACGTGCGGAGTCGAAGCAGACCTTCCTCTCCTCGTTCCAGCGAGCAGCGGAGGTAGTAGATCTTCTCCACGGAATCACAGCAGCATGACGGCGTGGTGGTGGTGGTGGAGTAGAGAATTCTGCAGGGCTTCGCCTATGCCTGTGCAGAAGAAAGGAGGAGGAGAGAGGCGACAGAGATTGGGAGTTATGGAGGAGGGCCAGGAGGTGGCGCCCCTGCCCCTCTATTTAAAGGGGGGAGGGCGCCTTGGGGAGGGGGCGTCCTAGTAGGACTCCCCACCTCCTAGGCCAGCGGATTGGGGATGGGGGGAGGAGTCCTCCTTCCCCACGACTCCTAGTCTTGACCCACCAGGACTCCTTGTTCCTTCCTTGGTTTTCAAGCAAACTCCAAGAAACCTTCCAGAACCTTCCGGAACATTCCGAAACCTTCTAGAATCCTCATACAAACACTCCCGAACATTTCCTAACTCAGAAAATGATCCCCTATATATGAATCTTATTCTCCGGACAATTCCGGATCTCCTCGTGATGTCCCGGATCCATTCCGAGACTCCGAACAACATTCGGTCTCCAACGCACATTCCATATCTACTTAAAACCACTTCGAACCTTAAGTGTGTCACCCTACGGTTCGTGAATATGTAGACATGACAGAGACACATCTCCTATCAATAACCATTAGCGGGACCTGGAGATCCATAATGTCTCCCACATACTCAACGATGACTTCGTGATCGATTGAACCATTTACATACGAAACCAATTCCCTTTGTCACACGATACTATACTTATCCGAGGTTTGATCATCGGTATCTCCATACCTAGTTCTACCTCGTTACTGATAAGTACTCTTTACTCGTTCCGTGATATGTCATCCCTTGTGACCCAGTCACATGCTTGCAAGCTAACTAGATGACATTCCACCGAGAGGGTCCAGTGCATATCTATCCGTCATATGGATGGACAAATCCCAATCTTGGTCCATGCTCTTCAACACATACCTTCAGAATACCCAATGACACCTTTATGACCACCCAGTTACGAAGCGGTGTTTGATGTCATCAAAGTACCCATCCGGTGATGGTGATTAACACAAACTCATGGTCGAAGGATTAGGTTACTATGTATTTAAAAGCTTATAGCAATACGAACTTAATGACTTGATCTTATGCTACGCTTACTATGGGTGTATGTCCATCACATCATTCTCCTAATGATATAACCTTGTTATTAATCACATCCTTATGTCCATGATCAGGAAACCATGATTATCAATCAATCAACAAGCTAGTTCAACAAGAGGCTTACTAGGGACTCTTACATGTTTACAAAACACACATGTATTAGTGTTTCCTAATAATACAATTATAGCATGGGATGTAAACATTCATCATAAACACAAAGATATAATAATAATCACTTTTATTATTGCCTCTTGGGCATATCTCCAACAGGCCCTACTCGCCAGGGCTGTCGAACAGCAATCTGCGGGAGTTGACCCGCGGTGGCGGATGCATTCCCGCTCATCGGCAAGTAGGGCAGCCTCAAGCGGCCACCCAACTGTTGCCAACGCCGTGACCTTCCCACCACCCGAGCCCCTGGCGCTTCAGCCACATGCCACCCATCCTGCGCTCTCCACCAACGAGCTGCGGCTCGTGAACAACACAGTCACCGCCAATGGGCAACCCATCGACGCCCGAACGCACATCGTCAACAACTAGGCTTGGCGGACGCTCTAGCCCAATGACTTGAGGCACACCCTCACCAACCGCGGTGACCCCGAACCCAGGGGCTCACTCAGCCGAGTCGGCCCCCAGTGCTTCGGACCTATGATCCGATGCGAGAAGTACCCCCGCCAACTTCAAGGCGCCCAAGGAGATCGAAAAGTATGACCCATCGTACGATCCAGCAGTGTGGCTGGACACATACCTCATGGCGATGGGAATCATCGGCCACACCGACCTACTATCCGCTCGCTACCTTCCCCTGATGATGGAGGGTGCGACCCGGCAATGGATCAACACACTCCCCGCCAACAGCATTGACTCGTGGGAAGAGATGCGGGATGCCTTCGTCAGGCACTTTGAGGGCTCCTACACCCGTGCCACCACAATTGAGGACCTGGAGCGATGCATCTAGGGACAACGCGAGTTGACCCGCCACTGGATCCAGAGGTGGCAGAAACTATGGATCAACGCCTCCGGCATTCACCCGGACATGGCGATCCACTGCTTCAAGAATGCTGGCCCGTACGAACCCCTGGTCGCTAAGATCAAGAGGGTCTACCAGACGCTCGACAACATCCCCGACCTCCTCGAGATCGCCAAGCGTTATGCGGAGGAGGACCCCAACCAGGACTCTGACAATGAGTCGAGATGAAGACGCTGCATCAGCGGCCACGACAATAGGCGACAGCGCGACATGCGCTACAACAACACCCGCCTCACCGACAAGCGTCGCAATGACATGCGAGTTGAGTTCGTCGCTAACACCAGTTACGGCCAACGTGACCTGAAGAACTTCCGCCGTGATGGAGGAAACTACCGCGACAGCGGAAACTACTGCGCCAACAATGCGGCGAGGCCGAAATTCGACCCCACTTCCCTACACAACCAGCCCTGCGTGTACCATAGTAGGGAGGGAAAACCCGCCACCCACACCATCGCGGATTTCCACTCTCTAAAGGAGATCGAAAAGGCAAGGCGAGCAAGGGAGGACGCCAACAACAACCCACCAAGGGACAACGGCAATGCCGGTGGGTTCAGAAACACCGTTGACTTGCTACACACCTTCACCGGGCTCGGTACCAAACATGAGAAGAAGGTGCTCGTCCACGCGGGCGCCATCAATGCAGTGACCCAAGTTGACATCCCCCGCTTCCTCAACTGGTCCGAGCAAAGCATCACCTGGAGTTGCCAGGATCACGCGCCCATGATCGAATATCCAGGGCGAGTCGCCCTGGTGGTCAGGCCGAAAGTGGCCGACTACTAGCTGCCCAAGACGCTGATGGACGGCGGAAGTTCCATCAACATCATGTACTTGGACACATTCAAGAGGCTGCACCTCCTAGAGTCAGCAAATCGAGTCGACACTCACCACCTTCCACGGCATTGTCCCCGATCGGAAGGCGTATCCGATCGGCAAGGTGACACTGCTAGTCACCTTCAGCACACCAGCGAATTTCCACACCGAGCGGATCGTCTTCGAGCTGGTGAACTTCAGTAGCCCCTAACACTGCGTCTTAGGGCGCTAGGCGTTCACCAAGTTTATGGCGACCCTGCATTATGCCTACACCATGATGAAGCTCCCAGGGCCAAGCGGCATCATCAACGTCCATGGCGACCGCGACATAGCCATGGAGTGCGAAGACAAAGGCACCGAGCTTGCCGACGCCGTCATCGCCACGGAAACAAACCACGCGGATGAGCTCGCGAAATACACGAGCAACATCAACAAGGATGACCCTACCATTCTGAAAAACCCAACCACCACGAGCTCCACGTTCGAGGCAACCATGCACACCCGCACCGTCGAGCTCGTCCCGGGTGACTCCAGCCAGACGATCACCATCGGGGCACACATGAGTCCCGCATAGGAAAGCTCGCTCATCGGGTTCCTCTGTGAGAATCGCAACATCTTCGCATGGAAACCATCTGACATGCCTGGTGTCCTGAGGGAACTCACTAAGCACAAACTCAATGCCGACCCCAAAGCGCGACGAGTAAAGAAATCGCTGCGGCCCTTCAATGAGGAGAGCAGCCGAGAAATCACCGAAGAAGTACAGTGCCTGCTAGCTGCAGGATTCATTTGCCCCATCAAGTACTCCAAGTGGCTGGCAAACCCAGTCCTGGTCCTAAAAAAGAACAATACCTAGAGAATGTGTATCGAATACACCAACCTATACAGCGCCTGCCCGATGGAGGAGTTCGTCCTACCACGCATCGACCAGATCATCGATTCGACCGTGGGATCGGAGTCGCTATGCTTCCTCGCCGCGTATTCTGGCTACAACCAGATCAAAATGGTGGTCGAGGATGAGGAGAAGACGGTGTTCATCACGCCATTCGGCGCCTTCTGCTACATGGCCATGACGTTCGGCCTCAAGAACGTCGGCGCCACCTACCAAAGGTGCATGCAAGAATGCCTCGCGAACCAAACTGGCCGCAACATCCACATATACATCAACGACGTGGTGGTTAAGTCCACTCGCTAGGACAACCTGCTCCTCGATCTGGCCGAGACCTTCGCAAATCTGCAGAGGTAAAACATCAAGCTCAACCCAGGGAAGTGTACCTTTGGTGTCCCCACTGGACAGCTCTTAGGATACGTGGTCTCCAAGCGGGGCATCGAGGTGAACCCCACCAAGATCGACACCATCGTGCGGCTCGGGAAACCTGAGTGCCTGCGCGACGTCCAGAAGTTGGTCGGGCGAGTCGCGGCTCTCAGTCGCTTCATTCCCCGGCTCGGCGAGCAGGCAATGCCCCTCTACCGCCTGATGCGCAAGAACCCCACGTTCCAATGGGACACAGAAGCAGACAACACGTTCAAAGCACTCAAAGAAGTGCTACTCATGGCTCCACTACTCGCCGCCCCAGTCGACAAAGAGCCAATGCTCGTCTACGTGGCGGCTACCACTCGAGTCTTCAGCGCCGTGATGGTCGTAGAATGACCAGAAAAGGGCAAGGAGCACCCAATACAGCGTCCTGTCTACTACATCAATGAGGTCTTGACGGATTCAAGACAGCGCTACCCGCAGTACTAGAAACTGGTATACATGGTATTCCGAGCCAAGCGGCGACTCCTGCACTACTTCCAGGAGCACCCAATCATGGTCGTATCCTCCATGCCACTACAAGACATCATCCACAACCGCGAGGCGACTGGGCGAGTGGCCAAATGGGCCGTCGAAATCGGCGTCCACAACATCAAGTACGAGCCACGGAAAGTGATCAAGTCACAAGCCCTGGCTGATTTCCTGGCCGACTGAGAAGAAGCACAACAGCCGGAGAAGCTACCATACCTCCACTACTGGTTGCTACACTTTGACGGTTCCAAGAACGCTGATGGCGCAGGGGCCGGGGTCATACTGACCTCACCAAAGGGAGACAAGCTGCGCTACATGCTCCACCTTGACTTCATGCCCTGCACCAACAACATGGACGAATATGTGGCCCTCCTTCACCGCATGTGGGCCGCCAAGGAGATGAATATCAATCGCCTACGGTGCTATGGCGACTCCGACCTAGTCGCCGGCCAAGTCGCTGGGACCTGCGACGTCGTCTCCCTGACGATGATAGCATACCGCCAAGAAGTCGACCAACTCGGAGGGCACTTCGCTGGCTACTCAGTCGAGTGGATCGACATGCGAAAGAATGAGGAGGCAGACACCCTCCCCCGAATCGGGTCGGCCAGGCAAACGCAACCCGCAGGATTCTTCCTCGACATCATCCACAAGCCTTCGGTCTCCCTGCCAAAGGAGATCGACATTGGGATACCCCTGCAGCCCGAGCCCTCCCTCGTCACCATGGCCATAGAGCCTAGCGAGTGGACTGCACCATACATCACCTTCCTCAAGCACAAGATCCTCCCAAGCGACGAGACGGAAGCACGAATGATCACACATAACTGCAAATCCTTCGTCATCATCAATGGCGAGCTCCACAAGCGTAGCGTGACCGGCGTGTTCCAGCGCTACGTATAGCCAGAAGAAGGACGCAAGATCCTCTAGGACATCCACACGGCGACTACGGCCATCACGCCGGTGCCAAGTCGCTGGTCGCCAAAGCCATGCGGCATGGCTTCTACTAGCTCACCGCGCACGCCGGCGCCACCGAAATCGTCCAATGATGCGTCAGGTGCCAGAAGTACGCCAACCAGACGCATCTCCCTGGTTCGCCACTCAAGTCCCCATTACCTGGCCATTCCCTGTATGGGGCATGGACATGGTTGGCCCATTCAAGAAGGCCCCATCCGGCTTCACCCACCTCCTAGTCGCGGTCGACAAGTTCACCAAGTGGGTCGAAGCCAAGCCGATCAGAAAGTGTGATGGCAAGACGGCCACCAAGTTTCTCTGCGAACTCATCTACTGGTACGGGTACCCGCACAACATCATAACGGACAATGGTACCAACTTCGCCAAGGGAGCCATGGCAGAATTCTGCGAAGAACACAGCATACGACTCGACCTTGCCTCAGTCGCCCACCCAGAGTCGAACATCCAAGCGGAACGTGCTAATCAGAACGTCCTCCACGGGCTCAAGCCGCGACTTCAAGTGCCCCTCGA
Organism: Avena eriantha; assembly: GCA_910589775.1. Classification (NCBI taxonomy): domain Eukaryota; kingdom Viridiplantae; phylum Streptophyta; class Magnoliopsida; order Poales; family Poaceae; genus Avena; species Avena eriantha. The sequence continues at coordinate 139,128,671 of OU342743.1, forward strand.
GCGAACCCCAGGATGCTGGGTCGAAGAGCTCCCCTCCGTAATATGGGGGATCCGCACCACTGTTAACCGTCCCATGGGATTCACGCCCTTCTTCATGGTGTATGGCACCGAGGCTGTAATGCCAACCGACTTGGAGCATGATTCACCTCGAGTCACCAACTAGGTCGAGGCAACAAATGAGACCGCCTACCAAGACAGCGTCGACCAACTCGACAAAGCACGCGACCTAGCTCACTCCCGTACCACCATATACTAGTAGGGACTCTGCCGCTACCACAGCCGCCGAGTCCGGACCCGTACCTTCCAGGAAGGCGACTTGGTCCTACGACTGGTCCAGGACAAGAAGGGCATGCACAAGCTTACCCCCCATTGGAAGGGCCATTCGCCATAGGGTGTGTCCTCGCCAACGACGCCTACTACCTCATCGACATAAGAGGCAACGGCCAGCTCAAAGTCGGGAGGCCATGGAATGTAAACCACCTCCGAAAGTTCTATACATAGAACTCAAACTTGTACCAAAATGATACATAATGAAATACATTTGGATCGCACAAATTGTGTCTACTCGCCGTCCTCTTGTGCCGCTCGCACTCGTACATTTAGCAATACGCTACCTACGGAAGTCAACCCTTGGTCGAGCAACCGGCACGGCTAAGTAGTGCGACCCAAGGGCACCGAAGATATCTGGGCCTTGTGTCGTCCACGAATACGCCAACCCGAAGCCACCATCGGAGTCGCCCCGTCGACTGTCCTACCGGGCCAATACGACCGATTAATGCTTCCCACAGCAACATGTCCCCCCATCCTCGTGCAAAGCGACTTGAATGGTTAAGTACCACGCACCGGGACTTCGCAACAAGAAAACCTCATGCGGCTCGGGAATACACCAAGTAATAGAGCTGCCTTGGACTCGCCACGCGACTGGCTCTCTGAGCCAGGGGAGAGATGCGTTACAAACGACACATCAAATCCTTACCTATGATGGGAACGCGCCTAGAACGACTAAGTACCACGCTCGGGGACTCGCCCAAACCGACCCTGCTTGCACCTGGGAAACAACCATGTACAGAGCCTCCCTTAGAGTCGCAATGTGACTGGCCCCACGTGCCACGACAAATCAGCCCGAAACAAAATGAAAACTCAAAGCAAACACACATACACTTAAATGAGTTAAACCCCACTAAAGGGTGGATGCGCTCAGGGACTGGCCCACATAAAAATCAGCAACAAACACGACTAACCATGCATTGCGAGTCGATTGACTCCCCTTACTTCCATTCATAAATGATTGTTCATATTACAAAAGTTGTCACTCGGCATATCTTGCAAAAAGCCCGTAGGGTAGCTATCTATTTTGCAGGCCCTGGTGAAGAAGCGCCGCCAGCGCCCTTGACAGAGACGTACGGCTCCCACGGATTCGTCGGGTAGGTCGTCAGCGACTTCGACAGCACCGACCGGAAGGGTTGCTCTGATTTCAGGTCACGATGCTCCGGCTCAGGGTGGCCAGGCGCCACCATAGTCTCCCGCTACGGCAGCAAGTCCCCTATCGCCAGCACCCGGTCCGTGAAGGGAGCAGCCTTGGCGGTCAGCCTCAACACCTCCGACATCTCGACCGAGCCAGTCGCCGAAGGATGGCCGCTGGTGATGTCATCGAGATCGAAGTCGTCAGGGAAATGCTCGAGCCCCAGGCTCAACGCCGTGGTGGCCCCACGCCTGAAGGCCGAACGCGCCATCCATTCTACAACGGTGGGTGCCTCCTCCAGGTAGCGCCATACTTCAGTCAGTCCCCCAGGTATAACCTCGGTGGGGGACATCCCTTGAAGCACCTCCTGGACACACAACGTCGAGGCGGTGGCCGTGTTCACCACCGTAGTCATGCATTGGGAGACGTCGAAGGTCTGCACCACTGGATCGCTTTGCCCTATCAAAGCTGCAATGTCAGACAACCAACATCACTTCAGACTCACCCACTCGAGGACTCACCGCATATATCAGAGAGGAAAGAAACCACTCACCAAGGAGCTTTCGACAATTCTCAGTGACATGCTTCTCAAGGGCAGCAAGGTCACCCTGCAGCCCGAGGATGATTGAATATGCAGCCTTCCGCTCCTCCTCTGCCGCGGCGACTGCAACTTCGGCTCTCTCCTCAAAAGAGATCATCGATGCCTTCGCCTCCTCCAACTCCTTCACCAACGACTCGATACGCCCATTCGCCATGTCCAGCTCCGCAGCTGGGACATACCCCTCTCGGGCCTTGGCAATAGCAGCTGGAAGACCATCTACAAAGGAATAACAACAAAAGTTAGTCTCCCGAGACCACCAATAGCTCACGGTTGCCAAGTAAAACAATTGCTCACCAGCAGTCGCCGGTTAGCCTCCTGCGCCATGCGCAAGTCACGCTCAAGGTGCTCCTTTGTGGCTTGCCGATCAGCTGATTCCCTCTGCAAGCCCTGCAAGTAGCATGAACAATCAACAACTGCAAAAAACACAATTCAGTGCCTAGCTGCTGAAATTCCGCGACTAGACACTCGGGGACTGGCGGCTAGAAGAAATTCAGTGCCTAGCCACTGAAATTCAGTGCCTAGACACTCGGGGACTGGCGCTTAGAAAAAATTCAGTGCCTAGCCACTGAAATTCAGCGACTAGACACTCGGGGACTAGCGACTAGAAGAAATTCAGTGCCTAGCCGCTGAAATTCAGCGACTAGACACTCGGGGATTGGCGACTAGAAGAAACTCAGTGCCTAGCCGCTGAAGTTCAGCGACTAGACACTCGAGGACTGGCCATACCTGAATGGTGGCGCCAAGCATGCCATGAAGTCCGTAGGTGTCCGTCAAAGGTACCACGAACGATGTACGCCCGCGCCAAGACCCAACATCTTCGTCGACGATTTCCGGAACATGCGAAGATTGGCTCTCCGCCACGAGCGGAGACCCCTTCGACATGAAGCGCGGGAACGACGCAGCCGCCCTCGCTGAAGCACCAATTGGCAGAACAAGTAGTTCTACCGCCGAAGCCCCCTTGGTTGGCTCCGATCGGGCGGGCATCACTAGTTTAGCATGGGCAGCAGGGGCACCCTCCCCCTGATGTCCTCCGTCGCGACACCAGCAACGTCTCCTCTTCTCTTCTTCTCTTTCGCGCCCTTAGTAGGCGCAGCCTCCTCAACAGGCTTCCTCTTCCTAGAAAGGTAGGCCTCCTCTACATCAACAGCCGGTGGAATTTTGGCCACCAAGGGACGACCTATCTTCTTGGCGCCGGACCTGCAAAATCACCAAGTCAGCGAGGCACTCATATCAGGAAACAACCAAGAAAAGAAAAGAAAACTGTGAATCCCTTGGCGATTGGAAGAACGCGTAGCCCAGTGCTGATGTGGGTGGGCTTGTATAGCTTCGGGCCCAGCTTACGTGTGAGACCCTTCTCAAAAACATCCGAGGCCCATGACACCGCGGGCTTCTTCGACGATGAAGCCGCGGTCGCGGGAACCTCCTACCTAGACGAAGCAGTTGTCCCCGCCGATTGAGGCGACTTTGGCGCCGTGGCCCCTGCAGCCCCCTGCTCCGCCGTAACCGAAGATGTTGGCACGATCGCTGCGAGTGGAACTTCTACCGCCAGTATCGCGTCCGCGACCTCTGGTCCTATCGTCGGAGTCACGCCCTCTGGGATCTCGTGCGAGGTCTTGGTCACGTCATCATCAGAATCATCGTCCGACCCAAATGCCACCGCCGATCTGGGTGGCGGCGCTAGCTTCAGAGCTGGCTTCTTCGCGGGCGAATTCAGTTTGTGCGCGGGTTTTGCAGGCGTGTCTACTCGCTGCGAGCTCTGTTCCTGCAAAATCTCGTCGTCTTCATCGCGCTCTTCAAGACTACGGCTCGCCTCGATCTCGCGTTGCTTCTGCATGCGAGTATTGCGAGCCACGCACGCTAGGGGAGGGACATCCCTTTCTTCCTCCTCGCTCTCGGAGGATTCTCCTTCGACCCCCTCCTCGAGCTCCTTGGGGACCTCCTCATCGAGCGGGAGGAGCCACCCCTCGAGGACCTGAAATAACTGAGAACAGCCACATATGAGCATCATAATGAAAGAGAATGGCTATGAGTTAGTTTGACAAGAGTGGCCTACCGTGGGAGCTTCCTTCTTCCCGGGCACATACGGAGCGAGCCTGGTAGATGTGGTTGTAAATTCCACGTCGGTGATCTTCTTCAGAGCTATAATCCGCGGCTTCCCACGCCTCCTTGCTGGTCCGGGAGGGATCATTCTTCCTGGTGTATTCATACATCTAGTGGGGCCGGGTCGCCAACGGGATCAAGCGCCGCCCGAGCCAGCAGTTGTACAGATTGATTGTGGACAATCCCTCGTCCTTCAGCTTCTGGATCTGGTCCATCATCTCCGCGACGGCCATCCTCTGATTGTCGGGAAGCTTGACCGCTATCAGCCGACGGGGCTCGCTTATTTCTGCGACGTACTCGGGGAGCGCCACTTCGCTGGAGGGAGTGGACTCTTTCACATAGAACCAACTCTTTTTCCACTCGCTTGCAGCCTTCTTCGGGAACATGAGCTTGAAAAAGCTAGCCTTCGGCTTCAATTGGAACGTGACGCCACCTGCCGCCAAGACCGGACCGCCGGATCCATCTCGTCCGATGCGGCCGTGGAACAGCTCTAGCCACAGTGGGAAATACGGCCTGCAACCGAGGTAGCATTCATAGAAGGTGACGAAGATCGCCAGCTACTCAATGCTGTGCGGACCCAAGTCCGACGGCTTGATCGCGTAATATGAGCAGAACCACCGGAAGAAGACCAAGGTGGGGAATCCCAAGCCCCTCTCCAAGTGGCTTGGGAAGCAGATGAACTCACCGGCTCGTGGTCTCGGCTCGACCTCGGAGGATGCGGGAATCCTCCAATTTCCCTTGCAGAGGACCCCCGCGTCTTCGAATGACTTGAGTTGTGTTGCGGTGCACTTGGATTTCCCCCACAAATCTTTTGGAGGCGCCATCAGGAAAGTAGCAAGATCACTCGGTCTAGGGAATATGGATCGAGGAGAGGCGTAGAGAATGCATGCATGAAGATGAGGAATGTGGGAAAAGCTTGCAGGACCGTTCCCTCGCTCTCCTTATAAAGAAGTGTTACCCACTAATCTCGATATAGCCTTTACCCATGGTTATCGTGCCAAAGTTATCGTTGGACTACCCAACAGATAGTTTGACCAAGATGACGGTCCAACTCCTTCCACTCGACTCTCCTACAGCTATACCCTGTCCAGTCGATGGGGTAGAGACACGGTAGTGATTGCATTCGCCAAAGCTGTGACTGGAAACCTGGTGGAAAATTTCCTCGGTTCTCGGTAGAGTCCATCGCTGATTCGACTGGGCGTCCAAATTGGACTCACCTACTCCGACTGTCAAATGAACACCTGTGTTTGAATCAACGATGGCCTCAGGGACTACTGACGAGGATATGCCGAATGGGGTATGCCCCACAGAATGTTCCAACCGGGCCAAAGGCCTCGCGAGTGGGCCTATAGGATGGCGACAGGAATGCGACTAAGATGAAGGCCTGGCGATTGGAGACTAGAGTCCTAGAAGCGTACTTGAAGCCCAGTCGGATTAGGTCAAAGCCTCTCAATCCATATCTTGTTCGATTGTAAACTATAAACCCTAGCGAGGTGCCCCCTATATAAGCCTCCCTAGGGTAACTTGAGGACTTACGTTCCATCATACACCCCTTCAAGCGACTCGCTGCTTATACGCCGAGCTTGCCACCCCTGTAACTCGCTCTCCATCAATCTAATCTAGCAGGAGTAGGTCTTTACCCTCTGGGGGCCGAACCTGGGTAAATCCATGTGCATCCGCCCCCATCTCGCACCGCAGATGGCCGCCAGCTCTCGCCCCCGATTCTATCAATCGATGCCTATGCCAGCGACTGTCGTGGCCATTTCCATGATAGTTCCCTACATATGTGATCACTTTGCAATCAGTTTTGTGATGGTTGTCTAAAATTTCAGAAAAAGTAGAGATGAAAAATCATACTTTTGGGGAAGTATTTGAGAGAGAGACACCCAGGAGGGCAAGGCCTTTGAGATCAGCGTCTCAATTTAGGCCTTCGAGACCCGCTGATTTGCTGGAGCTCTACCGAAGTGTGACAAATGACGATGACCGCACAACTCAACGCGGGAAGATAAGGAACATTCAACTCCCAGCTCTTAGATATTTTGCTTATTATCTTGCCACTAGCATTCTTGGTAGGGAGACCACTAGAAATATCTCTAATTATCATTTAGCTTTTCTTACTACTGCTCTTAATAATGGAACAAAGTATAATCTTGGTTCTCTCATTGCCCGCCGCTTAGCTACTAGAGGACCCATTTATGGGGGCATTATTGCCACACGCATGGTTGATGCCTTGGAACTTTCTGTTGATCCTAATGATACTGTTTTGACACCACAAAGGCTTGATCTTGCTGCTATGAAAACACATCACTTTGTTACTACTAACTCTAGTACGGAGAGTTTAGTTTACAGGATGTTGTTTACTGATGGAGATGAGAGAGAAATTCCTTTGCCACAACCTACTTTGTTCAGTATTTGCAGGATGCCATGGTCGCGTTCCAAGGAGGAGGTGGACGAGCAGCTTCGCTTGCTTGGTTTCCACGGGCAGCACCAGGGGAGTGTGCCCTCTTACGACTACTCTGTGCACTACGCTGGGGCGTCCTCAAGTTCGTATCAGGATGAAGGTACTTCCTCACCATATTATGGAGGCGCTCCTTCCTGGCCAGCTTGGGATTGATACCCACTTAGGCCAAAAGACTAAGCTTGGGGGGAGGTATACCGACATCACACTCATCTACATATCATGTTCAGTCGGTACTTTGCATATCCATGTTTCACTTTCTTTTTAGTTTTTGTTCTTGCTTTATTTCTGCTTTCCAAAACACAAGAAGACCAAAAATATTTTCGTTATTTCTCTTTGTTTGCTTCTTTGTCTTTTAGCCTTGGTTTGCTTCATCCTTTTTAGCTCTGTTTTGATTATTCAAAAAACCCAAAAATATTTCACCTTGCTTGTTTTTCCCTTCGGTTCTTGCCTTTAAAAATCGAAACCCCAAAAATATTTGTTGTTCTTCTCTGGTTTTGTAAAGTTCGTTGCAAGGTTCAGCGGTCCTCGGTGATTCCTTGGAGTTTGGTTTTATCTTATTATTCAAGCCACACAAGTGAAAGGCAATGATGATTTATGACAAATCGAGGTGTGGTAAGAGGCTGGTATGAACTCTATTTGTTTTCATTTTTGTACATATACTCATCATTGTGAGCATGCTTAGTCTGTTTATGTAAGGTGTATGTTATTTAATGGATACTTAGTGGTCCTTGCTTTCTTATGATCAGTTCCAATCCATTATAGTTCGTAACATGTCATATAAATGTTTGCTCGCATTGTTCTATTCATAACTTGGTATGACATTGTGGTGTCCTCCTATGATTGTTCCATTCGAATTGACTTGGCACATGCTCACGCATGCATATGACTAAACAAAAGGTCAGTTAAGCCTCGATTATTTATTCTGCCCCAGAGTTCTTGTGTCACTTTTATGCCACTATTAATTTTGTTTTGTCGGAAGCATGATTATGACAGTTACTACTCTCTCAATTGTCGCTCCCTTTCTATTTCTAGCCTTCACTTGTGCTGAGTATAAGCTTTACTCGTGCATCCAACTCCCTAAAACCAAAGTTGTCAAAAAGAGTCCACCATATCTACCTATTAGCATTATTGCTATTCCTTGCATATTTATTATGCTTTGTTTTCTTCCAATAAAAATGTTTGCTTGTTATGTGAAAATTAGTTAGTAAAGCTCTCACGAACTTGATGGCACACTTTACTTTCTTGCACTTAATAAACTTGAACCATTGTGCGCATCTATGTTGCGTATATGCTTGCGTTTTGTAAGTTGTGAATTAGCAGAACCATGTTATCATGGGGAACGCTTTCAACATTGCACTTTATTTAGTTGATATCATGTTCTTTTGCTTATGGATCTTGGTGGTGTGAAATGAAAGGGGAGCTTGTAAGGCTCATGGAGTTCGTATATGTGTTAGAAAAACGTCTGGGCGACTGGTATAACCCATGCCTAATCATGGTGGAAACCTGCAGCATAACCGTAGTGAGCAATCTGTGAAGCGTCCTCAATAAATAAAAAACAACCTATGCAAATAGGAAAGAAAAAAAGAAAAAAAAGAGAAAAAAAGAGAAAAAAACCTATGCAAATAGGAAATAAAAGGATCGCTGCGATGCTTATTGTCTGCTTGCCTTTTCATTTTGATATGGGGAATCTATCGTATCATCGGGCAAGGGGTACCCCGTTGGTGGTTTTCTATGATACACATGTACTTACAATGATAAGAACTTACTTGTGACTAAACTTGAGTAGCATGAGGAACGGTACTCGTAAGCAAGGGGCATGAGATTTTCAGCTTCTAACTTGTCAAGCATATCCTCATATTTGTTCACTTTAACCTTAATCACTTAAAGATGCTTACGATAGGGGAATGAGAGCTCAAAGCTAATGAGTACCATACTTTCAACATTTGGAAGCCTTTCAAACTTTTCAAATATTTTCTTTCACTTTTACGTTGAGTCACCATTTATTCTTTCAGCACCTTCCCGAGAGCATAGCTATCATTCTTAGTGTAATGTGCTTATCCCAAAACACGGTTAATTATGACATAACTTTGACACTTGTATCTTTGATATTTTTATTTCTAGTCTTCACTTGAACTTCAGAGGTGCCTTGGGATTTATGTTTTGCTCCAAAGAAAGGCAAGCGAGACACCACTTTATCATATCTTCTTATGAGCACTACAATCCTGCATATGCTTATGTGTCATGTTGCTTATTATTAATGGGTTGGAATCTCTTCATATCCTACATAACCATTGGGTAAACTTATTTGCATACTCCTTATTATGAATTGCCTAAGTATTTGATCATATGCTGGGAATATATACATCTTATGAAGCAAATGTGTTCGTGAAAGTTTCTTTTATCGCACTTAGTTTTCAACTGAATTGCTTGAGGACAAGCAATAAGCTAAGCTTGGGGGAGTTGATACGTCCTAAACGTATCTACTTTCCGAACACTTTTGCTATTGTTTCTCCTCTAATTTGTGTGATTTGGATACAACTAATGCGGACTAACGCTGTTTGTAGCAGAATTGCTTTGATGTCTCGTTTTTGTGCAGGAAATCAACTTTTAGGAAAAATCCCGGACAATATCGCAAAACTCCTATTTTACCAGAAGACTCACGGAGCCAGAAGATGAGACGAAGAAGGGCCACGAGGGGCCCACACCACCTGGCCGCGCGGGCCAGGCCAGGCCTTGCCAGGGGTTGGTGTGGCCGCCTCGGGCTCCGCCTCGACCTCTCCTTTCGCCTATATAAGCCCTTTGACCTAAAACACACTACGGGGTTCGACGTTTTTCTAGAGAGAGTTCCGCTGCGCCGTCACCACCAGAAACCGCGATTCGGAACCAGAAACTCCGTTCTGGTACCCTGTCGAGACGGGGAATTCGAGGAGATCATCGCCATCTTCATCACCATCACTTGTCCATCAACCATCCATGATTCCCCCATCCATGAGTGAGTAATCCCCCGTTGTAGGCTATGGGGATGGTAGGGATTGGATGAGATCTTTCATGTAATTGCATCAGATTGTTAGGGCATGGTGCCTAGTATCTATTAGTTAGTGCTTTTTGACATTGTTGCAACTTGTTATGCTTAATACTTGTCACTAGGGCCCGAGTGCCATGATTTCAGATATGAACATGTTATTGATTCATGAGGATATTATTGTTTATGATCTTACCTGCAAGTTGTTTACACATATTATTGTCCGAAACCAAAGGCCCGAAGTGACAAGAATCAAGATAACCGGAGGGGATGGCTGTGATATGAGGATCACGTGTGTTCACGGAGTGTTAATGCTTTGCTCCGATGCTCTATTAAAAGGAGCACCTTAATTGCCAGTAGATTCCCTTGAGGCCCCGCTGCAACGGGTTGGCAGGACAAAAGATGTTGTGCAAGTTCTCATTACGAGCATGTATGACTATATATGGAACACATGCCTATGATTATTTAGTACCTGGATGCTATTTATCTGCAAATGCCCTATGTCTTGATTGTTACATGAATTGTCTTGTCTATGCAACGCCCGTCCATCCATCCCTATGCCTACAATGCTTTAATCCTACTGTTTACTGCAATTGTACTACTGTCTTTACTTTTACTACCGCTATTAGTTTGCTATTACTATTACAAAACTATTGCTACTGATAAACTACTGCAAGCAAGATTGTTTCTAGGTGCAGCTGAATTGACAACTCAGTTGTTAAGGCTCATAAATATTCTTTGGATCCCCTTGTGTCGAATTAATAAATTGGGTTTTACTTTCCTCGAAGACTGTTGCGATCCCCTATACTTGTGGATCATCACCAACTCCATTTCTCCAAACAAAACTTATATTGGTATGTACTAACTCTGTTTCAAAATTTAAAATGTTTTGCTAGGCTCAAACATCCTACCAGAATACCTTATATTGTGGAACAAACTGGGCTCCAAAGAGTTGTGGGTGCTCATTATATTTTAAAGAGTGAGACAAGTGTGCTGAACATAAATAGTAAAAGGTAACAAATGAGTCGATTTTTTTGTATAAATGAAACATATTCCGACCTTTTCTAGAAAAGGTTGATGGCTACTTAGGAGAAGTGTGCAACATTTGTTGATTGAGCGTGGAAAATGTTGATAATTTTCAATTGCAGAAACAAAACTTGCCTTTTGATTTTACAAGGAATTAAAATAGCACTCATCCAACACAATGTAACACTAGTTTCATGAAGAAGCACATCTATGGTGTCACCTGCTCCAGAACTGCTTATATCTCGCGCCACGGTTGTGTTTTGCATTGTTGTGGCTTCTGAATGAGGGTAGTCAAATGTATGGATAATCAACATTCTTTAGTGATTGTTCCACGAAGAAATATAAAATAGATGATCAGATAACATTTGAGTATGTGTGGTTGGAGAATAATTCCAAACAGGGGGAACGAATGGAAAGATCATGTGTATAAAAAAGCTATGACTTTTGAGAATGGAACGGATCAACAAGTCGTGATTGCTAGAAGAGCCATGAAGGACCTAAGGCATTGTTATATTTTTTGTAACAAATGATACATCGTAATAATTTGTGATTGCCCGTGCATCAACCAAAAGAGCTAGATCCGGACCGCTAATTAGACTTGGAGCGTGTTGTTAAACAGTTAAGTCAATTATCTTTTTATGTAAAAAAGTATATTGTTCATATGCTCAATGCATTTTATTTATCTGACACTACAGGAGTATATGTTTCAAAATACATGTTCTTCGAGGTAACTACAACTAATCGACCAAACATTTGTACACCGTACCCTACACCTACTTTAAGGATTTTTGCAACTTGATTTATGTCCTCTATAAACATGTTTGTAAACACTTCTTGCAATATCTTTTGCAAAAAAGTTCTCCCGAATAGTATAGATGTCCATCAGTTTTTTATTAAGATTACTTGGCACAGACCAAGCTATATATAACTACTAGATGCTAAAAAATACTGCTCTTAAAATTAACAACTTTATGTCCTCTATAAACATGAGTTCGTCAGAACAAGTTGCAAGTGTACAAGTTGCTTTGTATTTTTTGGGTGCACTACAGGCTACCATGTTATTGTACTTAAGCTTCAATAACATAGTTCTATTTATGGAATAGCTCGCTCCTTGTTAAATCCACCAACTCTTTGTCCAATTGAGCCCTTGCCATGTGCCCTACCTAATGTCTTATATTAGATGAGGATCGGAATGCATCTTCCTACTTTGTAAGTCTTTGCATCTCCCCTTGCTTCGATCTTTTGACCAATACCCTTGTTTAGATTATTAGTTGTTTGCTTCTACTGTAAGCATGGTAGGCCTTGTGAAGTTTACAAGAATATTTTTTTCAACAGTAGCAACTCTAGAAGAACATCATACTCGTTAGATGTTTGATGAAAAAATGTAAAAATATCTCTAGTTTCATTCCCTCCCTAGAGGAAGTGACCTCAAAAATAGTAGAAAATGAGCCTAGCATTTGCTACTGTTGATTCTTGAATTGGATAAAAAATATCTCTAGTTTACCTTTCTTCCTCTTAATACGAACAAGAATAAAAAGTATAATTAAAGTTTGGCACATGTGACGTTAGCCTCCCTCTCTAGGATGGTGAACCGGTGGGGGAAGTAATAAGTTGATTAATTATCGCAGAGACAACTTGGGAATGATAAGTAGCTGCACAAACATGTGCGCGTGCGTCTGCCCGTGTCTTCTCTGTTATTATTTGAAATATTTCGACGTCATCAATTATATGTTTTGTGCACATCTATTTGTCTCATGATTATTCTCAGAGCAACCCTTTTAGCGTTGGGTGTGAAATAAAATTGGTCCGTGCATTTACCGTGAGCCTGTTTTTCCTCTAGATGCATTAAGTTGTACACACACTTCACAAGTTTCAATAGATGTAAATAGTACATGTGTCTCTTTGTGGATAAAGATCATGAAATGGCATGTGTGCATGTTTATGTGGGAAGGTATGTTCATCGGCGAGCATGTACACAAAGAACCATCATTGTCTAATCTAGCGATAACTATGTGTCGTACATTTTTTGCACAACACAAAATTGGTCTTATTTTTTCACAGAGCTTTGTGCACATTTTTATTTCACAATGGTAATGTAATTAAGAATTTTAATCTTTGTCTTTTTTGGATTTTTTTTATTATCCTGGAGCCAAAAGCCAACTTCAAACTGTTATCAATAATAGTTCATCTTACATTCCCATTCATAAGGTCTTTATACATAAATTTAACTAAGATTCAAGGCCATTAGTTTCCATATAAATCTATCGAGATCATCATATAATTGTACCATTATTAGCCTTTGGCCCAAGTGTAGTCATGTTATCCACTTATTACTAGATAGCCTTTTCTTCGCAAATATTTATGGAATTTGAAAATCCCACTAAAGATAAAGTTTTATATGGTTCATTAATAATAAAGTTTTATATAACTTAGCAAAAATGAATTGAGTTAGACGTATGAAATGTTGCTTCTACGGGCGCATGAGACATTTGAACATTTATTTATCGCATTCAACTTTGCTAGTCTTCTACCTAATCCTAGGCCTCACTCGTCCCTTGCTTCGTAGGAATAGTATGAATCCTGATCATCGCTAAAGCTGCTTTGCCAACTAATCATGCCTTTCGACCAAGCCTTCCTCATTAAATGGCTGGAAGACCTCCATGTATACTTCTTTCATCCTAATCATCAGAGTGAACAGAAGACCCCATGTCAAAGTATCAGAAGAGATGCTTCTAGGAATTGGTACAGCTGAAATTTCTCGCACCACCTCATCAGGGCAAATCCTTTGGAATACGAATGATGTATTTGATGCCATCCGACGATACGACGGGAGTGAATTTCGTCTATCTACGCTAAAAAAATATAATCAGCTTCGGAGTCCTAATCTATTCGATGTTAAACTACTTGTGTAGTCCTAACTTGGTAAATAGATTCCAAGTCAACCGGCTTCACTTATCACCTTACTAAAATGGTAAAAGAAGAGTCGAGATGTCTCTGCTTTCCGTCGAGGACTCTACGATGTCAGCCACCGAGGGCTTTCTATTATCAAATGAAATGCCATAAAATCTAAAAAGGCTGGCAAGCGGCTCGGGCAGTGGAACCCCAGGGTTGGGAATCCAGTTGGGGAGTACAATCCCGTAATAAGAAGGGTTGGTAATCTAGTCAGGAACTTCTTCGGCTTCCCGGTATGCCCTGCAAAATGTTTAGCCTATCTGATATTTGTGCGTAAACCATAAATCCAAATCGATTCTAGACTTTCTTCCAATCTACATGCTTGAGTTCGAGATCGAGACCAACTTCAACCACTATTGCTAGGACGGGCTTACTGAGACTGAGAACATAGATTATTTTCTCTGCTATGCTACTTTCCTCTTTATTCCTTGAGGGCATTCCTTTCCTGAGGTTTCCGATATGGTTGGTGTTTCAACATCCCGAATCGAGGTGGCTCTAAATTCAGGTTTGTCTACCTCTCTAGTTACAGAGAGGGGAGGGGCTTCGTCTTTTTAGGTATATGAAAAGCCAGTTGACATGCGAACCAATCAAGGAGGCAGTACTTCTCCCTGAGTTCCTCTAGATCGGTTAGAAAATGGATTCATATTTGAAGAGTGCATAACCGCATGGATAAGCTCACATTAACCTGTCAATTTTTTATCAAATTAGAGAATCAATGATGACCCACAAGTATAGGGGGTGTATCGTAGTATTTTCGATAAGTAAGAGTATCGAACCCAACGAGCAGCAGAAGGTGTTGGCTAGTGGTATGGATCAGGAATTCTCTGCAAATACTTAGCAAACGGATTTTTAGGTGTTTTCAATAAAGCAAGTAAACAAAATACGAGTAAATAAAAGACAGTAAGAATAAATGCAGCAAGTGGCCCAATCCTTTATGCAGCAAAGGACAAGCCGGTTGTATTTCTATAGATGACCAAACGTTCTCGAGAACACGTGGGAAGACTGTCAAGTGCTTTCGCTTCATATAGTCGATTAATCTTCTTTAGCTTGCTAAGTGTTGTGTGGGTGAACCTGTGCTAATGTACCGCCCCATCCAAGACTAAATACATACTTGTGATTAAACCCCCTTACAAACATCCGTAAGTACAAGAAAGTAATTAAGGTAGAAACCTAACCACAGCTTTAAACTCTAAGACACTTACGTCCCTTGTGCAATGGTTTCCTAACGGGAGTTCAGGTTTCTGTCACTCCGGCAACACCTGCGATTAGTAGCCAAATACACAATGCATTCCCCTAGGCCCATATAGGTGAAGTGTCATGTAGTCGACGTTCACATGACACCACTAGAAGAAGTACACCACAACTTAAATAACAATCTATTGAATCTTTCTCAACACAACTCCACTACTAACAACAAGACTTCTCCCATGTCCTCAAGAACTAAACGAACTACTCACAAGACATCATATGGATCATGATCAGAGGTGAAATAATGATGTATAACAATCTGAACATAAACAATAATTCAATGGTTCACTCAATAGCATTAACTACAAAGAGTAATCAGCACCGGGAAAGTTTCCCCTATGAACTATAGCAAGATTCAACCAATTGTTACAGCAATATGGAGATGGTGATGAGGGTGCTGATGGTGATGATGGTGGTGATGATGATGATGATGATGATCCCAATGAAGTCTAGCTTGATGGTGGTATTGATGGCGATGATCTCCCCTCTCCGGGAAGGAATTCCCCCGGCAGAAATCTGTCTGCCAGAGAGATCTTTCTTTCCTGGTGTTTTCCGCCCCGCAGAGGCGGTGGAATCTTTCTGTGGTTGCTCCCCGAGTCTTAGGGTTTCGGGAGGTTGATATACGCTAGAGGGGAGAGGCTGGAGTGGGCCAGGGCGTCCACACCACTCCCTGGCGCGGCCTAGGCCTACCCACGCCATGGGGTAGTGTGGGCCCCCTGTGGCCCACCTCCACTCCATCTTCTGGCATCCTTAGACTTCTGGAAAAATAGGATTTTCCGTATATTTTCCTGGATTTTCTGATCTTCACGAATTTTGCCTCCAAACATTACCTTTTTCATCAGAATCCTGGCTGCAGCGGTCCATGCTCCAAAAGTCATCAACCATGCAAAAATAGATGAAATAACATAAGTATCACCTCTCAATACGAAATATATCAATGAATAATAGTGAATTAAGACATAGAATAGTGATGCAAAATGGATGTATCAACTCCCCCCAAGCTTAGACTTCGCTTGTCCCCAAGCGAAATTGAGCTCAATAAACATGACCTCAGGTTTATGGAGTGAAGAGTCGATAAAAGGATACGAACAAGAAGCATCACATTCATCAAATACATAGATCATAATAGAAGACAACTCACTATTATATAACTCAACTTGTAATGAGTAAAGGAAACACAATAAAGATACATAAAGTGAATCATAATTGGTAATGGCAAACTTAGCTCTTGGTCGAAGAATAGTTGATAATTTGCTGGAGTTCACAAATAGCTGGTTTTCAAAGAAAGCTTTCAAAGTAGTAAACTTCAGGATAAGAGCAATGTGCAAAACAAGGAACACAAGATACATGATTGAATAAATCATCATATGAATGAATAAAACACATCAACTCAAAATACTTGCTGAGATAGAGGGGAGTAGGTTTACGGACTCAACTACAAAGTAAAAGAAAGGCCCTTCAAAGAGGGAAGCAGGGATTGCAAGTCTCACAAAGAGCTCCCAAACAATTTGATACTAACTAGCTTTCAGCTCTCATTGCCCCTATCATAGGCATCTTTAGGTGATTAAGGTGAAAGTGAGGTCCAATCTAAGTTACATGCTTGATAGACTATAAACTGAAGATCCCAAGTCCCTTGAGTACGAGGGCCGCTCCTCATGCTACCCAACTTTAGTTACCGGTAAGTTCTTGTCATCGTAAGTATGTGCGTATCATTGAGAACCGCCAACGGGGTAACCCTTGCCCGATGATACGGAAGAATCCCCATATCAAAATGACAAGGCAAGCAGACAATGAGTATCTCAGCAATCTTCTTATTTACTATGGGAAAATGGTGCTTTTTTCTCTCTTTCCTGTTTTCATAGTGTCTCTTTTTTTTCTTTTCTTTTTCTCAATAGCTATCTCTCTCTTTTTTTAAAGAAGAATGCTTCATAGATATCATTATGGTTACGCTGCAGGTTTCCACCATGTCAGCATGGATTAGACCAGCGGCCCAAGCGTTTCTCTAACACACATACATAACTCCATGGACTTACAAGCTCCCCTTTTATTTCACACCGACGACATCCGCAAACAAAAGAGCAAGGTATCAACTGGGAATATATTTACAAGTGTTGAAAGCGTTCCTCGTGACAGCACGGTTCTGCTAATCCCCAGCCTATAATTTGCAAGCATATAACTTCATGGAGAGTTCACAATGGTTCAGGTTTATTAAGTGCGGAAAATAAAGTGTGCCATCAAGTTCGTGAGAGCTTTAATCACTAATTTTCTCATAACAAGTTTAATTTGGGAGGTAAACAAAACAAGAATTTACTTGGGATAGCAATAATGCTACTAGGTAGGTATTTTGGACACAAATGGCAAAGGTTTTGGTTTAAAGGAGGTGGATGCACGAGAAGAATACCCTCTCAATACAGGTTTTTGGCTAGCAAGGCTGGTTAGCAAGTACAAGAGTTGAAGGAAACAAACAAACATACAAATGATAAAGTCAAACATGCAATCTTCCTTGGAAGCACAAAAGAACTTAACTAGAGAATACTAAACTTATGAGCAAATCAAGAAAGAAAGATGATGAAATTATTTTTCTCTAGAGTACTTCTATCTTTTCCTTTTCAACTCTCAAAAAGGTGTTGCTACTGACCGAGCCAGGTTTTCCAAAACCAACTAAATTAACTCAATGATCCCAGAGTGCTACCAATACTAACAACAAGATCAATCATATAACCACGAATTGAAAACTAACATAAGCTATGCAAAAGAGTGAATGATAGAACTTCTCATTAATATTCCATAACGAAAACTCACACCAAGGGATAAAAATCTAACGAGAGAGGGGACACTTCCATAATGCAAACCATACTACAAAATAACTCCTCTATTCATGATATGACTCTACTAAAAAGGTAAAAAGATAGAAGATAGTGATGTGATACCGCAGCACTCCCCCAAGCTTGGAACAAACCAAGGGGATGCCAAACCTGATGACAAATTACTCCTTTGGTGGTGGTGGTATCTTCTCATCTTCACCCGTCTTGCAGGGTAAAGGCTTCCCATCAACAAAGGACATCGTGGTTTCCAACATCCTGAAACTTGCAGTAGCACTTATGCATTTAAACCTAACCTCATCCTCATAGTTTTGATTTTGAATGTCATAGAACTATGTTTGCAGTTCGTTGGTTGTTTGGCGGAGTGAGAAGACTTCATCTTTGAGTTCAGCAGTCTCCTTTTGGTTCTCGGCGATGAGTTCAGAACAAATCTTATGGATGATGTCCACTTCGCGCTCCGCCATCTTCCTGTACCTAAAGACTTCATGCTCCAGTGCTTCCATCCTGTCCTCCAGACTTC
This sequence comes from Avena eriantha, assembly GCA_910589775.1. NCBI lineage: Eukaryota > Viridiplantae > Streptophyta > Magnoliopsida > Poales > Poaceae > Avena > Avena eriantha. The sequence goes on from OU342743.1 coordinate 139,146,885, forward strand.
CTTCACCTTTAGGGCCTTGAACCTCTTTAATCCGGACCTCCCCACCTTCGAGCAATAACTCCTTGGGATGAATCTTCAATTCTCTCATGTATGGGTTGATGATATCTTCTAAGGAATCTCCCTTGGATGATCCAGAGGAAGACATTATGGCTCCAAATCTGGGGTTTTTACCTAGCAGAAACAGATCGAAATAAAAGCACGACGAAAACACGATATACAAACCTCGAAAGATCCGGGGGGTTATATATTACGAAGTATCATATCAAAAGGAAAGTACTGGGAGAAAACGAGTCGGAGGCGGAGTCCTGGGTGGCCTCACCACCTGGTGGCGCGGCCAGGGGTGGGCCCGCGCCCTGGGGTGGTGTGGGACACCCTGGCTCCGTTTCCGTCTCTTTTTCGCTTCGTAGCTTTCCTTACTGACTGAAAACTGCAAAAATATAGTTGGATTGTATTTTCGTGAAACTTTTCTTACCAGAACTATTACCTAGTTGGAAACGGACTCTTCAGGTCTCTGAATTTGGTATCTAGTAGATTATTCCGGAGTCACCACTTGAATCATCAATATCTTCATCTTCATACACTTATTACTTGAGTCATAGAACCTTTCTCTTCCTTATTACACCATTATCTCCACTTCCTGGAAATTTCTTCCACACAAAACTTCACACAGTTCTTATTAGCAACATTAGTATAAGTGAAGTGATAAAACATTTTGAGTCCAACTTCAACTGAAAACCATCAAAACATAAGATACTGTAGCAACTCCTTCTGAAGACCCAAAAAGAATTCAAAAAGGAAATCGAATAAAGAAGCAAATGCAAGAGTGGCAAAATCTGTCAAAACAGACCAGCAGGTAAAGATCAATTTTTTCGAAAATCTTCTGTTGCTCAAATCAAAAAGTGAAAAAATAACGAAAGTTAAATAACAACTGGGGGCAGAAGGACAAAAAATTACAGCTCAATCTGATATACAGAGATCTATCACGAATTTTTACGGTGAAGCACAAAAATCTGTTTCGGGACAGCAACTTCCCCAAATCTTACTTCTCTCTCATTAGAGGTTGATCTTGACACAAAAACCAAACAAAACGGATAAGGAGCGGTTATTACCGAAGTAATAACTTCCAAGACTCAAATAAACAAAAACAAACTAAAAGCAAAAACAAATTGGGTTGTCTCTCATAAATCTCTTTCTTTATAGCCATTAAGATGGGCATGATAAATTTGAAGAAACTCTCATAGGGATATGAATTGAAGTGAAAGAGAGCATTAAGAAGCAAAAGCACACACACATTTAAGTCTAACCCACTTCCTATGCAAGGGGATTTTGTAAGAAAACAAGTTATTAAAACCATAGGCAACTTGCATAAGAAGGCAAAAGAAGTGCAACATAAAAACTTTCAGCATACAACGAGGAAACTTGATATTATTGAGATGCATAAGAACACTTTTCCCTTTCTCATAATAGCTTTCAGTATCATGCATAAACTTAAAAATATAGCTATCACAAGGACCATCATAGCAATGATCACTTATTCTAACAGAAAACACAGGAATACTAGCTCTCATAACACTACTATGTGAAACAATATTAGAGGTATCCTTACAAAGGATAGTATGTCCCTCTTCCTCATACTTAGTGACAAAGTCTTTCACATTTCCTATTATAGGTTCATCACCCATTTGTTTACCAGGTTCAACAGCCTTATTCATACTTTCATCTACCATGCTAGCCATCATAGAATGTTCCTTTACCTTAGTTGGGAAAGGGATTTTCTCAATGTAAGGTTCAGGGAAAACATGATTAGCAGTATAAACTTTAGTATTTCTTGTAGGAACACTCTTAGCAACATCTTTATAAGGCTCATGATACTTATTCCACTTCTTTTTAGGCACTTCAATGTAGAAAGCAAAAGCCTTAAAATAAGAAGCAATAGCTTGAGAATCTAGGGCATAAACATTTTTAATATTTTGAAAGTCATCAGTTCCCATAAAAGATTCAATGCATTCATAATCATAATTTATACCTGAGTTTCTACATTTATCATTCTCCCAAGGTTCAGCATTGTCTTGAATACGATCCAGAAGGTCCTATTTTGCTTCTTCTTCCATACGAGTGAATGATCCAGCACAAGAAGCATCCAATAAATCTTTATCATGTAGAGGGAGCCTTGCATAAAAGTTGTTGATAATAATATTGTTGGGGAGCTCATGAATGGGACATTTGAGCATTAGTAACTTCAGTCTCCACCAAGCTTGAGCTGTACTCTCTCCATCAAGAGGCCAAAAGTTGTATATTTGATTCCGATCTTTATGAATCTCACTAGGAGGATAAAATTTTGAATAAAAGGGAGGCACTATTTCCTCCCATTCTAGAGCTTGACCATTCTTTAGCAGCTTATACCATTCCTCAGCTCTGCCTTTCAGTGATAATGAGAATAACTTCTTCTTAACTTGATCTGTAGTAATACCTGCACACTTGAACAACCCGCATAATTCGTGTATAAAGAGTAAATGATCACCGGGATGGACAGTTTCATCCCCAACATAGTAGTTATCCATAACACGATCAATAATTCTTGTAGGTATTTTGAGAACATCTTTCTCTGTAGGTGGTGGCTTATCTACTACCTTAGCAGTGGTAGTAGCATTACCAAATAAGAAACTCAGTGAATTATCCATAACGAAAATAAAGCAACTAGCAGAAGTAAACAATACTCACAGTAGAAGTTTCCTTTACCAGTTCCACTCTCCAATAGCGCTTCACTCCCCGGCAACGGCGCCAGAAAATAGTCTTGATGACCCACAAGTATAGGGGGTGTATCGTAGTATTTTCGATAAGAGTGTCGAACCCAACAAGGAGCAGAAGGTGCTGGCTAGTGGTATGGATCAGGAATTCTCTGCAAATACTTAGCAAACGGATTTTTAGGTGTTTTCAATAAAGCAAGTAAACAAAATACGAGTAAATAAAAGACAGTAAGAATGAATGCAGCAAGTGGCCCAATCCTTTATGCAGCAAAGGACAAGCCGGTTGTATTTCTATAGATGACCAAACGTTCTCGAGAACACGTGGGAAGACTGTCAAGTGCTTTCGCTTCATATAGTCGATTAATCTTCTTTAGCTTGCTAAGTGTTGTGTGGGTGAACCTGTGCTAATGTACCGCCCCATCCAAGACTAAATACATACTTGTGATTAAACCCCCTTACAAACATCCGTAAGTACAAGAAAGTAATTAAGGTAGAAACCTAACCACAGCTTTAAACTCTAAGACACTTACGTCCCTTGTGCAATGGTTTCCTAACGGGAGTTCAGGTTTCTGTCACTCCGGCAACACCTGCGATTAGTAGCCAAATACACAATGCATTCCCCTAGGCCCATATAGGTGAAGTGTCATGTAGTCGACGTTCACATGACACCACTAGAAGAAGTACACCACAACTTAAATAACAATCTATTGAATCTTTCTCAACACAACTCCACTACTAACAACAAGACTTCTCCCATGTCCTCAAGAACTAAACGAACTACTCACAAGACATCATATGGATCATGATCAGAGGTGAAATAATGATGTATAACAATCTGAACATAAACAATAATTCAATGGTTCACTCAATAGCATTAACTACAAAGAGTAATCAGCACCGGGAAAGTTTCCCCTATGAACTATAGCAAGATTCAACCAATTGTTACAGCAATATGGAGATGGTGATGAGGGTGCTGATGGTGATGATGGTGGTGATGATGATGATGATGATGATCCCAATGAAGTCTAGCTTGATGGTGGTATTGATGGCGATGATCTCCCCTCTCCGGGAAGGAATTCCCCCGGCAGAAATCTGTCTGCCAGAGAGATCTTTCTTTCCTGGTGTTTTCCGCCCCGCAGAGGCGGTGGAATCTTTCTGTGGTTGCTCCCCGAGTCTTAGGGTTTCGGGAGGTTGATATACGCTAGAGGGGAGAGGCTGGAGTGGGCCAGGGCGTCCACACCACTCCCTGGCGCGGCCTAGGCCTACCCACGCCATGGGGTAGTGTGGGCCCCCTGTGGCCCACCTCCACTCCATCTTCTGGCATCCTTAGACTTCTGGAAAAATAGGATTTTCCGTATATTTTCCTGGATTTTCTGATCTTCACGAATTTTGCCTCCAAACATTACCTTTTTCATCAGAATCCTGGCTGCAGCGGTCCATGCTCCAAAAGTCATCAACCATGCAAAAATAGATGAAATAACATAAGTATCACCTCTCAATACGAAATATATCAATGAATAATAGTGAATTAAGACATAGAATAGTGATGCAAAATGGATGTATCAACTCCCCCCAAGCTTAGACTTCGCTTGTCCCCAAGCGAAATTGAGCTCAATAAACATGACCTCAGGTTTATGGAGTGAAGAGTCGATAAAAGGATACGAACAAGAAGCATCACATTCATCAAATACATAGATCATAATAGAAGACAACTCACTATTATATAACTCAACTTGTAATGAGTAAAGGAAACACAATAAAGATACATAAAGTGAATCATAATTGGTAATGGCAAACTTAGCTCTTGGTCGAAGAATAGTTGATAATTTGCTGGAGTTCACAAATAGCTGGTTTTCAAAGAAAGCTTTCAAAGTAGTAAACTTCAGGATAAGAGCAATGTGCAAAACAAGGAACACAAGATACATGATTGAATAAATCATCATATGAATGAATAAAACACATCAACTCAAAATACTTGCTGAGATAGAGGGGAGTAGGTTTACGGACTCAACTACAAAGTAAAAGAAAGGCCCTTCAAAGAGGGAAGCAGGGATTGCAAGTCTCACAAAGAGCTCCCAAACAATTTGATACTAACTAGCTTTCAGCTCTCATTGCCCCTATCATAGGCATCTTTAGGTGATTAAGGTGAAAGTGAGGTCCAATCTAAGTTACATGCTTGATAGACTATAAACTGAAGATCCCAAGTCCCTTGAGTACGAGGGCCGCTCCTCATGCTACCCAACTTTAGTTACCGGTAAGTTCTTGTCATCGTAAGTATGTGCGTATCATTGAGAACCGCCAACGGGGTAACCCTTGCCCGATGATACGGAAGAATCCCCATATCAAAATGACAAGGCAAGCAGACAATGAGTATCTCAGCAATCTTCTTATTTACTATGGGAAAATGGTGCTTTTTTCTCTCTTTCCTGTTTTCATAGTGTCTCTTTTTTTTCTTTTCTTTTTCTCAATAGCTATCTCTCTCTTTTTTTAAAGAAGAATGCTTCATAGATATCATTATGGTTACGCTGCAGGTTTCCACCATGTCAGCATGGATTAGACCAGCGGCCCAAGCGTTTCTCTAACACACATACATAACTCCATGGACTTACAAGCTCCCCTTTTATTTCACACCGACGACATCCGCAAACAAAAGAGCAAGGTATCAACTGGGAATATATTTACAAGTGTTGAAAGCGTTCCTCGTGACAGCACGGTTCTGCTAATCCCCAGCCTATAATTTGCAAGTAATTAAGGTAGAAACCTAACCACAGCTAAGACCCTTACGTCCCTTGTGCAATGGTTTCCTAACGGGAGTTCAGGTTTCTGTCACTCCGGCAACCCCTACGATTAGTAGCCAAATACACAATGCATTCCCCTAGGCCCATATAGGAGAAGTGTCATGTAGTTGACGTTCACATGACACCACTAGAAGAAGTACACCACAACTTAAATAACAATCTATTGAATCTTTCTCAATGCAACTCCACTACTAACAACAAGACTTCTCCCATGTCCTCAAGAACTAAACGAACTACTCACAAGACATCATATGGATCATGACCAGAGGTGAAATAATGATGTATAACAATCTGAACATAAACAATAATTCAATGGTTCACTCAATAGCATCAACTACAAAGAGTAATCAACACCGGAAAAGTTTCCCCTATGAACTATAGCAAGATTCAACCAATTGTTACAGCAATATGGAGATGGTGATGAGGGTGCTGATGGTGATGATGGTGGTGATGATGATGATGATGATCCCGATGAAGTCCAGCTTGATGGTGGTGTTGATGGCGACGATCTCCCCTCTCCGGGAAGGAATTCCCCCGGCAGAAATCTGTCTGCCAGAGAGATCTTTATTTCTCGGTGTTTTCCGCCCCGCAGAGGCGGCGGAATCTTTCTGTGGTCGCTCCCCGAGTCTTAGGGTTTCAGAAGGTTGATATACGCCAGAGGGGAGAGGCTGGAGTGGGCCAAGGCGGCCACACCACTCCCTGGCGCGACCTAGGCCTGCCCGCGCCATGGGGTGGTGTGGGCCCCCTGTGACCCACCTCCACTCCATCTTCTGGCATCCTTAGACTTCTAGAAAAATAGGATTTTCTGATCTTCGCGAATTTTGCCTCCAAACAGCACCTTTTTCATCAGAATTCTGACTGCAGCGGTCCATGCTCCAAAAGTCATCAACCATGCAAAAATAGATGAAATAACATAAGTATCACCTCTCAATATGAAATATATCAATGAATAATAGTGAATTAAGACATAGAATAGTGATGCAAAATGGACGTATCAATCAACTAACCGACAAATCCATAGCCCAGGTGATTCGTCGCCTCCCTCTCGCCAAAATGGGATGAATCTTCTCATGCAGCTTTTTTCTTATTCAGGGCGCAGCGAAGCCAATCTAACTTGGTACCATCAAACTAAAGGAACTTATAATTTCCTCTTCTTTCCTTGTATTTCTTGCCAAAGCCAATACTCCAGCATGGAAATTCAATCCCTCCCTCTTATGGTTTTCCTTAACAATATCAACTGCCGGGGGTGAAGGTATGAGCTGTGAGATTGGACTCGCTCCGAACGCTAGCCTATCAAGGAGGTATGGATCACTTTAACTTTATTTCTTGGCCATTAGATTTATGAACGACATGACTCAATGGGTTTGGGTCGAGTCAAAAAGCGAGAAGACTCGTTGGAACCTAGAGCACTAGCGATTGCTTTCTTTCTGACCTTCCGCCGAGAAATTCCATACCTTCCACCCAATTTCCCAGAGTTTGTTTTTCCATTCAAGGGATCGTAGGATAAATAGTGATAGTTAGCATTTTTGGTTCTCCCAAGTGCAGTCGGGATTTCGTGATGTTGCAATTTGACCTTATCATGTGGGAGCACAACTCAGTTTTTCCATTCATCATTATAGATAGCTTAGGATACGGATTCGATCCCCTAGCAGATAAACAGATTGTCTTGTTCCTTTGCTGCTCGTACCTCTAGGAATAGCTCTAGCGTATCCCATGGTTAAAGAGAGAAATATTTATCGGAAGCGGTTGTTAAGGGGGTAAGTGCACTCCTACTAATGGGGTGAAATTACTTGGATTTCTTTGCTTTGCCCGGGCTGCCTTCACTTCATGGAGCCGAGGAGAAGATCAATTGGCTCAGCCTGAAAGGTCATTGGGTCGCCTTTGGTAGCTAAAGTGAAAGTTGTAGAAAGCTAGGAGAAAAAGCGAATTCCATGAATATGGATAAGAAGAAGTCTCTGGGCTAGAGCGCACTAAAGAAGGCAAAAGTTCTGACTTGCCAGCATTGGGGCGGTATTTTCTCTCGAGATTTGTGCAAGCATTTTGAATCGACAATAGATTGGGCTTCATAGCTACTTTCATTCTAAAGACGAATATTAGTCAATATGCAGTTCAACTTTTTTAACGTGACAGGAAAAATGACTACGAATATGAATTTCCCTTTTTGTTTGCGAATCGCTGTTTGTATCCTTTGAGCGCACGCCCATAAGTAGCGATCAAATGAAGGGTCCCATTCCCTCTGAAACCGTCAGTAATCCACCTAAAACCATTTAGTGAGAACCTTCATAAACTATTCGAACCCATTTCTGTATCCATAGTTCCAATTGTATTCTTCCTATATGTCAATTGTTCTCTTCCTAATATGTCAAATCTGTCTACACATCCAAAACCGGAGGAGGGTTTGGATCACAGACGATCGAAGATTTTGGATTGAGATGGATGGTTGTGCTTGAAGTTACAAGTCGGGTAATCCTAAATTGAATCGGATGATCCATTTCATCCTCTTTTAGCAAAGGAAGTTGGACTTTAGTTAGCTAAAAATGTACCAGCAGCCTGTCTATGCCCTTTGAGTCTGATGATTGAGTCGATTCCATGATTATAAGTTCATCACCCTAGTGCCCATTCCCATTTTGGGTAGAACAGATCTACTAATTATTTTATCCTAGTTAGTAAGAGGGATCTTGAACTAAGAAATAGACCTAGCATCTAAAATAGGGTATCATCCCTTGCTTTGTTCTAACTGCCCTACCTTTAAGTTTTAGTATTTGAAACTCTTCCTAGAATGAGATTGTTTATTTAGTATAGAATAGGAGAAGAATGGATTCATTGCCCCCAGTATTCCCGCATGTTGCTTTGAAAAGGGCGAGGTACGCTGTTAGAGTGAGTGCTCCCACACTCCGCTCCTTCGACTGATTGTAAGCATTGGATCTCAGGCTCTCTATTGCACTCCCCGATTAGGGGTTCTTTTCACCTTTCCCTCACAATAATTGTGGGCCCCCCAAATTAATCCTCCGAGAATCCTTGTTATGCATACCACTATGATCCCATGATCAGTCTGTCGTGGCACATAACCGAAGAGTATCAAAGTAAACATCCATTACTTAAGCGGATACAAGTCATACCTTATTTACCATTATGGCTACATTGAACATCATCAGCGAAACTTTAACAAGCGTCGAGCCCGATCCATGCTTTAACCTACAGGCAGCTGACTGGGAGAACGTCCTAGATCGCATAGTCGTCATCGTCACCTTTTCTTGATATCTGACCAAGTTAATAGCCATGGACAATGCCGATGAGTACTTTGAATGTACTCGCAAACCACCTTAACAGAATAACAATAAAGGATATGCAATATGGATGTGGTAGTAGGAGGGCTCCATGGGAGGTTCTTTTCTAAATTAGTTTCTCTTGTAGATATAGCACCTACATATCTTTGTTGATAACTCTTATAAAACATTTTGAAATTCCTTTGAAATGTGTTGAAAAACATTAGGATTGGGTCACCCATTACTCATCTCCTGGTCTCACCTGACCGGAATTTCCATCTACCATGATCCTTCAAGATCACCTCACCTCCTCTGTGGTCTCTCAAACCACCCTATTTTCAGAAAACTCTTTCTTTTCTGAAATCCTTTTTGAAATCAAAAGCAGCACTGCTCTATAGTAGTTTTTCCAACCGTCCATAACCGCAGACACGGCTATTCAAATAGATTTAAACTTTGCAGAGGTTGTACACTTTACCCACACCATCCAGGTACCCTGCCATGATCTGGCACGAACCGTGGTTCGAGTAACCTGTCAAGACCTTCGGAATGCTCACTCTAGTACAAGAGCCTACCCTATGAGTTGTTCCCCTTAATACCAGGACGTTGGGTACCGAGGACCAAGCGAAGCGCCTTTTCCGCTACACAAATTCTCTTTAAATGAGAGGCTCATAGTAAACACCTAGCGGCCCGCAGACTGTTCGTTTCTTTTCGGGATCGATGCTTCACATGGACCCTTCCAGGAGAAGACCCAACCTCCAGAGATCAAAATCTCATGTAGTAGTTGCGAGGCAACTTATACTAGAGTAAAAAACCTTTGAGTCCATCCCCTTTCCATATAGGAGTAATGTGGTTGCACGGGTTAAGTTGTTATACCTAAAGCTGCAAAGAATCAGGTGTGTTTTTGTAAATATTTTCCTCCTTTTTCCTTCAGCATTATTTGTAAAACAAAACCTTTTTATTTTCTCAAACTTCTCTTGGTAGGTCAAGCCTCGCCAAGGTTTTACCATAAAATATTTTGTAAACTTTTCCGGGGTCTTCCCATCCTATAGTGTTACTACGGCTAAAACGGGGTCTCCAAGGGGCATGGTGTTATACACCACTTACTATACTAGGTACAAATAGGTATCACCAAAGGGGTTGTACTTAGTAGTACAATGGGGTAATGGTTTGGAGGAGCCAAGCCACTACCAAAGATATATTATCATATAGTAAAACAATGCAGTTTTGCATAAACAAGCAGATAAAACATGCAGGAGTAAAATAGTAGGACAAGTCTTATGAGCAAGTAGGTGGCTTGCTGATGCGCTCGACTTTTGACGTAGAGCTCATTGGGAACCCCAAGAGGAAGGTACGATGAGCACAGCAGTAAGTTTTCCCTCAGTTATGAAACCAAGGTTTAATCGAACCAGTAGGAGCAAGGAAACATCCCAAACGTGTTACTAGCTGAGCTTTGGCAGGGCGCACTACCGGTGCTAGTAGCAACCTGGACACCTGCACAACACAACCACAGAACTTTGTCCCCAACTTGCGATGAGGTTGTCAATCTCACTGTGTTTTGCGGAAAACAAAGGATTAAACGTATCGAATGGAAAGAAGTAAAAGTTTGCAGAAAGTAAACACAAAGCAGTAAAAAATTGTAGATTGTATGTAAAGAAAAAGAAGACCGGGATCCATAGTTCACTAGAGGTGGCTCTCCTTAGATAAATAACATGCTGGGTGAACAAATTACAGCGGGGAAATTGACAAACACCGAGAAAGCAATACATGCATATACTAATCATCTTGACTCCTCTGAGACTTGATTGGGCATTACAACATAAAACATAGACCGCCATCCAACTGCATCTATGACTAATAATCCACCTTCAGGTTATCATCCGAACCCCCTCCAATATTAAGTTGCAAGGAACAGATTATTGCTTTACGAACTGAGTGTAAAGTAAACAATATGATTGTTCTATGAACAAAGAATTGTTGTTTTCTCCCTAGTAGCAAGAGCACATCTAGTACCTTAGAGATTTCTGTCACTTCCCCAGATTACCAGAGGCATGAACCCACTATCGAGCATAAATACTAACTCTTGGAGTTGCTAGCATCTACTTGGCCAAGATAGTTACTAACAACGGAAAGCATGCAAGATCTCAAATAACAAAGACATGATAGAATCAATAATCAATCTGAAATAGCATCTCAATATCCATCGAATCCCCGCAACACACAACATGTATGGATTACAAATAGATGATCTTGATCATGAACAGAGCTCACAAGATCTAAACATGAAAGCACAAAGGAGGAGAAACCAGTCATCTAGCTACTACATAGATCCGTAGTCCAAGGATGAACTACTCACGCATCATACCGGAGGCTTCCTTGGTGATGAGGAAGGCCTCCAGGGTGAATTCCCCACTCCGGCAGGGTGCCAGGAAGAGCTTCATATCCCTCCCGATCTAGGGATGGAGATGACAGCGGCTACACACTCTTTCGTGGATTTTTGATCCGGTACTTAGGGTTTTCATCTCGAGGGCAATATATAGGCGGAAGGAGAGGCCGAGGGGGTGCCGGGAGCCACCACACCACCTCCTGGCGCAGGCCAGGCCTGGCCGCGCGGCCAGGTGGTGTGGCCGGCCCCAGTCCCTTCTCCGTCTCGTATTCTGGCACTTGATCACTTTCGGAAAAATAGGCACTTTTGCTTTTGTCCCGTCCGATTCCGAGAATATTCATTTTCTGACTTTCCTGGAACCAAAAACAGCAGAAAACAGGCAAACGGCACTGTGGCTCTTGTTAATAGGTTAGTCCAAGAAATCATATGAAAAGTACTCCAAAGTTCGAACAAAACACAAGAAAGTGGATAAAACCAAGCATGGAACATCAAAAATTATAGATACATTTTCAATGTATCACTTTCCTGTTGATACGTCATAAACGTATCTATAATTTTTGATGTTCCATGGTTGTTTTATATCTACTTTCTTATGTTTTGTCCACACTTTGGAGTATTTTTACACATTGTCTGGAACTAACCTATTAACAAGATGCCATAGTGCCAGTTGCCTATTTTCTGCTAGTTTTGGTTTCAGAAAATCTAGTAAGGAAATATTCTCGGCATTGGACCAGAGAAAAGGCAAAGTCAATATTTTACCCGAAGCAACATGGAGTCTGGAGGGGAGACGAAGAGGGGCCACGAGGCGGCCACACCCTAGGGTGGCGCAGCCAGGCCTAGGCGCACCACCACCTGGTGTGGGCCCCTCGAGCCTCCACCGACCTTGACCCTTCGCCTATAAAAGCCTCCCGGGACGAAAACCCTAAGTACCCGATCAAAATTTCACGAAAGAGTCTATAGCCGCTGTCATCTCCATCCCTAGATCGGGGGGGTCTGAAGCTCTTCCCGGGACCCTACCGGAGGGGAAAGATGACCCTGGAGGCCTTCTTCATCACCATGCCTGCCTTCGGTGTGATGCGGGAGTAGTTCATCTCTGGACTACCGGTCCATGTAGTAGCTAGATGGTTGGTTCTCCTCCTTTGTCCTACCATGTTTAGATCTTGTGAGCTCCGTTCATGATCAAGATCATCTATTTGTAATCTTACATGTTGTGTTTACGAGGATCCGATGGATATTGAGATGCTATTTCAGATTGATTATTGATTCTATCATGTCTATGTTATTTGTGATCTTGCATGCTTTCCGTTGTTCGTAGATATCTTGGCCAAGTAGATGCTAGCAACTCCAAGAGGGGGTATTTATGCTCGATAGTGGGTTCATGCCTCTAGTAATCTGGGGAAGTGACAGAAATCTCTAAGGTACTAGATGTGATGTTGCTACTAGGGAGAAAACGGCAATCGTTTGTCCATGGGGCACTTGTATTGTTTACTTTACACACTTTGCTTAATGCAATTATCTATTGCTTACAACTTAATACTGGAGGGGGTTCGGATGGTAACCTGAAGGTGGATTATTAGTCATAGATGCAGTTGGATTATGGTTTATGTATAATGTTGTAATGCCCAATCAAATCTCATAGGAGTCAAGTGATTAGTATATGCATGTATGCTTTCTCGGTGTCTATCAATTGCCCTGATGTAATTTGTTTACCCAACATGACATCTATCTTAAGGAGAATCACCTCAAGTGAACTATGGACCCTGGTCCATTCTTTTACCATCAATCTACAATCTACTATTTATTGTTTACTGTTTACTTTCTGCAAGCAATTACTATCTTGCACACAATACGTTTAATCCTTTGTTTTCAGCAAAATTGTTGAGATTGACAACCTCACTGTAAGTTGGGGGCAAAGTTCTGTGGTTGTGTTGTGCAGGATTACAAGTTGGAAACAACACCTTGGAGGTGTTTCCTTGCTCCTACTGGTTCGATAACCTTGGTTTCATAACTGAGGGAAAACTTGCTGCTTTTCTTATCATACCTTCCTCTTGGGATTCCCCAACGAGCTCGATATATTTTGAGCCATCAAGCCTTTTTTCTGGCACCGTTGCTTAGTTTATTTCTTCTTTCTTTGCTTATTATTTTTATAAAAAATATAAAAAACTAGTTCCTACTATAGTTGTTATTTTTGTTGGTCTGTTATTGTCTTGCTTTATCATGCTTTCTATCAATGGTTAGTTTCTTTAAAACTGAATCTAATTGGCAAGGTGGGTTCACGGAAGAACAAAAATATTATTATAAGGAATACCGGTTGTCACAAAAAGGGAAACACTTATATGAACAAATTGATAAATTGTATACCGTTGCTAGAAACGTGTGCTCTACTTATAATGTTACTTATTGCTTTGATAAATCTTGTTGCTGTAAGAGGTATAAACACCTCCCTTTTCAATGTGAGTATAATGCTGATGTTACCATATCTTCTTATGTTAAGGTAAATTATGACTTTTATGATGTGGAATAAATTGAATAATTTATTGCTTGGAAGAGTGCATTCGAACTAGCTTATTTGCTTGAAAATAATGACGATGCACCTTATAAATATGAGGTTTATGATATACTTAAATTTTGCTTTGATAATTACAAGGAATAAAATGGCTATATTCTTGAATATCTTAATATATGCTCTCCACCAGCAGAAGAGACTAATGCCTTGCAGGAGCCTATGGAAGAAGAAATTGCTAAAACTGGAAGCTCATTTGATAAAAAAGAGGAGGAGAGTGATGATCAGGAGGAGGAAGAATGGATCTACCCATTCCTACCTTCTAATGAGAGTAACTCTTTACCCCTTACATTATTTGATTATCCCCCATGCTTACCAAAGGAGGATGAATGTTATGTTCCTTGTGATTCTTTTGAAAATATTTATAATAAATCTCTAGATGATGGTCCTATATTGGTTGATAATATTAATTGTACTACTATTGAAAATGAGATTGATTAGTCATCTTGTTATAAAATTGTTAAAAGTGGGTTTGAAGGATTTAATCCCGCTATTTTTTAGCTTGATAAAATTATGTGTTTGTATATCATGAAAAGCATCCTTTATGTGATAGGTATATTGTTCAGTTTATTCATGAGGCTACTGAAAATTATTATGAGAGAGGAAAATATGGTTGTAAAAGTTTTCATGGTACTGAAATACCTCTCTATGTGCTGAAAGTTTTGAAGTTACTTTCGTTTTATCTTCCTATGCTTGTCACTTTGTTCTTTGTGGATTTATTTGCGTATAAGATTCCTATGCATAGGAAGTGGGTTAGACTTAAATGTGTTTTGAATTTGCTTCTTGATGCTCTCTTTTGCTTCAATTCATATTTTTTATGTGAGCATCTTCTCAAATTACTGAGCTTAGCTCAAAGGCGTTAAAGAAAAACACTTATTGGGAGATAACCCAAATTCTTAGTCAATATTTTTTTTGTTGAGTCTTAGAAGTTGTAGCCTCAGTAATAACCCCTCCTTATCCTTTTTGTGTGGTTTTTGTGCCAAGAATAACCTCTAATAAGAGAGAAATAATGCTTTGGAAAGTTGCTGTTCTGAAACAGATTTTTGTGCTTCGCTGTAAATATTCGTGAACAATCTCGGTATGTCGGATTGAGCTGTAATTTTTTATAATTCTTCCCCAGGTTGTTATCTAATTTTTGTTAGTTTAACACTTTTCGATTTTAGCAACACAAGATTGTCGAAAAAATCGATTTTTTCCTGCTGGTCTGTTTTGACAGATTTCTGCCATTATTTGCATTTGCCTCTTAATCTCTTTCTCTTTGAGTTCTTGCCAAATTTCTTGAACTTTTAAAAGGTATTGCTACAATAGATTGTGCTTAATTGGAAGTTTTACTTGTGTTGAAACTGAACCTAAAGACTTATTATCTTGAGTACACTAATATTGCTAATGAAGATTGTGTGAAGTTTTGTATGAAGGAAATTTTAAAGTGTAGGGAAGAATAATGTGATAAGATAAAGTATGGACAAAAGCTCAAGATTGGGGATGCCACCCATGTCACCCCAAGAAATATCCAAGAAGTACAAGCGTCAAAGCTTGGGGATGCCCAAGGCATCCCCTTCTTCATCAATAAAAATCTCAGATTTCTTCCAAACACTTCATTTTTATTGTTTCATGCACAATTGTGTTGTTCTCGGAGCGTATTTGTTTTGTTTTTAGTTTTCGGTTGCTTAGTTTGCTTAAATAAAAATGGTTGGACCCCCGCATTCATACATAGTTTCAAATTAGTTTATTTTGATTGGAAAAGAGTAGGAAAGTTCATGCTTATAAGTGGTATAAAAGGAGCTTGTTTTTTGACATTGACTTAGACTTTATCATGTCATGCTTGATATTGCTTTGACTTTATGCTTACTGATTATTGTTGTAGCATGACTTGTTACAAACAATTGAGATTGCTTAATGTGCCTTGAAAGAATCATGCGTTGTTTTAGCATATAAGAGCATAATATTGTGGTATTCTCCTTTGATGTTTTATTTGGGTTGACTTGGCGCATGCTCACACCATGTTAAGACTATCCCAAGTCACCATAGCCTCTATGATCATTTATTTTTCAACTTGTAATATCACTTTATGCTTTAATTAATAATGTTTTGTCGCTTTGAATGATTATGGCCATTATTGCTCTCTTAGTTGGTCGCTCCCAGTCTTTTGCTAGCCTCCACATGTACCGAGTATGAGTTCCACACATGCATCTAACTCCAAATAAAACCAAGTTATTCCAAAGAGTCCACCATACCTACCTATTAGCATTATTGCTATTCCAAGTATATTCATGTTTTTATCTACCTTCTGAATTAAACTTGTTATGTGAAAATTAGTGATTAAAGCTCTCACGAACTTGATGGCACACTTTACTTTTTCTTGCACTTAATAAACTTGAACCATTCTGCCCATCTATGTTGCGCATATGCTTTCTCTTTGTAAGTTGTGAATTAGCAGAACCATGTTATCATGGGGAACGCTTTCAACATTGCACTTTATTCAGTTGATATCATGTTCTTTTGCTTATGGATCTCGGCGGTGTGAAATGAAAAGGGAGCTTGTAATGCTCATGGAGTTCTTATATGTGTTAGAGAAACGCCTGGGCGGCTGGTCTAAGCCATGTCTAATCATGGTGGAAACCTGCAGCCTAACCATAGTGAGCAATATGTGAAGCACCCTCAATAAATAAAACCTATGCAAATAGGAAAGAAAAAATAAGCCTATGCAAATAGGAAATAAAAGGATCGCTGAGATCCTCATTGTCTGCTTGCCTTGTCATTTTGATATGGGGAATCTCCCGTATCATCGGGCAAGGGGTACCCTGTTGGCGGTTCTCTATGATACACATGTACTTACAATGACAAGAACTTACCTGTGACTAAAGTTGAGTAGCATGAGGAATGGTACTCGTAAGCAAGGGGCATGAGATTTTTAGCTTATAACTTATCAAGCATATCCTTATTTTTGTTCACTTTAACCTTAATCACCTAAAGATGCTTATGATAGGGGCAATGAGAGATGAAAGCTAATAAGTATCATAATTTTTGGAAGCTCTTTATGAAACTTGAATCCCTACTTCCTTCTATGAAGGGCCTTTCTTTTACTTTTATGTTGAGTCTCCATCTTCTATCTTTATGCACCTGTTAAGAGAGCATAGTGGTCATTCTTAGTTTAATGTGCATTGTCCCAAAACTTGTTGATTGATTCGTAACTTTGATATTGCTTGTTCTTAAACTATTTGTATCTAGTCACCCTAATGAACTTTGAAGGTGTCCTATGCACTTATGTTTTGCTACACTATGAGGGATAAGCTGAATACCATTCCATTATGTTTTCTATATGTGAAACAAACCAATGTCTTGCAAAGCATTGTTATTCATGAATCTTTTGTTTGTGCATTTTCATGTTACAACATAGTTGTTGTGTCTTATTGTTAGAACTATATATTTTAGGCTATGTGATGGCTCAGTATTGATGTAGAGCTCGTTGGGAACCCCAAGAGGAAGGTATGATGAACGCAGTAGCAAGTTTCCCTCAGTTATGAAACCAAGGTTTAATCGAACCAGTAGGAGCAAGGAAACACCCCAAAGGTGTTGCTAGCTGAGCCGTGGCAGGGCGCACTACCGGTGCTAGTAGCAATGTGGAGACATGCACAACACAACCACAAAACTCTGTTCCCAACTTGCGATGAGGTTGTCAATCTCACCGTGTTTTGCTGAAAACAAAGGATTAAACGTATCGAATGGAGGGAAGTAAAAGTTTGCAGAAAGTAAACACAAAACAGTAAACAGTTTATAGATTGTATATAAAGAAAAGGACCGGGATCCATAGTTCACTAGAGGTGGCTCTCCTTAAGATAGATAACATGCTGGGTGAACAAATTACAGCGGGGCAATTGACAAACATCAAGAAAGCAATACATGCATATACTAATCATCTTGACTCCTTTGAGATTCGATTGGGCATTACAACATTATACATAGACCGTCTTCCAACTGCATCTATGACTAATAATCCACCTTTAGGTTATCATCTGAACCCCCTCCAGTATTAAGTTGCAAGCAACAGATTATTGCTTTACGAATTGCGTGTAATGTAAACAATACGATTGTTCTATGAACAAAGGATTGTTGTTTTCTCCCTAGTAGCAACATCACATCTAGTACCTTAGAGATTTCTGTCACTTCCCCAGATTACCAGAGGCATAAACCCACTATCGAGCATAAATACTAACACTTGGAGTTGCTAGCATCTACTTGGCCAAGATAGCTACTAACAACAGAAAGCATGCAAGATCACAAATAACAAAGACATGATAGAATCAATAATCAATCTGAAATAGCATCTCAATATCCATCGGATCCCCACAAACACAACATGGAGAATTACAAATAGATGATCTTGATCATGAACGGAGCTCACAAGATCTAGACATGAAAGCACAAAGGAGGAGAACCAGCCATCTAGCTACTACATGGATCCGTAGTACAAGGATGAACTACTCACACATCACACCGGAGGCTTGCATGGTGATGAAGAAGGCCTCCAGGGTGAATTCCCCTCTCCGGCAGGGTGCCGGGAAGAGCTTCAGATCCCTCCCGATCTAGGGATGGAGATGACGGTGGCTACAGACTCTTTCATGGATTTTTGATTGGGTACTTAGGGTTTTCGTCCCGAGGGCATCTTATAGGCGGAAGGAGAGGCCGAGGGGGTGCTTGGGCTAGCCACACCACCCCCTGGTGCGGCCAGGCCAGGCCCGCACGGCCAGGTGGTGTGGCGGCCCCCTGGCTCCTCTCCGTCTCGTATTTTGGCATCTGATGACTTCCGGAAAAATAGGCACTTCGGCTTTTGTCCCGTCCAATTCCGAGAATATTCATTTTCTAACTTTCATGGAACCAAAAACAGGCAGCTGGCACTGTGGCTCTCGTTAATAGGTTAGTCCAAGAAATCATATGAAAAGTACTCCAAAGTGTGGACAAAACACAAGAAAGTGGATAAAACCAAGCATGGAACATCAAAAATTATAGATACATTTGCAATGTATCAACATCCCCAAGCTTAACTCCTGCTCGTCCTCGAGTAGGTAAGTGATAAAAAGAAAGAATAATTTTTGAGGTGACATGCACCATCAAAGACTTGATCAAAGTATTTGTAAGACATTCAAAGCTAGGATCATAGTACTTCAATCATAACATGAAAGACAAAGTTCTTGCAATAAGACAAAGAAACTATGATGCAACATGAAAAGGCACACACAAAAGATTCATGAATAACAATGCTTTGCAAGACGTTGGTTTGTTTCACATAAAGAAAACATAGCATAATAGTATTCAGCTTGTCCCTCATAGAGTAGCAAATATAAATGCATAGGACACCTTCAAAGTTCATAAGAGTGACTAGATACAAATAGTTTAAAACAAGCAATATCAAGTTATGCATCAATCAACAAGTCTTGGGACAATGCACATAGAACTAAGAATGGCCACTATGCTCTCAAAGTAGGTGCATAAAGGTAGAAGGTGGAGACTCAATATAATGGTGGAAGAAAGGCCTTCATAGAAGGAAGCAGAGATTCAAGTTTCATAAAGAGCTTCCAAAAATTATGGTACTTAATAGCTTTCAGCTCTCATTGCCCCTATCATAAGCATCTTGAAGTGATTAAGGTTAAAGTGAACAAACTATGGTGTACATGCTTGACGAAGTATAAGTTAGAAATCTCATGTCCCTTGGATACGAGGGTCGCTCCTCATGCTACTCAAGTTTACTCATAGGTAAGTTCTTGTCATTGTAAGTATATGTGTATCATAGAGAACCGCCAACGGGGTACCCCTTGCCCGATGATACAGAAGAATCCCCATATAAAAATGACAAGGCAAGCAGACAACAAGCATCTCAGCAATCTTCTTATTTACCATGGGAATATGGTGCTTTTTTCTCTCTTTCCTCTTTTCATAATCTCTTTTCTTTTTCTCTTTTTCTCTTTTTTTTCTCAAAATGGGATTCTTTTTTTATAAGAAGAATGCTTCATAGACATCTCATTATGGTTACTGTGCAGGTTTCCACCATGTCAGCATGGATTAGACCAGCAGCCCAAGCGTTTCTCTAACATATATACATAACTCCATGGACTTACAAGCTCCCCTTTCATTTCACACCGATGACATCCATATACAAAAGAGCATGATATTAACTAGGTACAAGTACCAAGTGCAATGTTGAAAGCGTTCCCCATGAAAGCATGGTTCTGCTAATTCCCAACAAATAAGTGCAAGCATATACAACATAGACGACACAATGGTTCAAGTTTATTAAGGGCAAAAAGTAAAGTGTGACATCAAGTTCGTGAGAGCTTTAATCACTAGTTTTCTGATAACAAGTTTAATTTGGAAGGTAAACAAAAGCATGAATATACTTGGAATAGCATAGGCTAGTAGGTAGGTATGGTGGACTCTTTGGAATAACTTGGTTTAGGGAGTTTGATGCATGAGTGGAACTCATACTTGGTTGTGGAGGCTAGCAAAAGACTGGGAGCGACAAACTAAGAGAGCAATAATGGCCATAATCATGCAGAGCGACAAAACATCATTGATCAAAGCATAAAGTGATACTACAAGTTGAAAACTAAAGGATCATAAAGGCTATGGTCACTTGAGATAGTCATAACATGGTGTGAGCATGCGCCAAGTCAACCCAAATAAAGCATCAAAGGAGAATACCACTATACTATGCTTTAATATGCTAAAACAACGCATGATTCATCCAAGGCACATTAAGCAATATCAATTGTTTATAACAAGTCATGCTGTAGCAAAGAATACTAATCATAAAGACAACACAATATCAAGCATGGCATGAGAAAGCATAGGCCACAGTCAAAAACGAGCTCTTTTTACCACATAAGCATGAACTTTCCTACTCTTTTCAAAACCAAACCAAACTATTTGGAAACCAATGTATGAAAGAGTGGGTCCAAACAAAACCAAACGAAAAACCAAAACGAAAACGACAAAGAAGACGCTCCAAGAACAACACAACTGTGCATGAATCAATAAAAATGAAGCGTTTGGAAGAAACCTAGGATTTTTATTGATGAAGAAGGGGATGCCTTGGGCATCCCCAAGCTTTGACGATTGTACTTCTTGGATATTTCTTGGGGTGACGCGCGTGGCATCCCCAAGCTTGAGCTTTAGTCCATCCTTCATCTCATTACTCATTCCTTCCATATACCTGAAATTTTTCCTTCATACAAAACTTCACACAATCTTTATTAGCAACATTAGTGCACTCAAGATAAATAAGTCTTAAGATTCAGTTCTAACACCAAATAAACTTCCATTAGAACACTAGTTACTGTAGCACTTCCCTCAAAAAGCTCAATTCCCCAAAAGAACTCAAAAAGGAACCAACAAGAAGCAAATGCAGAAAATGGCAGAAATCTGTCAAAACAGACCAGCAGGTAAAGACGAATTTTTTCAAAGACCTTCTGTTGCTCAAATCAAAAAGTGTTGAACTAACGAAAGTTAGATAACAACCTGGGGCAGAATAACAAAAAATCACGCCTCAAAAATACGTTCAGACATTTTACACGAATGTTTATGGTGAAGCACAGAAATCTGTTTCGGGACAGCAACTTTCCCAATCATTACTTCTCTCTCATTAGAGGTTACTCTTGGCACAAAAGGCAAATAAAAAGGATAAGGAGAGGTTATTACAGAAGTAATAACTTCCAAGACTCATCTAAAACTTTTGGGTTATCTCCCAATAAGTACTTTTCTTTAACGCCTTTAAGTTAGGCATAAGAAGCAAGAAAGAATCAAGTGTTCTCAAATGAAGAAGCATTAAGACCAAATTTTGTTTTCATAGTAGAATAAAAATAAATCTTCTCCCTCTTATTGGGGAAGTGTTCTATACCTTTCTTGAGTGGGAGTTGATATTTAATGGTGCCTTCTTTCATATCAATAATGGCACCAACAGTTCTAAGAAAAGGTCTTCCCAAAGTAATAGGACAAGAAGCATTGCATTCAACATCCAAAACATAGAAATCAACGGGGACATAGGCATTGTTAACCATAATAAGAACATCATTAAGACTCCCCATGAGTTTATTTTTAGCATTATCATCAAGTGGGACATTCGAATAACAATCTTCAAGTGGAGGCAAATCAAGCATATCATAAATCCTTCTAGGCATAATAGAAACACTACTATCAAGATCACATAAAGCTTTCAAATCAAATTCATTCACTTTCATATTAATGATGGGTTCTATTATGGGTTAACCCTGTGGGTGGCCCGATCTTCATGGATCTCGTGCTCAAATCGATGGGAAAGTGAAGGGAAAGGGAGAAGGTAGCGGAAGCGGACACACACCTCGCGAAGAACACGATGAACACACGCAAAACACACACGATACAAGGCCGATTGCTCTCATCGGTGGCCACCGGTCTGATAGAATCCTCGCAAGGAAAGATCGGTCAACGTGCTCCCTCGATCCCACGCGGAGAGGGAAGAACACCTTGGAGAGGGTCTTGAAATCTTGGCAAAGGGACACCGATGCCAAGGCTTTGTACAACGAGGGAGGCGTGATGCACACTCCAACGAGGTGGTGATGATAGTCAATCCCCTTTGGTAGAAGGGGATGAGGCAAAACTAGAGATTCCACAAACGGGGTTTTCTTTAGTCTATCATCTATGCCTAGGGTTACATGAGGGGGTGGGGGCACTATATATAGGCCAACCACTAGTTCAAGGGTATTTTAGGAATAAAAGGGCAAAGTCTGGGCGGACTAAGGGGTACATGGGCCGAAGGCCTAGATGGCGGCGCGCAGGCCCATACGTTCAGGCCTGAGACTCCGGTCTGCGCCGGAGACTCCGGTCTGTCTCTAGAGTGGCAGACAGACTGTCCTCGAGCTCCATCTGGGGGTCGGTCCGGGGATGGGTCCAGAGACTCCGGGGTCAGCAGGCCGGAGACTCCGGTGTCTTTAGGCCAGAGACTCCGGTGTGGCCGGAGACTCCGGTGTGTGCAGGCCGAAGACTCTGGTGCTCCAGCTGCTGCTTCTTCCGTGTTCTCTTCCAAGCCTTCGTCTTGTCGTGCTTGTTGCTCCAGGCTTCCTCCCATGCCTCCGTACTTGGTGGTGTGAACCTATCATTGATATGGGACAGAGTATGAAGTAGTATACCATTCAAGAGGGTAGGAAGTGGGTTCGCATAGAGGAACGGATTCACCTTTGGAGTCCATGGCGACTTGGCATAAGTTGGAGACCATGATGTGGTAACGACCGAAGGTCGGGCTACATCATCTCCCCTACCTTCAAAAAGAGTCGTCCTCGACTCTACACGCTCGTCACAAAATAGAAGATGTTGAGATACCTTTTTGATCCTAGGGTTCACCATATAGTTGTCCTCAGAATGATTGAATTGAGAACACCTCAATGTTCCTTCACCTTCAATGAAGCCTACAAATCTCACCACAAAAGCAAAGCAACACTCAAAGCATGGCCAATTCATGAAGATTATAGTATGAGTCCTCAAGTAAGTGAAGTCACCTTATGATGTAGAGATAGCTCGTTGAGGAGAAGCCATAGGTAACTCTCTACGGTTCGTCTTGTCAACTCTTTGTCCATAGAGGTTGACGCGTACGCAATTGTACCTTCACACAACAAAGACCAAGCAACATATGTTCGTGTGTGATAGAGGAGCATGTCAATTGTGGCATGTCCATTCTTGTTCACAACACTATTAGCACAACTCAAGTATAGCAAACCAGATGCATATGCAAGGTCAAAGTGCATGGAAATCGTTTGAACATCATCCAAATGTGGGAACTCAAAAACTCCATAAAACATCGTCGTGTGGCACTCAAAGAAATGGACAATATTGGTCAACATCTTTGATGCAAGAGTAGGAGAATTCGGCAAAAACACATGCGGAAGAACATCCAAAAAAACATCATTATGTGTGCAAACCAACCATTGGAAAGAACAATTGTTCAATATGTTGGATGTTGTACACATATCATCAAAAGCCAAGATCATGGGGGTACGAGTATCGCAAGCGGAAGCAAATACAATATGTTTGCAAACAAACCAAATGAAAGAGCAAGTGGTCTTTATGTTTGTTGCAACAACAATACGAGAGACGTGGAAGCTCTCATGACAATACATGCTCAAAATGGCATTATGGTTGCACACAAAACATCGAAAAGAGAAATTGTTCAACATTTTTGTGGCAACACACAAAGCATCAATATCCAATAGCAATGAGACATGATTGTCACAAGGTGAAAGAATACCATCAACATGCTTGCAATCAAACCATAGGAAAGAGCCATTTGTCAACATGAAAGATGCAAAGCATGCGAAAGGTATCAGAGCTGGGTTCGATCTTGAACTTACTTGGGGGATGCTCTCTAAAGCTATTTTTGTAAACTCGTGCTCAACCGAGGTTGACATTCTTGTGCGGGTACCTACACACATCATAGATAAAAGGAAGAATGTGTGTGCATGGTAGAGAAATACATCATCCATCATGACATATCTCTTCTTGTGCACATCACCATGAGTGTCAATCAAGTGTAATTTATGTGCATGGTGAGTATGCAAGTGGTGGACATGCTTATCATGGAATTTACCAAAATCTCCAAAATTTCAGAAAGCTATGGGGGCCATCTCAATAGAAAACATATGAGAATTATTGTTGCAAGCAAAACAAGTGAAAAAGCAATCATCCATATTGCAAGCAACGGGAGAAATTGTAAAACACTCATGACAAAGCATGGTTCGAGGGGTACCATTGGTAACATCATTGCAAGCAAAACATTGGAAAGAGCAATTGTTCAACAAAGTGCAAGCAATGATATCATCAACGTAACAGTTACAGCATGGCATGTCTATGGCAACATCATCACAATCAAATTATTTCACATGCTCAGCATTATGCAAAGGCAAAGTATCACATGGAAAAATCAATGAGTCATATGTGATATCAAAAACATCATCCATAGCATGCCAATCATCACAAGTCATCATGTCCACTAGTGGGATCATGGCATCATCAACACCCTTATTTTTACCTTGTTCATACCTCTCATATGAGGTGGGTGTTGTGGTAGCATTGGCCTCCATGTGGGCTACTTATTCATCATGTATGGGGATGGCATCATCTTCATCCACCATGTACATCTTCTTGGTTAGAGGCATCATCATCTCCAAGCTTGGCGCTTCTTGATCCATGGAACCTAGCACAACATGAGGAAACACACTAGAGGTAGAGGGTAAGTCGTTAGAAATCAAAGTGGTCTCACATGACCTATCAACTGCCACTCTCAACTCACTTGGTGTATCACTCATGCCCTCCAAGTGGAAGCACTGAATCTCACATATGGTGGAGTCACTCATCTCACTCTTGTTCTCACTCAAGTGGGCTAAGTGGCTCTCATACTCACATGGGATTGGTACCACATCATCACTCAAGCATATAGGGGTAGGCTCGGTTCTCGCAACTCCATGCGCCTCCTTTGGTGAAGGGAAAGTCCTAGGCACACCATTCTCGACCTTGTCGTTGCCGTCTTGCACTTTGGCTTGTGTAGTCCTCTTGACGTACTCGTCCAACTTGGCGAAATAGAGGTCTTCGTCTTCCTCATCCATGAAGGTGCATGCGTCATCTAGGACGTCAAGTTTGGGCGTTGAAGCTTGATGGCGTGGAGGAGAGCTTGCTCTTGGTGCCATTTTGGTGGTGGCACGAGTAGTTGAAGGTGCCTTATGATGGTGTCGACGGAGGTCATTGGCGTGCCTTGCCAAAGGTTGATGTAGATGGCGCACTTGGTCATCCATATGACGCTCATGACGATGCTCCTTGTCCTTGTCACTCTTCTCTTTATGGTGGTGCCTTCTTGAGCTAGGTTGAGCGTAATGGATGGTGTTCAACATGTATTCTCCGTCTTCATGGCGAAGATGCCTTGAACGACATCTTGTATCCTCTTGATGTTGGCGATGATCTCTAGAGGATGTATGTCGATGAAGATTCTTGCTTCGTGGTGCCTCTTTGGGAAGATGATGTTGGGGCGCCACACTTCTTGTAGGCGGTGGCACCTGTTGCCTTGGAGGTTGTTGCACTTGACGCCTTCGAGGTTGTGGTGCTTGGAGCCTTGGAGATGGTGGTTCTTGGTGGCTTGGAGGTGATGGCACTCGTCGCCTTGGAGATGGTGGTGCATGACGCCATGTAGGTGGTGGCGCTTGATGCCTTGGAGGTGGATCATCGAAGTAGGTGGTGCCCTTTGGTGTGGCACGCTTGGCCTTGAAGGTCATGGTTTCTTGCTGATGCATCTCCGCTAGCTTGGCATAGTAGTCCTCCATCTCCAAGCGGTGGAGGTATTCTTCATGGCTCACGGAAGAGCCCTCAAAGTTGGTGAAGCTCGCCATGTCCTCCGTGCTTGGTGAGGCGTTGTCGTTGAAGCACTCGAGGTCGTCCATGCTTGGGGAGTAGTACTCCATATCACCCAAGCATGTGGAGCCATTGTCGGTGTAGTGCTCCATGCATGCGGACCCATTGTCGATGTAGAGCTCCAATTCCTCCATGCTTGAGGAGCCATAGTTGATGACGTGCTCCATGTCTTGCATGCATGTGGAGCCGTCATAGGTGTAGTGCTCCGGGTCCTCAAAGCATGCGGAGCCATTGTCGGTGTAGTGCTCCATCATGTCGTCTATACTTGCGGAGTCGTAGTCATGGTGGCTCATCATGGATTCTTCATAGATAGCATCCTCGGTTCCGGAGTCCCTAGACATGATTCACAAGACCAAGTGGTGTATATGAAAGTGGTAGGGGGATTAGGGATGCAACGTCAAACCTTACTTTACCTTGGAAGATAGTATCGTGCAAGTGGCAACACTTGAGAGCAATCAAAACCAAGAAAAGTGAAGTTCACGCGGAACACCAAAACCAACTAACCACTAAAAACACACACACACAAAGCTTACGGTGGATAGGTATGGAAGGTGGCATGTCAAGAACCAATCCGAAATCAAGATGTTGTAATGGCAAGTAAAGAACCACGATGATCACAAAGAAAAACAAGTCAATCCACAAGAAGGAATATATACAAGGAAACACACACGGTGGGACAGAGAAAGTGAGCTAAGAACCAAATGATTACCTAGCGAAGCCAATAAGCTCGTGTCGCACAAGTGCAAGGAGAGACGCTAGTTTGATTGCAATAAATTAGTGGGCTACAAGATATGCACAATAAGTACCACCTATTTGATGTTCATCGAGCTTGCGCTTCCTATTCTATGAGGCACTTGTTTCTTTCTTTCTTTTTCTTCTTTTTATTTTTCTATTTTTTTCCTCTTTTTCTTTTCTTTTTCACTTGCCCCTTCCTTGTGCCAACAACTATACAAGATAACTATATGAGATAGCGCGCTCACAACTTTTGCTCGGAATTCTACAAGGTATCAAATGTGCATAGCCCAATCAATCATAGGAGGAACTAGTCTCAATAGGTGTTTTTTGAATGCAAAGATAGTGTATCTCACAAAGGAAAGCAACTGGGGAGAAGTGACGGAATTTTTATACCTTTCTTCGCCGATCTTCAACATTTATTGGTGGATTCCGCCTTGCTCACGGAATTTGGATGGAGTAGATAGCATGAACCATGGATATGATGATGTATAGCTCCTTCTCCTCTTCATAACGAGCTAAAGAACACCAAAATCTGAGTTCGTAAGCAAAAGTTATGCCCAAAATGGTGAAACAGATTTGCTGTCAGCAGTGGGGGGCGGAGACTTTGCCAGAAACTCCGGTCTAGACCAGAATCTCCGGTCTGGGGGCCGGAATCTCCGGTATGGGCCGGAGTCTCCGGTCCGGGGGCCGGAATCTCCGGTCCGGAGGTTCCAGGACGTGCAGAACTCGTCCGGGACGCGATTTTGACGGAAAAACTCGAACCAAAACACCAAATTGGTGGGGGGAAATCAAGGAATTAGGCCATGGGAACGCAGGGGAAGTTAGATCAACAAGTTTAGCAAGTAATCCACGGATCAAAACCTACCAAAACGCACCCAAATTATAGATCGATCCAAAACACGAATTGGGGCTGTTTTTGGTGGAATTTTCGAATTTATGGGGAAAAAGACCAAATCAAGGAGAAATCCGTGGCAACCAAAAGCTGTTGATACCAGATGTTATGGAGTAACCCCGTGGGTGGCTCGATCTTCACAGATCTCGTGGTCAAATCGATGGGAAAGTGAGGGGAAAGGGAGAAGGTAGCGGAAACGGACACACACCTCGCGAAGAACACGATGAACACACGCAAAACACACAAGATACAAGGCCGATTGCTCTCACTGGTGGCCACCGGTCCGATAGAATCCTCGCAAGGAAAGATCGGTCGACGTGCTCTCTCGATCCCACGCGGAGAGGAAAGAACACCTTGGAGAGGGTCTTGACATCTTGGCAAAGGGACACCGATGCCAAGGCCTTGTACAATGAGGGAGGCGCGATGCAAACTCCAACGAGGTGGTGACGATAGTCGATCCCCTTTGGTAGAAGAGGATGATGCAAAACTAGAGATTCCACAAAGAGGGTTTTCTTTAGTCTATCATCTATGCCTAGGGTTACATGAGGGGGTGGGGGCACTATATATAGGCCAGCCACTAGTTCAAGGGTACTTTAGGAATAAAAGGGGAAAGTTTGGGCGGACTAAGGGGTACATGGGCCGAAGGCCGAGCTGGCGGCGCGTAGGCCCATACGTTCAGGCCAGAGACTCCGGTGTGGGGTCCGGAGACTCCGGTCCATCTTTGGAGTGGCAGACAGACTGTCCTCGAGCTCCATCTGGGGGTCGGTCCGGGGATGGGTCCGGAAACTCCGGGGTTAACAGGCCGGAGACTCTGGTGTGCGCAGGTCGGAGACTCCGGTGCTCCAGCTGCTGCTTCTTCCGTCTTCTCTTCCAAGCCTTCGTCTTGTCATGCTTGGAGCTCTAGGCTTCCTCCCATGCCTCCGTACTTGTTGGTGTGAACCTATCATTGATATGGGACGGAGTATGAAGTAGTATACCATTCAAGAGGGTAGGAAGTGGGTTCGCATAGAGGAACGGATTCACCTTTGGAGTCCATGGCGACTTGGCATAAGTTGGAGACCATGATGTGGTAACGACCGAAGGTCGGGCTACATCAGGTACCCAACCATCTTCTTGTTTATAGGAATAGAAGCTTTATGTTTCATCTTTTCTTCTTTAATCTTTATGAGAGCATCCGTAATGTGTTTTGTAAAGGCCATGTTCATAGCACTAGTATTAGGACTTTTAGCAAGCTTTTGTAGGAACTTAATAACTTCAGAGATATTACACCCATCAAGATCAAAATCAAATTTATCATCTAGAGTAGTAGAACTATTACTAGCCTCAACTCTAGTAGTGGTGATAGTAGAAACACTAATGTTTCTAGCAATTTCATCTTCTCTTTCCCACTTAGCATGTAATTCAGCTAATAGTCTAACATTTTCATCAATTCTTACTTGTATAGCATTAGTAGCTGCAAAGGGATTCTCATTAGTTTCAGGTTTAGCAGCCATTTTATTCAAAGAAGATTGAGCATTAGCCAAATATGTTATATTTCTTTCAGCATTAGAGAGTTTTTCCTCAATAGTTTTATTGAAAGTAGTTTCTTTACTAATAAAGTCTTTAAGCATAACTTGAAGTTCAGAGGGAGCACTCCTATTATTGTTGTAAGAACTTCCATAAGCATTACCATTGTTGGGAGGATATGGCTTATAATTGTTGTTACCAAAATTATACCTATAAGCATTATTACCAAAATTATTATTTCTTATGAAGTTCACATCAACTTGCTCTTCTATAGCAACCGAAGAGGCAAAAGGAACATTATTTAGATCAATATGGGCTTTCCCATTAACAAGCATAGACATAATACTATCAATCTTATCACTCAAGGAGGAGGTTTCATCAACAGAATTTACCTTCCTACCTTGTGGAGCTCTCTCAGTATGCCATTCAGAATAATTAACCATCATATTGTCTAGAAGTTTTGTTGCAGCACCCAAAGTGATGGTCATAAAGGTACCTCCAGCAGCAGAGTCCAATAGGTTCCTTGAAGAATAGTTCAATCCTGGATAAAAAGTTTGGATGATCATCCAAGTAGTCAGTCCATGAGTGGGACAATTCTTTACCAAAGATTTCATCCTTTCCCAAGCTTGAGCAACATGCTCATTATCAGATTGTTTAAACTTCATTATTTCACTTTTCATAGATATAACCTTAGCAGGAGGATAGTATTTTCAAATAAAAGCATCTTTGCACTTAGTCCAAGAATCAATACTATTCCTAGTTAAGGAATTCAACCATTCTTTAGATTTTCCTCTCAAAGAGAAAGGAAACAATTTCAGCTTAATAATATCACCATCTACATCCCTATGCTTTTGCATCTCACAAAGTTCAACAAATTTATTTAGATGGGCAGCAGCATCTTCATTACTAATACCAGAAAATTGTTCTCTCATAACAAGATTGAGTAAAGCAGGTTTTATCTCAAACAAAGTATCTTCAGGCACAGGTGGAGCAATAGGTTTGCTCATAAAATCATTGTTGTTGGTGCTAGTGAAGTCACACAACTTGGTGTTTTCAAGAGTAGTCATTTTTTGTGTTTTTAAATAAGAAAGCAAACTTGTAAAAATAATTTTTGCGTGTTTTTGATAAAGAAAACAAGCAAACAAAACAAAAAGAAACTAAGCAAAAAAAAAAGTAAAGAGATTGGTTATGAGGGACTCCCCTTGTGAAGATGTCCTTGACTCCCCGGCAACAGTGCCAGAAAAATGCTTCATGGCTCGGTATTGATGTAGAGCTCGTTGGGAACCCCAAGAGGAAGGTATGATGAGCACAGCAGCAAGTTTCCCTTAGTTAAGAAACCAAGGTTTAATCGAACCAGTAGGAGCAATGAAACACCCCAAAGGTGTTGCTAGCTGAGCCTTGGCAGGGCCCACTACCGGTGCTAGTAGCAACGTGGAGACCTGCACAACACAACCACAAAACTTTGTCCCCAACTTGCGATGAGGTTGTCAATCTCACCGTGTTTTGCTGAAAACAAAGGATTAAACGTATCGAATGGAAGGAAGTAAAAGTTTGCAGAAAGTAAACACAAAACAGTAAACAGTTTATAGATTGTATCTAAAGAAAATGACCGGGATCCATAGTTCACTAGATGTGGCTCTCCTTAAGATATATAACATGCTGGGTGAACAAATTACAGCAGGGCAATTGAAAAACATCAAGAAAGCAATACATGCATATACTAATCATCTTGACTCCTTTGAGATTCGATTGGGCATTACAACATTATACATAGACCGCCTTCCAACTGCATCTATGACTAATAATCCATCTTCAGGTTATCATCCGAACCCCCTCCAGTATTAAGTTGCAAGCAACAGATTATTGCTTTACGAATTGCATGTAATGTAAAAAATACGATTGTTATATGAACAAAGGATTGTTGTTTTCTCCCTAGTAGCAACAGCACATCTAGTACCTTAGAGATTTCTAACACTTACCCAGATTACCAGAGGCATGAACCCACTATCGAGCATAAATACTAACTCTTGGAGTTGCTAGCATCTACTTGGCCAAGATAGCTACTAACAACGGAAAGCATGCAAGATCACAAATAACATAGACATGATAGAATCAATAATCAATCTGAAATAGCATCTCAATATCCATCGGATCCCCGCAAACACAACATGCAAAATTACAAATAGATGATCTTGATCATGAACGGAGCTCACAAGACTAGACATGAAAGCACAAAGGAGGAGAACCATCCATCTAGCTACTACATGGATCCGTAGTCCAAGGATGAACTACTCACGCATCACACCGGAGGCTTGCATGGTGATGAAGAAGGCCTCTAGGGTGAATTCCCCTCTCCGGCAGGTTGCTGGGAAGAGCTTCAGATCCCTCCCGATCTAGGGATGTAGATCACGACGTATACAGACTCTTTCGTGGATTTTTGATCGGGTACTTAGGGTTTTCGTCCTAAGGGCATCTTATAGGCGGAAGGAGAGGCCGAGGGGGTGCCTGGGCTGGCCACACCACCCCCTGGCGCGGCCAGGCCTGGCCCGTGCGGCCAGTGCTGTGGTGGCCCCTGGCTCCTCTCCGTCTCGTATTCTGGCATCTGATGACTTCCGGAAAATAGGCACTTTGGCTTTGTCCCGTCCAATTCCAAGAATATTCATTTTCTAACTTTCCTGGAACCAAAAACAGCAGAAAACAGGCAGCTGGCACTGTGGCTCTTGTTAATAGGTTAGTCCAAGAAATCATATGAAAAGTACTCCAAAGTGTGGACAAAACACAAGAAAGTGGATAAAACCAAGCATGGAACATCAAAAATTATAGATACATTTGCAATGTATCACTATGTTAAAGTACTATGATCCCAGCTATCAATGTTTTACAAATACCTTGATCAAGATTGAGATGGTGCATGTCACCTCAAAAATTATTCTTTTTTATCACTTACCTACTCGAGGACGAGCAGGATTTAAGCTAGGGGATGTTGATACGTCGTAAACGTATCTATAATTTTTGATGTTCCATGCTTGTTTTATATCTATTTTATTTTGTTTTGTCCACACTTTGGAGTATTTTTACACATTTTCTGGAACTAACCTATTAACAAGATGCCACAGTGCTAGTTGCCTGTTTTCTGTTGTTTTTGGTTTCAGAAGAGCTACTAAGGAAATATTCTCGGAATTGGACCGGACAAAAGCCAAAGTTAATATTTTACCCGAAGCAACACGGAGTCCAGAGTGGACACGAAGAGGGGCCACGAGGGGGCCACACCCCTAGGGTGGCGTAGCCAGACCTAGGCACGCCGCCACCTGGTGTGGGCCCCTCGAGCCTCCACCGACCTTTCCCCTTCGCCTATAAAAGACTCTCAGGACAAAAATCCTAAGTACCCTAGATCAAAATTCCACGAAAGAGTCTTTAGCCGCCATCATATTCATCCCTAGATCGGAGGGATCTGAAGCTCTTCCCGAAACCCTGTCGGAGGGGAAAGATCACCCTGGAGGCCTTCTTCATCACCATGTCTGCCTCCAGTGTGATGCGTGAGTAGTTCATCTCTGGACTACGGGTCCATGTTGTAGCTAGATGGTTGGTTCTCCTCCTTTGTTCTACCATGTTTAGATCTTGTGAGCTCCGTTCATGATCAAGATCATCTATTTGTAACCTTACATGTTGTGTTTGCGGGGATCCGATGGATATTGAGATGATATTTCAGATTGATTATTGATTCCATCATGTCTATGTTATTTGTGATCTTGCATGCTTTCTGTTGTTAGTAGCTATCTTAGCCAAGTAGATGCTAGCAACTCCAAGAGGGAGTATTTATGCTCGATAGTGGGTTCATGCCTCTAGTAATATGGGGAAGTGACAGAAATCTCTAAGGTACTAGATGTGATGTTGCTACTAGGGAGAAAACAACAATCCTTTGTCTGTGGGGCAATCGTATTATTTACTTTGCACACTTTTCTTAATGCAATTATCTGTTGCTTGCAACTTAATACTGGAGGGGGTTCAGATGATAACCTGAAGGTGGATTATTAGTCATAGATGTAGTTGTATTATGGTCTATATATAATGTTGTAATTCCTAATCAAATCTCATAGGAGTCAATATGATTAGTATCTGAATGTATGCTTTCTCGGTGTCTATCAATTGCCTCGCTGTAATTTGTTCACCCAACATGACATCTATCTTAAGGAGAATCACCTCTACTGAACTATGGACCCCGGTCCATTTTTTTACCATCAATCTACAATCTACTATTTACTGTTTACTGTTTACTTTCTGCAAGCAATTACTATCTTCCACACAATACGTTTAATCCTTTGTATTCAGCAAAACCGGTGAGATTGACAACCTTACTGTAAGTTGGGGGCAAAGTTCTGTGGTTGTGTTGTGCAGGATTCCAAGTTGGAAACAACACCTTGGAAGTGTTTCCTTGCTCCTACTGGTTCGATAACCTTGGTTTCATAACTGAGGGAAAACTTGCTGTTGTGCTCATCATACCTTCCTCTTGGGGTTTCCCAACGAGCTTGATATATTTTGAGCCATCACCTGTGACTAGAAATATGGCAATATGTCCCTGGGCTTCTTCTTAGAAAACCGTAATAATAATAACCATCTTCTTCGGATCTTCAATATAATCGCAACTATCGTTGTCAGGGATCATACATGCAAGCAAGCAAGTCCACAATCAATACAAGGCATATAAGCAATCATTTCCATACAACACAAAAAATTCTCAAGTCATATCTATTCAATAGGTTTTGTTAATGTTGAGTAAATAGTAACTGGAATTACTTTATTTGCATTTATGAGGGTTCTTTTATTAATTAAGTGTCTTGTACCACTTAGGATTAAGGGGTTTAAGGCCAAAGATTGGTTTTGTATGATACCATTATAAAAAATGATATTAACATATGGGTATTGAAATAACGAATCCACCAAATGTGGTTTCATGAATTTACAGTTTTCTTTATTTAGTTATGAGTTTTCTAGTGGAAATAATCCTTGTTTTGGTGAATAAATCACCATAAAATATGTGTAGCTCAATTAAATTTGTCCTCTGAGTTTTTTGTAGATATTGTTGTTTATGATTTTGGGGAGTTGGTTTAACTCCAAGATAATTACTAGAATACCCTTGGAAAGTTCGCAAAGTCAGTTCTACAAGGACATTATCCTTTTTACCAGATTTGTTTTATAGGTCCAAGCAGTATGAGACCAAGGTAATTGGATAGGCATTGCAAATACCTCTCTATAGAATTTGGGTTTGCTATTTTTGGAGTTGCAGAGATTTTGTTGTTGATTTATTTAGTGAAACTATGGCACGTAGTAGTATTTAATTCACTGATATTCCTAGGATGCTCAATAAATCCAGAGCTCCTCGGATTTTGTATGTCTTGGTGGACCACACCATTTAGAGGTGGAATAAACTCAAAATGTGTGGAAGGTTTACCTTGAGAAATTGTCAAAGTCATTTATGGATGCATGTTGTAGTTTTCACTTCTTTCGTTCTCCAAATCTATTTCAGTTGAATCCAAAATCACAGGAAAGGTATAAAGAATACCTTTCCAAATAAATTGGATTTATTTTATTTGGA
The DNA here is from genome assembly GCA_910589775.1 of Avena eriantha. Lineage (NCBI taxonomy): Eukaryota > Viridiplantae > Streptophyta > Magnoliopsida > Poales > Poaceae > Avena > Avena eriantha. Next base: position 139,181,788 of record OU342743.1, read on the forward strand.
GCTATACATCTACATATGTGGATTTATAAGTGGTTTTACCCATTTAATTGAGTTAAATTCCCAGAGGATTTATAGAATAGATCTTGTAGTGAAACTAGTGGCATTGGGTAGATCTATCGATTTAGATTCTAGAGAAATTTGAATCACCTCATTTACACACATGGATATTTTTCTATTGAATTAAAGCTAAACAGGTATTATTTAAAAGATTAAAGATTACTCAGTAAAAATATGGCCCCGGGCCTAAACCAACGGTGCCAAGCAACATAGTGATGGGCCGGCCTACTTCGCATCCGCGGACGTGCGAGAGCCCGCAAATTTGAAGCTGAGGGAATGACAGAGGGGGCTTGGGGCCACTTACTCTCTCGCGCTGAACCGGTAAGTAACCATTAATCTAGAGCTATATGCCCGTGAGTAGGGGCCACGTTAGTGCAGATCATTGATAACGAAAGATGGGTGGCGACTTCTGCTCCGGCTACCGCGACGCCATGCCTGAAGGTGGCGAGCTCGTTGTCGGGCGCTCCTGACTACTCCTGCATGCGTGCATGGCACTGGAAGCGCCAGCGCAGCAAGACGAACTTCCAAGTACTCTCCTCGGTCAACAAGGATGGCTAGAAGGGTGATTCCATAGAGGCCTGCGGCGGACGGGACATGGTGCTTTGCTATCCAAACTACCATTGCTAACTCTAAAGAAAGGTCTGCCTTGTGCTCGGTTGAAGTAGTTTCTTCTTTTCTCTCAAAAAATCCCTTCCCAAACTGTATCGGAGTCGACGTCTCGAGGGTTCCTGACAGAAATTGAAAGCGGGGTGATATGGAGTGGAACACGCCTAGGGGTACAAAAGGGAGACTATGTGGTGGTCTGCAGCTACCTGGCAACGTGGGGGTGGCCACAGTAGGGTTTCAGATGGAGGCAAGGGGAGGAGGGCTCCATAGGAGCTGGGGCTTGGCCAGGAGTCGATTAAGGGTAAGTGTTGTCTAGTGCATGTGGGAGATAGGCTTGGGGTTCTCTTTAATAGCCGGAACATCGGGCTACTAAGGACGGTGTCCACAGTGAGCATGGCAAGGCCGTGGGCAAGGGACCAACAAGGAAATTGGGAATCTACGAGGTGCTGTGGTGGTATGACGGTGCTACAGGTGAGGGGATGGGTCAGGGGGAGGCCGATGCTCGATGTCCCGCTCGAATAAGAGGATGTCTAGAGGGGGCATGCCAGGTGTGCAATGGCTGCTTGGGAAATCTGGGCGGCGAGAGCACAGGCAGTAGAGGGAGCTATTTCTCCCTGCTTTTAGGGAGACACTTGGAAAAAATGTGTCGGCATCCTATTGTAGCAGCACAGGTAGATAAGAATGATTTTGGAAATGACCATGTCCATGTCGTTCTAGGGAAGGAAGAGAGGAGGGAAAACATGGGGCTAGTCCTAGAGGATGATAAATAAGTCCTGGGACCTCTGGACACAATGTTTGATCAGAGGGGAGGGTAGAGAGGGAGTGGTGCAATAGCAGTAGGATTTAAAATGCAAGATATGGCAAGATCCTTTGTCTCTCCCATATCCAAACATAAGAAGACAAAGAGAGAGGGGTGAGCTATAGTGCCCATCTATATTGCCGCAACCTGAGAGGAGTGTGGCTACTGTGGTGACCATTTGGATAGGTTTGGTGAGGGTTGGAGGAGTTTTCTTAGTGGATTTTGCTATGATCAAAGTTGACTACAAATCGGATAGTGTATAACATTCAAAAAGGTTAAACATGACTAGGTGATCCAATGGTTTTAGGATGTAGGTAGGATGAAGACCTACCTAGGATAATTCTTTGGGATTTTTCATATGATTTTAGATCCATTTATTATCCAAAATTCAAAAGGTGATGAATCTGTTTTAAGGATTTGTTTTGATATTTTTGAACAGCTCTGATACGTTGCAAACGTATCCATAATTTTTAAGGATTTGGTTTTATCTACTTTCTTATGTTTTGTCCACACTTTGGAGTACTTTTCATATGATTTCTTGGACTAACCTATTAACAAGAGCCACAGTGCCAACTGCCTGTTTTCTGCTGTTTTTGGTTCCAGAAAAGTCAGAAAATGAATATTCTCGGAATTGGACGGGACAAAAGCCAAAGTTAGTTTTTCACCGAGGGACACCCGGAGCCAGAATACGAGACGGAGAAGGGCCAGAGGGCGGCCACACCACCTAGCCGCGCGGCTAGGCTTGGCCCGCGCCAGGAGGTGGTGTGGCCAGCCCAAGCACCCCCTCAGCCTTTCCTTCCACCTATATATTGCCTTCGATACAGAAACCCTAAGTACCCGATCAAAATTCCACGAAAGAGTCTATAGCCGCCGTCATCTCCATCCCTAGATCGGGAGGGATCTGAAGATCTTCCCGGCACCCTGCCGGAGAGGGGAATTCACCCTGGAGGCCTTCTTCATCATCATGCAAGCCTCCGGTGTGATGCGTGAGTAGTTCATCTCTGGACTACGGGTCCATGTAGTAGCTAGATGGCTGGTTCTCCTCCCTTGTGCTATCATGTTTAGATCTTGTGAGCTCCGTTCATGATCAAGATCATCTATTTGTAATTCTGCATGTTGTGTTTGCGGGAATCCGATGGATATTGAGATGCTATTTCAGATTTATTATTGATTCTATCATGTCTATGTTATTTGTGATCTTGCATGCTTTCTGTTGCTAGTAGCTATCTTGGCCAAGTAGATGCTAGCAACTCCAAGAGTTAGTATTTATGCTTGATAGTGGGTTCATGCCTCTGGTAATCTGGGGAAGTGACAGAAATCTCTAAGGTACTCGATGTGCTGTTGCTACTAGGGAGAAAACAACAATCCTTTGTTCATAGAACAATCGTATTGTTTACTTTACACGCAATTCGTAATGCAATTATCCGTTGCTTGCAACTTAATACTAGAGGGGGTTCGGATGATAACCTGAAGGTGGATTATTAGTCATAGATGCAGTTGGATGGCGGTCTATGTATAATGTTGTAATGCCCAATCGAATCTCAAAGGAGTCAAGATGAGTAGTATATGCTTGTATGCTTTCTCGATGTTTGTCAATTGCCCCGCTGTAATTGGTTCACCCAACATGTCATCTATCTTAAGGAGAGCCACCTCTAGTGAACTATGGACCCCGATCCTTTCTTTTACTATCAATCTACAATCAACTATTTACTGCTTTGTGTTTACTTTCTGCAAACTATTACTTTCTTCCACTCGATACGTTTAATCCTTTGTTTTAGCAAAACCGGTGAGATTGACAACCTCATCGCAAGTTGGGGACAGAGTTCTGTGGTTGTGTTATGCAGGTCTCCATGTTGCTGCTGGCACCGGTAGTGTGCCCTGCCAAAGTTTAGCTAGCTAAACCTTTGGGGTGTTTCCTTGCTCCTACTGGATTGATAACCTTGGTTTCATAACTGAGGAAAAACTTACTGATGTGCTCATCATACCTTCCTCTTTGGGTTCCCCAACGAGCTCGTTAATACACGAGTCAGCAAGGGCAAGGATGATTTTCGATGTGAGATGATTCTAAACATCAAACAACACATTGAAGAATTTTCCCAATATTTATAGAGGAAGAAAAGTATTTAAAACATATCTTTTCTTCTTTTTGCCATTTAAGAAAATAGGCAAAAATAATTATTAAAACTCTTCAAAAGTATTTTTTGAAGTGGGAAGATGGGGATAATTGTATAGGCTTTAGATGAGCCCAAAGTTGGAGAAGTATTTTGGAGAAAGGCAAAGTTTCTTTTATAGAGAGTTTTTGAGTTTTTGTAAAAGAAGGGAATTAGATATTTTTTGGGTCACAAAAATTATGGATAACTTTTGATAATTTTTTTATTAACAAAGTAGATTATGTACACATGATGTATCAATCATTGTCCACTTTGGTTTTTGAAAATCAAACTTGATTTTGAAGGAAAGCAAGAGATAAAGGATCTTAGGCATGAGTACATTTATACCATCAAAACCTTGTTGGATCTTTGAGTTCAGAGCTCCCCTTGGGTCATGGGCTAGATGGATAGATAGACCGAGTTATGTAGATCACCATGTTATGGGGATTGTGGTTGATCATAGTTGAGCTTTCCTAGGATTGATGCCAAAGTTGGCTGAAAATAAGGATGTCAAAAGAGATTATTATTTAGCTTCAAAACCCATGTGGGTTTTTTAGGCACAAAGCTCCAATTGAGACAAGTGAAGTATGGATGGGTATACCTTCATAACTAGAACATAATAATGCAAATATTTGGTTCAAATAAGGTAACATGGAGATGTGAGCTTCTGCCAAAGTAGGCATGTTGGTAAGTTTTCTAGAAAACATTAATTTCTTGCCTGCAAAACCATCAAGAACAAGTGGGTTAAAAGATGGTCTAGCCAAGGACAAGTGTGGTCCTTTGGAGTCTTTAAGATGTTTTATAAAATTTTGCAAGTTCATTTCAAAAAGTGCACAAGGGTTGAGAATGAGGGAGTCTCAAAGAGGTGATATTGGTAACAGTTTCCAGATTTGACATTTTTGGTAGATTTATGGTTTTTGACTAGAATACAAGAGGGGATGATTTTGAGCGGTTGCTAGGTTGAAAAATCATTATCAAGTGGATGAGCTGTAGTGTAGATTGGGTAGAAAGGATCCATGCTTATAATTGGTCTTCATTGACTTAGAAGTTACTAGAAAGGATTAGCCCTAAATGGATCTAGTTAAGGGTTTAGATTGTCACCTTAGTCACTAGAGAGCAGATCCAGCTTTAGGAGTTTGCTTAGGGTTTGTGTTTCTTAACTTAGTTGGTTCCTAGAGGATGAGATCCTAGGGTAGCTCATACTACACCCAAGCAAACAAGTCAAACAACAGATCAAGGCAATTCATCTTACGGCAAATCAAACTAGTACTAGGGTTACCCTCAAGCCTAGCTTGAGGTGAAGATGGGGATTTTGAATAGGTTTGAGTTTGGATAAGGTAAGGGTCCTTGGTACCTCTACCAAGAATAGTATTTAAAATCTTTACAAAAGGTTTTGGAAAAACCTAGAGGTAAGGGTAGTTGAAGTTCTATCTTGAAAACATAAGGAGATTATCATATAGATCTCCATAATTTTAATAATAGAAGGTAGAAAAATAGTTGTTGTTGCAAACGCATCTTACCTCAAGTTTTTGAAATGCTATAATATTTGAGTATATGTGAAATAAACCAAGACAGTTTTGTTAAATAGATTTTGTCAAATGAGGGTGAGGTAAGGAGTATATCATCTAATACATAGTCAGATGCATAAACACGAACAACCAGGCAAGCAAACACTACATCACTAATCAAGAAAAAATTTTGTTCCCCTGATTTTTGTATTCTAGACAACTAATCAGGATTGCTGAAAGTGGGATGTTACAGTACTTGTACACTATCGTTCATTGAGGAATACTTAGGCTTAGAGGGTGGTCCCCCTTTCTCACCCTTCAACACAACATAGGTCATTGAAAAGATCTCGGGTGACTCACCAAAGCATGAAAGCCAGTTAGAAAATGGATTCCTATTTGAAGAGTGCCTAACCGCATGGATAAGCTCACATTAAACTCGTCAATTTTGTATTAATGTTGGGTTTACCTAACCACTCAATCAAGAAAAAGATAAGAAACAAGTTCACTGATCCGATGGATCCATTCAATAGGTATTTTCCTAGCATCCGCAGATGCCAGTTATTAGGGAATCTGGCGTTATTCCCATTTCGATTATTTTTTAGTTCCCCGACCAGTTTGCTTGCTCACTAGAAGAGTCGAGCGAGAGCAGCTAGTTTAGAAGGAAAAGGACACCAGGGGCTTACAACTCATATAAATATAGTCAAAAAACGAACCACCAATCCCCATTATGATGCTCGAATAAAATAGTTCCAAAATATAGAGGTTTCTGAACTTTTTGATGCTTGTCCTTTTCTACTTAGTTGGACAGATCACTTTAGAAAATCGTACAAAAATCAAGCAAGAAAATGGATGCGCTAACGCCTTAAAAATACGCCTTCAGAAAATCGTATAAAAATCATGCAAGAAAACGGATGCGCTAACGCCTTAGTTTCGCGCTAAAAAATCCTTGTTTATCTTCTGTCTTGGAAAAGTGAGGAAGAGAGGTGGAAAGCGTCAAATCGACATATCCCCTTGCCCTCGTCTCTGTCAACTAGAAAGTTAGTAAGTAAGCGATCGGCAAAAGACAGCCGGTCTTGCTTGGATGAAAGCATGTCATAAGGGGGACTCATCTCACTTGATTCGTTCCATCGCACCCGCACTATTCCTAGATTGGTTTTTCATTTCTATTTTGAAAAAAAGGTTGAACTCATTTCGTATGGAAAGAAAGATGTGTCGGGTCCCACCCAGACCTTCATTCTTTTCCTCCTCTGCTTATTGATGTTACAATCGTATCTTATGCATCCTCTCCTGATGACTCGGCTTCGGCTCAAGGCCCTAGAGGGAGAGTATCATTATTGAGTTGAAAGGCCCACTGCTTCTTCATTCATGGCTTATTGATTTGATTGATCCCCCTTTTGTATTAATTCGACCTAAGGTGAGGTTGGAACACGAGTTTACATATCATGTGGGTTTATAGGAGATCCCATAGACTCGCTTGGAAAGGTTGCTATACCAAACATTATCACTTAATTACAAAAAAAGAAATCTAGTAGTCACTAGACTTACTATAGTAGTCCGTCCGGCTACTCTTTCTTAAATCATTACTCTTTATTCTCCCATGCTCTAGCAATTGCGCTCCCTAGACCACTACCATTTAGTTAGATAGGGACAATTAATCCATAGTTACGGGAATAACGGAATGCATGGGGATAAATAAAATAGATCCCTAGAGAAGAGAAGCAAATGTATAATCCAAGACTTGTAAAGCCACGCACAGCGGATATCGATCTAACTTTTGATATAGGATACTCAATTGAGGATGGATGTTATTGCACTACCACTACTTGACCACCAATAGTAGTTGTGAAACCAATAGATCTAGATTGTTAGAGCCGGACTTGATTCTTTTCTGGTCAATCAAGATCGTATCATAGATAGTCTTGTTTACTATCTCATCCATAAGGAAGATGAGGTTGATGGTCGACTTCTATATTAAGGATAGACTTTGGCCTAATTTATTAGTTTTCACTAACCATAGATCCTTTCCCTTGATAAAAAAATCAATTCTATCCTCTCGATCTCCATTGTGTACTATTTACTTAAAAATAAACAACCCAGTGCAAATTAGGTTCGGGACGAATAGAACTGACTATGTCGAGTTAAGAGCATTTTCATTACTATGGAAAATGGACACGAGACCGGATAAACATCGCGCCCCCCGCTGCGTCTATCTATATAAGATAATCCCTCGACCTCAGCCGACTCCCAAATCTCAATTTTTTTGGCTCTCTCTCGCCCTCCCTTTTGCCGCGTGTGCCGTCCAATCCAAGCCAGTCCCAAATCCCAACTTGTCTTTTAGAAAACGAAAAGCAAGTAGAAAATATATTTGTAAAACCTATGATTCTCCTTTCGAGAACTTAAAAATGAGGCAAAAAGCACCATACTAGTAGTAGGACATACCATAGTGACTTGGCTTTGGGGTGGTTTCTCCGTGGATAATGCCACCTTAAATTGTTTTTTAGTCTCCATCATTTACTCCCCCTTATTTTATTAGGCGCTAGTCTTCTTCATCTGGCCGCATTGCATCAATATGGATCAAATAATCCATTGGTGTACATTCTGAGATAGATAAAATGTTTCTTACCCTTATTTTTATGTAAAGGATCTTGTAGGTTGGGTAGCTTATGCTATCTTTTTTCCATTTGGATTTTTTTTCTCCTAATGGCGCATAGTGGACTTTACTTATGATCTTCCTCCTATAACTAATATCACCAATATATTTGGAAATTGGTCAAATGGAGTTGACAAAAAATCTAAAGTTAGAATTCGCATATGTGTTTCAGCCTTATGTTGATCAATATGAAGATGTAGAAACGACGTGGTTTTCAACAACACGAGAACTTTTTCATTTTTCGCAGGTTATTTATATGATGGTGCATTGAGTGCATCTATGGGCACTCCTTCCTCCGCCGGAGCAGTGGGTTATTATGGTAACTAGATGCAGCCTACATGCAACGGTTGTCCATGATAACTGTACCGGGCAGGATAGTAGTATATTAATCGACTACATGATGTTTAGTTGCTATATAATTTTTTACTTTTCGCTGGTTGATTCTTGTTTCAACTTTGAGAGATCCTTGAATTGTAATAACTTTTGAATTCTAGACAATTAGTAAAAGGCCGTGTGCATGACATGATGCAAAGCCTCGGGTTTTACTCCCCTTTTATGAAATAATTCATCTTACATGCATTCTACCAACCACTCTCACACACTCATCGCTAATTAAAGATACCTAGGTTCATTATTAGGCATGAAAGGCAACCAACATTTTTTATAATTTAGTGTTTATGGATATTGTCAGAGTGATTAGGTCAAAAAGAATTCCTTGCTTGAATATCTCTTTCTCGTCATGTAAAAAGTTGTTACAGAAACTTTGAGTAATTTTCTCGCAATTCCATATGTGATATGACTTATGTCACATTATGTTACAAAATATGTCATGTAGCTAAAGCGGGATTGCAAGTGACTTCTTTGTGTTGATCAAGATGTTAATGTAACAATAGATTTTCATTTAGGATAACTTGTGTATGAAACTAATTAAAAAAGGTTAAATGTAGTTGCACAAAACAAGTATCGATAATGTTCCCTTGCCTAACTTTGCAACTTTTTGCCCAAGACTGTTTCATAATTTTGGGCATCTGATTCATAATTAAGCACATAATCAAATGTGGCTAAATATTATACAATCTGGTCACTTTATTCCTCATAGAATTCTCACCTAACGTTATTGTACCATACACACTGAATAATGGACCATGTGTATAGATCCTTGAAAAGGTTTTCACCCAGATATATCACATTTCCTCCACCCATAATTTAAACTAGTTCTGGACCACTCCTTCTGATAATACTGACCTTGTGCCCGGTCAAGAATCTATCATGATTTTGTCCTTCACACTCAAAGAACATGTCATTTTTTCCCTCAACCTACACACATAGGCATGGAAGGTATCAAAAAGTTTCCAACAACTTATGTCATCTTGAAGAAATTTGGAGTAGCGAGACTTCAAAGACGTCATGTGATTTTGTCTACTGCTAAGCAACTTCCAAGGTCCTCATATCACTCATATGCTCGATAACAGAGACAAATGGTTGTGTACTCTATTTGTTTTAGAAAATACAAAATATGCTTCCAGAAAACCTTATAGTCAATTCGATGACACATTGCATATTGTTTCACCCATATCCCAGCAACTACATCTAACATGCTTAGTTCTACTATATAATCCTCTTTGCCCAAACTTCATAACACACGGGTAAAAAACACAAATAGTTCTTGCTGGCATACGAATTCACACACTTGTTACGCATGCGTGCTCCTGACTTATGTCTCGTGCATACACTTGTTATCTCACTTCTCCTCACAAACTAGCTACTTGATCATCCATTTATGAATTTACGATGTATCTGATGCATGGAAGTCGTCAGGTAATTTGTAGCTATAAATAATTGAGAAGACCTTGAACAAAGAGGAATTGGCAAGGCAATATGATTGTTTTGTAATTAGGATGAAACAATACCATACATTTTTATCTTGTCCTTGGACCAAAATTCTTAGGCGTATTGTTCATATCACCTTTAACATATCAACTCCAACTAATATAGCGAACATGTTCGGTAATTGGTTGCATGGGGTAAATAAAAAGATAGAGTTCCAATCCGCGTGGAAATTTGTGCTTTACTTTGGGGCATTTGGAACACTCACAATGAGTTTGTGTTTAATAAATCAAAAGGTCCATCCTTTTCGCAGGTTATCCCACGGGCTACATATATATTGGATCTGTATGTGCTCCTTTCTTTAGCCATAGGAGCAGCGGCAGACACTGGATTCTGGGTGCAGCCGAACGTCTCGATATCGACAGGAACGTCTCCCCCACTGAAGAATATTCAGCTTTAGTACAACACACAGTATCAAACCCGGGGTTTGAACTCTGGTGGGTTGGGTGTACAACCACCCTCCTGGCCACCCAACCACAGGTTGGTTTGCTCATTATTATGTATTTGACTTTGATTAGTTTGTAACAACAAATGTATGGTAGTATAACCATCAAAAATGGAGACACCAGGCCATAAAAGAAACAACATACGCAACATCTCTACATATACACTGTTAGTTCATGAGTCCATGATAGGTAGGTTTATTACGGTCAAATCCTAAATATACATAACGTGAATATAAATCTATAACTCGGTTAGGAAGTACTGTCGTTCCATGATAAAGGATGACATTTCATTCAGTATATAATATCATGCTATATTATGGGATGAACTGAGTACTTACATCATCCGCGAGTCTAGTTCTGCGTGTGCGCATGCAGTAGTGCATGCAAGGTGCATATGTATAGTCACATGTATACACGCATACGTGACACAAGTATGATCGATAAGCATAAATATAGTTTCTTTGAATAAGCCATTGGAAAAGTCTAGAAATGAATGCTTTGGAAGGAAACTGGTACGATGCTACTGAGTCTGAAACTAAGTCATGGAACAAAAGTATGTCATCTACCAATGTACTATTGATTATGTCCCAAAAAGCCTAGCTGAGTACTATATATGGATAAGTATCCTATCTCTACCCATATATACATTGCTAGCTCTCCCTCCCGGCCACACGATAGGTCCTAAACCGATCTCTTTTCTTTTTCCCGAACTTCTTCACTTGATCTGCATTTCCATTACGTTTCATTGTACTCCCTCCGACCCATATTATTATTCTCAACTTTGTCTAGATTCGGATGTACCTAGTTAAGAATTTAGACTAGATACATTTGTATCTAGACAAAATTGAGAACGTTAATATGGACCGGAGGGAGTAGTTAACTTACATGGTAGGAATGAAAGGCAACAGGAAGTTTATAATGCACCTGATACAATCCACTACTGACTTTAGACAACCAGATCGCAGGCTGACCTGGACCGCGTGTGCTAGTCTTACTTCGGTTCTATCGTGGATATGCTACCATTGATCTTATGGTTTCGATAGTGGATGGGCTGCTGCTAGCTTCAAATTCGATCCCGATAATGGGCAGTTATGATAGGATCCTCATTGGGGGAAAACATGTACTTTCGAGGTTGGTGAAATTGGTTAAGGGGACGAACTATGGCTTTAGATGGGAACCATTGTTGTCTATGGGCATGCAGATCACTCCCTATCTAGTGGTCATTGGGAAGATTTTAATCTGATCCACGATCACGGGACAAGATTAATTCCAATATCGATAAGAGTTTAGTCGATGTGTTCAATGATCGGACAGTGTATATATGTGTCTCCATGAAATCAAAAGAAGTGTGTCCCATTTTACTTGGACCATTAAACAACTTAAGCCGACGAGATGTTCTTGGAAAGGTACTTGTTTCTATGGAGTGAGAGGGCAAGTTCCATCTATGCTCCCTCCAGGCTGACCGATGTCTCAGCTCTGATCATGGTCCTCTTATCCTTAGCTATGAAGAAGGTTCGCTCGGTAAAACAGAATGTTCTTCTTTGAAAACAATAGCTGGAGTACCTAGAGTTCCCACTAAATGTTTCACAACCAGGTCACTTCTCTACGAAAACCGTAGACTCCAAGGCAGTCTCTTGCGATTTTGACCCGGGATAGCTAGACAGGGAAGGTGTTTGGCTTAATACTCCCCCAAGTCAACTCTTCTTGGTGATTTGTAAAAGTTGATGCCGTCTTTTGACCTTATATATTATATTCTATACTAAATAAAGAATCCAATTGATCAGATAAGTAGGACGACCTTGCTTTTCTTCGTGGCACAAAGGTAGGCATAAAACCAGCTGCTATAAAAGCTATGCTTGTCAATCGAGTACGTGATTTTGGATTAGCTCTTGGGATTTTTGGTTTTTTACTCTCTTTCAAACGGTAGACTTTTCAACCATTTTTGCTTGTGCTAGTGCTCACAAAAATGAATGGATTTTTTACAATATGAGATTGAATGCCATAACTCTCATTTGTATTTTACTTTTTATTGGTGCTGTTGGGATCCTTCTCTACCTAGATCAATGCCCTTGACTCCTGGACAGACTCCGTGGGTTTATCAACACCAGAATGATGTTCCCCTTACTCCACTGAAAATGCATTGTCTTCGTTCTATGTTGTGAAGATATTTACTGGCAGCATCATGTGGTGTACAAAAATGGATGAATGAAGGTGACTTCAATGCCGACACATTTATGAAAGGAACCTCAATGTGTCACTGAATTTAGTGGGAACACATCTCTCTCCTCAATGACCGTGCATGCCCATGGTCACCGCTCATCACCGACGGTGGCAGTCAGTCATGCCCTAGAACGTGTGCCCTAAGCCGGAGATCGGGAAATACGGTGGGATTCTAGATTTTGGTTGGGAAGGACGATTCACATGATTCTGAGATAGTATGGAGTCGTTTTATAAATGTGCCATCAGCCCACGCTGGCTAAAGCGCATCCTCATGTCGCTTCGTTACACATCCAATGGTCCATAGGGTCAGGTGCATTGGGTATCATGTGACCCATCCACGGTTATGGTATATCAAGGACATATCCAGTATTGTGACTTATAGACATCTTTTCACGTGTTGTTCATTCCGTCTGCTTCGATTGCTGATGAGATCAGATTATAACTTGTATTTCTTCGCAAGAAGGAAGGCACAACAGAGTTTGCAACGATATGCACAAAAATCATGCGTTTTAGTGTATATATACATACATATGTAGACAAAAGTTGAGTCAATTAATCTGAAACAGAGGGTATACTTTCTATGGTTTCTTGTTATGGAAATTGGAAGATATCCCCTAATATGAGTAGTAGTAGGCTTAGAGGAACCGAGAGGGTTGGCACTCTCATCCACTGCAATGTGTTCTCTGGCTTATAACCCAAAGTATCATGATCCAAACTGAAACTGTGAGGTAGTATCAGGTACTCTGTATGTAATAGGAGTCTTATATGCACACAAAGTTGTACAAGATGTCAATAATAAAACATCTTTACCCGCAAAAAAATCTAATACTCAAGTATTCACTCATGTAGACGGGCATCAATTGTCTCCCCTATTGTGCACATGATTTTTCCAACAACTTCTAGTACAATCTGGAGCACCTATTTTCCCAATAAAATTCAATTATTGGCTATGTACGATAAGTCATCACCATAGGTCCAATTAATCAGGCCAACTTATTATGGATCCAGTCCTGCTCACCTAACTGGCTGTGCTAATTGTATGTATGATGGAGATGCCTATATATGTAGATCATACTCTCGTTCTTGTTCTGCTAACCAGGTGCCCGATCGGCATGCAACGATCCGTCATCTCCAAATACAATACCTTCATGTGTATGATTTTCAAATCTAAGTTACTCAACAACATTCGTTTGATCGGACAGTAACCTATAATAGCTTCACCAGTAACTTGTTTATTTGCAGGGAAGGGTGGATCATGAACAACCTGCTACCTGCTATGTTGTCCGTGTTAATCTTATTCTTGGTAGATTACTGGAGAGTTCTGGACCAACAGTCCAGCAGGGAAATACTAGCTATGTGGAATTTTAATTTAGGAAGAAACAATGAAGTCACACAACATGAAAAATACATGGCTCCAAACGCAGGTGTACCAGGCTAGATTCCTCTTCATAAATCATTATGATTGATTACATGTCAGTTGAATGATCTAGGCCCCAATATAGTCTTCCTGCACAATGAAAGCTTTATTGATCTCAACGTCACACCAGCCACATGATTTTACACTTCAAACCCTACCTCCCTCAGATATTGGGTCCAGCCCATGTTTCCCCCTCTAAAAATGTTTGAATTTAAAATATATTTGATTATGAAAAATATTCAAATTTGGAAAATGTTTGTATTTGAAAATGTTCGAATTTGAAAAATATTCAAATTTAGAAAATGCTCAAAAATTTGTAAAAGTGCTCTAAAAACCAAAACCAGGAAAAACCCAAAAGAAACTGGAACCAGATAAACCAAAATTTGAAAGAAAAACGGGAAAAAACATGAGTAAGACCAACTCGCGTTAATGGGCTGGCCCAACGCGGGCGCCGCGTGGGCGCAGCGCTAGATAGCGCCCGCGTTGAGCATTGTATAGGAATTGCTCAATTTATACTACTCCGAAAAATCGGTGCCGCAAAAAAAAATCCGGTACACGGGCCGTAGATGTCCGCGGCTCAAAAGGCCTCCATGGGCCCAAGAGAGTCCAAATAGCTCTGGCTGAACGAAAAAATATTCCTAAACCTAAATCGAGTGGTACAGGATTCACCTAGTGAGATGGAGAGGATGGCTACATCCTACTTTAAATCGGTTTATACAACAGACCCATCTGTCCAGCCTTCTTTGGTGGTTAATTTATTTACTAATATTGACATATGAGGTAAATGAGAGTATTTGTCGGCTTTTTACAGAGGAGGAGATTTCTGATGCTATTTTCAGAACCTTCCCTTGAAGGTGCCAGGTCCAGACGGATTCCCAGTACGTTTCTATCAACGTAACTCGAGTGTTCTAAAAGTGGAAATTATACAGGCTGCTATGAAGTTTTTTGACACTGGAGTGATGTCGGTCGGTATTAATGATACATCTATGCTGATACCAAAGTTGGATAATCCCGTGGAGTTCAAGGATTTTAGACCGATAAGCCTTTGTAATGTCTTATACAAGATTATCTCAAAGTGCTTGGTAAATCGTCTAAGGCCTATCTTGGGAGATATTGTTTCTGACTTTTGTTTCTGGACGTCTTATCACGGATAATGATCTTTTGGGTTTTGAGTGTTTGCACTATATGGAGCACGGGACCTTCTCACATAACCCTCTTTGTGCCTATAAAGTAGACTTATCTAAGGGCATATGATCGAGTTGATTGGGTTTTTCTAGAGGAAGTAATGCATAAGATGGGCTTCGCTCGCTAGTGGATACAATGGATAATGTTGTGTGTGACCACGGCGAGGTATTCCGTAAAAGTTAATGGAGCCCTATTAGAAGGGTTCTCCCCCAGAAGAGGACTCAGGCAAGGTGATCCGCTATCGCTGTTCTTGTTTCTGTTTGTTGCTGACGGTCTCTCTGCTTTGTTGCAAACAGAGACTAGTACAGGAGGAATATGTCCCATTAAGGTGTGTAGAAGGGTGTCGGGGTGTCCCACCTTATTTTCGTGGATGATACACTTTTATTCTTCAAGGCCTATGAAGGCCAAGCGGGACATCTGAGGCAAGCTATTGAGACATATGAACTGGCGACGGGCAGTTGATTAATCATGATAAATGCTCGATTCTTTTCAGTAAAGATTGTGATGCGGAGACACAAATTAGTGTCCGCGGTATTTTGAATATTCAAAATCAGAATTTACATGATGTTTCAGCCTTATGTTGGTCAATATGAAGATGTAGAAATGACATGGTTTTTAACAACACGAGATCTTTTTCATTTTTTTCAAGTTATTTATATGATGGTGCATTGAGTTCATCTATGGGCACTCCTTCTCCGCCGGAGCAGCGGGTTATTATGGTAACTGGATGCAGCCTACATGCAACGGTTGTCCATGATATACTGTACCGGTCTGGCTAACAGTATATTAATCGACTACATAATGTTTAGTTGCTATATAATTTTTTACTTTTCGTTGGTTGATTCATGTTTCAACTTTGAGGGATCCTTGAATTGTAATCATTTTTGAATTCTAGACAATTAGTAAAAAGCCGTGTGCATCACATGATGCAAAGCCTCGGGTTTTACTCCCCTTTTACAAAATAATTCATCTTACATGCATCCTACGAACCACTCTCACGCACTCATCGCTAATTAAATATACCTAGGTTCATTATTAGGCGTGAAAGGCAACCAACATTTTTTATCATTTAGTGTTTATGGTAATTGTTGGAGTGATCAGGTCAAAAATGATTCCTTGTTTGAATATATCTTTCTCGTCATGTAAAAAGTTGTTAGAGAAACTTCGAGTAATTTTCATGCAATGTCATATGTGATATGACTTATGTCACCTTATGTTGCAAAATATGTCATGTAGCTAACGCGGGATTGCAAGCGACTTCTTTGCGTTGATTAAGATGTTAATGTAACAATATATTTTCATTTAGGATAACTTGTGTATGAAACTAATTAAAAAAGTTTAAATGTAGTTGCACAAAACAAGTATCGATAATGTTCTCTTGTCTAACTTTGCAACTTTTTGCCCAAGATCGTTTCATAATTTTGGGCATCTGATTCATAATTAAGCACATAATCAAATGTGGCTAAATATTATACAATCGGGTCAATTTATTCCTCATAGAATTCTCACCTAACGATTATTGTACCATACACACTGAATAATGGACCATGTGTATAGATCCTTGAAAAGGTTTTCACACATATATATCACATTTCCTTCTCCCATAATTTAAACTAGTTCCGGACCGCTCCTTCCGATAATACTGACCTTGTGTCCAGTCAAGAATCTATCATGATTTTGTTCTTTACACTCAAACAACATGTCATTTATTATTTGTTTTTCCCCTCAAGCTACACACATAGGCATGGAAAGTATCGAAAAGTTTCCAACAACTTATGTCATCTTGAAGCAATTTTGAGTAGCGAGACGTCATGTACTGATTTTGTCTACTGCTATGCAACTTTCAAGGTCCTCATATCACTCGTGTGCTCGATAACAGAGATAAATGGTTGTGTATTGTATTTGTTCTGGAAAATACAGAATATGCTAGTCAATTCGATGACACATTGCATATTGTTTCACTCAAATCCTAGCAACTACATCTAAGATGCTTAGTTCTCATATATTCATTCAATGCTCTTTGCCCAAACTTCATAACACACCGGTAAAAGATACAAATGGTTCTCACTGCGCCACGTGTGCCCTTTACTTAGCTCTCCTGCATACACTTGTTATCTCACTTCTTCTCACAAACTAGCTACTCGATCATCCATTTATGATTTTACCATATATTTTATGCATGGAAGTCGTCAGGTAATTTATAGCTATAAATAATTGAGAAGACCTTGAACAAAGAGGAATTGGCAAAGTAATATGATTATTTTGTAATCAAGATGAAACAATACCATACATTTTTATCTCGTCCTTTGGCCAAAATTCTTAGGCGTATTGTTCATATCACCTTTAACATATCAACTCCAACTAATATGACGAACATGTTTAGTAATTAGTTGCATGGTGTACATAAAAAAGATAGAGTTTCAATCTGCGTGGGAATTTGTGCTTTACTTTGGGGCTTTTGGAACACTCACAATGATTTTGTGTTTAATAAATCAAAAGGTCCGTCCTTTTCGCAGGTTATCCCATAGGCTACATATATATTGGATCTATATGTGTTCCTTTCTTCAGCCATAGGAGCAGCGACAGACACTGGATTCTGGGTGCAGCCGTATGAAGATGGTAGCATAGGATTTGTTTAACCAGTGCACTTGGAGGCCTGTTAGTCAGATCATGTGTTTATTGTAAAGACACCATGTCCCTTTTCATGTTTTCAAATGGCAGATATTGGATTCTGGGTGCATCCGTATGAAGATGGTAGCATAGGATTTGTTTAACCAGTGCGCTTGGAGGCCTCTTAGTCAGATCATGTGTTGATTGTAAAGGCACCATGTCCCTTTTCATGTTTTCAAATGGTTGTTATATGTATCGACCCTTGAGCAAACTTTTATGAACAAACTGAAATAAAAGGCCACATGCATCAATTGATGGAGAGGCCAGGGCTTCCCCTTTCAAAAAAATATTGATGAGACATGATACTCAAGAGACACCGTTACTAATTGCACCATGAGATTTGATAAAAAACATTTATTTTTCCACATCTGCCAAGAATTTTTCCACATTTATTTTTCCACATCTGCCAAGAGACACATATGTATAGTCACATGTATATACGCATATGGTGACACAAGTATGATCGATAAGCATAAATATGTTTTTTTTTTCAAATAAGCCATCGGAATAAAAGTCTAGAAATGAATGCTTCGGAAGGAAACTGGTACGATGCTGCTGAGTCTGAAACTAAGTCATGGAACAAAAACATGTCATCTACCATGTATTGATTATGTCCCAAAAGCCTAGCTGGGTACTATATACGGACGAGTATCCTAGTTGCCCACATATATACATTGCTAACTCTCCTTCCCGGCCACGTGATAGGTCTAAGCTTCTCTCTCTTTTTTTCCGAACTTTTCCAATTTATCTGCATTCCCATTACATTTTATTATTGTATAGTAGTGTAGTTAACTTACATGGTAGGAATGAAAGGAAACACGAAGTTTATAATGCATATGATACAATCCACTACTAATTTTAGAAAACCAGACCGCATGCTGACCTGGACCGCGTGTGCTAGTCTTACTTCGGTTCTATCGTGGATATTCTACCATTGATCTTATGGTTTCCATAGTGGATGAGATGATGCTCGCTTGAATTCGATCCCGGCAGTGGGCAGTTATGGTAGGATCCTCATCTGGGCAAAACCATATACTTTTGAGGTTGGTAAAATTGGTAAAGGGGACATATTGCGCTGGCCCTTTGGTTCATCAACTGATCAATAGCTTTAAATGGGAACCATTGTTGTCTATAGGCCTGCGGAGCACTCCCCAACTAGTAGTCACTGGGAAGATTTGAACATGATTCACGATCAGATCACAGGGACAAGATTAATTCCAATATGGATTAGGGTTTAGCCGATGTGTTCAATGACTGGATAGTTGATATAGTACTCCTTGTAACCGACTATGTACCACACCACGTGTGCCCCAATATACATACATGTACCAGGGACTCGGGAGAGTATGCGAGTAGCCCTTACTACCTGATCAATTACAAGTTTTACATGGTATTAGGCCGGCTCTTCCGCCGACAAAATTGATCGCTAATCCTGGAGCCCATCCCGTCTGACACTGCCCACCGTTGCTTCTCACCTCCCGCGATGTCGACTTAATCTTCGTCTTCACCACCGGTGATCAACCTCGGCAACCCTCCATCTAATAGTTTGACAAGGGCCAACTATCCTAGCTGGCGCACCCAAGTCCTGCCACCGCTCCGCCCGAGCTGCTGCTCATCCAACCAGCAGATAAACTTGCCGACAAACTAGCAAAAACTGAAGCAAATCATGCCCGTGATCTATGGATCTCGCGGGATCAGATTGTACTTGGCTATCTCCTCCAATCTTTGTCTCATGAGGTTCTTCCTCATGTTCAAAGACTTGAGACTGTCGCTGAAGTCTAGCGCGCCATCGAGGATATGTTTGCCTCCAAGAGTGAAGCCAAGATCACGAACCAACGCATCGCTCTAGCCAACACCAAGAAACTCAACATGACCACCTCGACGTTCCTCACCAAGATGCAGGGCATCGTCGACGATCTTGCCTCCGTCAGGTGTCATGTTACATCCCGCGAGCATGTATCCTTCATCCTTGTCGGCCTTGGTTCGGGCTATGACGCTCTCGTCTCTACCCTCGGTGTGGTCACTACTGCGATCTCCGTCATCTTCCTCTACGTACAACTCAATGCTTATGATCAGCGCCAAGAGATGTTGCGCGGCACTAGCAGAATCGACTTTGAGACATCAGCAAATCTGGCCTCGCGACAAGGTCGTGGACAATACATCAACAAGCCACACAGAGATCATGGTGGAGAATGCCACGATGATGTCAGGACAACCGACACGATGATCGCTGAGATGATTGCCAACCACGCCAAGGTTGTGGTGGTGGTCATGTGCCTCTAGGAGGGGCGTGGACTCGGCCGTGGACGACATCACACCACTCCGCGGATTGACATTGCCTGCCAAATCTGCAACAGGGAAGGCCACGCCGCCAAAGATTGTTGGTACTGATTTGGAGAAGATGATGATGACTTCAATGACGACAAGTCAGCTCATGTTGCCTCTTATGGTGTGGATACTAACTGGTACCCAGATACCGGTGCTAAAAATCACATCATTAGTGATTTGAATAAC
This sequence comes from Avena eriantha, assembly GCA_910589775.1. Classification (NCBI taxonomy): domain Eukaryota; kingdom Viridiplantae; phylum Streptophyta; class Magnoliopsida; order Poales; family Poaceae; genus Avena; species Avena eriantha. The sequence goes on from OU342743.1 coordinate 139,201,897, forward strand.
CTCACGGTTCGCAATAAACTACAAGGGGTACGACAAGGTCAACACAGCAAGCGGTCACGGTATGAATATTTCCCATGTCGGTCATTCAATTATCCGTACCCAAGCTCAAGATTTTGTCCTTTCCAACATCCTCCATGTTCCAAGTGCATCTAAAATTGCTTTATCAATTCACCTATGATAACCATGTATTCATTGAATTTCACCCTTTCTTCTTTTTTTATCAAGGATCAGGTCACACGGAAAATAATTCATAGAGGACGTTGTGTTGGTGGGCTTTATCCACTTATTTCGTCATTAGTGTCTTCCTCCCACTCTCGAAAGCATGCTTTTACTATCAACACCAAGCCATCACAGTCCAAGTGGCATCATCGTCTTGGTCATCCGTCTGTCAATATTGTTAGGCAAATTATTAGCAGAAATAGGCTTATGTTTGTTAGAGATAGTTCCATAAATCTAGTATGTGATCCCTGTCAACAAACTAAGAGTCAATAGCTTCCCTACCCCATCTCCGCTAGTGTATCTACATCCCCTCTTGAGTTAATCTTTTCTGATGTATGGGGTCTTGCACCTACATTTGTGGGTCGTCATGACTATTATGTGAGTTTTATTGATGTTTATAGCAAGTTTACATCGATATATTTGCTCAAGAAAGAGTCTGATGCTTTTGATTCTTTTGTTACCTTCAAAAACTCATTGAAAGTAAGTTAGATAAGAAAGTTTTTACGGTTCAATCTGATTGAGGAGGAGAATATGTTAAATTGAATTCCTTCTTTCAATCACAAGGAATATCTCATCATGTTTCTTGTTGTCATGCACATCAACAAAACGGTTCTACCGAAAGACACATTGTTGAAGTAGGCCCTTCCCTACTAGCTCATGCGCATATTCCTCTCAAATTTTGGGATGAGGCTTTCCTCACTACCACATATCTCATAAATATGCTTCCAAGTTCATCAATTGTGATACACCTGTTCATCGCTTCTTAGGAACTAAACCTGATTATTCTTCCCTTCGTGTGTTTGGGTGCGCTTGTTGGCCTAATCTCCGTTCGTATAATAAACGAAAACTTGCTTTTCTCTGTAAGAATTGTGTCTTCTTAGGCTATAACCCCCATCACAAAGGAGTCAAGTGTCTCGAGGTTGCCACTGGCCGCATTTATATCTCTCGCGATGTAGTTTTTGACAAGGCTGTTTTCCCTTTGCAAAATCTTCATCCAAATTTTGGTGCCTTGCTTCGCAAAGAAATTCTTTTACTTGATTCATCTCTTCACAATTTTGAACTTGGGGATGAACACATGGATGATTTACATGTGGCTAATATTCCTACTGCTAATCTTGCGCCTAGTTTTTGTTGTGTTGCCCCACAGGTTTCTATAAGTCCAGATACACAAGCTCGTAAAAACCTGAGCCAAAATGGACCTCAAACAAATGAAAACAATACACATGCAATATTAGTACACCAGGACAATAATACGGGACACGAGGCAGATTCGCTAACAACATCATCCTCGGGATTGGAAAATCCTCCTCGGATCGCGACTCGTCCATGCCAAACTCCCCTACCTATTCTAACGCCGCACAACACGCGTACGCTCCACACGCTGTCGCCACCCAGACAAGGTTCCTGTGTTTCTCCCGGATCTTCTGCGGCTGCTCATGCCAGCCTACCAACCACTCTCAGGGCCACACCATCGCCTGCCCGATCTGCTGCGGCAATTGACGAAACCGCTTCCGTCAAATCCTGCATCGAATCTCTATTTGCCTCCGACAGATCTACTGCCTCGTCTTCTGTTGTGACCCAGCCTGTGTATCTCCTTGTTACTCGTGCATCACGCGGTTTTCATCAACCCAAAGAATACAAATACGACACGGTACACTGGTGTTTGTCCACTACTTCCAAAGAACCAACGAGTTTGCATTCTGTCTTGGGCCAATACAAATTGGAAAGAGGCCATGAATGAGGAGTATGATGCGTTGATGAAAAACAAAATATGGAGGTTGGTACCTCCACGAGATGGCAAAAATATTATTGATTATCGTTGGATATACAAAATCAAACACAAGGCCGATGGAACTATTGACAGATATAAAGCTCGTCTAGTAGCTAAAAGTTTCAAGTAGCGCTATGGCATTGACTATAAGGACATGTTTAGTCATGTCGTTAAGATTGCAACTGTTCGACTTGTGTTGGCTATTTCTGTGTCCAAGGGATAGAGTTTGCGATAGTTAGATATCAAGTATATGTTTCTTCATGGTGTTCTAGAAGATGAGGTCTATATGAGACAACCACCTGGTTACGAAGACAGGGGAATATGAACTATGTTTGCAAGCTTGAAAAAGGCGTTGTATTGCTTGAAACAAGCACCTCGAGCATGGTATTCTCGGTTGAGTGCTCGATTAGTTAAGTTTAGATTCATTGCCTCTAAGTCTGATACGTCACTATTCATATATCACAAGTCCAATGTCACAATCTACATGGATGATATTATAGCTGCCAGTTCCTCTCAAGAGACGACAGAGGCCTTGCTGAAGGATTTGAGCAAGGAGTTTGCATTGAAAGAACTTGGTGATCTTCATTATTTTCTAGGTATTGAAGTTCACAAGGTTAACGATGGCATAGTATTGAGTAAAGCTAAGTATGATCAAGATATTCTTGCACGAGTTGGCCTGAAAGACTGTATAGATGTCCCTACACCTTTGTCCTCATCTGAGAAAATAACTGCAAGGGAAGGAGACTTATTGGGGCCTAATGATAGCACAAACTATAGAAGCATAGTAGGTGTACTGTAGTATCTAACCCTCACAAGGCCTGATATTTCCTATGCAGTTAATAAAGTCTGTCAATATTTTCATGCTCCTACCACCATACACTAGACAACTGCGCGCATTTTGTGATATGTTAAAAGTACTATGAGTACCAGACTAACCTTCATGACATCTACTGCTACACTAGTCAGTGCATTTTCTAATGCAGACTAGGCTGGTTGTGTTCATGATCGGCGCTCAACTAGAGGGTTTGTAGTGTTCTATGGAAAAAATCCGATTTCTTGGACTACTAAGAAACAGGCTACACTCTCCAGATCTAGCACTGAGATGGAGTATAAGTCTGTTTCTAATGCTATGGCAGAAGTTATATGGGTGCAGTCATTGCTTGCAGAACTAGGGGTCAAATTGACTCAAGCTCCGTGTTTATGGTGTGACAATTTGGGAGCAACATATCTATCCATTCTTTCATGCAAGACCCAAGCACATTGAGATAGATTTCCATTTTGTGAGAGAGTGAGTGTTGAACAAACAACTAGAGATACGGTTTATTCCATCAAAGGATCAAGTAGCTGATGGTTTTACAAAACCACTTCCTGTAAGAAGTTTTACAACTTAAGACATAATCTCAACTTGACTAAGTTATGATTAAGAGAGGGTGTTAGAGATAGAGTTGTAGACAATACGGACTAGATTGGAATAGATCCATATACTCCTAGTACTCCTCCTTGTAACTGACTATGTACCGCACCACGTGTGCCCCAATGTATATACATGTATTAGGGACTCTGGAGAGTATTCGAGTATCCCTTACTACTTGATAAATTACAAGTTTTACAGGGTCAAGTCGTAGGTGCTAGCTCTAGAGATCCGCCTTGTGTCGTAGGAGGAGGAGGAGGAGGAGAAGCAATACAGCTGGGCAAACAACTTGTCGTCATCGAGACCAATGAGATGGCCATGGCGAGGTACAAGGAGGCATATCTCGAGGAGGTCCAAATCAGTTTGATTTCTACGCTCTGAGGGACGCGGAGAGAAAGGTGGAGAGGGTTGAGATGAAGAGGAGGAAGGACGAGATGGTGGCGCCACTAGACGGTGTCGGCCCCTCGACGGTCAAGGTGGACGACAACGACAAAAGATGGTTGGATCCATTTATCAGCAGTGATGATGAGTAGAGTAGTATGTATGATGTAGAATAGTGTCGATGATGTAGTGTAGTGTCGATGGTCATCAATTATCGAACTTTTGATGTTTATGTTTGAATGTAGTTTGAAATGCATTTGAATGTAGTTCAAAGTTATGCTAGTGGTGCCCTATTTTAGGACATCTGAAATCTCACTACTAACCTATTTTACATCATTTGAAATGGTAGCAACAGTTCCATGCCCTAAAACTAAAAATGTGGTATCCAAAAAGTAAAAATGGTTCCCTATTTTAGGGAATCTATTGGAGATGATCTAAGGTTACTTAGGTGAATGTGTTAGTGAAGAACTCATATGACCATTCATGTTCTATCAAACGGATCTGATTTTCCTACCAGTTGAGTTGAGCTTAGTCTAACATGCTCGAACTCGACTCATTTGTAGCCAACTAGAAATAAGCGCAATGCCACGAGGAGTGGCTTGGTGGGAGTAACGACACAATTGATGTGCGTTTAGGCATCAAGGCACAATTGAATTTTTTCGATAATGAGAATATATTAATATCCAAATGATACCAACTACACTCAGCGTCTACAACAACATAATATGAAATAGACATCAAGGATGCACACCAAAAAAAAGGAAACAAAATGAAAAATACCAAAGACCAAAGACCACATCAAAGCGATCAGAAACTCGCAGTAGCACGAACAAACCACCACCATTGGCGACATCTGGACTCAGTGAAAGGTTCTCCAAAGCGACGCCTCCAAGAAGGTAATAGTGCACAAGCATCGCCATCTCCTGGTGTAACCATCAAGTCAAAACCAGGGTTTTCACCCTAGAGAATGTCCAAACGCTAAACAATGCCTTCAACAAGGGAAAAACTAGAGAACCGCCATTGCCAGGTACAACCAACGAAGATCGGACATAGGGTTTTCACCCTAGAAATTGAGGCATAGTGGTCAAACTCAGTGTCGCTTCCCCCACTTGCCGAGAACACTGATGCAGCTCCAATCGTCCATCTCACCATCGTCAAACACACGTTGTTGATGTGGGCAACGCCACACTACTGAACCGCATGCGCATAGCGAGTAGTGAAATACCATCTTCACCCATCCTTTGCTAGAACACCTTGGGACAATCAATCTCGATCAAAATGAGCATGGGAGATAGAACCTCCAGAATCCAATCTTCTTCCAACATGAAAACCTTGATTCCCGGTGTCAACACCTTGGTCATCTAGGCCATGGAGGTGCCAATGTTGATGAACTCAAAGTGGAGACAACATGCGGCTAAGACCTAAGAGTCGCCAATTCACACAATGTTAATGAATTCAAAGTGCCGACATCATGTGATGGAGAGTCGCCAATTCACTCGAGCAACTGATCATGTTACTTCCCCAAACATTTTAAATACCACATGATTTTATCCCATATAATCAGCATGCATAACATCAGCAAAAGATGGAAATCTGAAACCTATTTGAATTGTAGTTTCAACTCTCTGGGAGATTGTGTTAAGGCAAAAACTATTAATGGTATGCATATTATATTGTGCTCTATAGCTACAGGTTACACACTCTCTGGTTATAGGAATTTCAGATGTTTTTGCCAAAGAAAGCACTACATTAAATGAATAGAGAACCCTTGGCTAAAGCATAAGAACTACATGTACAATATTTTTTCATTCAATTATATTTCCATATTGTGGATGTTTTGCAAGTTGCGAATAGAGCATCTATAGACTAGAGCATCTTCTAAATATAATAGTATGTTTTCTTTCTGCAACAAAGGATAGTATTATAAGACTTAAGAAAGCATATTTTTGCGATAATAAACTACCATCGGATGTTCTAATGGGAAGCATGTTGTAGATGCAACACCTCAATTATATTTGCAGAAACAATAACAGGAGACAAATATCTAATATGCAGTTTTCAAATGTTTCAATATGCCATTGGATATTGAATGATATAATTTGTCTTCTAGGTTTATTTGGTAGTGGCAATGAACTAACTATATGTGCTCCTATATAAATGATATAAGTAAGCAAAACATTAACTGAAAACAATATTGAAGTGTGACATGTCATTTATTTGTACCTTTCTATAATGCTTGCAAATAGTCCGATCTTGATCAAAACCTACAAATAAAAAGGAATAATGTTAGGTCTGAAATCGTTATATAGATACAAAAGCAAAGGTGCAGGAAAAACCTAAACCACACACTTGCCTCACCCCTTCGAAAGTATGCTATGTCTAATTGAGTTGTGTGTGCTCAACTATACTTAAATGCTTTTCTAGTCAACTAATAAAATTCTTCTATGTTCTACTTGTTTCTACTAACAGCATAGGCGACTCCTCTATGGACATGTTTTGGTATCCTAAGCATGATGAACCTAACTATGAAGTATGTATAATCAGCTTTGTTTTCCATAATTTTTATTGGGTTTTATACAATTGTGCAGTCTAACAAAATTATAAAGAAGTACTCCCTCCATCTCAAAATAGATGTCAGGAATTTGTCAAAATTTGGATGTATCTATATACTAATTAGTGTCTAGATTCATCCCAATTTTGTCAAATTTGCGGCATCTATTTTGAGATAGAGGGAGTACTTCCATTCTACCGCCAACACATCGATACGACAAATCTCTCTAAATTTGTGAGGCTCAAATGTTGTATTGTACCATTCAATGCACTCGTTTACTAAAACCTACAATCTACAAACAAAATCATATAAGATGCAAAAAAGAATTTGTGAGGGCACCGCCAGGAACGTGGCGAGGGCATCGTTTAGGGAGGTGATGGTGCTACCAGACGGCGTCTGACGCGGTGGCGACGGAAGGCAGTGAAATCGGTGATTAGGTTGATTGTGGGGTGTTATTAGTTTCCTTTTTTTAGTTCCTTGAGGTAGGATGTGGGGCAGGGTTTCCTAATTTCCACTGCGGGTGAGTGTGTTCGTCCATGTAAATTGCTTAATGCACATGGAAACCTAGTTAGGCTAGGTCTAGTTGTTGGATTCTCTTTAGTGGGTCTAATCATGTAGTTATGATATGTCCGTGTATGTCTGATGGTTGTGTGCAGCGAAGTTCTTGTTCGCTCATTTATAAGTATTAAAGATGTTTGCTTGAATCTAGCTACTTAATTAAAAACATAGCCAAAAATGGGACCCACTAACATGTGACATAGTGGCATTATTTTTATAGTTGTTGGGTTGGATATGTCGTTATCCCCCTGATCGGCACCTGGGTCATGAGAACCTGGTCAACATCAGTACTAGCGGACAAACAATCTCAAAGTAAATCCAATAGTAGTAGGACCGTGCACAACTGTCCCGTTGGGGCCATACTCGGATATCGATATGGTAGCACATATGAGACAAATATTTAGACATGTTCGAACCCCACGAACAATATCCATTAGCAACCCTACTTTCTGCTTGTGGTGGCTTGTATTATCTGTCATATGCTCTGAAAGTCTCGCGGTAAAACTTGATCTCATATATGGTGTGTTGTACCATTGTAGTATGTGTGACATGAAAAGGGATTCTGTTCACTTATATATGTATATAGTGCACTTCTATGGTTTCTTGTAATGTAATTAACATGGCAAACATTAAGTGATGCTCTGTTGTTCTTCCTAATGTTCCATTTGTAAAGTAATTAACATGGCAAACATTAAGTGATGCTCTGTTGTTCTTCCTAATGTTCCATTTGTGGTACGTTACCATGCAGTGTAGAAGATATAGCATCACTAATGTATGCATGAAATGCTAAGTGGTATATGTATGCATATATGTATTACATTGTGTTAGTACATAATTCAGTTAAACAAGAGTATTAATAGGTTAAGTTATATCTGAATTTCTGAACAGACGTACAACTACTATGGTTCTGGATTATATTAAATGATGATAATTTTCTATTCGATATGTGAGCATTCATTTTGTGATGTTTTGATCTATGAGCATGTGGAATTGTGATAATTTGAAAGCATGTATACATGTGATATTTTGATCTATGAAGTGTATAATAATTGTTTGAGAGGAATCTTGCAAATCATCTTTACGCCTGAGCAATTTTTGCAATGATTAATCCTCCAAATACTTTGATGCCCTCGTTTTGATTTTAGATGTTCTTAAGTGCCAATGACACAATATTTTTATTTTAGAATTTAGTAATTTATGATGCTCTTAAATTATTTTCTTGCTCACGCCTAAGATAATCACAACAAAGAGTTACACAGTGTATCTCACACAATTACGGTCAAGGGTATTGCAAACATTTAACGGAGAATAAGCTCAAATGATAGAAGCCGGAAAGAACGGAAAGTAGTATCTCAAGGGCTTTTTTCCACCATAGACTTAGGACATTTCTGAAGAAGTCTAGAATGATATGCAGAGCAGTCGGTGGCCGATCAAATGTGCTTGATCAAATCACATGTGTTCTTCAATGTGATATAGCGACCGGTGGTTGTCTCATATTAGTGCAATTTTTTGGGGAATATTCCTAAAATTTTCCATTTCTATAAATAATTGTGATCCAAACATATGAAGAGAATATGTGACGATGTGTTTCACACGCTCAGGTGTGTGAAATCTAGGACCTGTGAGAATGGATCACTTGGTTAGCGGTATGCGAGAAAGAGGTAGTTTGATTGTGATATATACACACATGATAGTTAATGATCGAAAGAGGTAGTGTGATTGTTATATATATACACACATGATAGTTAATGATCTATATTCTTCCATTACTAGCTAGGATGGTAACCGGTAAGGCAGGTGAGCAGGACTCTATCCTAATTGAGGTGACAAAATTGTACAATGATGATTTGTAGTCATTATTGTGAAAACTATGTCATTTGAAAATAAATGTTAATGAAATATGTTGAGGACATTATCCAGGTGCGCCTTATTGAACTCTTAAATTAGTTTAAAAGGAACCAATGTTGGTGCCCGAGACACTTCCTGGCAAGAGTTCAGGTACAAACCATTTCGCTAGCTCCCATAAGGCCATAATAACGAGTCTTAACAAATACTATAACAGAGAACACGAGAGTAAAATTACTTATTTCTGAATTTCAGTTTCAAAAAGTGGCAAGTCAATACATTTTTGCCAGTTGATCTTCTATATAGTTACAATGTCATATTATTTACAAGCAAATCTCAAGTGGTTTGGTAGACCATCACAAGTTCACAATCTACAAAAGAAGTTGCAAAAAACATGACCGAGGCCAGAACAAGCCTTCAGTACATGTTAACTCCAATAGATACACGTCATTACTCCAGGAACCCTACAAAATTGGTACAAAGAAGGCATAGATACATCGGAACAGAATACACGTCGTGGCCAATAAATACATGTGTGTGTATAGTATATACTTTATCTATGCACATAAACTGGCCAGTGGGGAATTATCTTATCAGTCTCCTTGCCTGCAAATATATTGCAGGTTGATGCTTTCATCTGTTTTCTGGAGTCTGTCCCCTTGGCTGAGGCATTGCTGATATGGCTCGTAACCTGTCCGTGACCTCGGTGAATGATGGGCGGATATCGGGATTGGCTGACCAACATTGCTCCATCAATTTTCGCCATTCAGGATCACAGGTTTCAGGTATTTGAGGCCGGAGAGAGTTGTTGACGATACCCCCTTCTCATAAGAAAGAAAGCACATGTTACTTAGGATTTGATAGCGTGAATTGATGAGGGATTCTGTCTTTTGACATAATAAAGGTACTCAAAACAAGAGGTGAATAGTTTAAGTATACAGTTTCAAGTATACCTATGATGGCGCCACAGTGCATATTCGCGTATGGTTCCTCACCAGTCAAGATCTCCCATAAGACTATCCCAAAAGAGAACACATCCACCTATATGTATGCAGTAGTTACATATCAGGCACAACACTGCTGTACATGCAAACAGTGATCTGCAGTCTGATGAAAGGCTTTACCTTCTCAGACACTCGGCTGCTACTGCCATTCAGCAGCTCCGGTGCCATCCAGGGTAGGGTGCCCCGTACACCACCAGAAACCAAAGTGTTGCGCTTAATTCTTGACAATCCAAAGTCCCCAACCTGAGGATGGTTACAGATTATTAATTGAACGGTCCACTGACATCAGAATTGAAGGAAAAAAAACTAAGGTGACACTTTGCAGTTCATTGGCATAAAGACAACTCTCTACTACCTCCCTTCCACAATATAAGCCTTTTAGCAAGCTAAAAGAAGCTCTCTAAAAAGGCTTATATTATGGAACGGAGGTAGTAATAACTTAGCCCCGACGCTTCAGGTGGTTGTAAAGCTACCTTGCAGATTGGCCTCTGAGGATCTCTCATGTTAACGAGCAAGTTGTCACATTTCAAATCAAAATGGACTATGCTTTTGGAGTGCAAATATTCCATCCCGAATGCCGCATCCATAGCAATGATGAGCTTTTTCCGACGATCAAGCATTCTGCAGAGATCTAGTAAACGTGACATAACAGCGACACTGAGAAGAGTGGAAGGCACTGAACAGAAACATACACAACTCACCTGTCCTTCCTTACAAGAACATTCCTTAGTGATCCATTCACCATGAATTCTGCCACGGTTGCTAATGTCCCCCCTGTTCCATCAGGAACCACACCATAGAAAGCAACAACATTTGGATGATGTACCTTTGAAAGAATTTGCGCCTCCCTCCAAAAATCTTTGGTCTGTAAAAATAAGGTTGGCATTATACTCGTGAAATAAAATAATATGCATGTACTCTGTCAATAAAGTTTCAATTCCAGATATTATATCAGTAGACAGGATGCTTAAACATGAATCCCTCATCAGTAGACATGATGCTTAAACATGGCAAAAGTGTGTCACGTGCAGAAAACTAACTGTTACAACTTACAAATTTCTGTTAGGTCTTTAGTTGTTACTCAATTTTCTAATGACTAAAAAATACTAATGTATATGTTACTCACAAGTTTTTCTTGCTCAGATGATCTCCCGGCGAAACAGCTTTTTTTGATACGTTTGATAGCAACATCAGTCCCTCGCCACTTTCCATGATATACTGTTCCAAACGTGCCAGATCCCAATTCACGTAGCTCCTCAAGGTCAGCATTTCTTATGATCTGATCATAAGAATCAAAATGACTACATGCTGCTATGATTTGCGTGTTATGGATAAAAAGAATGCAAGTATGAAGCATGTAGCCGTCTTGCCCGAAAGAGTACTACAAATTGCTGAACAAATGTAGAGTGTGAGAGGTTTACCTGTAAGCCATACATGCTGGCTTCAAGTTCAGCAATCTCAGCATCACTCATGGGCCCATCTGCAGCTCCTTTATCATCATAATCCTAATATTTGGAATGACAAATATGATATGATTCCAGTAAGAAAAACATGATATGCTCAACCAATCATATGGCATTAATGGCAAGCTCAATATATAAGATCGAACATACCTCATTAGCTAACTCTGGCCCATTGCTCCGAGCATCATCATCCTTCTTTGGTGAAAGAATGACATGCTGCCATTCTTCACCTGCTACTTCAACCTGATGAATTGGTCTGGGTGATGGAATGCCTGAAGGCATATTATCAGTCATGTCCTCAACTATAATAAGCGCCTCCGTTTGAACATTACTTGGTACTCTGTCCTTCAGATTCATGTTCTCACTATTGATGGCATGATCATACCCAGTTACTCCTGCATCAGTGCGGGTGATATTGCGCTGATCAAGAAGAGAAACCTCTCCCCTTGAAATCCCATCCTTGAAAGTGCCATCGCCACACATATTTACAGTAAGATCAACATTAATTGGCCCAATATGCGGGGAGGTGGCCAAACCAGAGCTATGCACTAATGACTGGTCAAAAATTCCGTTTTGATATACACCGGATGCCCTATTTTCCACTGATCTCCGTGTTGCAAAAGCTTCAAAGGGGTCTACAGGAAGCAGTATGTGGGGTCCAGGAGTAACTTTATCATTGCCAAGCACACAACTAGCAGTTCCATAACTTGTAACAACACGCCCTGGATTCACTTTCTCTATGTGAAATCCACGATCTGCATTCTCTGTTAGAGATCCATTAGAGCATCCATCAAGAAGATGTGAATGGGAATTATCAGTAGCAAGCATCGATGTCAGACCTGAGCTTTCCAGAGCATCTAATTCATTTGAAGACAACCTTGCATCCCATGCACGGTTCAAACTGAACCCTGTATCAACATAAGTGCACTGGGGAGCCACACTAGGACCTGCGTTGTTCTGATGATAAAACAGGTCCTGCTGTTTAACAACAGAGCCACCATTGTGACATGTTTGTACCATATTACTAGACATACTATCATATTGGTAATATGCTGCTGCCTCCAAACTGGCTGAACCAGTAACACCTTGATTATACCGCTGATCAATATGATTGGAAACAAGGTAATTTGGCTCATCTGTTTGAGCAATCTCAGGTGGCTTAACACATACAAGGTCTGGCCTAGTCCCACTTATTGTTCTCTCCAGCTCATTAGCTTGACATATTTTCTGGGAAAACGATGGTGGTATGTATGAATCAAATGTTAATGACAAACTGGATGCAAGCCCTTCAGTGCGATCGGTCAGCAAAGGGTCGGAGAAGGCATGAGGCATGCCATGAATTTGACCAGTGTATTCATGCAGTCCAGAAACCCAACTAGCATTGTCCGGATGCATGAACACCTTTTCAGAATAAAAGGGCCTTTCCATTGGAGTAAACATATCATAGTTCATATGTGAACTCAAGTCACTCTCATTTCGAGGTATACCCAAATCTTTAACCTGCCTTTGAGTTTGAAGATGGTGGGCAAAAGATCCAATTCCAACACCTGTGTCTGCATAATTTTGTTTCTTATCTTGATGGTCCGGAAGCACGGTTTTCAGATTTGATCCATTGAAAACTTCATTTTTGTTCTCATGTTCTTGGTTCATTGTTGGTTTGTCTCCAGACATCCGCAGCCTAGACTGTTTTGTGGTCCTCTGCCGATTTAAGCTTGGGGAGGAGGTCGCTACTGACTCAGCCACCATTTGTTGTGAGTATGGAGCAAGAAAAAAATGAGAGGGGGACTCGTTCGAGGCTGTTCCAGCCAAAGCTGTACCGCCACTCTCTATATCTGTTTGACAGACAGTTGAGTCTCTGCAAGGGAGTAGGGAATCATCTAACTGTTGGCTCAACTGGCCCACCAAATTGTTGCCACTGGTGCTCTGCTTCAGATTGTTCACAGCAACAACAAAATTATATTCTGGCTCACTCTCTAAGCTTCTTGCACTTAACGATGAATCCTCGCACTCAGTTAGGGAGACGAGAAATATCCGAAGCCTCGTTGAGCCATTGGCCTTTTCAAGGCTGCAGTATTCTTCCATCATATTCTGAAGATCCTCATCACAAGACAGAGAAATCAGAGCATCAAGGTCCTCGTCGGGAAGCTGATACTTTATGATATGAGGCTGACTGTAGATTGAGAGGGTTTTATGCACAAGTTCCTTCCATGAGAAGTTTCTGGATATTGAGACAAGTCGTGTTTCCCCACCAACATATCTGAGCACACCATCACTAGGCCTCGGCAGGATTTTCCCACCAAAGCTGCACATGAATTTCACTTTTCCCGCATGAGGGCTTTCGCTTGTAGAAGACGTGTCTTGCAGACTGTCACCTGAACTCTCAGCCGGTTTAAGTCCATTCTCGAAGGATAAGTTCCTGATACGTACCAAATTTATCGGATCCATATCACATTTCAGAGGCAAACCAGGAGCAAGGTTCCCGGAGTCAAACCTGCCAAGACCAAGAATTGTAGTGAGATCCTGGTAGACCACATCCAAGTTCTTCTGGTTACTGGACCCAATCTGGCTGTTCATCTGAATCAAAGCAAAGGAATCGTGGCTGTTTATGCTGGAAGGTCCTCCTCCTCTAACAGCACACTACTGCTGCTATATCTTGAAATGCTGAACAATTCATCATCCCTTAATGACACAAAAGGTGGTTTCATCTAATGTAGAGCCTGGTTTCATTATTTGTCGAGCAAGGCAGATTTCTGCCACAAATCAAGAAAGAAATACAGTGAACATCTTTCTTGACGATCTGATCCCCACAGCAAAAGATAAACAGGACGGGTCCAAATTGGATTGCAATATTACATAAGTGATCAATCATTACGGACCAAACAAGAAGAATCAAATTAGTTCAGTACGATTGTATTGCTCACAGCCACATAAAATCAAGAAAAGATCCTCCTCACATGAACAGAACAGGACGTAACGTATCACTGCTACAGCAATCAAAATCAAGCTAGGGGTGGTCCAAAAAAAATCATGCTAGGGTTCCTCACCACAAGGGGTCGATCAGCGCGAGGCCGCCCCTCGCCGAGCGAGCGAGCACGCCTCGCCGGCGGCGAGGTCCCCGCAGCAGCAAATGGGGCCACCGGACGCCGATCTCGCCGACGAGGCGGGGCCCGCGCGCATTAGCGGATTGTCGCGGCGGGGGCGTGGCTAGGGGACGAAGAGCAAAATCGGCTAGGAATTTTTGGTGGTGGAGGGAGGAGGAAAGGGGGCGGAGAGGAACGCGGCAGCAGGTGCCAGCGAGAACGAAACGGAACGCCAAATAGGACACGGGAGGGGGACGGGACGGAAAGGAGCTCGGGTTCCGGCTGCACCTGGTTTGCTTGGATTTGCCGGCAAAACGAGGTAATATCTGGGGCGGCTCCCCGGTCGCTGTTCAATGGCCGACCTGTTCCTCCCCACTTCAACTTTTATATTTTATTTTTCAAAATAAATAGGCGTACAAATGTTATGAAATAGTACATTTTTAAATAGGCAAACAAATCAATGTTAATTAAATACTGATACATATCGGTTGTTTAAGAACACGATCTCCGGTTCTCGCGCGCGACACGTACACCTCTCTCGAAACAGGCTTGCGTTCCGCTTTATAAATAAAACAAGGTCATGCCAGGCTCGTCGACTGAGAACAAGTTAGTTCTTAGTCGGCTGATGTCATCAGCGATTTCGTTTCATTTCGTCGTTTCTGAGTAGGTAAGCTTGTTGTTGACTCCTCGTTTCGGTGATGACACTATTAAAAAAAATATAAGCAATAATCCATATGATTTAATCTAAATAATAAACTGATAAAACGTGATCATACAGGCAGTACCAAAACTAATCATACAGATTAACAAAGTAGATGAACAGATTACATCTAAATAAGATAAACCTATCACATCTACACCAAACGCTAGAAAAAAAACTCTAGCAGAATCTGAAATAAGAAGTTCAGTATTACGTACGGTAGAGCAGCGGCAACAGCAGCCGCGGTGGTAGCAGCATCGTCAGCCATATCGTCGATGTAGAAGCTGCCAGTGTCCGGGAAGAAGTCCTCGTCAGGGAAGGAGTTGTCCGTGATGGCGTCAGTAGTTGCGCGGAAGAGCTCCCCAAAAACCTGATCGCCCCTCCCCGTATAGGTTCACAAGAGGGCGAGGTTCCGGAGACCTACTGTCTCGATCTGTGGTGCACGCCGCAAGCCGAGATGGGGAAGACGAAGGCGGCGGCACAATAGACTGGAAGGAGACGCGTGTGGTAAGCACGGAGGCTTATATAGCGCAGCTCAGGGAGATCGTGGGACTCAGCCCACGCTCAAGTCGGTAACAACCCACGTCTCATAAAGACTGGAAACTACTGACTAATTAACGCGTCCGTTAATGACTCGTAATTAATCCAAGATTAATTTTCCCGACTAGCAAAAATAAAGCTCGGCTCGCGAGATTACCGCAACCCACGGCGCGTGCGTGTCGTGACGAGGCGAGGCGAGGCGTGGCGAGGCGGGCGGCGTCGGAGGAGGAGTGCGCGAGAGCTCCTCTTCTCCTCGCACCTTAGTGAGTGGTAAAACAACCTAGTATATAAGGAGGTGTAACTCTTACTCAACTAGCAATGTGGGACTAAACTTTAACACCACTAGCACAGCCATATGCTTCCAGGCACAAATAGGTCAAAGAGAATTTTAGAATTTGTCTAATAGACCAATCAGCCCAAAACTCATCAAATTTTAACAATCCTCCACAAAGTCTCATTGGCACATCACCTCATTTTCATTCCAGAATATTGTTTTATATACCGGTGTGTAGTGGAGACTGTTAAGTTGAACTTCCACGTTAAACTTCATGCTACACTAGCGATCAACTTGAATAGTGGACTATGCCTTAAACTACAAGTTTTCTGCGTACTAGTTTCACATAAAATCTAGTATGGTACAGGGCTGTCGCAGGGCTTTCCCGTTGTTTGGAGCTTATGCGTCATACTCTAGGGCCTTTCATGAGTTTATTAGAGAGCACCCAACTCTCACGGACTGCGACGTTTAACAGTAAGACTCATATATGTGTGTTCCTCAATAGATTCTGCAGGACAACATCTCTACTTAGAAAATCCACTTAGAACACATTAAGATAAATATCAACCTGCCATGCAGAATAAGAGAGTATTGCTTCTTTATGGAGATATAGATATAATACGGGCATCTCCTCTCGGTTGATCAACAACTTGTCTCCCAGCTCTAATTCACGGGATCTCCGATCACATAGAGTGGGTTACCACTATGAACAACTCATTGTGAAGGGATCTGCCAAGTTCTTAGATGTTTGGATATAATCCAACGCAATAACTCCGGAGTTTCTCAGTTTCCTGACATATTTCAATCTCCTCTTCACATGCCTTGATGACTTCATATTATCCTTAGAACTGTTTACTTTGACGATCACAGTTTGATTACAGTTCATTGGGATGGTGGGTATTGGTTTTTCAACCACAGGTAAGTCCATCAAGAGCTCACGAAGCCACTCTGCTTCAACAGTGGCTGTGTCTAATGTTGTGAGTTTTGCTTCCATAGTGGACCTTGTTAAGATGGTCTGCTTGCAAGACTTCTAGGAAACAGTGCCACCACCAAGTGTAAACAAATAACCACTTGTGGCCTTAATCTCATCAGCATCAGATATCTAGTTTGAATCACTATAACCCTCAAGTACCTGTGAATACCTGGTATAGTGAATACCATAACTCGCAATGCCTTTCAAAAAGCGCAAAACTCTCTCACGAGCATGCCAATGATCATCTCCAGGATTTGACACAAATCGACTCAGTTTGCTTACAGCAAAGGAGATGTCAGGCCTCGTAGCACTGGCTAAATACATGAGCGAGCCAATGATTTGAGAATATCTCAACTGATCTTTAGCATTCCTTCGATTCTTTCAAAGTAGCACGCTCGGATCATAAGGCGTTGGAGAAGATTTGCATTCGCTATACCCAAAACGACTCAATATCTTTTTCACATAGTGGGACTGAAGCAGTGTAATCCCACCATTGTCATCCTTCAGTAGCTTGATGTTTAAGATTACATCAGCCACTCCCAAGTCCTTCATCTCAAAGTAGCGAGATAGGAACTCTTTGACCTCCTCAATAACAGTGAGGTTGGTCCCGAATATCAATATGTTATCGACATAGAGACACATAATAACTCTCTCGCCCCCACCATGGCGATAATACACACACTTATCAGCTTCATTTACAACAAAGCCTTCAGCGGTTAAAGTTCTTTCAAACTTCCCGTGCTACTGCTTAGGAGCTTTCTTAAGACCATATAAAGACTTCATTAACTTACACACCTTTCCTTCTTGACCATCTACTACAAATCCATCAGGCTGCTGCATATAAATTTCCTCATCTAGCTCTCCATTTAGAAAAGTTGTCTTAACGTCCATTTGATGAATGAGAAGACCATGTGAGGTGGCCAAGGATACTACTAATCGAATAGTGGTCAATCTGGCTACAGGTGAGTAGGTATCGAAGAAGTCTTCACCTTCTTTCTGGGTATAACCCTTGGCCACAAGATGTGCCTTGTACTTTTCAATAGTACCATCAGGTCTAAGCTTTTTCTTGAATACCCACTTACATTCTACAGGTTTACACCCCATAAGGACGATCAGTGACCTTCCAAGTGCCATTAGCTAAGATGGAATCCATCTCACTACGGACAGCTTCTTTCCAGTAGTCAGCATCTTGAGATGCATAGGCCTCTGAAATAGAAGTGGGGGTATCATCCACAAGGTACATAATGAAATCATCACCAAATGACTTTGCAGTCATTTGTATCTTGCTCCTTTTAGAAGCTTCATTGTCATCCTCCACATGATCATCAAAGTGTTCTATCGGCATAGTGGGTTCAGGAATTATAACAAATTCCTGACTATATGAACTAGTCATCTCCTGAGTTGATGAGCTTGACATACCTTTCATGGGAAAGATGTCCTCAAAGAAAATCGCATCATTCGACTCCATAATCGTACCAACATGCATGTTGGATACCTCAGATTTTACTATCAAAAATCTATAGCTGATGCTATGAAAAGCATATCCCAGAAAAACACAATCCACGGTTTTTGGTCCAAGCTTTCGCTTCTTGGGTATTGGAATATTGACTTTCACCAAACATCCACAAGTTCATAAGTAAGAGAGTTTAAGCCTTTCTTCTCCCATTCCTCAAATGGAGTCATGGTTTTATCCTTTGCGGGAACACGGTTTAGGACATGACATGCAGTCATTAGCGCCTCCCCCCACCATTCCTTGGAAAGACCCGATGTATCTAACATGGCGTTAACAAAATCAGTTAGAGTGCGGTTCTTTCTTTCGGCCACCCCATTTGACTGAGGTGAGTAGGGAGGCGTCCTCTCATGAATAATACCATGTTCCGTACAGAATATATCAAATTCATTCGAAAAGTACTCTCCGCCACGATCCGACCTTAACTGCTTGATTTTAAGATCAAGTTGGTTTTCTAGTTCAGCTTTATAGTTTTTGAAGTAATTCAAAGCTTCATCTTTAGATTTCAGAAGATAAACGCAGCAGTATCTAGTAGAGTCATCAATCAACGTCATAAAGTATCTTTTTCTACCTCTTGTCAACACCCCATTCATCTCACAAAGATCTGAATGCATAAGTTCTAGTGGTGCTAAGTTTCTCGGTTCCACAGCCGTATGAGACTTGCGGAGTTGCTTTGCTTGCACACAAACTTGGCACTTAGAACCTTTGACAGTGGTAAATTTTGAAATTAAACTCATATTGACTAGACGCGTCATGCAACCAAATTTAATATGACAAAGTCGTGAATGCTAAATATTGGACTTATTATCATTGCAAACATGATTAATAACTTTAGTACATGAGTCTGACAAAGATAAGTGGAACAGATCTCCGCACTCATAACCTTTTCCAACAAATTGTACATACTTAGAAATTACAACTTTATTGGACTCAAAGACCAACTTAAAGCCATCTCGACATAGAAGCGATCCACTGACGAGATTCTTATTGATGGAAGGAACGTGTTGCACATTCTTCAGCTGTACGGTCTTTCCGAAGTAAACTTCAGATTTACCATACCAATACCATGAACAGAAGCACGTGAGTCGTTTTCCATCGGCACGGAGGAAGTCCTTGAGACCTGATAAGAAGAGAACATGGATATATCAGAACATACATGTGTATTAGCACCCGTGTCAATCCACCAATCAAGAGAATGACATACTGAAAAGATAGTAGGTAAAATACCGTACTCGGCGTCCTTCATCTCAATATCGCTAATAACAACATTAGCAGTCTTGCCGTTGTTCCCGTGTTGCCGCTTGTCAAAGCGATTAGGGCAGCTAGGATCACAATGATCAGGATCACCACAGACGTGGCAAGAGCCTTTCTTCTTATCATTTTTCCTCCTGAAGTTGGTTGAGTGAGTGGCCTTGTTCTTGCCATCAAAATTCCCTTTGCCATCAGATTTATTCTTATTCTTAAACTTGTGGGATCGAAAGTTGTTCTTCTGTACCAAATTGGCACTATAAGCTCCCTCAACTACTCGAGCACGTGTGTCCTTTGCTCTCGTCTTCTCTTCCACATGAAGAGACCCAAGGAGATCTGTAACGGAAAACTCTTACCTCTTATATTTTAGAGAAGTAGCAAAGTTTCTCCACATGGGAGAAAGCTTGGCAATAATGCCTCTGGCTACGAACTTGTCCTGTAAGGTACACTTGAGTTGTTTGAGTTCTTTGACAAGTGATTGTATCTCATGAGCTTGCTCAACGACGGAGCGCTCATCAACCATCTTGTAGTCATAGAATTGCTCCATGACATACAACTCAGTGCTAGCGTCCGAGACCCCAAACTTGGCCTCGAGCGCATCCCATGCGTCTTTGCCATTATCAAATGATATATATGGGTTAACAATGTTGTCCCCAAAAATACTGAACGTAACCGCCATAAACATGGTATCGGCTTTCTTAAAGGCCGCTCCCTGCTTAGCAGAAAGATCTCCTTCAGGTTTGCCAAGAGTGGTGCTATAGCAGTTTAAGTTTGCTCTCGCGCGCCATCTCTTATAGTGCATACCATAAAATGAAGGAGGCCTAATAGTCGTGGCTACACCAATGAAATTCAGTTGCCTATAATCAAGATTTTGGATTGTTAAAAAATATAAGTAATAATCCATATAATTTAATCCGAATAATAAACTGATAAAATGTGATCATACAGACATTACCAAAACTAATCATGCAGATCAACAAAGTAGATGAACAGACTACATCTAAATAAGATAAACCTATCACATCTACACTGAACGCTAGAATAAGGAAATTTAGCAGAATCTGAAATAAAAAGTTCAGTATTACGTACGGTAGAGCAGCGGCAGCAGCAGCCGTAGCTGCAGTGGTGGTAGAAGTGTCGTCAGCCATGTCGTCGATGTAGAGACTGTCGATGTTCGGGAAGAAATCCTTGTCAGGGAAGGAGTCATCCGTGATGGTGTCAGTAGTCGCACATAAGCGCTTCCAAAACCCTGATCGTCCCTCACCCGTACAGGTTCACAAGAGGTCGGAGTTTCGGAGGCCTACTGTCCCGATCTACGATGCACGCCGCAAGTTAGGATGGAGAAGACGAAGGCGGCGCAACAATAGACTGAAAGAAGATGCATGTGGTAAGCGATGCCGATTAGATTTAGCGTGGAGGTTTATATAGTACAGGTCAGGAAGATCGTGGGACTCAGCCCACGTCTGAGTCGGTAACAACCCACATCCCTTGCAATCAGCAGATCCATTGAGTCTTCTACTCCATTATCAAGTAGCCGCACACGTGCGCCTGCATGCACGTAAAATCTATTCATCTACTCCCTCCGTCTTAAAATAGATGTCTTAGATTTTTTAAAATTTAAATGAATCTATATATTCTAAACATTGTCTAGATTTATCTAAATTTTGACAAATTTGAGACATCTATTTTGAGACGGAGAGAGTAGTCATTATCACATTCGACCTATATATGTATATACAAAACCTATTCGACACCAGCTAGCAAAGTATGCTTCCGTCCCGACTTATAAATAAAACCACACACGTCCGAAGAAATACAATGTGACTGAGCAGATCCTCTTACAAACCAGATAAAAAATAAACAAAAAATACAAGGAAATCAAAATTTGCCACCAAACACGTGACGAGGCTGAGAGGAATTGGGGCCCCACGACGACGGTCCCCCAAGAGAGTAACGACGTAACGTGCTGCCATCATCGAGACCGTATGATTAAGGGTTTTCATCCGGAACCCCTAGCGCGGATGAGGTAACCACAACAATGCCCCCAGGACGGTTACGATACCCGCAGGTGCTGCCGCCGTTGGCATCAACATGCAGATCTTTCATCCAGAAAAAAAACCCTGTCCACGCCTGACATTTCGTATCACCCACCGTTCTTGAGTCCAGCCTCTAGATCAGAATCTTGGAGCTGCCATCGCTGAAGCGCCAACATCCAAATGAGCAAGGAGAAAAGCCCATCAGCATCAACTTTTAATGTGAATTAAAATACTAAAATATGATTATTAGTACGATTTTATTTGCGTAAAAGTAGACTATTATGGGATAGAGGCTCTTGGAAAAATAAAGTAAATGTAAAGTGCAAAAAAGGTTTTTGTGTTTTAAAATATGTTTTCCCTATTTGAAAATGGGCATTAACTGC
Source organism: Avena eriantha (assembly GCA_910589775.1). NCBI lineage: Eukaryota > Viridiplantae > Streptophyta > Magnoliopsida > Poales > Poaceae > Avena > Avena eriantha. The sequence continues at coordinate 139,223,844 of OU342743.1, forward strand.
TTGATGTAAAATTAACTAGAAAATGTACTATTATGGGTATCAAACCTTGAACAACAATACAAAATATTATGTGACAAAGGGTCATACCAAGTAAAAGTTATATGTAATATTATGGGATGGAGGGTTCAGTAGTAGCGAAAACAAGATAATTAGAAACCATGAGATTAGGCTGTCGGGCAACTTGAACCCTAGGGAACTACCCCGGGCAATAGGAACATTAGGTCTGCCTCTGGGTCTAGCAAAGTAAGTATTAACTATAAAATGCAAAATTTGTGTTTGTTTTTTTTGAAAATGGGTATTGGAGATAGTTGTGAAAATACAATGGTTCAACAGACGGACACTTGCAAAATCAAAATGCAAGTTGTCTAGGTCGAGCCCGATTGCAAGTTAGTTACAATAAAGTTGCAATTATCCTCCTCGATGAATGCTCGGTTGCGATAAAGTTGCAATTGGCCCTTGACGAGACTCAATCAAATTGCAAACTGGTCCCTCGACAGAGGCCCCAATTGCAATCAAGTTGTAGCTGGCCAATTGCAATTGGATTTCAAGTTGCAACTAGTGCCTTCAACGCCCCAGTTGTGATCAAATTGCAACTGGCCCTCGACGGGGATCCAGTTACAATCAATTTGCAGCTACCCCCTCCTCCTCGACAAGGGGACTCAGTTACAATCAAGTTACAATTTACCCCCCTCCGATGGAGCCTCAGTTGCGATCAAGTTGCAACTAGCCATCAACGGGAGACTCGGTTATAATCAAGTTGCAATTGGTGCCTTCGACGGGGCCCCAAAAGCGATCAAGTTGCAATTGGTCCTCGATGGGGGCTCAATTACAAGCAAGTTACAACTAGTCCTCCCCTTGACGGAGGCTTAGTTGCGATCAAATTGCAACTGTTCCCGGACGGGGGGCTCAGTTATAACCAAGTTGCAACTGCCACCCCCCTTGATGAAGGCCCAGTTACAATCAAGTTGCAACTGCCCCCTCCCCCTCGACGAAGGCTCGATTACAATCAAGTTGCAACTGGTCAAATTGCAACTGGCCCTTGACGGAGGGCCCAGTTACTATCAAGTTGCAACTGACCCTCGATGGGGGATCAATTATAATCAAGTTGCAACTGGCCTCGACGGGGGCTCAGTTACAATCAAGTTGCAACTGCCCTCCCTCTCGAGTGAAGGCTTAGTTGCGATCAAGTTGCAATTGACCCCCTCGATGAAGGCTCGGTAGCGATCAAATTGCAACTGGACCCTCGACGGAGGCTCAGTTACAATCAATTTGCAACTGCCCCCCACCCCTCGACGAAGGGTCAGTTGCATTCAAGTTGCAACTGGCCCCCGATAGGGGGCTTAGTTACAATCAAGTTGCAACTGGCCCCCCTGGACGGAGGCTCAGTTGCAATCAAATTGCAACTGACCCTCGACGGGGGGCTTAGTTACAACCGAGTTGCAACTGGCCCTTGACGGGGGACTCAGTTATAACCAAGTTGCAACTCCCCCCCCTCGACGAAGGCTCAGTTAAAATCCTGTTGCAACTAGCCCCCCTCGACGAAGGCTCAGTTACAATCAAGTTGCAACTGGTCAACTTGCAATTCGCCCTCGATGGAGGGCTTAGTTACAATCAAGTTACAACTGACCCTCGACGGGGGGGGGGGGGGGGGGGGGGGAGGGAGGGGGGGCTCAGTTACAACCAAGTTGCAACTGGCCCTCGACGGGGAGCTTAGTTACAACAAGGTTGCAATTGCCCCCCTCGACGAGGCCCCAGTTGCAACTGACCCTCGACGGGCAGCTTAGTTATAAGCAAGTTGCAACTGGCCCCCCTCGACGGAGGCTCAGTTGCAATCAAGTTACAACTGCCCACCCCTCAATGGAGGCTCAGTTACGATCAAGTTGCAACTAGCCCTTTGACGAGTCCCGTCGAGGGGGTCCGGCTTTCGAGAGGGGCTTATAAACAAGTTGCAAAAAAATGGCCATAAAAATGTAAAAATTCAAAACACACACAAAAAAAATCGGTTTCGAGCGAGTTGCTATTAATCTCGTTGGACACCTAACATGCAAAAAAATTTGCGATTGGTCTAGTAGAAACCAATCTAATTGTGATTGGCCAAAAAAAACTCATGCACCAATCTATACCTATATACCTACTAATAATAAAGTACATAAGGGCCATTTTAAAAGTATTTATTAAAAATCATCTTAAAATTGATTTTCTTTGATTGCACTTAGTGTGGTGCCGGGTTTTGTGCTAGTTTGTTAAAACCATAAAAATAGAAATAAAAAACATAATTTTTTTCAAAAAACATGAATAAAAAACTATAAAACCATAAAAAAAATCACAAATATAAATGGGTTGATTAAAAAAATCGGAATCATAAACCAAAATTTTAAAAAATGATCCAACAAACCAATTTTTTTAAAAAATAATAAATATATTACTCAAAATAAAAAAGCAAAAAAATAAAAAAACATATAACCGAAAACAAGAAAAAGGAAAAAGGAAAAATAGAAAAGAAAAGAAAAGAAAAAAGGCCCTGGGATGCCCTGTGTAGTGCGTCCAACAAATCATGCGCTGGTTTCGGCTAACTATTGCCCGCACACCCCAAGGCCACCATACACTCCTGTTGGTCTAGAAAAAATAGGCTCAGAACGACATACATGAACACACATGAGACACGGCATACACAAGAGAGACAACTGCACGAATCCTAAAGAAAACGCATCTAAGGGCGCAAGCCATGACTGAGAACTAGTGTGTTCTCCGACGACTAAGAACAAGCAATTCCGATAAAACAACATCCAGTTCTAGCAAAGATCCAACACAACACACATCCGGCCGGGTAACGATGGCAGTGGGTACCCTTTACCCGACTTAGTACAAAAAATGAACTAAGTTTTGGCAAAACATCACTTTTTGAAAAAAACTAGTTCATTTGTTTGAACTAGGCTAAACTAGAGGGTACCCTAAAGGTTCCAAAGTTCCATCTCTATGTCCGGAGCCAACAAAAAGCAGAGAAAACAATAAAATCCATTGGGGGCCACAACACAAGATAGCCTAAAAAGGAAAAAGGGAAAAAAGGACCGAGACCCGTCCGGAGGCCCCGTAGACGCCTGAGTCAGGTAGAGACAGGTGCCGAGAAGGGGCGCGCCGCCTCTCGCAGGGCCCGGAGGGTGCCGCCCAGGTGCTCCCGATACCGATGTCTAGCCAGCGGGTACCACTGTTGCAAGTAGGAGATAAAAGAGAAAATGGAATTAGACATGCGGCTAGGAAAGATCCACTCGATCACCATCTTATTCCTAACATTCTAGAGATTCCAAGCCAATGCCGCAAACACTAGCCATAAGATACGGCGCCGCCTTTCGGTATGGTTTGCCTCATTTTGGAGGAACTCTCCGAGCTCCTGGGCCTACTACGTAGGCCATCCTGGATAAAGCTCCACAAGAACTGAGCTGCCGTGCATGTGAAAAAAGTGTGGGTGCACGTCTCTAGGGTCCCACATAATGGACACACGCCATTGCATGAGCCATTGCGCTTAGCCACTTCAACGCTAGTAGACAGGCGATCTTGGAGAAGTTGCCAAACAAAAAACCGGGTACTCAGAGTGATAGGAGCCTTCTAAAGAGGGGTGGTCCAACCTAACTCAGGGCACTAGAAGAGAGCCCTATAGGCGGAGCTAACCGAGAAACCGCACACTGGGTACAACCGCCAAGAGACAAAATCCCTCTCCGAAGAAAGAGATCCCGGGAGCGAGGACCTGAGTCTCAGGAAGTCCACGGCCTCATCTTGACAAAAGGTCTGTCGGAACAAGATGTTCCAGTGTACCTATTGAAAGGCATCCGCCACCATAATCGAGGGGGGCGCACTGATGGTGAACAGAGTAGGGAACTCTTCTCATAGAGGAGCATCCCTCAGCCAAGGGTCCATCCAAAGGCGAGCCCCCCTCCCGTCACCAATACTAAAGATGGCTCCCCGATGGATCAGCTGCTTAGTGTCCTGAATGGCTCTCCAGAATTGAGATCCCTCTCTCTGCTCGCATGCTAATAAGGGTTGGACCCGGGGATATTTATCTTTGATCAGCTGCAGCCAAAGGCCTCCATCATCTCTTAGAATGCGCCAAACCCATTTCAGCATCAAGGACACACTGAAGCGGCGCAAGTCGAGGATACCTATGCCTCCAAGATCCTTGGGGGCGCACATGTCATTCCATTTAACCATGTGGTACATCTGGTTGCCATCTCTGGCCACCCAAAAGAAGCGGGGCAACTCTTTCACGAAGTCCGCATGGGTGCCTTCCGGTAGAAGGTAAAGGCCCATCTGGTACATGGGGAGACTGTACAGGAATGAGTTGATCAAAATTGTATTGCTCCCTTTAGTTGTGAATCTAGCTCGCCACGGTTCGGCTTTCGACCGAAGCCTCGTCTAGGGGGCAAGGTCTTTAATCAACACGTGTGTCTCCCTGATCTGCATCCCTAGGTAGGAGATAGGGAAGTTAGCTAATAAATAGTTGAGGTTATCAACTATACACTGTATATGCTCATCTGAGTACCCCAGGATCATGACCTCGCTTTTATCAAAGTTAATCTTAAGGCCAAACATGGATTCGAAGTACAACAATAGGAACTTGAGGTTGATGATGTCAAGGTCAGAGCCCTGAACCATAATCATAGTATCGTCGTTCGCATATTGGAGGTGCGAGATACCAACTCTAGGGATCAGATGTCCGACCACACTAGAGATGTGGCCAGAGATTTTGGATCTATCCAAAATATCTGCAAGGGCATCCACCACCGAGTTAAATAGGAGGGCAGAGATAGGGTCCCCTTGTCTCAGTCCACAAGATGGCCTAAATAAAGGACCAATCTCCACATTGACATTAATCTCTGCACTACCGCTCATGACAAGCTACATAATCCAGCATATCATTTTGTCATTGATACCTTGCCTTTCCAGCACTAGTCGAAGAAAGGTCCAGTCCAGTCGGTCATAGGCCTTCTGTAAGTCTAGCTTTAGGAACACTCCTTTCTGATGGCGTGTCTTGACTTCATGGATAATTTCATGAAGTGCAAGAACCCCATCATGAATCAAGCGTCCCTTCAGGAAGGCAAACTAGAGAGGGTAAGTAAGCTGATCTATAATTGGAGCGAGCTTGGATGCACAGAATTCTGCAAAGACACGTTGGATGACGTTGACCACCGTGATTGGCCTAAACTGTCGGACATCTGTGGCCCCCTCCACTTTGGGTACTAGAGTAATCACCCCAAAGTTTAGACACGACATCACTAGAGTCCCAGTGTAGAATTCCGGAACATCTTCATCATGACCGGCTATAGCTATTCCCAAAAAGTCTGGAGGAAAATGACCGACAGACCATCTAGCCCTAGGGACGAGTTGGTCTTCATGGACTTGAGCACAACAACTACCTCCTAGGTAATAAATGGGAGCGTGAGCTCTGCATTTTCTACGTGGGTAGCCTTTGCCTCCTCCAGCCAGAAATCCGAGGCCAGCGAGACCGTAGAGCGCGGCGTGGCAGAGAAAAGCGATTTATAAAAGGCATAAATAGTGGAGGAGATCACCTTCGGGTCCTCCAAAAGCGAGTCCCCCTCCCAGAGGAAAGGTATCGAGCACCTCCTCCTCCTACCATTTGCAATGGCGTGGAAGTAAGCGGTGTTCGACTCCCCTGGAGAGTCCAGTTCTAGCGGCTAAATTGTCACCAGAATGCGTCCGGCCTCTCCCTTATAGATCTCCGTAATAGAGGTCTCAAGGGAGTACCTATGAGCCCAAGAATCCTCCGAGAGGCCGACCTCATCAGCCTCCCGGTCAAGTGCATGTATCTTCTACAGTAGCGCTGCCTTCTGTGCTCATAAAGCCGCCCCAAGTTTCCCCCAACCATGCATGAATTAACAAGAGAGCTTGGCATAGTGGTGTCAAACATCCATCACACAGTAAACACGAGGATATCATTGTGTGGCTTGAAAGTTGAGACATCAGTGCATAGAGGGGCCCGAGTTGCTTTTAATCACCATGTTTCGAAAAGTTGGGGGAGGGGAATTGCTGAGAGGGGTATATCGAGTGAACGGTGGCCAATCCAAATATTTTTTAATCTTCCCCGTTAAGTCAGGGTATTCCATTACACTAGTTCCTAGCGTGCCCCTTCTTAGCCACCATGCACGTGTAGTAGCGGAAAATTCATTACTTTACTTTCCTAACTCCTGACACTGTATCTGGCTGTAGCGGGGGTGGTCATTTTTCTCCCTTCCCCGACACTGAATCCGGCGACAGTGGAGGTCCTTTTTTCTCCCTCCCCCGACATTGAATTTGGCAGAGGCAAGGTGGAGGCCCAGCATGTCTTGCAAGGCAAGGTGGTAGCTATGTCGGTGACTGATTCGAGTCCATTGGAGCAAGAGTCTCAGGCTCAACGTGAAGCAACGACGAGGTCTTCAGCCCCGGTTAGCGAGGAGGTCAGCCAAAAGTCTGCTCCTAAGGTACCTACAAGCAGCGGGCTAAAGAGAAAAGCAAGGTAGGCGGTGGATTGTTTGGCGGCGGTGGGGGGTTGCGGCACCCAGATCTTGAAGAAAGAAACCCGGGAGAAGAGCGAGAGGTGAATTTTTCTTATTTGTGTCTTATCTTACAAGTAGATTAGTTACTGCGAAATAGAATCAAATGAACTGAAAAGTCTCCTTTTAATCAAATTAGGCACAACTTCTATACAACGAACCTATATGAGTTCACAATTCATGTCCGCTAGTACAAATAAGATTTTGGTTGCGAGAGGGTTGTGTTCGGGCAGGATGTGCATTTGCTTGTGAATTTCAAAGAGGTTGTGTTTGTTTCGCAGCTGGTAGATATGCTTCATGCTAGGATTCCTTGGGGTTCTGGCCAGAGCACAAAATTGGTGTGGCACAACATGAGTGATAACTACATGCAAATTGAGCACTCCCATGATCTTCAGATGGTTTGGGGGTGTTGTGCATCTGATCATAAGGTGAAAGTTGAAGTGATGATTGATGATATGTATGCAGATGTTGGAGATGTTGCTGCCAGAGCTTTGGCTCCAAGAGACTACGGACCAATAGATGTTGATCTAGCTAAGTTCATTATACACTTAGAGGTGGATTCATACATGGTAGAAGTTGATGAAGGAGTTCATAAGCCAGTTTCATCATGTACTGTGGATATCACCGTCGATTCCAAAAACATAACTCCTGATGAAATGAGAGAGATGATCGGTAAGGAAATCGGTATTGGCCCTAAGCAGATGGCATGACTCCGGTCGTGGCATCATAAGAAACAGGAATTCATAGAGGTTTTGGATACTGAAGATCTATTACAGATTATGCGACGAAAGAAGCAACCCAAGAAGGTGTTCTTCTTCCCGACTACCATTTCTGATGTTGTCGATAAGGTTATAGTGGATGTAGAGACCCTTGTAGTGGCTAAACAGAACGAGGTGATCGACGTTGCTCAGATCTGATGAGAGCTACTACCCTAGGCTTATCATATGGACCATGGGGTTCCCCTGCCTGTATTTGTAACATAGATTATTGTTCCATTTAGACCGTATTTCTATAATTATGTTTGTTGCGAGATTGCGATATAATGCTATGTGAGTTGTTGAGATTTTTGGACATATCACTCACTGAAACCATCGTTGTTGTAATAAGACATAACTACATTGTAGTTGACATGATTATGTTTCTTGAGCTGATGTACTATACTTGTTTTTGTGATTATGTTTGTTAATAGATTGTAATGTAATATTTTGTGAAACCATGACTGAACAAGTGATGCATAAGTACCTTGTAGTTGACATGATTTTGTTTCTTGAGATGATGTAATATACTGATATGTTACAGGTTTAATATTTGAAATAATAATGTAGGAAGAGAAAACCTATTAGGTAGGAGACAATAATCCAGTGAAAGGGCATGGTATCCACTAAACTATTGTAACATGCCATTTTGGTCAATTTTACAACGGTGACACGCTTCACTTTCCCCACTCTTGTGTTCTCCCTCTCTCTCACTCACTCGCCTCCTCTCTCTCTCATCACTATCACTGACGCTGACGCATTCTCCATATTGTCCTAGAATAACAAGGACGACCAGTCGAGCAGCGACAACCTTCTCTCCGACATCGAGTCTTCCTTCCCTAATGTGAGTTCCTCTGTTTTCTTGGCTAGGGTTGGTCATTGGTAATTCCCTTGATCTGAGCTCCATTTGTGCATGCAATCGTATTCAATTCTAGCTTTGCATTTCCTTTTAGGTACCACGGACAATCTACGACCCCGAATGGGAGGGCCTAGATCACGATGGAGAAGTACCATGTGACCATGGGCTAAAATTGAGGAGATATGTTGCATTCGAAGGCAGTAACACTGGGAGAAGGTTTTTGGGCTGTACAAATCAGGTTTGTTTATATTATGTTCAACGATGACATGAAGAAAAATGTATCTTGTTAAGTTCATAACACAATAGTCTATTCTGTTAGGTTGGCCCGGTGTGTAAAGTAGTAGAGTGGGTGAATCTTGAGTGGCAAGATGCACTTAAGAAATGTTTGGCCCAGTTATGGAAGATGTATGAGTTGGAAAGGTCGGGGAGATTTACTGATGCTTGTGATGCAGCTGAAAAAAATGTCAGGCTGTTGGTACGAAATAAGGAGCTGGAACAAGAAATCAAGAATTTGTAGTTAGAACTAAGTGACACAATCAATGTGAGCTTGGTTGTGGGAACTGCACATAAGCTTCAGGATAGTCACAGGTTGCTGATTCAGAATGCAGAAAAGGAGAGGGATAAGCGTAGGGAAGACAAGAAGAAGCTAGAGTACTACATTGTAGACCTGTTGAAGGGATTGAAGAAGGCGCGCAAGGTGAACAAGGATAGACTACAGACGATATGAAATTATAGATGAATAATTTATGCCATGTCAATGCCTGAAACTAGTTAACTATAAGACTTGCAATTGTGCTTTCTTAACTAAGCCAATCTCAATACTCGAGAAAACTAATTTCACATGAACACATATTGTGCATAGATTTCAGTTCACATTTACAAAATCACCACTACAGAGGATAAAATAGGCAGCTCGGTACTAAATAGACATATGTTGGGTTCAAGCGTGCCTGGCTCTGAGCTGCTCATTTTTCTTCCTAAGATCCTCCAATACGAGGGTACGTTCGGTCAGGTACACTTTGGACTTTGCCTGCTCCCTTAGTACTTGGACATGCGCCTCCTGCAGGTTCCAGCACTCCCTCAGGGATTCAAGAAGTTGGTCCATAATCTTACGATTTTCCTCCATGAGCCCCTTCATGATCTTCGTCTGCTTACTAGTTGAGGTACGACCTTCCCTGTGAAGTTTCGCTCAGCCTGCGTTTTCCACCTTCAGTTTGTGGCACTTGTCAAAAAGCACCTCGACTTCAGCGCGCAGGTGGTCAAAGGCCAACTTATGATAATTCTACTTCTCCCTTTGGATGGCTATCTTGTCATTTAGCCAGGTCGCCAAGTCCGGGTTGATCTTTCGCCTCATTCCCTGCAACAAAAATATAGTATGGTTTGTTCAGTTCACTAGACCAAGGTGGTTAGTTTCTAGAATTAAATGAATCAACTTGTGGCATAGTCATAATTTCAGGGAAGAAGCAACCTAGGACTAATCAACATTTTATGAATCGACTAGTGGCACTGTCATAATTTCAATTTCAAAGCAACCTAGGTTTTTTTCTATAGTTTAGGTGCTGTGGGGTTTTCCAATATCACCAAATAGTAGTGGCAAACTCATAATGCAGAAACAAACTTAGATACAGAATGGAAAGAGCTCATGGTGTCCATTCATGAACTTGAACACCAACCCATATCCAGATAGATAAGAAGTTGCTCTAGGATTCCTTAAATACACGATATATATAAAGTGTGGAGCATGAACTGATATTCATGACCCCTCTAATGGGAATTATACTTGGGCATTGCCCGATACGCATCCTGACAAGCCCTTATATTAGCTCCTTGTTCTCTTTCCGAACACCCTCGAGTACGGTGATCCCTCGGCTCATGTCCTCCTTCATCCCTTTCACTGCATCCGGGCAATGGTTCTTGTCATGGTAGGCTTGGATGGCAGCCTTTGTTTCGTCAATGCGTCCTTTGAGTGCCTTGGTGATTTCCTCCTGCTAGAGGGTGCATCTTATCTAGAGATTCTTCTTGTCCTCTATGAGATCATTGATTATCTTGATGGACTGTTCTTGCTTGTTCAAATTATGGTCGAGCGGCTTCTGTAGCCCTCACCATGCCATGTGCAAAATCTAGCGAGATCTCCTTCTGTAGAGATAAATGCCAGTGTAGGCTCTCATTAGCATGGGTTAGGGAGCGTGCATGCTCGTGTTGGTTGTCAATCTTGGCACTGATCATGGCCACCTTGTCATGGTACTCGGCCTTCGCTCGTTGCATCGTTCATGTTATTTGAAATAGAAATTCTATAATTATTCTCTAGGTTCTAGGTGAAAAGTAATACAAATCACAAAATCCCCATTGAATCTATGAATAGCAGTATTAAAAAAGACCAAGAGATCTAGTCATAATCACGAAAACTAATCCAAATCACAAAATCCCCATTGAATCTATGAACAACGGTATTAAAAAAAGACCAAGAGATCCACTCATAATCATGAAAGCTAATACAAATCATGAAAACCCCAATGTGGGGCGGACATGATCTAAGAAATCCACATTACTAATCAAAGAAATAAAAGTGTGGAGATTTGCTACCTCGCTAAGACGTGGAACGGGGCCGAACAGGTCCTGCAACACCACCGTCGTGGTGGATTCTGGGTCCACGGCCGACATGTAATACATAGAAGAGGAAGATCAAGAAGAAGAAGAAAAAAAGAAGGAGAAGAATAAAATCATGATGGAGAAGGAGATTGAGAAGAAGTAGAACAAGAAAACCGTATCGGGAGGAGCCCTCGCCTGCTGGAATATTCGGCGCCATTGTCGGGAGAGATTGGGCTCTGTGAAATGGGGATCTTGAGGGGCTGGTAGAGCAAGAACTGCCAGGCAATGAGCTCTCTTCTTTTTCTCCACGAGGATGGTCGACCGGCCTCTCCTCAGGGTAGCCGTGGGTTGCAAGGGAGGGAGGTGGTGGCAGGAGGAAGAAGAAAGTGATTAGTGTGGGATAAGAGTCAAAGAGTACAGGTTGTGGTCCAGTATTATACAAGACCATTGTCTACCTTCTCAAAGAAGCTAGGGAATCGATGGGACTCAATTGGACTTGTCTTTATTGCACCCACGCGCTGCCTAAAATCCAATAGATAATAAAAGGGGTGAGACCTTACCCTCAAAAAAGAAGTAGGGCCGGGTGATAATCATGGGAAAAGGCGTGCACGTCCCGCGTGCGTGCATCACGTGTTGACAAGACAATGCCACATGCAACAGTTGCACAATCACGTTGGTACGTAAAGCTCCACATCGATAGGCACACACGTTGAACTCCACATCAATAGGCGCACACGGGATATTTACGAGTCTAGAATACATTGTGCCACTTTTTTGTGATCAAATTATATTCAGTACATGAGATAATACATTTTTTAATAATCGACAAATGCATGCACATACACGACACATGAACTAACGAGTAAAACTTCCTCGAGCACGATGGCCCCTTGCCGTGGCAATGGCAGATCAAAGCTGGCCACCGACCGTCCTGTGTCCCCTGCTCTTCGAGGCATCGTTCACACCCTCGAGTCTCGAACTAAGGCACCACATAGTGTCCAACCACACTAGGATCCATCTACATTGGCACTCGAGGACAGTGCGACGTCGAAGCTTGTACCAGCCATGCAGGAGAAGTGTGATGCACCTGCAGCGACGGACAAGTGCAAAGCAGCAGCCAAGATGGGGGGCGCGTGTTGCACCAACGAGTATGGACAACAATAGGAACGAGAGGAAGACCTACAAAACCACCATGAAGACCAGGAAGAAGAGAGGAGATAGTATCACCATCCCAAAGCTTAAGGCCTACATTTTTTTTTGAAAAAGTAAAATTATGTAATCCACATTTCCTAAACAACATTGATCCACATAACTACACACACTCCAGTGGATTCTGTGATGCAACTTCTTCCACAGTAGTGCAACATGCAATGTGAAAGTTGCTTTCATAAGTGTTTCTCGTCTCTGTGACCATGGTTTCACACATGGAGTCATTGCATGTGTTCTTTTCCTAAACCACATTGATCCACATGACCACACACACACTCGAGTAGATTCTGTGATGCAACTTCTGCCACACTAGTGCAACATGAAATGTGGAAGCTACTTTCCTAAGTGTTTTTGGTCTCTGTGATCATGGTTTGACACATGGAGTCCCTAGAGTCATTGCATGTGTCTTTTCCTAAACCACAGTGATCCACTAGATTCATTGATCCACATGACCACATTGCATGTGTTCTTTTCCTAAACTACATTGATCCACATGACCACACACACTCCAGTGGATTCTGTGATGTAACTTCTGCCACACTTGTGCAACATGCAATGTGGAAGCTGCTTTCCTAAGTGTTTTTGGTCTCTATGAGCATGGTTTGACACATGGATTCCCTAGAGTCATTGCATGTGTTCTTTTCCTAAACAACATTGATCCCCTAGAGTCATTGCATGTGTTCTTTTCCTAACCACATTTTTTGGCCGGGTTGCGAGCGGATAAATGCGGACGTGGGGACTCGGGTCGGGGCACAGCGTAACTAAGAGAGCCATTCCATTTAGGGCGAGCACGTTACTTCGAATGGAATCCTCACTTGACTAAGCATAAGAGAAAACGTGGCTGAGAGTAAGCAATCCCCTTTGCTAGTGGTTGAGTCTAGTGGGCTTTGGTGATATCAAAATTTGCACCTATTTGTATCTATTTAGTGACCAGTCCGCTAGTTTCTTTGATTCCACTCGGTGTTCCTTTTCCATTTGCTTGAACCGGTAATAGGCTCAATTTGGTGCATTCTAGTTTACTGTTATGGTATTTACAATCCTGAAATTGTTTGAACCTGACTCTCATTAATGGTCACTATTTTTGCTCTCACTACTACAGAATAAGCCATCAGTGACAGGCTCAAATGACCCACTAGTGACAGGCAAAGTGCCTGTCACTAATAACTAGTCACTGGTACATGGTTATAGTGACAGGCAACTTGCATGTCACTAGTATGTGTACCGGTGACAGACGTTTATGTGTGCGTGCCACTAGTATGTGTTTACTAGTGACAGGCAAAAAAGATGCATGTCACTAATTGCGACCAAAGGCCGAACCCTACAGGGTGTTGTAGTGACAGGCGCATTATCTTGCCCGTCACTGGTTTAAATTTCAGTAATGAAAAAATGAATTTGGTTTTCACGAATCTAGATAGCATAATAAGATGTTAAAAAGTTTAAATACATTCTCCACTAATATTTCAGATAGAACAATATAACCGAATATGACATAATAATTATTCACATATACCAATCACATACATATGATCTCCAATCTCCACGCGAAAAAGCTAGGGTTGCCATCATGCAAATACTAACTCTTACATCATGTAATCCCCAAAAAACACTCTCTGCCTATATTAAATAGGACCGTCCTATCGACATGTAGAAGACAAATAACAAGTAGCTAGACCGACGTTGCGATGCTAAATCAATCCTCCTGTTCACCATAAAGTACTACGTATGCGCAACATCTCCTCCTTGTTGTAACATTCTAAGGGTCTTAAGATCAAAAACCTCCAAGTTTTTGAAATTTATTAGGAAGAGTAAAATCAAGGCACATCACATAAGCACAAGCACAAGATTATATTCACGAGATTAGTTGGACCCATCTGTTAGTTTACTCCAACATAGAGAATTTCATTGCTTCATAACTATTATTTTAAAACAGCTAAGTAACAAGTTTAATGATCTACACTAGCTAGTATCAGATCGCTTACATCAGATATTAGTAGCAGGTTGCAAAATTAGGATTGACTTAATTTTGAGTCCAACGATTATTAGTAGATGTCCATAATCAGATATTTGTGCACTGATGCCTAGTGGTAGATACGAGTCATAAAAATGAAAAGATAAAAAGGAAACATGACCGCTTCAAGCCTTAAAATCATAATGTACATAAAATCCGTATTTATAATCCCCTACTAAGATCAACATAAACTTTTTCTACATGCTCAAACATACAATCCACTGTTGCAAATGTAACACAAGTTTCCATGTGTCAGATTTAACAACGGGAAAGTTTGAGAAGCCAATGGAAGTAGGTTGTCATTCAAGGATGTAGTTTAGTAGAGTTGTTGTTCAATATGGAAAGTAAGCTAAGATCATCTTATTTTCATAGACAAACCCCTCCAGTCAATGATCTATCAAAATACGTTAGTGTACAATATGGAACTCGTCCTAGTTACTTTATTATAGTTTAACATTGAATGACAGAGTCTATCTACAATTCTACAACCAAGAAGATATTTTCTAGCCAAAATAGTTATAAATGACCATTCTAGCAAATTAGACTGATAGTCCATTCCTGAATGTGTAGCAAAATCTTCTTTATATGCTTTCTCAACATGCATATATGACCTTGTTAAATAATCCAACTGGGCAAGTGCTTTGCATACATAACTGAATAAACCATTTTAACTCAGACCTTTTGGATGCTAATTGCTCTGTAAAGAGTAGAACAAAAGAACGTTAGTAAATCTGACAAAATGACAATTTTCATTCAAAATCAGCATGAAGTACTGAAAACTCACGGTTCAAAAATAATTTACTGTGACAGTAGTGTCTCTTCAAAATTCCAAATATCCTACTTGTTTCAGCATAGTACTTTTCAACATGGTATAGGAGCAAGATTTATAACTTAGCAGCAAAAGAACAATTTCTGCTGAGAAATCGTATAACATGATATACTTTTGGTTTCTACATTTAAAAAAGTTTAGAGTCCTTTTGCATCTTAGTTCTTTTGCTGAGAAATCGCGAAGGGCACCGAGGTATTAGTGTCGAGGTCCAGCAGCCACTAGGCACTAGGCCGGCACTTCCGGCAAGTTGTATCGGTGCATGCACATGGTGTGGCTGCCGATCAGGTGATCACGTACACCTTCAACAGAAAGTCCTTGCGTTGACGAACTCCCAGAGAACAACATCCATCCATGTCGAGCAGTTTGGTGATAAGCTAGATGGCGGCATACAGTAGAGGTCGCCCGTGTTGGCCCAGCCCTCTTTGCCCCCGAGTTCCTTCTGACGACCGTGATGAAGCCCTTCAGGCTAGACGTACAGTTACCGAATTGATTGGGTCGAGATGCACACGCATATAGCCTGGATCGTTTCAGCTAGCAAGCCACGCACACACACAACTCGATTTGATTGCAACAGGCGCTTGGTATTTCATATTGATTCACGGTAGTTTACAAGGGAGTCTAGTTCTACTCGGTTGGATACGGAACACACACGTACAATCACACGACGCAGTGCCGACGTTGATTAGGATTATTATTCTAACAGCCTCGGGAGGTGATGGCCAAGCTTGCCGCTGCAGCAGGGGAACACAAACAAAACCACCATGCAAAAGTGCTCTCCGGATTTAGGTTCAGTTGCTAGACCAGGATTATGGACATCTACAGAGCAGAGGAACTGATTCATTTACAGATGTATAAGATCAACGACCAAGAATATACCTAGGCAGATGGCAGATGAATCCGACAGGTGGAGAGGCTAGCGCGAGGGAGAATAGCTAATTACGGAGGTAGGGGATGGCGTGCTCCGCGAGATCTGGCGCTCCCCGTCCGCGAGAGCCTCACGCAGCATCGTGACGTTCCGGCGGGCGGCGGGCGGTAGGTTGCAGGGCGGCGGTGTGCAAGGACGGGGGCAGAGACGTGATTTGGGGAAGGATTGACTTCTTCAGTTTTTTAAGCGGTTCGTTTCTCTATGTGGTAATACACTACAATTTTGCCCCAAGTCCCGCTAGATATTTGGACAGGTAGTTTTTTTCTTTTTGACTCTTTATTAATCTATAAATAAAACGTAGAAAATATAAAATTCACAAAATATAGCATAATTTATAACTTCTTCCATCAAAACAAATTAGGTTTCTGTTTCATCATCTTCAATACTCTCCTCAACAGTAGCCTTTATTTTGCAGCATGTGCATAATCAACGTAAGTTACATGACCGTGTAGTTGTCGTTCTATACCTATGTCTCGTTCTCCCCTGGAGAAGAATCTGATAGCACGTACACATACACATTGATTAATTAGGAATCGTTATCCGCTTGTGTTGTCGTTGTCTATGCTTTCTTCATCGCATGGAGCATCGCACGGTCTGGTCAAAGTCAGCTGGCAGAAAAAATAGCTATTATACCGGCAGGCTTTTAGTAGTCTTATCACTAACAAATTACCCGTTTTAGCTGACCTCCACGGAGAATACCAGTGATAGACATATTTTGAGCATGTCACTACTCTTAGTATTCTCAGGCTTTTATAGATGCCTGCCACTAATTATTTGTTCCATCCGGTCAGCCTTCACAAAAGTATCAGTGACAGTCAATTTTATGTGCCTGTCACTAGTGTTGTGTAGTAGTGACAGGCTTATCTTTGCCTGTCACTAAGAATACTTACTAGTGACTGATATAGTTTTGCCCGTCACTAACCACCTGGAGGCTATAAGCCATTCTGCAGTAGTGTCTCGGTGGCTCCTTTTTCTCAAAACTGATATCGGGACCTTGCGTTTTTGTTTTATTTACTGGACTTGCCAGCGGAATTCCTTTACCTTTCAAGTTTTTTGATTGTTGTGAGTGATTTTACTACCCTTCCAGACTTAGCAGGTAATGAAGCTGCCGACGAGGGAGGAAATGTCCGTTGAAAATAAAGCGAACCAGTGGGGCTTAAAAGTCAGTCTTTTAATAGTTTTTCAGATCCACATGACCACACACACTTCAGCGGATTTCGTGATGCAACTTCTGCCACAATGGTGCCACATGTAATGTGGTAGCTTCTTTCCTATCTGTTTTTGATCTTTGTGACCATGGTTTGACACATGGAGTCCCTAGAGGCAATGACAACAGTTGGATATATTAACCCTAGCATATAATGGTAGACATTGGATCGGGTCTTCTAGAAGCCCCGAGCGGTTGCAGGTTAGTTTTGTGTCCCGATTGTTAGGCGTCGTTGGATATGAGCATGGACGGTAAGGATGTCCTTCGTAAGGGTGATTCACTAGTAGTCTGTTATGTGACCTGATTGGCAATGGAAACCACGAGTGAGCCTACCTCCTTGCCCTTTTCCCCATAAGGCCGTAACCATGGGGGTGAAGCTCATATCGTGTTCCTTCCTCGCCATGAAGAGGCCCAAACTCAGCTTGTACGAGGCTCATATGTTCACCCACTATGACATACTCGCACTGCCACTCGTGAGGCTTACGGCCGGCTTCGAGCTCAGCTACACCGGGGTGCCTGTCGTGCCGCTCTTGCGTGACAACGCGTTGGTGAGGCAGATCGAGGAGCTCCACCACCAGCTGCCGGAGCGGAAGAGGGCAATGGACCGATACTTGCGCACGAGCGCGTATTGGCCAAAGCAGTTCAAGAAGGAGCGGATGGCATTGATTTCACTATGCAAAGCCTACCAGCGGGAGATCCACCCAGACCTGCGCAACCCCGAAGGGAGGCAGTGCTTGTAGGCAGTGTCTGGGCATACCACCTCCACCATTATCGAGGCGGTGCGCCGTGAAGAATTCATTAGGAGGAGGAAGCGGTGGGGAATATCGGCATCGATTCCAATGCGGAGGAGGCATACGGCAACACGAACGACATCATTGATGATGAAGACAGTGGGAGCATCATAGTCGATTAGGGTCACTTGATCCTAAATTTAATCTACGTATGGTAGCTTTATGGCCTCTTTGGATTAAAATATTTCAAAGGAATTTTGTGAGGAATTCAATCCATAGAATATTTTAGGGCATATATTGGCCATGTTTTAGGTGTATTTATTTTTGAAACTAATTGAAAGTCGTCCGATTTTGAAAAACAAAGTTCACGCATTCCTGGCACATCTGATGGGACAATACGCTGACTTCGCTCTCAGCACTTGATGGTGCAGCCATAATTTTGGAGTGTGCCAGAGGAGAAGGGGACAAGTGTGTTGTTCCAGATGGGAATCCAAGGGAGATGGGCACTAGTGGCTGCGTCCATGTACAGGTAAAAAATTAAGGTAATAATATTTAAATAGTTGTAATCTGGTCCACATGACCCCATCACAGACATGTTGCACGCGACAGATATAAATAAAGACGACACGACTAGTTCAGTTTTAATGATAATTCAAGAAACGACGTTACTGTGCCCGCTTCTTTCTGCTCCTCTTATTAGTCCGCGAGTCCGCACTACATTAAACAATAATTTATAAGGATGGAATCAAAAATGATCAAAATGGCAAATAAAACAATTTTTAAGCTTACCTTTCATCTGGTGAATCGTACAGAGATGAAATTGATAGGAATTTATTATTTCTCCTGTAGTTAGCCAAAAGATCCTCAAGAACATCCGCAATCATCCCTGCAACTTTTCATATTCTAATACACCTCCATTATTTTCCTTTTCCTTCCCGTTCCACTTAACCTTTTGTTTCTTTTCACCCCTATCCTTGCCGACACCTCCACTTTTTCATAAATTTCCTGCTTACCGATGTTTTCCTCTGAATACTTATCACTGTTTTCATCCACCTGCTGTACTTCCTCAAGTTCTCCGTCTTCTCGCTGCTCCCTCTAGTTCTGGCTGAGAAGCGTCATTTTCTACCTACTGCTCTTCCTCCAGTAATGGCTGAGAAGCCTCATTTTCTGCCTCCGGGGTGTGAACTGGGACAAGATCATGTGGAACTGGGTTTTTTGCACAACGTCTTGATATGGCTGAATCCTCCACACCGTTTGCATTTCCTTTTCCTTGCTCCTAGCCTTGAACCTTTATTAGTGGAGGCTAAGATCCTTAGCTTTCTAGGCCTCCCAGGTGGCCTCCTAAGAACTGGTGATTGAAGTTTGAACCCGGGATCGACAATCTCCCAATCATTTTCATCAACCATAGGTGGTATGTTTTCTGAATAAGTTGCAACAAACTTGTCCACGGAGAAATAGTTATGAACATAGTTCTCTATTTCAGCTCTGCTACCTCTCAGATTTAAGATAAAGTACAGTGCATGGTGACATAGTAGACCAGTAATCTGCCACTTCCTGCATGAACAAGTCTTGTTTCCAATGTCTATAGTATACAACCGTTCAGTTCCATGCTTGTATTCTGCATAAACCTCATCCAATGTATTGGAACTTCTGACCATCCTCATCTTTATCGTTCTCATTGCCCTGGTTCTTGCATTCAGTAACATAACCACCTTTGGAACTATTTTATGGCCTAAAAAAATTCTTACACAAATTCTCTGTCTTAAATCAATCTTCCACATTATGCACTATCTTATTGCATCCAACAAAATAATAATTGCAAGTGTCTTCATGCTCGAAATCTTAGCATTGAAACTCTCTGCTAAATTATTACAAACATAATCCACCTTGCTTAACTCACCAAACTTGCTTCTGGCCCATAGCTTGATGTGATGTTCTTCAAGGTATTTTTTCACCTTTGGCACTATACACATGTTCTGCATGTAAGTAGCACACACACTTGAGGTCAGTGGCGGAGGACGAAAAAAATTGAGGTCGGGCGAAAATGTAAAGCATAGAAAAATGATGTAGTAAAGAAAAAAAACCTGACACAATAATATCGTAAGCATAATCTCTTAGCACAATGATAATAGTAACATATTGAAATAGAAGTAGAACATACTGATAATGAAGTTTTAATGGCGTCTAGAAGTCCCAGGTAGTGGTAAAGCTCTACCCTCTTTTTGAAAATCTTTCTTAATTTCACCAAGATCAAGACTTTTAAATATCCCCCACTCAATGTAGACCACCATTAAGTCATTAAGCCAGCCATCAGACATCTTGTTACGCAACTCGGTCTTGATGATCTTCATAGCTGAGAAGGCCCTTTCAACTGTTGCCGTTCCCACCGGTAAAAGTATTGCCAACTCAATGAGACAGTAAACTGTAGGAAACATGATGTGCTTTTCAAGTTCAACCATCTTTTTAGCTAGGCTCGCAATATCAAAACAGTCTCTAAAATCTTCAACTCTCCTCATATGAATAATGAATAGATCAAGGGTATCTTTCATATGCTCACGCTCATAATTAGAGAAATCCTCATGATAAATCTTGGTAAGCCGAGCAAGCTTATTCGCATTAAACCTACCAAATGAGTTGCTTGGGTCAAGACAAGAGAAGTTCTGAAGCAACTCTAAAGATACCTCATTAAAGCGGTGATCAAACTCAGTGGTAATAGAGTCTATGGCAACATAGAAGATGTCCACACGGTAAAAATGATCAGTTGTGACATGGTGCCTTCCTCCTTTTCTTGTTTTGCCCTATTTTGTTACCAATTGGGTCAAACTAGGAATTGTGATGTCATTTTCAGTGCAAAATTCTCTGACATCTTCCAAGAGTGGCTCCCAACCATCATTCCTCCAGTTGGCCAAACGTGTTATAACATCCTTAACCAAGGACATTGCCTAAAAATGATACAATTAGAAGTTAGATTAACAAAATATATCTAGGGAAAGTAGAAAAATGAAACATTATCCATCACATACCTAAACAATATTCTTGTCCTTTTTTGTAATAAAAGAGATACATCATTTGTCATACGAAGTAGTTTTATCATCATCTTCATGATGAACACAAAGTTAAAAGTCTCCATTTGATGAACCAAACCTCCTGCCCTACATGGAACATGCACATCATCCTCAACAATGCCTAGAACTTCTATCACTGCATCCCACATTGATTCAATGCGAGATAAGGTTGTGTAGTGAGAACCCCATCTTGTATCTCCGGGTCGGACCAAAGATGTTTCTTGATTTTGCCGTCTTCCCGTGGGCATATCACCTTTCATAATCTTAGCCAAAAGAATTTCTTTGTGCTTATCAAGCAAACTATCCTTCCTCTTGCAAGATGAACTACTAAGATTGGCAATCATGGACACATCATCAAAGAAATCCTCAAGACCTTTGCAACATCTTGATAAAGCAACAACTATCAACCACAAATGGTGGGCAAAACAATGAATATAGAAAACATATGGATTGTCATTACGGATTAACTTTTGAAGGCTATTAAATTCCCCTCTCATATTAGATGCTCCATCATACCCTTGCCCTCGTAGTCTTGCAATAAGTAGACCGTGTTTAGCAAAAACCTCCAATAGTGCCTTGTTTAAAGCTACTGATGTTGTGTTTGGGACATGCTTAATACCCAAAAATCTTTCCACAATATCTCCACTTTTACTCACATACCTACAAGAAAATGAAACACTAAGTTGAATTATAGTACATACAACAAAAGGAAAACACGTTAGTACTTAACATACTTCTGCATATACCTCACAACAACGGCCATTTGTTCTTTGATTGATATATCACGAGATTCATCAATAAGAACAGTAAAAAGACAACCATCCATCTCTTCTTTGATGTACTTGGTGACCGCCTCCGAACAAAATCTGGCAAGTTCTTTCTGAATAGTTGGGGAAGTCATTTTGGCATTTTTAGGACAAAGCTCATCAAATGCAAGCTTCACTTCCCTATTCCTTTCTTTATACCAATAAAGCATCTCCAAAAAGTTACCTTTGTTCAAAGAATAAGTGGATTCATCGTGTCCATGGAATGGTTCACCTTGCAATGCTAGATAACTTACAATGCCCAAAGATGTATCCACACGAGTTTCATACTTGACTAGTGAGTCTTTGGTATAAGTTATAACTTTGCTTTTCACACTTGCTCTTTGATTCTTAAAATCCTCACATGATGTTCTTGAATTATTATGGATGCTACATGCCCCACCAACATGCTTACGGAATGCCGCCACCGCATTTTTCCAATGGGCTTACCCCAATTTTGTGGAGACATCATAACCAAAATTTTCATCCACCCGATCATGCTTAAAAAGATAACAATAGAAGCAATAAGCCCTATCTTTGTCCACACTATATTCCAACCAATTAAACTCCTTATACCAATTCGGCCGAAAACTTCTAGCATCTTTATTTTGGGGAAAATTATGACGAGTTGGTTGAGTTGGACCCTTCTCTAGGTAAGCAAATATAACATTATCTCTAATATTGGGATGAAATCGATCAACTGGAATGGGGTGTCCTGGATCAAATTTTATGTCATCTAGACCAAAATGAGTTATACCTTCATCTTCTAAAACTTCAACATGCTCTTCCACAAGGACTTTGACCGAACCTCCAATATCTCCTTCCACTTCTTCAGCACCTCTAGAATTTTCCGTCTCTCTTTTCACTTCGTCCTCTTGCAGTTGCTCTTCATGTACAATAGTAGTTTCAATTTCACGTGTGCTTGGTTTGGTGCTACTGCCGCTAGCGAGCGGTGCAAAATACCTCGTAATATCTGCAATTCACAATTTACATTAAACAATTCTTTCAAAAAGACACAAGTATTCTACCGTATGCAAATTCTGGAAAAGGTATACCTCTCCTCCCCTTTGATGCCCCTTTCCCCTTCCCGTCCATCTTCAATCTAGAATTTAGCAGGTCAAGTGTGTGTCTCGTGTCCAACTGCCAAGTTGCCGCGACCTTTCGACGCCTCTGGCCGCTGGCGGCTGAGTGGCTGTTCGCCCGATGCTGCCAGGCTCAGCTCCCTTCTACCTGAATCACCTGAAGTCTGAAGATCACGCCGCCGCCAGGAACAGTTCCCAGCGCTTGCACGATCCGTCCCCAACCCGGAGAGACTCGATGCTACGCGATGTATCTGGCCGTGCGCCCTCGCTCGGTGTCTGGTTTTGATCATAGATGTGTGGATCATAAGCGAACAAAGTGGTTCCCGTGAAAAGAGTCGGCCCAGCCTACAGGAACTATAAAGGCCCAACAACCAACATGCACGCACTCTCCTGATCCTTTTCTTTTTTCCCTAAGCCAAATCGATCACAGTACGAGTCCAGCCGTAAGTGCATAGGTATACATCATTTTTATCGCGATCGTAGGTAGGGCGGGCGCCCCACCTCGCCCTACCGAGAGCTCCGCCATTGCTTGAGGTGTATGTGTATGCCGATCGCCACAAGTTCTCTTCAAAGATCTTTCCTTTGAACTTGTTCGTGAAGTTAGTAGCGAGGTGTCGCATGCATCCCTATGCTCAACCCAAGGAAACACAACATCAATAGCATTCTCAAGCCCCTTGCATGCACCAGTGTGTATCACCAAGCGTTCAGGGTGACCAATTACTGCCCATAGTCTCTGCATGAACCATGTCTAGCTTTCATCTGATTCACCCTCAAGAACAGCATAAGCTACGGGAAGAATCCAATTATGTGTGTCCACAGCACAAGCAGAAGCAACATGTCCCCTGAACTTCCTTGTTAAAGAAGTTGCGTCTATTGCCAAGTATGGCCTGCAGCCATCTAGGAACCCCTTCCAGCATGCCTTCACGTAGACAAGACATCTCCTGGAGCATTTCTTATATGCCTACTTATACCTAACCCCCCTTGAGACCTTTTCTCTTCCTTTCACAACCTCGTAATCAATGCCAACAACACTATAGCTGATGTTTTCTCTACCTCAGCTTTGAAACTATACAACATGTGAAAACTGTCATTCCACACCTTGAATAAAGTCTAGATCCATCTCATTCCCATCAAAGACTCTATGGTAAGGAATGAGAATGTTAAACTTTTTGCTAATCTTTGTTCTGAGTTCAACACGTCCAATGTTATGATCTAGCCTAACCTAGTCAATTATAGTAGCAACAATCCACTTGGTTGTCGCCGGTCTAATTTTATCACTTAAAAAAGTATTAGGACGGTTGTGTTTCTTCATGTTTACCTTGATCTGCATTCGATAAGAATCCAAATTATTCAGAGGACATATCGGCAAAATATATATATGAGAAAGACTGAAACTAAATGTAGCTATTGCAACCTGAAATGGGTGTCCACCCTACATTGGAGACTGCAATCTCCATTTGCACACACTACTTTCCCAATTAACCCTAAATCTCTTTTGGTCGCTCTTTACAATGATAAATTCGAACCCAACTCTTATTGCATAGGTAGCAACTGCATATCTGCAGTCCTCCACAATCTCAAAGACAGTCCCTTAATAAATTGTAGGATTGTCCTTGTCAAAGTGTATCACTAGACTGTCCTTGTCTTCGTCATCGTATTTGCATCTCATTTCCACATCTTCACATTCCTCTTCCTCATCAGTCCCATAGTCAGGCTCAAAGTTCGAATCAACAAAATATTCCCTACTCTCCATCCTATCAGGGTCAGCAGCAATGTCTGGATATGCTTTGTCATCATCGTCAACATCTTCGAGACAAAAAACATCCACACCGCCACCCATTTCAATGTCTTCATGCTTGGTTGACAAAGCATCATGCTCAAGGACAAGCTGGGCAGACGTCCTGCGGTTACCAACACATATCCTCGCCAACACCACGAGACTAGAAACGCTAATTGGGGAACACATAGAAGTAATCATAGTTCTTACCCTTCAAGGAGGACGTACAACATCTTCACCGGGCTCCAGACCTCCAAATCTTTGCACCCCGCTTCCTCTTCCCCTGTTTCATTCTCCTCTATGCTCTCCAGACTTGAAGGAGATTCCACGCTCTCCATCAAGGTAGGACCCATCTCCATGTTCTCAGGTCGTGCAAGATCCATCTCCATGTTCTCAGGTCGCGCAAGATCCATCTCCGAGCAGGATCCAGATCACCAACGTCGTTGGGCGCCTCACCCAACGCCCGACTCTCGGTTTTCATTTCCAGACGCGCCTGGGCGGTGGACAGTGGCAAGGAGACATGGAAGGGAGGGGAGGGTAGGAGGACAATGGCCCAAGGGAGGACAAGAGTGGTGCACGACAGAATAGTGTGGCGGCAGGAGGACCAGAGAAGCAGAGCGGAGCAGGGAGCGACAAAATATGGAAAATTGCACAATAATGGGAGGGGGCACTAGTCCTTGAACCTAGGACGCGTGCCGTCGACGGTGGAGGTGGGGGGGGGTGCTAGTCAGAAAACATGCCACGTTGTCTTCCCCTGTTTCTGATGGTGTTTCTACAATTCGACGGTTCACAGTGGCATAAGAATAATATCATGTAAACATAAGGCCGCGGTCGTAAATATCTTTAAAATGGAACCCGGTTTGTTTGGTCTCCTACATGTCTTAGTACATTGCCCCATCCGGTGGGTAGCCACGACCGATATTTATAATATATTCGCACTCTTATGCTGAGAAGGGAAATAAAGATTGAGTGATTAGTGCAACGAGTGTCGAATTATTATCCTCTTAGGAAATAGGAGAGGATTATTTTCATGCATGCCAGAACTTCACACCTACTGCCACTCCCTTCTCCGAATAACCCTACTTCCCCTTACGCAGCTCCGCCCCAATGCACCACCTAGGGTAATATGACCCCGCCGAAGCAGCCGCCGCCGTTGCCATCGAAACTTGGGTATTGGGCCCTTTAAGGCAGGCTATGAAGCTCTACTTCAAGGTCGGTCTCCCATTGCCATCCTAGATGGATGATTTCGCACAATGTGCTACATTGGCGGTGGCGGCGAGCACTACCAGGAAAATGGCTATAGGTAATCCGCATATCTGTGGCGCACGTGCTAGTGGTGCCCCAGGGCTAAAATAGTCGTGGCGCACTGCCCACAGGTGCCCTACGGCTATCTACCATAATCGTGGCGCACATGCGTATGGTGCGCCACGGCTATGTGTGGGCCAGCCCCCTATTGGCCGTAGACCACATAGCCGTAGCGCACCCCGGTGAAGTGCGCTACAGGTGTGGCCGGTAGTCGTGGCGCACACGGCCTCCGTGCGCTACAGGCAAGATCGGGCCACCCGTACTGTTAACTGGGAAAACACCTCTGTGGCACACTGCCGGTATGTGCGCCACGGATGTTCTTTACTCCTGTGGCGCACCCCCATGTGCGCCACGGATGTTAGTTCTGCTACTTCTTTTTGGCAGACACACCTTTGCACATTTGACTAGATCTCACCATCTCACACTTCACTTTCCCCTCCTTCTTCCTCCTTGGATCTCGCCCCCTCCTCCTTCCACCTCAATTTCTCCATGCTTTCACCATTTTTAGCATGTAAAACTTACCTTGGATGCTACATACATAATAGAGGAAAGCTCTCCTTCTGGCCACCATCTCTCGGTCTGTTACCTCTCCTTCGAGATCTTCTCGGTCTCTCATCTTGGTAAGTTGTCTATGTAAGAGGATGTGTTTATGTGTATGGATGATATATGGTCACATATCTATGGAGAGGATCGATGCTCTCATGTGTTTGGAGAGCATGCATTGTATTCTCTCTCATATATTGGCATTGTTTTGTCAAAATGTTGATTCATTTCCATTTTGGCAAGACTTTGGCATTTCGCAAAGGTCTTAATTTTAGGATAGGTCATGCCGAAATTTTCCATCGACCATTGCATGCATGCATTGGTTCTGTGGTTGTAATAAACTTCTAATTCTACCTTGTACACCGCGCAGGCAACCATGGTCCGCATAATGAGCGAAGGCATTGTGGCTAGATTTTTGAAATGCGCGACGGTCGACATGACACGAAATAACATGACGGAGATAAGATGTCCGTGCAGAAGATGCAAACTCAATTGGTTGATTGACCCAGATTCCGGAAATCTGCAGGCGCACCTGCTCCGCCATGGTTTCATGGATGGCTACACTCGATGGATAAGTGATGACGAAGACGATGAGGCCGTAAATGGGGCGGCGGAGAATGAGGAAGGCGGGCAACATGATCATGATCACGGCAAGGACGGGCGAGATGAAGAAGAGTCTCCTAGAGATGGTGAAGGTGCGAAAGCAGACCAGGATGATGATCATCTAGATGCCGGAGCAGACGATGGAACAACGTCAGGCTGGGTGCGGGACCCTTATGTTCAAGAACTACTTCTCAAGCAAACGAGTAACGCCAGGGCTGTCGCTAGAGAGAAAGCCAAGCTTGCGCAACTTGAGAAAGATGCGGTTACTCCATTGTATGAAGGATGCAAGCCCGATGATACCCGGTTGAATGTAACTCTCAAGGCTATGGAGATGAAGGCAAAACACAAATGGACCGATGCAAGCTTCGACAATATGATGGCATTCTGGCACGATCGTCTCCCAGAGGGGAACACGTGTCCAACTAGTATCGAGGATGCCAAGAAAATCGTGTGTCCTCTTGATCTACCGCACATTAGATACCACGTCTACATCAACGATTGCATCATTTATCGGGGTGAGGACGCGGAGAAAACCACATGCCCGGTGTGCGGCGTTAGTCGATACAAGAAAGGGAAGAAAGCTCCTCGAAAAGTGGTATGGTACTTTCCTATCACTCCTCGTCTGCAACGCTATTTCATAGACCCTAAGGAAGCAAATCTCATGCGCTGGCATGCGGAAAGAAAGAAGCCAGCAGATGACGATGACCCTAAAAAGAACGAGCTACTGACACACCCTTCAGATGGTAGCCAGTGGAAAGCATTAGACCTCGAATTCCCCGAATTTGGTGGAGATTCGAGAAACATCAGGCTAGGTGCAAGCACCGATGGACTCAATCTGTTCGGTAGCCAGAGCAGTACGCACAACACTTGGCCCGTGTTTGTATGGATGTACAACCTCCCTCCCTGGTTGTGCATGAAAAAGAAGTATATACAAATGAGTATGCTAATTCAAGGGCCAAAACAACCTGGTACCGACATCAATCTATATCTCGGGCTGTTGAAAGAGGAGCTAGCCATGTTATGGGAATCCGGAGCCAATACGTATGACGCTGTCGCACAAGATTATTTCACTATGAGAGCCACGTTGGTCACTACGGTGCAAGACTATCCAGGTTGCGGATATTTCTCGGGGCAGGTTATCCAAGGATTCTACGCATGCGTTAGGTGCATGGATAACACGACCTATCTCCAACTAGAGAAAGATCCAGGGTCTTCGAAAACCGTGTTCATGGGGCACCGTAGATGGCTTGGAAAGAATGATGCATGGAGAAAACATGGAGATCTGTTCAATGAAAAATCTGAGACCCGAGGAATCCCAGAGCGGAGGAGCAGTGAAGAAGTGGATGAATTGCTGAAAAACTGGAAAGAGTGTCCTAAACCGGGAAAGAAGCGAAAGAGGCAGCAAGACAAGCCATTGATGAAGGTATGGAAACAAGGTCTGTTTTCTGGGAGTTGCCATAATGGAAGTTTCTCCGCACGCCTCATAGCCTTGACATCATGCATATCACGAAGAACGTGTTTGAGAGTCTAGTCGCCACCCTAATCAACATGCCAGATAGGACGAAAGATGGTCCTAAAGCAAGGAACGACTTGATATTCATGGACATCCAGAAGGATCTTCACGGAGGACGCCCTACTCCTGATGATCAGGAAGATGACGATGATCATCAGTCGGAGGCGACACAACAAGGTCGTAGAAAGGGTAAAAATGTCAAGAAGAACGAATATTACTGCCCCCTTCGTGCTTCACACTAAGCCAGGATGAGATCAAACAGTTTTTCAAGTGCCTTCTAGGAGTCAAATTTCCTTAGGGCTAC
Organism: Avena eriantha; assembly: GCA_910589775.1. Taxonomy (NCBI): domain Eukaryota; kingdom Viridiplantae; phylum Streptophyta; class Magnoliopsida; order Poales; family Poaceae; genus Avena; species Avena eriantha. The sequence goes on from OU342743.1 coordinate 139,252,493, forward strand.
GCTGGCAAGATAAGCAGGTACCTAGATGAGGCTAAGCAGAGGTTTAGTGGGATGAAGTCTCACGACTGTGCCGTGCTAATGACGCAGATACTTCCGGTTGCACTACGAGGTATAATGGACAACCATGTCCGAGAAACATTGTTTGGGCTCTGCAAGTTTTTCGACGTCGTCTCTCGAAAGTCAATTGGCGTGAAACAGCTCGGGAGGCTACAAGAGGAGATCGTGGTGATACTATGCGAGCTCGAGATCTACTTCCCGCCCGCATTCTTCGACATTATGGTGCATCTGCTGCTCCATATCGTGGAGGATATCATCCAACTCGGGCCGATGTTCCTCCGTAGCATGATGCCGTTCGAAAGGATGAACGGACATATCAAAGGATACATTCGCAACAGGTCCTGTCCAGATGGAAGCATAGCCAAGGGCTTTCTGGCCGAAGAGTGCATCTCTTTCTGCACGAATTATCTAGGCATCGAGAACCCTGTCGGTCTTCCCGTCAATAGGCACCTTGGCAAGCTCGATGGATCGGGTCACCGAGATGGTCGTCGCGTATTGCATGCAGACTACGATTGTCGACGCGCAGACTTTGATAGAGCAAACCTAGTCGCGCTACAACATTTATCACTGGTCGATCCTTGGGTACAAAAGCACAAAAGGTCAATCGAGAAGAAGTATAGTGACCGGGGCATACAGAGGACACGGGGAGAAATAATCAAAGAACACAACTCAGATTTCACACGTTGGTTTAGGCAGACGCTCCTAGATAATCCCCCGCAATCGCATTCTGCGGAGGAAAACATCATATTCACCTTGTCCCAGGGACCCATGCACAACCTGGTGACCTATCAGGCATATCATATCAACGGCTACATATTCTACACGGAGGAAAAGGACAATAAGTGTGACTATCAGAACTCAGGCGTAACATCGGAATTCTACACCGATGACAACATGAAGGAAAGATTTTACGGAAGGATCGAGGAGATCTGGGAGCTCGACTACTGTGGAGAAAAGGTGCCGATGTTCCGTGTCAGATGGGCCAAGAGAGTCGAAAGAGAAGACCGGCATTTCACAACCATGTTAATACCCGAAGCAGCCAAATCCAAGGCCGCCGGTGCGCATGTCGTCGCGAAAAATGAACCGTGGGTACTGGCTAGCAAAGTGGACCAATGTTTTTTTATTACTGACCCGACAAAGCCTAGCCGTGTTGTCGTGTGGAGAGGAAAAAGAAACATCATCGGAATGGATGGAGTCGCCAACGAGCAAGACTTCGACCAGTACGGTGATCCAAAGATTGAAGATGACGACGACTACGATGAAAAAACATACATCACAAGAAGAAAAATGACAACCTTACCCAAAAAAGGTAGCCCGTTCGAGCGAAGAAACATAAAAGTGCTAGGGCTAAATTATTCAACCGCGACAAAGAAGAGAAAAAAGATTGTAAAACACTAGCTCAAAAAAGATTGTATTGATGCATATGGATGGCATATTATTAATGGACACATTATTATTTAATTTCTTTCTACTTTGAATCACTTTTGTACCACTTTTGAGTATATATATGTACCATTTTTGTCATATAAAACATATAACATATATTTTATATAGTTTACATAATTTTTGGGATATTTTTTAACATTTTAATGTAGTTTTAAAATAAAAACAAAAAAGGGGGCACCAGGGTTCGAACCTGGGTGCTCCAGGTTTGTGAGCGTAAATAGCTAGGGCGGAACCAGTGGGATATGCAAGTGCTAGTGTCAACTAACGGGGCGGTAGCTATTTGTTTGACTTGTCACGATACTTAGCTGTAGCGCACCCTTACCTAGTGCGCTACGGTTACCCGTAGCGCACTAGGTAAGGGTGCGCTACGGCTAAGTGTCGTGTCAAGTATGTGTTGCTCATGGTCACATCTCCCATCATCTCCCATCTCTATCTCCCATCGTCTCCCATCTCTATCGCCGCCTCCGCTCGATCTGCCGCATTCGCTCGCCCGCCGCCGCGTCCGTGGAGGAGGAGAGGAGGTCGCCGTGTCCGTGGAGGAGGAGAGGAGGCCGCCGCGTCCGAGGAGGAGGAGAGGAGGCCGCCGTGTCCGTGGAGGAGGAGAGGAGGCCACCGCGTCCGAGGAGGAGGAGAGGAGGCCGCCGCGCATCCGTGGAGGAGCTCCGTCCGCGCTCTTCATCATCGTCTGCGCGCTCTTCGTCGTCGTCGTCTTTGAGGTGAGCGTCCCCTCTCCCTCTCTCCCCTCTCTGACCTAGAACATAGGGCTGCCTGCTGAGGGTGATAGGTTTGATTTAGTGATAGTGTTGCTAACCTAGAAAAAAATTAGGTTGCCGAATTTTTGCTGACCCAGAACAACACTATCACTGCCGAGGGTGTGTGTTTTCTTATTGGGAGGTTTCTTGTTTGGTTAAATTTGTAAAGTAATTGTGTATAAGCATAGGAGTGCAGCTCTGATGGATTGATATTTTTAGAATGCATTTGAAAAGTACTGTTTTTGTCTGTCCCATTTATTTGTTGAAAGGCAGCACATGAGATTTCTAATTGTATATAAGCAAGGAAAACTGGGAGCAAATGCAATGTTTCAGAGGCATATAACATTAGCCTTAAGTGTAATTATAGCCACACAACAGTTCATGCTATACAATTGGGAAGTTGACCCAGGCATCATATAATAATTATATAATTGAATTGCATTCCTCAAATAACATTTTCCATGGATTAGTTATCAAATTATGCAATGTAGAAGTGTAGAATGATGACTGCTTCTCAGTTAGGATTTTTCTCTTCCATAAAAAGTTGAAACATTCCAATTTTAATAGTCCCTTGCTATTATGGAAACCTACATACAAGTATATAGGACACTCATTGCAGAATGGCAGAGTACATCAACTTGCTATGGAGTATTATCTAGTACATATGTGTATCTAACTATCTTACACCCATGCTGTAGTTATGTTATCATGACAGTTCATGTTGTACACTTGGACAGTCAAAGAGCGTCTGACCACAGCTCCCAAAGATGCTCTGGTAACGTAATTTTAGCTATAAGACAAGCTTCATATTGTTAAATAATTGAATTGTATTCCTCAGATGATAGTGTTGCCGAATTGTATTCGTATGCAGGTGCTTGTATGAAATGAGTCCCGATTTTCGCCGAAATGTTGATTAACTTCCGTTTCGGCAGAAATCGGGCACTCCTAGTTTAACAAAAATGAGCAATGGTCATGCCGGATTTTTCCGCGCACTTTACTAACCATTATTTGCCTTTTATTAGTGCAAACATGTGTGACAACGACGAGGCTAGATCTTCTCAGCGTATCAATGCTGAAGGAGAAGTGAGACCTCAAAACAGAACCCTTTTCATTCTGGGAGGAGGTCAAGTGGCTAGAAAGAATGACAGAGGGTGATGAAGAATACAACCCTTCTGAGAGCGACGCCTATGAGATGGAAGACGCGGAGGAAGAAGAAGCGGCCGAAGGAACGACGGATGATGAAACCACTGATGGCGGCGAGGGCACAACAAGTGGTAGTAATCCGCCTAAGAAGAAAAAGGAAAGCTGCCCGAACACGGTCGGCACCGTCAGAGAGGAAATTACCGAAGTGAGCCCAAAAGGGGTTCCTTTGGCGCCCGACCATGTGGTCAAAGGCTACGGTGGATAAGTGGCGGCTATCACCCGGACCACCATCTCGATCAACACTGAGAATCTCCGGCATAAAGATAATGGCCATTTGCGCACACTCCTCTTCGAGAAGCTGCACGCAAGATACAAGTTCCCCTTTCAGTATCGGAACACAGATTATCATGGGAATGAAGTAAATAAATCCGCCCTCACGAGGATGAGCACCGCCCTGGCCAGCTGGAGAACCCGGATAAAGAAGAAGATATTTAAAGAAGAGAAAAGTCTCAAGGAGATCCAAAAGATTGACCCGCAGATCACCGAAGATCAATTCCAGGAGTTCAAGGCCAAGTGCACCTCCGAAGCAGCCAAGGCCTCGAGTAAATGGAGAAAGGAATTGCAGGAGATGAATATAGGTCACCACCATCTTGGATCTGGTGGTTACAGAGCTGCGGAGCCCAAATGGGATAAGGAGGACGACGAGTATAGAGCTAAGGGGATACCTAACCCCTTTTCGAAGTTTGAAAACAAGCAGCTTCGAAACTTCATCAGGGCTCGTTACCATATGGACCCCAAAACCAAAGAACTCACCGCAGAAACTAAGGTGAAGGACTGCGAGGTTCTTGCGGTAAGTAATTTAATTACCGCGGATCAAGTCGATTACATTATAATCGATCAAGTCGAATTTCTAAACGGTTCACGTTACTTCTTCTGCAGGACGAGGAAATTGCTAGTCAGGGATCCCATGGTTCCTCATCCCACGGGTCGACGGCGGCCACCCGGTGGGATAACCCTTTTAACAGGGCAATGAACCGGGCCAAGAAAATCACGCCGGTTACAAAGAAGCCATCGTCGGTTGGCCGTCTGGCCGGCTTCGGGGCTAAGAATTGGGTGGATCATTTTGGTCCACCCCCGAGGACGCGTGTGGAGGGAAGAAGCGACGAGGAAAACCGCGAGGTTCAGGAACTTAAGGAACAAGTGGCGCGGATCCCGCAGATCGTCCAAGACAACCTGGCAATCACCCTCACCTCCATCCTGCCTACCTTGGTGGAGTCAATAGCGAACTGGAGTGCGGGTGGTCGACAAGGGCCGTGCTCGATTCCAAGCATGGTCAGTAGCCACTCAAACAATGCGGCGCCAACGATCCTGGTGAATTATGTGTTCATGACTACGCCTGCTAGCATGGTGGCACCGGAAGCATTGGTGACTCCGCCCGCTAGCACGGCGGCGCCGGAAGCATTCGTGACTCCCCCTGCCATCACCGCGGCGCCGGAGCTTAATGCAACCGATAGGGAGAATACATCGGCGGCCGGCACCGTGCCATCAAGCAGCCCCTCCGTCTCTTGCACGCCCGTCGTCGTATGCAGTGCCTCGACATTAACCGAGCTCGACGCCATCACGTAAACCAAATAGTTTACCGCCTTGCATTTATTACTATTATGGCATCTTTTTAATGCCATACATGTTGTTCGCAGACGGATGTTCCATGCACTCTCTTAAGCTTCATGAACAACGAGTTGAGGGATGTTGCCAAGGGTACCATCATTCAACCCTTGCACCGCACGTTCCACTCAAAGCCGATGCCAGATAGCGTGCATAGGGTTAAAATTATCCGGGTGCTAAGGGTCTGCGATGACCTGGAACCTCCCATTCAACCCCCAGGAGCGGATGAAGAGGAGCCGGCTATCCTCAGAAGTTGCTTCGGCTTATTCCTGCTATGGCCAAAGAGCATGATTCGTTTGGGGACGGCCGGGGCCATCACCCCACAGACAACAACACTGTCTGTCGTGCCAGCACCAAGCCATGGCAAGACCCCCACACCGTCACCTCCACGCGATTGTTCGGCTGGTCATATTGACATGACCATGGCATAGGATCCGAACGAGGATGACGAAGATTACTTCGATGATTTCATCAACACTAATCTTTTCCCCGGTGACCTAAACGAAGACCCAGCTGGTGGCCCCGCAGAGAAAGACACTTGCAACAAATGTCTCTTTGGTTCTCAGGAGACGCCTCCAGCTTGCACCTTCACCGAGCCAGCGGATACATCCAACCGGTCCTCTGTTCTAAGCCCTGACACACTACATAGGGCGATCGATGCTCAGATTGCGGTGCCTACCCACTTCCCAAAAGGCAAGAAGACCAGGAAAAGAAAATCTCGCAGCTCGAGCCAGCCGGTGGCGTCAACTACGAATCCGATCAGGTTTTAGGACGGGCCACCAAGACCAAAGGGTATTATGTGGAGGATGCATGTGGCGGGTGAGCCCATGCTAACTAAGAAATTGCTCAGGCTTGCCACTTCAGAAATGAGGAGTGTGCATGACGGTGTGCTGACGATAGAGAGACGCCTTCTTGCGGAGAAAGATCCCTCGCACCCGGTATTCGTGGTTAAGGTGCCACGAGGCTTGGGCTTCGTTGATAATGTCCCCGCGGATCTGTTCTTCCTGCGGTTTGACGACATCTTCAATATGTTCCACCTGTATCCGCTGCACTATACCATGGTACGCCTGTTTTCTCTCAGCCTGGCCATTCAGATCAGTAGAGAGAACACCTCGGGCATCGCTATAGTGGACCCCTACTACATGCGTGATGGCTGCTTGGGAAGCGCCATTGAACGGCGATTCGTGGCCTCGTACCTCCAAGGCATCTTGGTGGCGAACAAGACAAAGGAATACATTCTCGTGCCTTTCTTTCCCGAGTAAGTCATTATTCACTCGCCGCCATAACATGCTTTATTAGATTTTCATCATTCTTTTTCCAACACATTCCGTTTGAATTGTTTTGCGCAGAGATCAACACTGCACACTCATCTGCTTGTCGCCGAAACATTCGCAAGCCACGTATTTCGACTCGGGGAGTCAAGAGAAGGAGAAAAACTACGACAAGATCAAGGAAGTTCTGGATGATGCTCTCACCGGCTATGCCTCAGCGGAAGGCACCACCTTCGTGCGTAAGAAGCTCAAGTTTGGCAGGCACGTCTTCACCCATGTGACGGAATTCCCCTGCATGAAGCAGCCAGCAGGCAGTCAGAAGGAAGCCTACTATGCACTCCATCACATGAGGGTGTTCCTACTAGAGCAACAGAATTCTACGCTGCCAGATCATCTCAAACGGTGGGCCGAAGTCAATGCCAGGATCAATGATTCAGATATTAGACAAGATATGTATCGCATCCAGCAACAGTTTGGGGCAATCATCAGCCGTGATGTCATGACTTCAGGGGGGGTCTTCTAAAAAGGCAATCCCCCGAATAACCGTGACGTAGTAGATCGCCTAAAGATGCAGGGTGACTATAGGGCGTTCATGACGAAACAAGGCGTCCTCCCGTTCCCTGAGTCGAGCCAGAAGTCTTGATGTGTTGGTCTAGTTGTAGTTCTTTATCCCCACGTGTACTTGTGTGTGTCGACATGTACATGCTACTACTTGGTATTTTTTGCTTACTTTGTTACCTTATTTGATAAGTATATCTTTATATGCGACTTTTACTTGTTTTTTCACCATCATTTAATTATTATTGCCAACTTTTAGATGACGTGGTATGTCGTGTACAAGGGACGGGTTCCTGGAGTCTATAATGATTGGGAAGACTGCCGGAGACAGGTGCACCATTTCAGCGGCAATAGCTACAAAGCGTATAATACTATGGCGGAGGCGGAAGCTAGATACGCGCGCTATCTAGTGGGAGTTAGGACGAGGAACCGGATGAAGACCTATACCTCCGTCGTGGTGATGGTTATTGTCCTTGGTTGTCTGTCATGCATGTTCCTACTTTAGATGTCTAGGCGAGCTTCCGCAAGCTCTAACTTGGTTGAGACATGTATTCATGTCATCACTAGCTACTTTGTAACTTGATCGAAATAATATAACTTATACTGTGTATTTATGTATGTGACTTATCTATATGTATTTGTTTCTATCTTATCTGTGTATTTATTTCTGTATTGTATATCTGTGTATTTATTTCTATACTGTATATCTGTGTATATCAGCTGTATTGTATATAATCTGTATTGAATATCATCTGTATTGAGTATTTTTTGTTTTTTGAAAAGCTAAGCCGTGGCGCACATGTACGTTGTTAGTGGCGCACCACGTTGGTGGCGCACCTGGTCAGCTACTAGTAGCGCACTATGTCATGCGCCACAGGAATAACCATAGTGGCGCACCAACCAGTGCGCTTCTACTAACTACATACTAGCAACACACTTGTCATGCGCCACAGGGCAAACAATGGTAGCGCACTGTGTTGTGCGCCACTACTATGTCGAGATTCCTGTAGCGCACCCGGTAGTGCGCTACAGGCACTTTTTAGCCATAGCGTAGAAGTCGTGGTGCACCCCTAGTGCGCCACGGAAGGGGAAAATAGGTGCGCCACGAATTAGCTTTTTTCTGGTAGTGGAGCAGGGCCAAGCGAGCGCTATGGAGAAAGCATGCGGCAACACTATAGCATGCTCTACGCGGGGGGAACAAGGTATGTCTCAAATCATTCATGGGAGCATGTTGCCGAGGGTACAAATCGTCGAACAGGGCAGCGCCAAGGTCTAGGAACTCTCGCATCCATGCTTCGGTGTGAGCGACCTTACCATAGTGGTGGGGCTGGGAACACACCTTCTGCGGCAAAGACGATCCATCCAACACACCGTCGGAGGCTAGACCGCGCCGGTGGCCATCCGTCTACACTCAGCCTGCTGGATTATTCGACAGCCGGAGTCGATGGCAGGCAATAGCTCAGCACCGAAATTCAGGTTCCGATTCACATGGACCTACGATCCCTGCCATGAGATGCTGGATTTCGGGTTCGAAGAAATTGTTGCGGCGGTGCAGATGGTCATACTGAGCCGGGCCTAGTTCAATCAGAGAGGACGTGCATGAACCATGCAGATCTCTTGAAGTTTGGCGGGAAGGAAAAAGATCAGTTGGGGTTGAATGATCTCCAAACTTACGTCCTCTCAAGGCAATTGGCCAGCCAACTTTCCTGGTGCATATCTGCAGTTTCTTTAGTGAAGAATAATTAAGTTTGAACTAAAGAATGACTTTTGTAGATAGAATGCTAATGCATTGTTATGAAACTAGTAGGAAGCTTAGCCCACTTTTGTGTATCTATCACACCCTTTTGTATGGAAGTACTACTAATGTAAACAAATACTATCAAGTATCTATTTATTCAATTACTACTTGTGGTTAAATCTAGTTAACTGCCATATTTATCCTAGACAGACAAAATTCGGACAACATTTATATACTGATTTTGAGTGGTTTATTCATGCACGATCCATACAAAATCACAGACTATTTTGAACAAACCTCGGTAAATATTATAGTCAAGTAATTCAGACACAACAATGTGCATTTTCACTGGAACTGGATCAATCTGAAGACACTGTCTTGCAGGCATGGCTGGGTTGAAAATGACCCTCCCAACATACTGAGTCCTAGTGGCACAGTACCAATTACATGGTTTGAACTAAGGATACAGTCCTATAAAACCCAACTTTTCATTTTTCTTATGTTGTCTGTAAAATGGTCCTGCAGTTCACCGTGTTACAAAACTAGTAGACAATGTTATAAGGATCATCAAGAAATCTTCGTTTGAAACAAGAATCATTTATTGTCTTTCGAATTGCTCATCACTTGGCAAAATAATCTAGCTACCTTGTACTTGAAGAGGAAATGAACTACATGTTCCTGGCAACCAAAGAATTGAATTGCCCATTGCTAGTTGATGCGCTCGACTTTCAACGTAGAGCTCGTTGGGAACTCCAAGAGGAAGGTATGATGAGCACAGCAGTAAGTTTTCCCTTAGTTACGAAACCAAGGTTTAATCGAACCAGTAGGAGCAAGGAAACACCCAAAGGTGTTACTAGCTGAGCTTTGGCAGGGCGCACTACCGGTGCTAGTAGCAACGTGGAGACCTGCACAACACAACCACAGAACTTTGGCCCCAACTTGCGATGAGGTTGTCAATCTCACCGTGTTTCACGGAAAACAAAGGATTCAACGTATCGAATGGAAGGAAGTAAAAGTTTGCAGAAACTAAACACAAAGCAGTAAACAGTTGTAGATTGTATGTAAAGAAAAAGGACCGGGATCCATAGTTCACTAGAGGTGGCTCTCCTTAGATAGATAACATGCTGGATGAACAAATTACAGTAGGGCAATTGACAAACACCGAGAAAGCAATACATGCATATACTAATCATCTTGACTCCTCTGAGACTTGATTGGGCATTACAACATAATACATAGACCGCCATCCAACTGCATCTATGACTAATAATCCACCTTCAGGTTATCATCCAAACCCCCTCCAGTATTAAGTTCCAAGCAACAAATTATTGCTTTACGAACTGTGTATAAAGTAAACAATACGATTGTTCTATGAACAAAGGATTGTTGTTTTATCCCTAGTAGCAACAACACATCTAGTACCTTAGAGATTTCTGTCACTTCCCTAGATTACCAGAGGCATGAACCCACTATCGAGCATAAATACTAACTCTTGGAGTTGCTAGCATCTACTTGGCCAAGATAGCTACTAACAACGGAAAGCATGCAAGATCACAAATAACAAAGACATGATAGAATCAATAATCAATCTGAAATAGCATCTCAATATCCATCGGATCCCCGCAAACACAACATGTATGAATTACAAATAGATGATCTTGATCATGAACGGAGCTCACAAGATCTAAACATGAAAGCACAAAGGAGGAGAAACCAGCCATCTAGCTACTACATGGATCCGTAGTCCAAGGATGAACTACTCACGCATCACACCGGAGGCTTGCATGGTGATGAAGAAGGCCTCCAGGGTGAATTCCCCTCTCCGGCAGGGTGCCGGGAAGAGCTTCAGATCCCTCCCGATCTAGGGATGGAGATGACGGCGGCTACAGACTCTTTCGTTGATTTTTGATCGGGCCCTTAGGGTTTTCGTCCCGAGGGTAATATATAGGCGGAAGGAGAGGCCGAGGGGGTGCCGGGAGCGGCCACACCACCCCCTGGCGCGGGCCAGGCCTGGCCACACGGCCAGGTGGTGTGGTGGCTCCCTGGCCCTTCTTCGTCTCGTATTCTGGCACTTGATCACTTCCGGAAAAATAGGCACTTTGGCTTTTGTCCCGTCCAATTCCGAGAATATTCATTTTCTGACTTTCCGGGAACCAAAAACAGCAGAAAACAGGCAGCTGGCACTGTGGCTCTTGTTAATAGGTTAGTCCAAGAAATCATATGAAAAGCACTCCAAAGTTGGAACAAAACACAAGAAAGTGGATAAAACCAAGCATGGAACATAAAAAATTATAGATAGATTTGCAATGTATCAACATCCCCAAGCTAAACTCCTGCTTGTCCTCGAGTAGGTAAGTGATAAAAAGAAAGAATAATTTTTGAGGTGACATGCACCATCAAAGACTTGATCAAAGTATTTGCAAAACATTCAAAGCTGGGATCATAGTACTTCAATCATAACATGAAAGACAAAGTTCTAGCAATAAGCAAAGAAACTATGATGCAACATGAAAAGGCACAAACAAAAGATTCATGAATAACAATGCTTTGCAAGACGTTTGTTTGTTTCACATAAAGAAAACATAGCATAATAGTATTCAGCTTGTCCCTCAATAGAGTAGCAAATATAAATGCATAGGACACCTTCAAAGTTCATAAGAGTGACTAGATACAGTAGTTTAAAACAAGCAATAAGAAGTTATGCATTAATCAACTAGTCTTGGGACAATGCACATAGAACTAAGAATGGCCACTATGCTCTCAAAGTAGGTGCATAAAGATAGAAGGTGGAGACTCAATATAATGGTGGAAGAAAAGCCTTTGTAAAAGGAAGTAGGGATTCAAGTCTCATAAAGAGCTTCCAAAAATTATGGTACTTGTAGTTTTCAGCTCTCATTGCCCCTATCATAAGCATCTTGAAGGTGATTAAGGTTAAAGTGACACAACTAAGAGGATATGCTTGACAAGTTATAAATCGAAATCTCATTAGGCACATTAAGCAATCTCAATTGTTTATAACAATTAATGCTACAACAAATAATACTTAGCATAAATCCAAAACAATATCAAGCATGGCATGACAAAGCATAGGCCACAGTCAAAAACGAGCTCTTTTTACCACATAAGTATGAACTTTCCTACTCTTTTCCAAACCAAACCAAACTATTTGCAAACCAAAGTATGAAAGAGGGGGTCCAACCAATTTATTCAGAAAACTAAGCAAACCAAGAAAACTAAAAACCAAAACAAAAACGAAAAAGAAGACGCTCCAAGAAAAACACAACTGTGCATGAAACAATAAAAATAAAGCGTTTGGAAGAAACCTGAGATTTTTATTGATGAAGAAGGGGATGCCTTGGGCATCCCCAAGCTTTGACGCTTGTAATTCTTGGATATTTCTTGGGGTGACACGCGTGGCATCCCCAAGCTTGAGCTTTAGTCCATCCTTCATCTCATTACTCATTCATTCCATATACCTGAAATTTTTCCTTCATACAAAACTTCACACAATCTTTATTAGCAACGTTAGTGCACTTAAGATAAATAAGTCTCAAGGTTCAGTTATAATACCAAGTAAACTTCCATTAGAACACTAGATACTGTAGAACTTCCCTCAAAAAGCTCAATTCCCCAAAAAAATCAAGAAGGAACCAACAAGAAGCAAATGCAGAAAATGGCAGAAATCTGTCAAAACAGACCAGCATGTAAAGAAGAATTTTTTCGAAGACCTTCTGTTGCTCAAATAAAAAAGTGTTGAACTAACGAAAGTTAGCTAACAACCTGGGGCAGGAGCACAAAAACTTACAGATCAATCCGACATACATAGATCTTTCACGAATTTTTACGGTGAAGCACAGAAATCTGTTTCGGGTCAGCAACTTTCCCAATCATTACTTCTCTCTCATTAGAGGTTACTCTTGGCACAAAAAGCAAATAAAAAGGATAAGGAGAGGTTATTTCAGAGGTAATAACTTCCAAGACTCATCTAAAACTCTTGGGTTATCTCCCAGCAAGTACTTTTCTTTAACGCCTTTAAGTTAGGCATAAGAAGCAAAGAAAGAATCAAGTGTTCTCAAATGAAGAAGCATTAAGACCAAATTTTGTTTTCATAGGAGAAGCAAAAGAAATCTTTTCTCTCTTTTTAGGAAAGTGTTCTATACCTTTTTTGAGTGGGAGTTGATATTTGATGGTGCCTTCTTTCATATCAATGATGGCACCAACAGTTCTAAGAAAAGGTCTTCCCAAAGTAATAGGACAAGAAGCATTGTATTCAACATCCAAAACATAGAAATCAACGGGGACATAGGAATCGTTAACCATAATAAGAATATCATTAAGACTCTCCATGAGTTTCTTTTTAGCATTATCATCAAGTGAGACATTCAAATAACAATCTTCAAGAGGAGGCAAATCAAGCATATCATAAATCCTTATAGGCATAATAGAAACACTACTATCAAGATCACACAAAGCTTTGAAATCAAAGTCATTCACTTTCATATTAATGATGGGTTCCCAACCATCTTCTTGCTTTATAGGAATAGAAGCTTTATGTTTCATCTTTTCTTCTTTAATCTTTATGAGAGCATCAGTAATGTGTTTTGTAAAATCCATGTTCATAGCACTAGCATTAGGACTTTTAGCAAGCTTTTGTATGAACTTAATAACTTCAGAGATATTGCAACCATCAAGATCAAAATCAACTTTATCATCTAAAGTAGTAGAACTATTACTAGCCTCAACACTAGTGGTGGTGATAGTAGAAACACTAATGTTTCTAGCAATTTCATCCTCTCTTTCCCACTTAGCATGTAATTCAGCTAATGGTCTAACATTTTCATCAATTCTTACTTGTATGGCATTAGTAGCTGCAAAGGGATTCTCATTAGTTTCAGGTTTAGCAGCCATTTTATTCAAAGTAGATTGAGCTTCAGCCAAAGATGCTATATTTCTTTCAGCATTAGAGAGTTTTTCCTCAATAGTTTTATTGAAAGCAGTTTGTTTACTAATAAAATCTTTAAGCATAACTTCAAGTTCAGAGGGAGCACTCTTATTATTGTTGTAAGAATTTCCATTGTTGGGAGGATATGTCTTATAATTGTTGTTACCAAAATTGTTTCTATAAGCATTATTACCATAAGCATTGCTGCCAAAGTTGTTATTTCTTATGAAGTTCACATCAACTTGCTCTTCTTGAGCAACCAAAGAGGCTAAAGGAACATTATTTGGATCAATATGGGCTTTCCCATTAATAAGCATAGACATAATAATATCAATCTTATCACTCAAGGAGGAGGTTTCCTCAACAGAATTTACCTTCTTACCTTGTGGAGCTCTCTCAGTATGCCATTCAGAATAATTAACCATCATATTGTCCAAAAGTTTTGTTGCAGCACCCAAAGTGATTGTCATAAAGGTACCTCCAGCAGCTGCATCCAATAGGTTCCTTGAAGAATAGTTCAATCCTGCATAAAAAGTTTGGATGATCATCCAAGCAGTCAGTCCATGAGTGGGAATTTTTTTACCAAAGATTTCATTCTTTCCCAAGCTTAAGCAACATGCTCATTATCAAGTTGTTTAAACTTCATTATTTCACTTCTCATGGATATAATCTTAGCAGGAGGATAGTATTTTCCAATAATAGCATCTTTGCACTTAATCCAAGAATCAATACTATTCCTAGTTAAGGAATTCAACCATTCTTTAGCTTTTCCTCTCAAAGAGAAAGGAAACAATTTTAGCTTAATAATATCACCATCTATATCCCTATGCTTTTGCATCTCACAAAGTTCAACAACGTTATTTAGATGGGAAGTAGCATCTTCATTACCAATACCAGAAAATTGCTCTCTCATAACAAGATTGAGTAAAGCAGGTTTTATCTGAAAGAAAGTTTTTTCAGCCACAGGTGGAGCAATAGGTGTGCTCATAAAATCATTGTTGTTGGTGCTAGTGAAGTCACACAACTTAGTGTTTTCAAGAGTAGTCATTTTTTGGGTTTTCCAATAAGAAAGCAAACTTGTAAAACTAATTTTTTGTGTGTTTTTGATAAAGAAACAAGAAAACAAAGAAAAAAGAAACTAAGCAAAACAAAAACAACGAAGTAAAGAGATTGGTTATGAGGGACTCCCCTTGTGAAGATGTCCTTGACTCCCCGGCAACGACGCCAGAAAAGATCTTGATGCGCTCGACTTTCAACGTAGAGCTCGTTGGGAACCCCAAGAGGAAGGTATGATGAGCACATCAGTAAGTTTTCCCTCAGTTATGAAACCAAGGTTTAATCGAACCAGTGGGAGCAAGGAAACACGCCAAAGGTGTTACTAGCTGAGCTTTGGCAGGGCGCACTACCGGTGCTAGTAGCAACGTGGAGACCTGCACAACACAACCACAGAACTTTGTCCCCAACTTGCGATGAGGTTGTCAATCTCACCGTGTTTCGCGGAAAACAAAGGATTAAACGTATCGAATGGAAGGAAGTAAAAGTTTGCAGAAAGTAAACACAAAGCAGTAAATAGTTGTAGATTGTATGAAAAGAAAAATGACCGGGATCCATAGTTCACTAGAGGTGGCTCTCCTTAGATAGATAACATGATGGATGAACAAATTACAGCAGGGCAATTGACAAACACCGAGAAAGCAATACATGCATATACTAATCATCTTGACTCCTCTGAGACTTGATTGGGCATTACAACATAATACATAGACCGCCATCCAACTGCATCTATGACTAATAATCCACCTTCAGGTTATCATCCGAACCCCCTCCAGTATTAAGTTGCAAGCAACAGATTATTGGTTTACGAACTGTGTATAAAGTAAACAATACGATTGTTCTATGAACAAAGGATTGTTGTTTTCTCCCTAGTAGCAACAACACATCTAGTACCTTAGAGATTTCTGTCACTTCCCCAGATTACCAGAGGCATGAACCCACTATCGAGCATAAATACTAACTCTTGGAGTTGCTAGCATCTACTTGGCCAAGATAGCTACTAACAACGGAAAGCATGCAAGATCTCAAATAACAAAGACATGATAGAATCAATAATCAATCTGAAATAGCATCTTAATATCCATCGGATCCCCGCAAACACAACATGTATGAATTACAAATAGATGATCTTGATCATGAACGGAGCTCACAAGATCTAAACATGAAAGCACAAAGGAGGAGAAACTAGCCATCTAGCAACTACATGGATCCGTAGTCCAAGGATGAACTACTCACGCATCACACCGGAGGCTTGCATGGTGATGAAGAAGGCCTCCAGGGTGAATTCCCCTCTCCGGCAGGGTGCCGGGAAGAGCTTCAGATCCTTCCTGATCTAGGGATGGAGATGACGGCGGCTACAGACTCTTTCGTGGATTTTTGATCGGGCCCTTAGGGTTTTCGTCCCGAGGGCAATATATAGGCGGAAGGAGAGGCCGAGGGGGTGCCGGGAGCGGCCACACCACCCCCTGGCGCAGGTCAGGCCTGGCCGTGGTGGCACCCTGGCCCTTCTCCGTCTCGTATTCTGGCACTTGATCACTTCCGGAAAATAGGCACTTTGGCTTTTGTCCCGTCCAATTCCGAGAATATTCATTTTCTGACTTTCTTAGAACCAAAAACAGCAGAAAACAGGCAGCTGGCACCGTGGCTCTTGTTAATAGGTTAGTCCAAGAAATCATATGAAAAGCACTCCAAAGTTGGAACAAAACACAAGAAAGTGGATAAAACCAAGCACGGAACATCAAAAATTTTAGATACATTTGCAATGTATCACTAGTCCACCCTCTTTTTAGGAGGTTTTTCTTGGTTATTGACATAAATTATAAAGCATGGTTTTCAATACAGATGCATTAGACATACATACTTCAAATCCATTAGCCACACATACTACATCAATTCAAACTATTACATATTTTTAGTCTAGGCTAACTACCTGCTCCGCTCTCCATACTACAAATTCATTAGCTAGTAGCCATACATACTACACCAATTCACTAGATCTCTGTCTTCACTCGAGGGAAATCAGAACCACCAGCTTCTCCATGCCCAGTTCCCCCACAGAAACTGTGTGCACCGCTGCACAATGGTGGTGGTCATGTGCCATCGATCCTTCCAGGCCAACACTGTAGGCGACGAGGATGCTTTTTGGCAGCCTCATCGGGGTCCTGACTGCTATGTACCGATTCCAGAACCTCCTCCAGGTGCTTCTAGCTAAGCTGTCATCGTTCCCTGCTTGGAATCTCCATCTCCTACATCTTAGGAACGACGTCTAGATCTTTTAGCCATGCCTTTACCTCGATGATCCATCTGTTGCTCGGTGGCACAATCTCCACCATCTTGCCTTAAGGCTACTGACGACCTACTTGAGGTCCTCCAGCTCCGAAAAATCCAGTAGGAGGCCATCAAAGCCGAGTTTGGAGAAGAAACGAAGCTTCCCCAAGCGATCATCCCAACCACAGGCGCGATGCCAATGCATGAAGCTCATTTTCACACCACAACACTCGAAAGAACGGGAGGAATGCAGAACACACTCAATGTTTGAGCTATGCTCGAACCGGACGAAAAAATAGAATGGCGTCATGCATACCTCAATCTTGACCACATTTCGTCTAATCCCAAAACGAGAGCTGAAAGCCAACAGCAAGTCTGCCGGCAACACAGCGGGATGGATGCCCATCATGGTGTCCATGAGAGCGTGGTCGTCGAACTGCTCTGCTAGGTCTACCAAGCCTGGGGTGTGCGATAGCACTCAACCTCCCGAGGCCGGTCGTCGGCCAGGATCGCCTGACGGGATGCGCTCCACTCTGCGAGAAGGACTAGCCAGAGGCGAGAGACTAGGATGAGGACACGAAGCTCCGATATGGCAGACGATGCGATGGTGACAACTGCGAGCTTCGATTAGGGGCATGGGAGGTTGAATGGACATGGTGGGGACCCAAGGAGAGCAAGTGCAAGCTCCAATCTGAGACGAGCAGCCGGAGCTGAGAAAAGGTTATGGGGAGGGGAGCAAGGGAGAAGAGCAGAGCAGAGAACTAGATCTAGTCCACGTAGGGGTAAACTAGTCCATGACCGCAAAGGATAATGGGGAATAATAACAGGGCGGGCCAAGAAAAGTTGACCTAACGGAGGTATTTGAGTTCAACCATATTTCATATGGTTCAAACGATCGGTTGCCTATTAGATTTGTATTCACCCCCATTTGGTCCCTCTAGGCAATTAGTGAAGCTACTACGACCCCTCCGCAAGATTAAAAGCAATTCAGACCCGCGATGCACTTGCCAAACAACTTTGGGGACACAAACTAACAAGCCCGGGGGAGAGGCCACGGCCTCCAACCACTTCGCCCGAACTGGCTCCATGAATCCAGGCTTATGCAGCCAGAAGGACTCGAAGTAAAAGTGGTTCAGGCGCGATGGTGGCCCTCCCCCTAAGAAGAGGAGGAGGGGGGTATGGTCAGAACCAAGCCTGGTGACCGCCTTGAGGGAACACAATTGGAAAGCTAACTCCCACTCCACAGAGACAAAGACATGGTCAAGAACGCTGTGCACAGGGTCGAGCTATTTATTAGTCCAAGTATATGTAGCACCCACCCACACAATCTCTCTAAGGGCGATATCAACGATGCAGTCGTTAAACATACACATCCTAGGCAGGTCCATATTTTATGAACTCTTGTCATTAGCGGATCGTATGAGATTGAAGTCCCCGACTATGATAACTAGGGTCTTCGTCTGTTCCACTTTAGACCTGAGCTCAAGCAAAAACTCAGCGGACCTCCGATGGTCCACGTGGCCATAGACAATGATCGCCTACCATTTGAGGAAATATTGTGTGTGGGTGAGTGCCATGCTCACAAAGAATTCCCTGCGTTCCATATCATCCACCACAAAGGTATCCTCCTTCACCCTGAGGAGGATGCCCCCGAGTGGCCATTGGCAGGCAGCCACGACCAGATGAATTTGTGGCAGCTCAACCCTTCTAACTAAGAAATGGAGAAATCTTGGTGAACCGTATCTTGTAAGCCGACAATATCCGGCTCTTCTAGGCATAAGTAATCCTTGATCTGTCATCGTTGGCCCTCGTGCCCGGACCCCCTGATGTTCCAAATGAACTCTCTAATTTCTCAGAGGACGTTAATTGGAGGAGATTAATGTGGGGGAGGGGGTGCCCATGTCAGGGGCAGATCAGGCACGGCTAGAAGGTTGGCGCTTCAGGGTTGCTTTGGGGGGTCTCGCATGTGGCCTCCCTATGAGGGGAGTCTTGTGGGGGTCCACCCTACCATCAGGTGTGGGAAGAGGGTTCCCACTGGATTCTGGCTTAGGGAGCCTAGATCCTGGAAGAACTAGGGCACACTCCTACTCTCGTGCGTCCCGTGCACGGGCTACAACAATCACACCCTCATAATCTTCCCGCGCCTTAATGGCAGCGATCTGAGAAACACAAGAACCCTTCTCATGTGAAAGACCATCCCACAGTCCGACATGAACTTTCCTAGATGGGCCAAAGGGACTGGAGCTAGCACTGAAAACCTAGAACAAGTTGGAAGAGAAGTAGGAGAAGAACAAGGAGGGACAATGGAGGTACCTACAAACTCGTCACAAGCCACCACGCGAAGGGTCGCCCTCTCCACCACCATCAGCTTCGGGCCCATCAGACCCGCCCTAGAACCCGTGATGTGGATGTTGTGGTGGGAGGGTGGCGGAGGAGGCTAGCGCAGGACCCTGGTATGACGCGGCTTGGTGCCAGACCCAGAGGAACTACCCCTATGTCAGCCACCATGGTGCTAGGGTCCGGCGTGTCAGGGGACAACGCGTCGCACACCACCCCCGGCGACCATGGGGAAGGGTGGGCGCACACCTCCATGCCCACACTCCTCGAGGTCTCCTCCTAGGCCACCAGAGAGACCGGTGAAATCGCCTTTCCCCCTCCTGGGAATGGCCGAGGTTGGAGCTATACTATGCAATGCAGAAGTCGATGGACACTTGGGGGTAGGGGTGATAGTAGTATGGGAGCTCCATCGGGGCGAGCTTGGCCGGCGTGCTCCGGGATAGAGGCTTCCTTCATAGGAAGAAGGGAGCACCCACCGCAGCCCCGGGATGGCAACCGAGCGGGCGTGGGCCCCCAAGGCCCTGGTCCGGCTATGGAAGGGGTGGAGATGGCGCCTCAGTCATGGGAGACTTGCCCCTGCCAGGGGAATCCTCCCCCGGGGACTCGTCCTCAATCGCTCCCCTTCTCGCGCCCGGGTCATCCCCAACCGAGGGGGAGAGGGAGACGGCACATGGGTGCTAGTCGGGCCCACCATCCCCTCCAGATCCACTATAAGATCCCTGCCTGCACGGTCGAAGAAGAAACGGGACAGGGAGACCAGAACACCGCGGGATCTAGGCATAGTAGCCTCATCTGGACCGCACCCATCCCCTAGAGAGATCTAGAGTCCACCTCCAGAATCACTCCCACAACCTGCGAGATGAGGGCCACAATATCCACCTTCTGGCCTCAGTCGAGACTCCAATGAGGCGAACCCAAACCTCAGAGAGAATGGCAGTCGACTCCTGGTATGTCGTCGAGGGCTTGATTGAGACCTTCAACTGGTTGATCGGTAAGGTGAGTGAGGAGCCGCACACACAGATGCGCAGGATCGCCACCGAGGGGAACGAAACTATGAACTCCGAGGCCGAGACCCTGTGGACCGACTACTCGTGACCTGGGAGAACCTTGCATAGCTCCGTGTGGATCAGATCCTCCGTGACCTCCACCGAGATGGGGTGGTCTTGGTCCTAGAGAATGGTCACCATTGCAAGGGTATCCGGCACGGACATCTTGACGCCTCCCATGTCAATGAAGTAGAAGCCCCCATCCACACCATGCACGTAGAACTCGAGGCACTCGCGTACAGGGCGAGACCCCAGGGGATCCCCAAGCGTTACCATGGGGGCGACACCCGTGACGACAGGTTGTGTAGCCGAGGACTTCTTCTCCTTTGGGGGGCACTGGAGATGCCCTCGCTGGCGTAGCACGAGCCGCCTGAGTTGGCTCGGGGAGCAGCTGGCCCTTTCCTTCCCTCCATGGCATGGCGTCAAGGTGGGAGACCTCTCCCTCCCTATCTGGCTCTGACCACAGGTAGGCAGCGCCTGCTGCCGCAAGCCCTCCTTCTATCATTGTGTTGTAGGGGAGACGGACCGCGGTGGGGAGCGGCGGTGGGCAGGAGCTTCGCGGTGTTGCTGCTAGGGCAGGGAGCACGACGGATGGTAGTGGGGAGCGGCACGAGGGGTGACGGTACGTGCCATGGAAACCGCACGCGGGCGCATGCCGGTATGGTGAAGCATGTCGGCTGGGAGGTGGGTCTCTAGGGGCAAGGGCGCGGCATGGGGAGCCCTCCATGGCGGGGTCGGGGTTAAAGGGCCACTTAGGCGCTATCAGCGCGTCCTTGTAGGAGCGCGGAGGCGATAGAGAGGGCGGTGGCGAAGCTCCAGCAGGCACGGCGGCTCGGCGGAGGATGAGAGCTAGGGTTTGGAGAGATGTTGGGGTTGGGGCGGATGGGGCGATGCAAGGCGAGCAGCGGACGTGGCTAAGAACATGTTTGGCCCGGTCTCCCTGGGCCATACCCACTCTCTGTGAGGGCCCACTATTGGACCTCCCCCCGGCCCACGTGAACCCCAACCCACCAGGACTCCGAGCACCAGCGGTATTCGCATCCCAGCGTGTCGCCGTCAGCCCCCCGTGGCTCTGCTCGTTGCGCCCAGCCGCCGGTAGCCGCACCAAGCCATGTCGAGGCCCGCCGCGGAGTGGAGCCTTCCCTCCGGTCAACATAGGCGGACTGGGGCACCACCCACACAGCACATGCCGCGCCCGAGAGAAAAATCCCCAAGGAACGGCCGTTGCAGCGCGCACAGGCATCGCAGACTGCCAACTCCACATTTCGGTGATGAAAGCAACCAGATTTCCGGTGGAGGGCATGGCGCAAGGTCGGGGAGAGGAGGGGCACGCTCGGTCGGTTCGTCATCCCCAACATCCGACCACCGTCGGCCATGGAGGTCTGCCAATTCGACACCTCCTCCGGCGATAGCAGCAGCGCCGCGTCGGTCTTCAGCGAGCTTGGCATGACCGTGCGTGGCAGCGAAATGCAAGGGGGAGGGCGGGGTAGGGAGGCATGTACCTAGGACCCTACCTGTATCGTGGAACGCGGGTAAGAGAATGATGGCGCCCTCCCGAATGATCTTGTCGCGCACCAAGTCACGAGCGTCGATGATGAATCCAGCTTGGGAGAGGAGGACCAACCTCCGCGCCTCTAAGCGGAGGAGGAGGACGGCCGAAGCAGGCACGAGCTTGCATCCCGGGAAGATCGAGCTCGCTGCGACGCGCCAGCACGCTGTCCTATCGCGGCCACGATCCCCGACGCAAGGCCAGAGCACCGGGTCCAGGGAGCTAGTCCGAGCATCGACGCGGAGGGCAGCTACACCAGCGGCAGCGGGGAAGTTTAGACCCGTGCGACGGTGCGGGAACCTGCCTCACTGGCGGCAGTGGCTAGGGCACGGAGGGTCGGTCGTGTTGCCATCACGTCGTCTGACGTTCCGTCTTGCTCGCTGATTCTTCCTCCTGACACATACACCCCGCATGGCCACAAACACTATGGGACCCACCAAACACCATGGGCGAAGATCCCATTAGTAAGGTAGATGCCCGTTGGGGTTGCAACAACAATAGCATTTCTCTATGTGTAGAATTTTCACTATTTGTGAACTTTCTCGCGGATTTCGATATTTAGATGGAAAAACAAAAGGTTTGGAGAAGACCCACGACTTTCATATTTTGAATATTTTTCATTTGACATCATCTTTTAGAAGACTTTTCATGATCTTTTAAGAACCGGTTCTGGACGGACAAATTTTGAGAAACTCCAAATTTCATCGTAACAATGAGATACTTCATGATTCATCTAATATCCATTAAATTTTTACCGACGTAGGGATACAGACCAAGTAGTCCCACAAGAAGGAAACAAACAAGGACCAGAACCTCCAGGAGATGGTTCGTGGTGGATACGACTTGGCGTATAAGACAAGCATCATAGACTGACTTGCATAGGAACTTGATGATCAAACTGGCATAGATCAAATCTGTAATACCTGGCTTGATGTATATAAAGCTGACCAAGATCACCCTTGAGGGTATCCGACAATCACATAGAGAAACCCTAGTAGTCGACTCGTCACCTTAGCGCAGAGCTAAGCTGTCAAGACCCTATAATCGATCTGCTATCATCAATACAAAGAAGCAAGAGTATGTCTTTACCTGCACCGTGGGGGCTGAACCTGAGTACATCGTGTGACAATCTCTTACTTGAAGTCCTCCGTTACGCACTGCTCCACCCTCCGTAAGCCACCCCAATGGCTAATGTCATGGCTTTCCCACGACATTTTTGGTTCCCACCATGGGGTGTGCGGATAACGGAATTGAAGATCAGGAAGGATCTCGTCTAGGCTTCAGATCAACCATCGTGGTTGGCTGATTCCTCCAATTCGGGAGCCTTTCCTTCATCGACAGCTCCACCTAACAACCGGCTGCGAAACCGGTGACTAGAGGCACCATCGTTCCGGTTGGCTCAGTTTATATTTGTATCGGTTACGTCAATGTTGATAATACTGATTACAAAGGGGAGTGTCATCTCTGATGCTGGTACCATGGCCCTTGATGTCAACTTCAGAGATGCTTCTGGTGGTTATGTTTACTCCTTGTCCTCCTACTCTTCGAATAGGAGCTCGTAGGAGGAACCTATGATGACGCAGAATCTCCTTCAAGCGGCTTCTCCAATTCGGCGGGGACCTACATGACGGCGTTGTCTAACAATGGCATGACAGCTCCAGAGGACGCTCTCGCCACACCAATTAATGATAAAAACACTGCAAGCCAAGCGATAGAGCCAGAGACTTCCCGGATCACCCTAATTGAGAGGTCCACGATGCCAAAGAGACGCGACTCAAGACCGTGCATGAGGTCCTCAGAAGATGAAAGGCTAAACTTGTGTCCATCTCAGAATACAGGAGCAAATCGTCCACCTCAAGGGATCACAAAGTTGATCCCAAGGGATTATTCCAATCTCCACAACCGGTCGTCACCAACTCTGCACAACCATCCAATACGACTGGCAACATAGCTTGACTGGTGGAGGAAACCCTACAGCAAGGATCTCATTGCAGCCTAGATCTATGCAACGTGGGAACTAGAGCACCGATTATTCCAGCGATTCACTATGACACGCCGACTAAAAACATCATGGTGGCTAACGCTCTTACAAAAATGTGACACCCCAGGATTAGGGCTAGACAAATCCCATACCTCCATATGAAATAAGCCTATCCTCGATCTTGAGAGCTTATAGTGAACGAATCGGTAACATTACAGTGACCCTACAACTCAAAATATGTACAAGCTCATAACTGAGCGAAGAAGCGAAATATGACAAGCAAAGGTAACTCGCCACAAACATCAAACAACAGAAGGAAAATTGTGCTATTAAACATAGAAAACTTAACAAATGTCTTAAGAGACCTGAAGCATAACGATGGCGTCCTAATCCATAGATCCCAGACTACATCCTGGGAACCCCAAGCTACTCGTCGATGTTGATGCCATGTGTTGATTGTTCTCTCTCTTTTTGGTGCTTTGCATATTCCTGGTAGAATACGAGATCGAGTTTGAGATTGAAGTTAGAGACCAACAATGTTGAAGATCAAAGATTAATACTTGACCAACCATGATCAAGTCAAGTACAAGGCTTCTGAAGATCTATTTATTGGTTATCGACAAACAAGGAAAGCATAACCCCACCATGATATAATCCTATGATTTCAAATTATTTCAATTATTGCCACACTGCATACGATTCCAAAGTCTTTTATTGATCGATAGAGTAATCCTATATAATGCATGTTCCTTTGTAGCCTATATTCCTGATCTACTACTCCTAGCATAACTAGGGTTTGACTTGTGAGCGTTGCTAGAGCTATTATATCTGTTGTTCTTAGCCATGCTTAGTTGTTAGTGTTGATCCAATTGGTGGATGAATCAGACCTCCGAATGAACCTAGTATGATAGGATGATGTAGTATGATCAGAGATGTAAGTTTAACATGTTAAGGCTTGTATGGGAGTCCACGTCGAGTTGTGGTTTTTTAGTCCCATACTTGCCACCACTAGGACCTGAGTTCTTGCATCTTGAACCAAGATGAGCTTACACCCACACGGGGGTTGGAAAACCCCTTGACAAGGGTTTAACTCATCAATGCCCATTGTTATGGACTTGGGTTTTGGAGAAGGAGGGAGCGCTGGAAGTATCAATCGGCTAGCAAACAAGCACACAGGGGACTCGAAGATTTACCCAGGTTCATGCCTCGTAGAGGTCCCTACTCCTGCTTGTCTGCTCGTGGAATTATCAAAGGAATCGAGGATTACAATGGTGCGCAGATGCAATCTGGCGAGGGTTGTGGAAACTAGGGTTGCGTGTGTCCTCCTCACCGCCCCCTCCTAGCCTTTATATAGATAGGCTAGGTTTCAGGTAGCAGGTCGAGTCAGTTACAAGTTAGGGTTTTCCCTTTAAACTTTCTATCTTTAGCTTCTTGTTGTTCTGCAAGCAATCGAGAGTCCGTAGGGTACTCGAGTTCTCCATTTGGGCCTTGGCAACACCGTGGGCTTCCGCCGTATTTAGCCCGTATATACCAAGCTCGAGTACCTGTAGGGTATACCCATGTCAGTAGCCCCCGAGTGTCTAGTGGAATCGCAGATTCGACTGGGGACTTTATGAAGCCTTTCGAGTGCATGACTGAGTATTTTTCGATTGCTCTGTTTATGTCATAGGGATTGTTGATGTGTGTGCCTGATTTAACCGATATATTGGTATCAGTTAACTACCTTAGGGTAAAACAACGCAATCTACTCAAACTCGAGTCCCCGGACTCGAATCCAAAAAAGTGCTGGTGTAATTCAACTCAAGCCACGGAGGTCTTATAGGAGTCGAATTCCAGTATATGGGTGTGAGCACTCGACGCGTCCGTCAAGGCATGTTCATCGTACCTGTAGGCACGGATATATTTCTGGTAGTGCGCAGCAAATGCGTTGCAAGGCCTTATTCAGGTCTTATCTTCACGCTGCAAGTGCGGCATCCGAATTTTGTCAACGCAGAGATGATTCGGGTGACCCAGGAGACACAGTCTATTTGTAGGGAAGATTATGAGGCGGTGTCGCCATAAATTTCGAGTGCGGATGTTATCGACACACAATACGATGTATAAATAATCATAGGGTGCGCAACCAGCGCTCCCTATGGGAGTAGCCCCCGAGTGCCTGGTTGAGTCGAAGACTCAGGCAGGGACTAAAGAACTTTTGCGACTGCTGTCGTCTTTTGTTTGCTTGTTTCAGTCGAATTTATTACCAGCGCTCCTTATGGGAGTAACCCATGTTCATAGTCGAATCGTGGATTAGAGTGATTGGGTATGCTTTGAATGTCCATGTTCCTGTAGAAGAGAAAAAGAAAAATCATAGGGTGCGCGACCAGCGCTCCCTATGGGAGTAGCCCCCGAGTGCTTGGTGGAGTTAAAGACTCAAGCAAGGACTAAAGTAGTCGAAATCTTCTGCTGCTCAATTTTGGATGACATCAGTGCTGACGATGTGATGATCTCAGTTGCCCGTGTGAGCGGGTTTGACGGGATGTGACGAGCGATGGGTCCCATTTTCCGACTCTGACTTGACCGGGCGTGTGTAATCTTTGTTTTAACTGTGCTTCCTCGATTTCCACGTGTAATGGGGGTAGTGGGAGACGGTTCGCGCTTCGGGTCCTCCACGTGTCGATCACGATGAATGCCACACGTCTGATAGGGTTTTTCCTGGCTGTTGGATCGCATCTTCCAGGGGGTTAAGTAGCAGTGCTGTGACGGTAATTTTTCCCATCTGCTCTTTTCTCTGCCTTTGCCTCCGTCGCCATTGCTGCTGCCCCTCTGCTTCCTACACTTCATCTTCCTCGCGGCACTGGACCAACTCCGCGTATTCCCTAGTTACTTCCTCCGCTCCCATCGCCACCGCAGGATGGGGAAGAAGAAAGGAGGTGCCGCGCCTGAATCCACCGCCGCCACTGTTGCTGCCAAGAAAAAGGGCAGCTCCGCCGCTGCGGGCACCAGCGCCGCCGCACTCGTGTCACCAATGGCGCGTGGCGGGCGTCCGTGATCAAGTCTTCTGAGCTCCGTCTCCTGCGCCAAGACGGAGTTCTATCTTCCGTAGTCACTGATGCGTGTGTCCCCGGTGGTGAGGTAATCCCTTCTCCTCCTGCCGGTTTTCGGGTGATGTTCCTAGCGTTCATCATCCGCGGTCTCTCGCTGCCCCTGCATCCTTTCTTCAGGGGCCTTCTCTGTTTCTATGGGCTCCAGCTGCATCAGCTGTCCCCCAACTCCATCCTCCATGTAGCTTGCTACATTACTCTTTGCGAGTGATGGCTCGGAATCGAGCCGCACTTTGGTCTCTTCAAACGTCTCTTCAAGCTGAAGCGCCAGTTGGTGTCTGGCTCCATAGTCTATGGTGTAGGTGGCTGCGGTATCCACGTCGACTCCTCCGTCACGTACTTCGACATCAAACTCATGGCGTCCGTCCAAGGGTGGAGGGACAAGTGGTTCTACAACCGCGACCAGAAGGCCGGTGGAGACCACTTCGGACTCGCGCCCTTCGATCCTGCGACGCCGCGCAAGAGGAGGTGCTCTTAGGAGAACGTAGTGATGCGCGGTGAGTCCGCAGAGACAGATGTGTTGTATGAGTGCATCTACGACCTCGAGAGTCGCATGGGAAAAGAAGAGGGAGGTTGCGCCCTCATTCGCACATGGCTGCGCCATCGCGTCCAGCCCTTGCAGGCCAGAGTCCATCCTATGTTCTAGTGGGCTAGCGCGGACGATGTCACTCGCGTATCTGCCGAT
The DNA here is from genome assembly GCA_910589775.1 of Avena eriantha. Classification (NCBI taxonomy): domain Eukaryota; kingdom Viridiplantae; phylum Streptophyta; class Magnoliopsida; order Poales; family Poaceae; genus Avena; species Avena eriantha. Next base: position 139,280,067 of record OU342743.1, read on the forward strand.
GGAATTTCCGCGAGTGAACTAGATAAAAGGGTGCGACTGGTCACCAAGTACACCGCCAAGGATGTGCTCCCCAGTGAACCAGTCGTACCTCCATTTGATGCTGTTAATCCTCCTCTTGAGGTACAGTTGTGCTACGAAGTAGCTTTGTTTGTCGAATGCTTCTCTTTTATTGACTTGTGCTAACTTGTTTTCTATATGCCGGATTGGAGAGTGTCACCCTGTATGCCCCCTCTTCCTGAGGGGGTTATCCCTTGCGAAGCCTTGGAAGAGGACGAGTCGGAGTCAACCGTCCCATCTGACGGGGAGGAGGAAGCCTCCCGAGTCAAGTAGTCCGTACACTCGCAAGCTTTCGCGCAGCGAGGATTCGGATGCATCATCTCCTTCGACTCCGGAAGGCGCGGTTATTGGTGTAGAGTCACCGATACCTGCCGTTCCTGTGAGCACCGTGGCGCCATCTCTCGCAAGAAGATGCGGCTGCCGAAGGAGTCGTCGTCAGAGTCGGGGGATCAAGCCTTCGATTTTGACAAGTTTGATTGGTAAGTATACAAGTCTTCCTTTTGGTTCTTCTTTGGAGTTGCATTTTCTTGATGCTGGTTTTGTTCTGCAGTCAGCCGGTGTCGTCATCTTCTGGCGACGTCCAATTTTTGAAGGAATCTGGAGTCGCGACCTCCAAAGCCAAGAAAGTGGCTGAGCGCGCCCCTTCTCCTCAATTGGCGGCCCACTCCGGGCACCACTTCGGGCATAATTCATCAAGTTCTCCACATGACGTGGAGCACCAGATGGTTATCCGGACGTCTGCGCATCAATCGACTTTGGAGTCATTGGAGGATCATGTATGTGTAGTATCTCTTCTTCTGATTTTGTAGTCGAATTTTTTCATCTATGACATCTGCTAATTCTTTACTGTTTCGTTTGTCGTAGCTCATTGTGAAGGAAGCCACTCACCTGGCGGAGCAGGTGCTTGCGATGGGTCGTCAGCATGCAATGCTGGACAATCGCCATCGCGCGGTTGAAAGTAAGTGTTCTTTACCTTTTCTTCTGCATCCTTGTGATATATTCGACTAATGGTTTATCTTTGTTTGTTTCACAGCTGAGCATAATGCACTCCTTCGCGATGCCGCTACCCTCGAAAACGCGCTCTCCGCGGCGGTGAAGAGTCGCGATGAGGCAATCGCAGCACATGACGAATCGCGGAAACACGAAGAAGACCTGCGCGCCTCCATCGTAGCCAGGGAGAATTTGTTCGAAGAACAGTTATTCTCGATTGTCAAGGCTCTCTCAGGTATTCCCTTGTCTGGATTTTCGTCGTGTCCCTTCTTTCGATTTTGTTGATGTGCTTGAGCTTTGTGCTAATGCTTGATTCTTGTGTAGATGCCAGCGGTCTGAGCTTCGACCCCCAGGTACTCCATCGTGATAATGCCCTGGAGGGTGCCATCTCGGCAGTCGAAGATCGCAGTGCTGCCGTTCAGGGTACGCTCACCAAGGCCAAGGGCGTGCTCAGTCGCCTCCGTGAGGAGCTGGCGCCCAAGACTGAGTTAATCGAGAATATGGATGACCTGGTGGAGTCCCTTGCTGGAGGCATTCCTACAGGCTTCAAGAATTCACTTCGTGCGGCTGGTTCTTCGATGTCACTCACGATGGTTTAAGCTCATGGAGTCGAGGTTGATCCTTCAGCGATCTCCAAGGCGATGCCTGTCAGCGCGGATGGCCAACATGTAGTCTTTGCTCCTTTCACAGCTACATGTGGCAAGTACGGGCCACAGCTGATCAATACAGTTGCGAAGTACTCTGAGGAACTGCAGCGAGCCAAGAAGGCGGCGAAGGCTGCGGCGTCAGGGGCCGGTGGGAAGTCTGTGGCGTCTGATACCACTGCAGACTCGATGAGGCCCCCAAAACTGAATTCCAAGTCGAAGAAGCTAGTTTCTCCTCAGTAGTCTTGTCTGTAATAGTTAGATAGCTTGTCTCTTTTGTCTGGAACATGCCTTTTGGCGAGTGTATCTGTTGATACTTTATTATGCTTGAATGCACTCGAGTCTTTTGTCTTTACATCGCCTTAGTCTTCTTATTGTCTCTTGCTTGGATTGTGATAGGGCACATAGAGTGGTCTTTCGAGTGAACCTCGGGATATGCCATCCGCTGCTGATACTTTGGCGCAGTCGCACTCAAGGGTAGATGAACTGTCCCTGCTCTCGTGACTCCGTGACCGCGTGAAGCAGTTGGAGCGCGAATTGCCTGTGCTTCGTGGAAACGCGGATGTATGGAAGTCGAGGGCGGAGAAGTCCGTCGCTCAAGACCAATATCTGCCAGGGGAGGTGACGCAGCTAGGCGACCAATTCAAATGTTAGCTTTCTTCTTCCTCATCCTTTTCGTGTAGTCACCTGCAATGGTTCGTTGTCTTCATACTTTTGCCTTTCTTGGTATAGTTGTCAGTGCACGCCATCCGCAGGATGAGAAGGACATGATTGCCATTCGCATGAATGATCTGACCCAAGAGCAGCTTCAGGCGAGTGATACTTCTGGGTGGATCATGATCGCGCAATCGTACTGGTGACCCTGCAAGATCGTGCGTCGCGAGTGCTTCACTTCCTGAAGAAGTCACAATCGTGCTTGAAGAATATTTATCAGACGATGTTCCCACTGGACATCGCTCCATCGAGCCTGCTCGCCCTTCTTGCCAAATTCCAAGACTTGAGTGCAGTCCACGAGTGTGTATGGAAACAGTTAGTGGCTGGTGCCAAGGCTGCTCTGTCACTGGTGCGATTGCACATGCCTGATGTGGATGTTGCAGCAATTGTGGCCAGACCACCAGCGCCGCCAGCAGGTTCGACTTGGGACATGGTTCCTCACTACCAGGCAGTGGATCGTCCAGTGGAGGAAATCGTCGACTTCTTCGAGGAGCAGACCAATGTTCCTTTGTTGCAACAGTAGTTTAGTTTGTATCCTGCACATAGTTGCACCAGTGTTGTAAAGTTCATATATATATATACTGTGTATAATTGATTGTTATTGATGTGTATAAAGAGCTTGTTAGCGTGTAGTCTTTGCGAGTACGTTGCACTATGCGATTCCTTTTTGCTAGCCTGACTTGTGTTTATCTCAACACCTTGTCAACCTGTCAGGTGCGTTGCAACTGGGTTGGTGTTTATCAAGGGTTTCGATTGGTACACCAGCTACTCAGGATATCGCGTTAGTTTGTAGAACAGATGTGTGTAGGGTGGTGCAACCCCCGAGTGGATAATTTGGAAAAATAAAAGGAAACAGAGTTTTGGGGCACTTAGCTTTATTTATTCGTAGGATAGTACGGGGTACCATGTGTGGCTAAGTAAACTTGGTTGAGTAGCCTTATTTGCAATGTAAAAAATAAAAGACGACTAAGGGTAGAAGCATCGCAGCTGCGCGACGTTCCAGGGTTGGAGTATGCGACTCCTGTCTCGAAATCTTTAAGGCGATAGGTGCCACATGGGATTACTTCTGTAATCATGTATCGTCCCTCCCAGGGGGACTCAAGCTTGAGATGCCCTTGCTGTTTCAATCGCAGGACCAGGTCTCCTTCGACGAAGGACCTAGGGCGTAGCCTTCTACTGTGGTAGTTGCACAGGTTCTATTGGTAGATCGTTGATCTTTCCGCGGCGATTTCTCGTGCCTCGTCAAGGAGGTCAACGGAGTCTTCGAGTGCAAGAGTTGATTCCTGCTTGCTGTAAGCGAGCACTCGTGGTGCTTTGTATCGTACCTCTGTGGTTAGCACCGCTTCAGCCCCGTGCACCATGAAGAACGGGGCGTACGCCGTGGCATTGTTTGGAGTTGTGCGTAGGCTCCAGAGTACTGATTGTAGCTCGTCCGAACAGCAGTCTGCAGCTTGTTCGAGTGGCCTGAGGAGTCGCTTCTTGATGTTGCCGCACACGAGCCCGTTGGCTTTTTCGACCTGACCGTTGGTCTGTGGATGTGCTACGGAGGCGTAGCTTACGTTGATTCCCAGATTCTCGCAGAATTCTTGGAACTCCTTGGATGTGAAGTTCGTCTCATTGTCCGTGATGATGCTATGTGGTACTCCGAAGCGATAGACGATGGACTCGAAGAACTTGACTGTGATGTATCCTGACTGATTAGTCACTAGCATGGCCTCTATCCACTTGGTGAATTTGTCGACTGTGACCAGGAGGAGAATATCATTTTGCGGCCCAAAAGTTGGGGTGGCCAGGCAACGCGATGACCAAGTTGTTTTTTATCACCGCGATTCAAAAAGTTGGGGCACCAATTGCTGAGAGGGGTCTTTCGAGTGAATGATGGCCAAACCCAATATTTTCAAATCGCGCCCGTTAAGTCAGGATATTCCATTACACTAGTTCCTGTTGTGCCCCTCCTTTGCCGGTCACTCTTCTTAGCCACCCTGCACGTGTCGCAGGGGAAAATCCAATACAGTACTTTCCTAACTCTCGACACTAATCCATCTGCGGCGGCGGCGGTCCCTTTTCTTCCCTTCCCCGACCCTAAATCTGCCGGCGGCGGAGGACCTTTTTTCTCCCTCCCTCGACACTGATTCCGGCGGCAGCGGCCCAACTTGTCTTGCAAGGCGAAGGTTGTAGATACGTCTCTGACTGAAAAGGGTCCGTCGGGGCCCAAGTCTGGGGCTCAACGGGTAGCAGCGTCGAGGTCTTTAGCCCCGGTTAGCAAGGAGGCCAGCAAGGATTCTGCTCCCAAGGTACCTACGAGCAGCGGGTTGAAGAGAAAAGCAAGGCCGGTGGCGGATTGTTCGGCTCCGGTGGGCGGATGCAGCACTCCGATCTCGAAGAAAAAAACCCGGGAGAAGAGCGAGAGGTGATTTTTTCTTATCTGTGTCTTATCTTGCAAGTAGATTAGTTACGGAATAATAGAATCGAATGAACTGAAATGTTCCCCTTTTTAATCAAATTAGGCGCAACTTTGATACAAGGGACCTATATGAGTTCACAGTTCATGTTCGGCAGTACACTGCAAAGCTTGATTTTGGTTGCGAGAGGGTTGTGTTTGGGCAAGACGTGCATCTGCTTATGAATTGCAAAGAGGCTGTGTCTGTTTCGTAGCTGGTAGATATGCTTGCCACTAGAATTCCCTAGGGTTCTAGACAGAGGAAAAAATTGGTGTGGTGCAACATGAATGATACCTATCAGCAAATTGAGCACTCCCATGAGCTTCAGATGGTTTGGGAGTGTTGTGCAGCTGATCGTAAGGTGAAAGTTGAAGCGATGATTGATGATATGTATGCAGATGCTGGAGATCTTGCTGCCAGAGCTTCTGCTCCTAGAGAATACGGACCAATAGATGCTGATCTAGATAAGTTCAGTATACTCATAGAGGTGGATTCATACATGGCAAAACTTGATGAGGGAGTTAATAAGCCAGTTTCGTCATGTACTGTGGAGATCACTGTCGATTCCAAAAACATAACTCTTGATGAAATGAGAGAGATGATCGGTAAGGAAATCAGTATTGGCCCAAACAGATGGCCAAAATCCGGTGGTGGCATCATAAGAAGCAGCAATTCATAGATGTTTTGGATACTAAAGATCTTATGCAGATTATGCGGCGAAAGAAGCGAACCAGGAAGGTGTTCTTCCTTGGTACCATTTCTGATGTTGTTGAACAGGTTATAGTGGATGTAGATGCCCCTGTAGTGGTTGAACATAATGAGGTGGTCGACGTTGATGAGATCTGATGAGAGCTGCTACCCTGGGCTTGTCATACGGACCGCGGGGTACCCCTGCCTGTATTTGTAATATTGACTACTGTTGCATTTAGAGCGTGCTTCTATGATTATGTTTGTGGAGAGATTGCGATATAATGCTGTGCGAGCTGTTGAGATTTTCAGACATATCGCTCACTGAAACCATCGTTGTTGTAATAAGACATAAGTACATTGTAGTTGACATGATTATGTTTCTTAAGATGACATACCGTACTTGTTTCTGTTATTATGTTTGTTGGGACATTGTAATGTAATGTTTTGTGAAACCATGACTAGACTAGTGATGCATAAATACATTGTAGTTGACATGATTATGTTTCTTGAGATGATGCACTGTACTTGTTTCTGTTATTTTGTTTGTTGAGAGACTGTAATGTAATGTTTTGCGAAACCATGACAGGACAAGTGATGTGTAAGTACCTTGTAGTCGACATGATTTTGTTTCTTGAGTTGATGTAATATACTTCTTTTTGTGATTACGTTTGTTGAGAGATTGTAATGTGATGTTTTGTGAAACCATGTTGTGGTTATGTTTGTTGAGAGATTATAATGTAATGTTCTGTGAAACCATGACTGAAGAAGTGATGCATAAGTACCTTGTAGTTAACATGATTTTATTTCCTTAGATGATGTAATATACTGGTATGTTTTCGTTAGGCAATGAAATTGGGATGGAGGGCGTGCATGTTTAATATTTGAAATGAGAATGTGTGAAGAGAATCCATATCAGGCAGGAGACGATAATCTAGGGAAAGGGCATGGTATCCATTAAACTATTGTAACATGCCAATTTAGTCATTGTTGCAGCGGTAGAAGGGCTGCTCTCTCTCTCTCTCTCTCTCTCTTTCTTTCTCTCTCTCTCTCTCTGACGCCGATGCCGACGCCGTCGCCATCGCCTGCGACGACGCATTCGCCATGCTGTCCTTGAACGGCGAGGACGACCAGTCGAGCAGCGACAACCTTCTCTCCGACATCGAGTATTCCTTCCACGATGTAAGTTCCTCTATTTTCTCGGGCTAGGGTTAGCAATGGTAAATCTCTCGATCTGATCTCCATATGTGCATGCAATCGTGTTCGATTTCAGCTTTGCGTTTACCTATAGGTACCAAGGACGATCTACAACTCCGAATGGGAGGGCCTAGATCTTGATGGAGAAGTGCCATGTGACCATGGGCTAAAACTGAGGAGATATGTTGCATTCGAAGGCAGTAACACTGGGAGAAGGTTTTTGGGCTGTACAAATCAGGTTTGTTTACATTATGTGCAACTGTGACATGAAGTAAAATGTATCGTGCATGTTCATAACACTATAGTGTGTGTGTTTTTAGGTTGGCCTGGTGTGTAAAGCAGTAGAGTGGGTGGATCTTGAGTGGCCAGATGCACTTAAGAAATGTTTGGCACAGTTATGGGAGATGTATGAGTTGGAAAGGTCAGGGAGATTTACGGATGTAAGTGATGCAGCTGAAAAAATTTACAAGCTGTCGGTACGAAATAAGGAGCTGGAACAAGAAATCGAGAATTTGCAGTCAGAGCTAACTGACGGAATCGATGGGAGCTTGGTTGTTGGAACTGCAAAGAAGCTTCAGGATAGTCACAGGTTGCTGATTCATAATGTAGAAAAGGAGAGGGATCAGCTCAGGGAAGACAAGAAGAAGCTAGAGTACTGCATTGCGGATTTGTTGAAGGAACTGAAGAAGGTGCGCGAGGGTGAACAAGGACAGACTATAGAGGATAAAGGAAATTCGAGATGAATAATGTATGTTGTACCAATGCCTGAAACTAGTTAATTGTAAGACTTGCAATTGCGCTTTCCGAACTAATCCAAACTCAATCCTCGAGCAAACTAATTTCAGACGAACACACATATCGTGCATATAGTTAAGTTCATGCTTACAAAATCACCACTGCAGAGGATAAACCAGGCAGTTCGGTACTAAATAGACATATGTTGTGTTTAAGCGAGCCTGGCCCTGAGCTGCCTGTTTTCCTCCCTAAGATTGGCCAGCTCCTTCAGTACTATGTCGGGCTTCAGCTGTAGGTTCCAGCTCTCCGTCCTGGATTGGAGAATTTTGTCTGTAGCCATACGATTTTCCTTCAAGATCCCTTTCATGATCTCCGCCTGCTTCCTAGCCAAGGCACGACCTTCACTGTGTAGCTTCGCCCAGTCGGCGTTTAACTCCTTCAGTTTCTGGCACTTGTCAGAATGGACCGCGACTTTAGTACATAGGTGGTAAAATGCCAGTTTCTGGGAATTCTGCTTTTCCCTTTGGATTGCTATCTTGTCATTTTGCCAGGTGATGACCCACAAGTATAGGGGGTGTATCGCAGTATTTTCGAGGGAAGTGAAACCCAATTTATTGATTCGACACAAGGGGAGCCAAAGAATATTTATAAGCCTTAACAACTGAGTTGTCAATTCAGCTGCACCTGGAAACAATCTTGCTCACAGCAGTTTATCAGTAGCAACAGTTTTGTAGTAGGAATAGCAAAGTAACAGCAGTAGTAAAGCAAAGACCGTAGCAACAAAAGCAGTAAACAGTGGGATTCGAGTGCGGTAGGCATAGGGATGGATGGACGGGCGTTGCATGGACAGGACAATTCACATAGCAATCAGAACATAGGGCAATTGCAGATAAATAAGATAAAGCACCCAAGTACTAGACAATCCTAGGCATGTGTTCCATATATAGTCATACGTGCTCGCAATGAGAACTTGCACAACATATTTGTCCTGCCAGCCCGTTTGCAGCGAGGCCTCTAGGGAACTACCGGCAATTAAGGTGCTCCTTTTAATAGAGCACCGGAGCAAAGAATTAACACTCCGTGAACACATGTGGTCCTCACATCAAAGCCTTTCCCTTCCGGTTATCCCGATTTATGTCACTTCGGGGCCATAGGTTCCGGACAATAACGTGTGTATACAACTTGTAGATAAGACTAGAAACAATACTATCATAATGAATCAATAACATGCTCAGATCTGAAATCATGGCACTCGGGCCCTAATGACAAGCATTAAGCACAACAAGTCGCAACAAAGTCATAAAGCACTAATAAAAGATACTAGGCACCATGCCCTAACAATCTGATGCCATTACATGAACGATCTCATCCAATCCCTACCATCCCCATAGCCTACAGCGGGGTATTACTCACTCATAGATGGGGGAAACATGGATGGTCGCTGGAGATGATGGTGAAGATCGATGGAGATGGCTCCGAGGGCACTTCCCCGTCCCGGCAAGGTGCCGGAACAGAGACTTTATGTCCCCCGAATCTCCCCTTCGGTGGCGGCGGCGCAACGGAACTTTTCGTGGAAAAACTTTGAACCCCCCGAAGTTTTTAGGTCAGAAGGCTTCTTATAGGCGAAGAGGGAGACCGAGGGGGTGCCTGGGGCCACCACACCATGCCCTAGCGTGGCCAGGCCCAGCCCGCGCCTAGGGGGGTGGCTAGCCCCTGGCCCTCCTCCGTCTCGTATTCTGGCTCATGGAGTCTTCTGAAAAAATAGGCACTTTGGCTTTTGTCCCGTCCAATTCCGAGAATATTCATTTTCTGACTTTCCTAGAACCAAAAACAGCAGAAAACAGGCAGCTGGCATGGTGACTCTTGTTAATAGGTTAGTCCAAGAAATCATATGAAAAGTACTCCAAAGTGTGGACAAAACACAAGAAAGTGGATAAAACCAAGCATGGAGCATCAAAAAATTATAGATACATTTGCAATGTATCAACATCCCCAAGCTTAACTCCTGCTCGTCCTCGAGTAGGTAAGTGATAAAAAGAAAGAATAATTTTTGAGGTTACATGCACCATCAAAGACTTGACCAAAGTATTTGTAAACATTCAAAGCTGGGATCAAAGTACTTCAATCATAACATGAAAGACAAAGTTCTAGCAATAAGACAAAGAAACTATGATGCAACATGAAAAGGCACAAACAAAAGATTCATGAATAACAATGCTTTGCAAGACGTTTCTTTGTTTCACATAAAGAAAACATAGCATAGTGGCATTCAGCTTGTCCCTCATAGAATAGCAAACATAAATGCATAGGACACCTTCGAAGTTTACAAGAGTGACTAGATACAAATAGTTTAAAATAAGCAATATCTAGGTATGCATCAATCAACAAGTCTTGGGACAATGCACATAGAACTAAGAATGGCCACTATGCTCTCAACAAAGTGCTCAAAGAATAAGTGGAGACTCAACAAGTAAAAGAAGAGGTTTTGCATAGTTTGAAAGGCTTCCAAATGCTGAAAGTATGGTACTCATTAGCTTTGAGCTCTCATTGCCCCTATCATAAGCATCTTTAATGTGGTTATGGTGAAAGTGACACAACTAAGAGGATATGCTTGACAAGTTATAAATCAAAGTATCATGCCCCTTACTTACGAAGACCGATCCTCATGCTACTCAACTTCAGTCCCGAGTAAGCTCTTGTCATTGTAAGTATATACGTATCATAGAGAACCGCCAACGGGGTACCCCTTGTACATGACACGGGAGCTATCGCATAATCAAAATAATAAGGCAAGCAGACAATGAGCATCTCAACGATCTTTTTATTTACTATGTGCATAGATTTTTATTGAGGATGCTTCATAGAATGCTCATTATGGTTATGCTGCAAGTTTCCACCATGATTAGGCATGGCTTAGGCTAGCGGCCCAGGCGTTTGTCTAACATACATACAAACTCCATGATCTTACAAGTTCCACTTTTATTTCACACCGCCGGGATCCATAAGCAAAAGAACATGATATCAACTAGGTACAAAGTACCTATGAAGTGTTCAAAGCGTTCCCCATGATACATGGTTCTGCTAACTTCAACTCATAAAGCGCAAGCATATGCGCAACAAAGAAGGACGCAATGGTTCAGGTTTATTAAGTGCAAGAAAATAAAGTCTGCCATCAAGTTCGTGAGAGCTTTACTAACTAACTTTCTCATAACAAGCAAACATTTTATTCGGAAGAAAACAAGGCATAATGAATATGCACGGAAATAGAAAATGATGCTAATAGGTAGGTATGGTGGACACGTTAGCAATATTTGGTTTAAGGGAGTTGGAAACATGAGTAAAGTACTCAGTGGAAGTGAAGGCTAGCAATAGTAAGGGAGCGACAAAGGAGAGAGCAATAATGCCCATACTCATGCAGAGCGAAAAAACAACATTGATCAAAGCATAAAGTGATACTACAAGTTGAAAACTAAGGGATCATAAAGGCTTATGGTGACTTGGGATAGTCATAACATGGTGTGATCATGTGCCAAGTCAACCCAAATAAAGCATCAAAGGAGAATACCACTATACTATGCTTTAATATGCTAAAACAACGCATGATTCATCCAAGGCACATTAAGCAATCTCAATTGTTTATAACAAGTCATGCTACAACAAAGAATACTAAGCATAAAGCCAAAAAAATATCAAGCATGGCATGACAAAGCATAGGCACAGTCAAAAACAAGCTCTCTTTGACACTTAAGCATGAACTTTCCTACTCTTTTCCAAACCAAAACAAACCATTTGAACACCAATGTATGAAAGAGGAGGGTCCTACCAATTTATTCAGCAAACTAAGCAAACCACGCAAACTAAAAACCAAAATGAAAACGAAAAAGAAGACGCTCCAAGAACAACACAACTGTGCATGAAACAATAAAAATGAAGTGTTTGGAAGAAACCTGGGATTTTTATTGATGAAGAAGGGGATGCCTTGGGCATCCCCAAGATTTTTCGCTTGCACTTCTTGGATATTTCTTGGGGTGACACGCGTGGCATCCCCAAGCTTGAGCTTTAGTCCATCCTTCATCTCATTACTCATTCCTTCCATACACCTGAAAATTTTCCTTCATATAAAACTTCACACAATCTTTATTAGCAACATTAGTGCACTTAAGATAAATAAATCTTAAGGTTCAGTTCTAACACCAAATAAACTTCCATTAGAACACTATCTACTGTATCACTTCCCTCAAAAATCTCAATTCCCCAAAAGAACTCAAAAAGGAACCCACAAAAAGCAAATACAGAAAATGGCAGAAATCTGTCAAAACAGACCAGCAGGTAAAGACGAATTTTTTCTAAGACCTTATGTTCCTCAAATCAAAAAGTGTTGAACTAACGAAAGTTAGATAAAAACCTGGGTCAGAAGCACAAAACATTACAGCTCAATCCGACATACAGAGCTCTCTCAAGAATTTTTACGGTGAAGCACAGAAATCTGTTTCGGGACAGCAACTTTCCCAATCATTACTTCTCTCTCATTAGAGGTTACTCTTGGCACAAAAAGCAAATAAAAAGGATAAGGAGCGGTTATTACTGAGGTAATAACTTCCAAGACTCATCTAAAACTTTTGTATTATCTCCTAATAAGTACTTTTCTTTAATGCCTTTAAGTTAGGCATAAGCAAAAACTAGAATAGATAGAATAGAAGTAATCAGAAATAATCATAGTGAAAATATTGTTTTGTTCAATGAGATCCTTTTGTTAACAAGGTTGATCAGGTCTTGCTACCAAAAAAATTTCATATGAGACAAAACTTTGTATTCCACTAATGATTATGTTACCTCAACCTTGATAGCAATGGTCCCAATCATAATAGTTTCAATTTTTTCTCTTGGTATGGGACAATATATTTCTCCAACTTGAATGCCCTCAACATTTTCAATTGAATTCAAACCATAAGTCCTTTCAATCTTCTTGAGGAAATAGAAAATGTGTTCCTTGTCATTAACATTGAAGGTCACCTTCCCTTGATTATAATTAATAATAGCTCCTGCAGTATTTAAGAAAAGGTCTCCCAAGAATAATAGACATATTATCATCTTCAGGCATAAAAGTTTGAGAGGATGCTCTCATAAGAAATATGAGTTGAAGTAAAAGAGAGAATCAAGAAGCAAATTCAAAACACATTTAAGTCTAACCCACTTCCTATGCATAGGAATCGTATAAGCAAATAAATTCACAAAGAACAAAGTGACAAGCATAGGAAGATAAAACAAGAGTAATTTCAAAACTTTTAGCACATAGAGAGGTGTTTCAATACCATGAAAACTTCCACAACCATATTTTCCTCTCTCATAATAATTTTCAGTAGCCTCATGAAGAAACTCAACAATATAACAATCACATAAAGCATGCTCTTCATGATCTACAAGCACTAGAGCTTTATTATAAACATTTTCAAGAGAAACCTCAGGAACATAACATTCATTCTCCTTTAGTAAGAAAGGGACACAATTAAATAATGTAAGTGATAAAGAGTTACTCTCATTAGAAGGTAAGCATGGGTAGCTAATCCATTCTTCCTCCTTTTGTTCATCACTCTCCTCCTCCTTTTCATCTAATGAGATTTCAGGTTCATCAATTTCTTCTTCCATAGGATCATGCAAGGCATTAGTCTCTTCCATTTGTGGAGAGCATATATTAAAATATTCAAGAATATTGCCATTTTCATCCTTGTAGTTATCAAAGAAAAATTTAAGTATACCATAAACCTCATACTTATAAGGTGAATCATCAATATTTTCAAGCAAACTAGCAAGTTCAAAAGAACCCTTCCAAGCAATAAATTCTTCAATTTGTTCCGCATCATAAAAGTCATAAATTCCTTTAGCATAGGAAGATATGGTATCATTATCATTATACTCACATTGAAAAGGGAGGTGTTTATACCTCTTTCTGCAACGAGATTCATCACAATAATAAGTAACATTATAAGTAGAGAACACATTTCTAGCAATGGTATACAATCTATCAATTTGTTCCCATAAGTGTTTCCCCTTTTGTGACAAGTGGTGTTCCTTATAATAATATTTTTGATCTTCCGTGAACCCACCTTGCCAATAAGCTTCAGTTTCAAAGAAACCAACCATTGACAACAAGCATGATAAGGCAAGACAATAACAAACCAACGAAAATAACAACTAGAGCAGGAACTATTTTTTTGTATTTTTTTGATAAAGAAACAAGCAAACAAGGAGAAAGATAAACTTAGCTTGAACAATAGTGATTCCAAGTGAACTTGATAAATAAAGCTATGCTCCCCGGCAACGGCGCCAGAAAATAGTCTTGATGACCCACAAGTATAGGGGGTGTATCGTAGTATTTTCGAGGGAAGTGAAACCCAATTTATTGATTCGACACAAGGGGAGCCAAAGAATATTTATAAGCCTTAACAACTGAGTTGTCAATTCAGCTGCACCTGGAAACAATCTTGCTCACAGCAGTTTATCAGTAGCAACAGTTTTGTAGTAGGAATAGCAAAGTAACAGCAGTAGTAAAGCAAAGACCGTAGCAACAAAAGCAGTAAACAGTGGGATTCGAGTGCGGTAGGCATAGGGATGGATGGACGGGCGTTGCATGGACAGGACAATTCACATAGCAATCAGAACATAGGGCAATTGCAGATAAATAAGATAAAGCACCCAAGTACTAGACAATCCTAGGCATGTGTTCCATATATAGTCATACGTGCTCGCAATGAGAACTTGCACAACATCTTTTGTCCTGCCAGCCCGTTTGCAGCGGGGGCCTCTAGGGAACTACTAGAAATTAAGGTGCTCCTTTTAATAGAGCACCGGAGCAAAGCATTAACACTCCGTGAACACATGTGATCCTCACATCAAAGCCTTCCCCTTCCGGTTATCCCGATTTCTGTCACTTCGGGGCCATAGGTTCCGGACAACAACGTGTGTATACAACTTGTAGATAAGACCAGAAACAATACTATCATAATGAATCAATAACATGCTCAGATCTGAAATCATGGCACTTCAGCCCTAGTGACAAGCATTAAGCACAACAACTCGCAACAAAGTCATAAAGCACTAACAAAAGATACTAGGCACCATGCCCTAACAATCTGATGCCACTTCATGAACGATCTCATCCAATCCCTACCATCCCCATAGCCTACAGCGGGGGATTACTCACTCATAGATGGGGGAAACATGGATGGTCGATGGAGATGATGGTGAAGATCGATGGAGATGGCTCCGGGGGCACTTCCCCGTCCCGGCAGGGTGCTGGAACAGAGACTTCCTGTCCCCCGAATCTCCCCTTCGGTGGCGGCTGCGCAGCGGAACTTTTCATGGAAAAACGTCGAACCCCCCGAAGTTTTTAGGTCAGAAGGCTCCTTATAGGCGAAGAGGGAGACCGAGGGGGTGCCTAGGGCCACCACACCATGCCCTGGCGAGGCCAGGCCCAGCCCGCGCCTGGGGGGGTGTGGCCAGCCCCTGGCCCTCCTCCGTCTTGTATTCTGGCTCCTGGAGTCTTCTGGAAAAATAGGCACTTTGGCTTTTGTCCCGTCCAATTCCGAGAATATTCATTTTCTGACTTTCCTGGAACCAAAAACAGCAGAAAACAGGCAGCTGGCACTGTGGCTCTTTTAATAGGTTAGTCCAGGAAATCATATGAAAAGTACTCCAAAGTGTGGACAAAACACAAGAAAGTGGATAAAACCAAGCATGGAGCATCAAAAATTATAGATACATTTGCAATGTATCACCAGGTCGCCAGGTCCTAGTCGATCTTTCGCCTCTTTCCCTGTGACAAAAATACATAGTATGGTTTGTTCAGTTCACCAGGACAAGCTGGTTAGTTTCCATAATTAACTGAATCGACTAGTGGCACTGTCATAATTTCAAGGAAGAGGCAATCTAGGACTAATCAACATTTTATGAATCGACTAGTGGAACTGTCATAATTTCAATTTCAAAGACAAATAAGATTTATCAGCAGTTTAGTGTGCTGTGGGTTTTCCCCAATATCACCAAATAGTAGTGGGAGAGTGGCAAACTCATAATGCAGAAACCCATGTCCAGATACATAATGGAAAGAGAACACAGTGTCCATTCATGAACATGAACACCAACACATGTCCAGATAGATAAGGAGTTGCCCTAGGATTCTTATTGCACCATATAATGGGAAGCAACCCTAAACATTACAAAAGGAGAGGAGGACGAATTGATATTCGTGTCCCCGCTAACGGGAATCAGACTTGGGCATTGCTCCGGTACGCCTCCAGACATGCCCTTAGCTCCTCGTTCTCTTTCCGAACACCCTTGACTATGGTGATCCCTCTGCTCATGTCCGCCTTCATCTCCTTGAATGCATCCAGGCAACGGTTCCTATCATGGTAGGCTCGGATGGTAGCGTTGGTTTCCTCGGCGCGTCCTCTGAATGCCTTGCTTACTTCGTCCTGCAGGAGAATGCACCTTTCGACGAGATTCTTCTTCTCCTCCGTGAGCTTGTTGATTATCTTGATGGCATGTTCTTGCCTGTTCAAGTTACGGTCGAGCACTTTCTGCAGCCTAACGACGTCACGTGCAAAATCTAGCAAGGTCTCCTTCTGCACAGATAATTGCTTGCGTAGGCTCTCATTAGCTTGGGTGAGGGAGTGAGCTCATGTTGGTTGGCAATCTTGGAACTGATCGCGGCCACCTTGTCACGGTACTCGGACTTCGCTTGCTGAATCGTTCATGTTAATTGAAATAGGAATTCTACAATTACACTCTAGGTCCTAGGTGAATACTAATACATATCAAAAAAAATCCCTGTTGAATCTATTGGCCGCAGTGTTAAAAAATGGACCTGGAGATCTATTCATGACCACGATAAACTAATCCTAATTGCAAAAAATCCATAGTGAATCTATGAACATCGATATTAAGGAAAGACTAAGAGATCCTAGCATATTCATGAAAACTAATACAAATCACAAAAGAAGAAGAAAAACCAATGCGGGGCGGACATCATCTAAGAAATCCACATAATAACTTGGAGAAATAACAATGTGGAGATTTTCTACCTCACTGAGACATGGAACAGGGCCGAATGGGTCCTGCAACGCCTCTATCGTGGTGGATTTGGGCTCCATGGCTGACTTGTAATACGTAGAAGAGGAAGAGCTAGAAGAAGAAGAAAAACAAGAAGAAGTTGATTAACATCATGATGGAGAGGGAGATGGAGAAGAAGTACAATAAGGAGACCGTACCGGGAGGAGCCCTCGCCTGCTAGAACATTCGGCGCCATTGTCGGGGGAGATTGGGCGTCGATGAGAGGGTGGGCTTGAGAGGCTGGTAGAGCAAGAAGTGCCTCGCGGTGATTTCTCTCCCTTTTCTCTGCGAGGATCGTCGACCGGCCTCTCCCCCTCCTTAGTGCAGCCATGGCTTGCAGGGTGAGTGTGGCGGCAGCAGGAGGAAGGAGATAGTGATTATTAGTGTGGGAGAAGAGTAAAAGAGTACAGGCCGTGGTCCAGTAGTACTAGTACTATTATACAAGACCACCGTGTATGGTCTACCTTCTCCAAGAAGCCAGGGAGGCAGGGGTAGGGAATCGATGGAACTTGTCTTTATTGCGATGGACACTTCAATGGTCTTCGGCGCCGCCCAAAATCCAGTATATAATAAGGGGAGTGCGAGCCGGGTGGTCGTCACGGGAATCGGCGTGCACATCCCGCGTGCGTGTGTCACATGTTGATGGGGCAATGACACGCGCAACTGCTGCACGATCATGTCGGCACGTCCAACTCCGTCGAACTCCACGTGACAGGAACGCACGGGATATTTACGAGTCTAGAATACGCTGTGCCACTTTTGTTGTGATCAAATTATGTTCAGTACGCGAGATATTACTTTTTTTGATAATCGACAAAGGCATGTGTGGACACGACGCACGAAACCGCTGCTCGTCCTTGATCAGATCGGCACCCCACTCTGTCTACGCGCCATCGACCATTCGGAGCAACTACCTCGAGCATGATGCCCCCTCGCCATGGCAATGGCAGGTCCAAGCCGTCCACTGACCGTCCTGCGTCCCCGGCTCTTCGCTGCGTCGTCCGCGCTCGTGAGTCGCCTGCTGAGGCAGCACGTCGTGTCCGACCGTGCCAGGATCCATCGACATCGGCACTCGAGGACACCGCAACGTCGAAGCTCATACCGGCCGCGCAGGAGGAGCGTGGGGTACCTACAATGTCGGACGAGCGCAAAGCAGTAGCCAGGACAGGGGGGCATGTTGCACCGGTGAGTACGGACAAGAAGAGGAACGAGAAGAAGACCATGTAGAAGAGAGGAGATAGCTATTTGGACGAGTCCGACTCAGCCAACGAGGAGGCGTTCATCGATCAGTTGGAGGCAGAAGCAAAGGAGAGTGACGTGGATCCGTGGGACTACGAAGAGGAGGAGGAGGACTCTGACGAGGAGATAACACGCGTATTCGAGGAAGGGGCGGTGTCGAGTCGTCAGAGGAGGACACCGACAGCGACGATGGCAGGGACCATGGCGTTGAAGAAGACGAGGACGAACCGGAAGACGAATATGATGGCTTCTTTGAAATATGATCATTTATTTTAGTTAGATAGATGGATTTTCACTTGTTTATGGAGGTAAAGTATCGGTGGCACGGACAGAGAGGTGGCACGGATTGACCATGCATAAAAAAATGGAGAAGGGAGGGGTTATCCTGCCCGTTGGATCACATGGGATCAACGGTTGGTGGAGACGATCCGCGTGACATCTGTGTCAGCTAATCAGGGCATAGCACCGAGAGTGAGCACATGTTTGGGATCTCCACACGTTTGAGCTTTTGTGAGATTTGTGACCGAGAGAGAGGGAAAATCTCTTT